>NW_019167937.1:12261407-12907053 GCF_002303985.1 Durio zibethinus | reverse complement strand
TTTTTCAGACAAGTAACTAAATTTATTTGTATTGATCTTGCATGTAAAATTTTAAATTAATTTAGTATTTTTATCATTCTGATCCAAAATAATATTTTTTTAATATATATTAAAAATTAAAAATTTATTATTATCAAATAAATAATTATATAATTATTTATTTACTTAAAATTTGATGTGCTTAATCTAAATAACAAAATTCAACATTTAATAATAAATTTAATTAATTTTACATTGCAGGTGATCTCTATTTTCGGGTGTATAGATGAACTTAGATGACATTTCATACAAATTTTTATTAATCGAAAGGTATCCAAAACGGATTGTATTCTCAATCATTGGATCCAAAGTGTTGTGAAAAAAAAACCTATTTGAGTTTTGAGGCAAACACTTAGTCGTTTCATAACAACATTCTTTGCTTTTTGGTTTTAGATCTTTGTCCAATTTCATTTATGTTCTTCGATCTTTTTGCAATTGTTCTTTTTTTATTGATCAAATCTATTCAATCTTTGTCTTCGATAAAACACTTGCTTTCGAATCTTAAGCACTTAGACCCAATGGTACCCCTTTCCACTCTGACTCTCTTTCCCAATCCTATCTTAACAGGAGCAACCACCTCTTCTGGCAACCCTTCTTGTTTGTTGATTTCTTACACCAACAACATTTCTTATAGTAATTTTTTTTCTTTCTTTTTAAAGTATTTTGGGTAATTTAATGTTTAGGGTTGAATTGTACTTGTTATGTTAGGAAAAATTAGCATTTGGTTTAGGCATTTATTGTTTTGCTTTAATATAATGAAATTTTAAAAATTGGCAAAGAGAAATTAGGCATTTTTTGTTTAATTTAAAAATATGTTGTTTTGCTATCTAATTTTTTAGAATGAATGATGATTCACTTATTAAACATCAGTTTTAATGTTTGTTGACATGATTTTATTGGATGTGGTAAAAGCATATTAATTTTATGGATTTATAGAATACAATATTTGGATACTTAACAGAACAAGTGGAAGGAAAAAGGAATTTATGATAATAGCTAATTTAATAAGCAAATATGAAAATATTCTCTCTTTACTCTTGATTCCTAGTTTGTTATAAGTTTTTAATGTGGAAAGATAGTTCCTGACACTTTGAAAATGGTTTTTAAACTATATTGATTATTTCATATACCACTTTTGTACTTATCTTACTGTTGTTAATTTTTCTTAGAATCATATGGTTGTTCTTTAGCATTTTAAGCTTTTAGGTATCTTATTTTTAGGTATTGAATCTTTTCTTAGTACTCTGTGCTACTAAGCTTTTAACTTTTTTCAAGAAATTAACTAACAATAAGAAAGGAGACTGGATGCCGTTTAGGCATGGGAATCAACATTTATATTTCATCTGTTTTGTTGAGATATGACAAGGATGAATCTATAGTTGCCTTGCCAGTTGATGAACTAATAGAAAAAATTGATGGCTTTGATGGTGTTTCCTAGGTATTTATTGTTTAAGATTTGATGTTTTCTTAATGACATTATAAATTGTTTCCTACATTCCTTAAGCTAATTTTTCTTAGTTTTCTTTGGTTTCTTTAATTTCCTTAACTAGTGTGTTGGTGCAAAACACAAATATGAAATAGAAAAACACTTGTAAGGTAGGAAACATATTTGTGGCATGATCAGTGATGAAGTTAATGATGCTCTACTCTTAAAAAGGCTAACATTGGTATAACTATTCCCTTTTATAAGTTAACAAAACTTTCTTCTTATATGTTAGTAATAAATTATTTAATGATGTTTTATTTTTTAGGCCAACAAAGTTTGTTACATTAGTAACAAACTTTCACCACACACAAACAGGCTCATTATATCGAAGGATCTTTTGCTTCTATCTAGATCAACGTATGACATTTGAATGTAGCCTAGGTTCATGTTAGTTCTCTATTAGCTTGAAATATTATTTGGGGTCAATAATATTAATTTTAGGTTTGTGCTTGTTTCTATTAATTATTTTTTATTATAATGCTTTATTGTTGGATTTAGCATTTTGGTTTTATTCACTAATTATAAAGCCAAATGATGGGGTTGGTAGAGAAGGAAATAACTGAGTTTTTTTTCTCTAATTATAAAGCCAAGTGATGGATTGGTAGAGAAAGAAATAACTAAGTTTTTTTTCCTCATCCAAACAGTGGAAAGTCTAAGTGACGATATAACTTTAAGCTAGGCCTTATTAGTTAAATGCTACTTTAGTATTCTCCGGTATGTTTAATTTTAAAACAAGCTTCACTTTCTAGTGATAGACATATTTTTCACTATTTTAATTAAAATCTCAAATTAAGATTTTATATAGTCTAAAGTTTTATACATTTAATAATTGTTATATATGTCATGCCCATTTCTTTTATTATATTTAACCATATTTACGTTCAAAACAAATTAACAATTGTATAAAATAATTTTTTTAAACCATTTATTGACTTATTAATTTTTTTCATATTTTTGTTTGTTTTGTAGGAAAATAAGAAAAGTGATTTTGTTAGGATCATCTATCAACTTCTAGCTTAGATTTCCACCTAGATTGACATTCCTTTTGTAGTAATTTAGTTTTTGGTGGAAAGATATTAGTATGGTTTTAATTAATAATTGTATTTTAGATATTACTTTTCAGATTTTGTGAATTTTGGAATTAAAAACATGTCATATATTTTGGTCATTTTATTTGTTTTTAAATAATAATGTCTATTTTTAATCACTAATGATATTTTTTTTTATAAATTGATAAATTTTAGTTGTAACAATAATTAATTTATTAGTGATGAGAATTATTATAAGAAGTAGTTTTAATATTTATGACACAATTCATGAGATACTACTTTGGCAAATATTAGTTAAGAGACATTTATCACTAATAAAAATGATATGAGTGATAATAATTTTTTGTAACTATTGTCGATACTTTTAGAGTCAATATTATCGTCGCAATAATTCAAGTTATTGTGGCAAATTTTTTTGTCACTATTTTAATTACTTTTAGAGACGAGAAAAACTATCACAAAAAAATTGAGTTATTGTCACGACTTAATAAAAGTTGTCACTAATACAATAGTGACAAAGGTATTTGTGACGATAAGTGACAACTTGAAAATTGGTCACTATAAATTGTAATGACTAAACTCTATACCTTTAGTGACCTTTTTTTCTCCACTAAAAATATTTTTTCTTGTAGTGACCATAATTACGAAAAATAGCCCATCTCTCATAATTATTTACTAAATAATCTCTTTTGAAATTATCAAAATGACCTTTCTATTATATCATAAGAAATTGACATGTGATCAAACTAACTATTATGCCCTCATAACATAATTACGAAAATATGCTGTCATATACTTATTTACTAAATAATCTCTTATGAAATTACCAAAATACTCTTTTCCAATATACAATAAGAAATTGACATGTGGTCATATGGACTATTTTGCTCCTAGACTATAAGTATGAAAGTACCCTTTCTCTTATAATTATTAACTAAAATGCCTTTTACAAAATTACCAAAATACCCTTTATATTATATGATATACATTAAAACAATCCCACGAAATTACAAAACTACCATTTTCATTCTATGATAAGAAATTGACATGTGGTCAAATTGAGAATTACTCCTTCATATCATAATTATGAAATTACCCCTTTTCTTATAATTATTTGCTAAATAATCCCCTATGAAGCTACAAAAATAACTTTTCCATTATATGATAAGAAATTGATATTTGGTCAAATGCAATATTATGCCCTCATACCATAACTACGAAAAAACCCATTCTCTTATAATTATTTAGCAAATCAATAATCCCTCAAGAAATTACTAAAATGTCATTTCCATTATGTGATAAGAATTTGACTTATGGTTGAATTGACTATTATGTCTTTATATCATAACTATAAAAAAACCCTTTTTTTATAATTATTTACAAAGCAATTCCTTAAGAAGTTATCAAAATGCTCTTTCCATTATATGATATGAAATCTACATGTGGGATGTCAATTTTACCCATACCCAATAGGGAACTTGTTTTTTGCCTGAATGGGGATGGTAACGGATATGATTTTAAATTTTTGTTGGATAAAAGGATGGAAATGGGTAATAATGGCATCTGTCTCGTACCAATACCCAACATATATATTTATATATATTTAGTAGATAAATTTTTTTGTTAAATAATATAAATTATTATTTTAGATTAATTAGAATTAATATATTTTATTAAAAAGATATATATTAAATTTTATTTATAAAAAATTACCTAAAAATACAAGATAAAAATAAAAAAGCTAAAAAAATAAATTTTCATTTTTATTTAAAAAAAAGTTATAAGTATAGGGATTGCCCATATCCATTGAATAATTGCATGGATAAGGATGTGGATAGATTGCAAATAATAATTGGGTATGGTTATGGGGATTTGTATAATATAAAATTTTGAAAATTTGGATGAGGAATGCTTTACCCTCCATTGACATCTCTAAGCCAAATGGACTATTATGCCCTCATACCATAATTATGGAAATACCTTTCTCTTATAATTATTTACTAAAGAATCCCTTATGAAATTATTAAAATGTTCATTCCATTCTATGATAAAAATCAATATGTGACCAAATAGACTATTATTTTCTCATACCATAATTACAAAAATACTCGTCCTTATAATTAGTTACTAAATAATCCCTTATGAAATTACCAAAATGCTTTTTCCATCATATTATAAGAAATTGACATGTAGCCAAATGGATACTGCACTCTCATGCCATAATTACAAAAATACCCATTCTTTTAGAATTATTTACTAAATAATCACTCAGGAAATTACCAAAATGCTTTTCTATTGTATGACAGGAAATTGACATGAGGTTAAATGGAATATTATGCTCTCATACCACAATTACGAAAATGCTCATTCTCTTATAATTATTTACTAAATAATCTTTCAAAAATTACTTAAATGCCCTTTCCATTTTATGATAAAAAATTGACATGAGGTCAATTAGACTATTATGACCTTATATCACAATTACAAAAATACCCCTTTTCTTATAATTATTTATTATACAATCCCTTAAGTAATTAGCAATATGCCATTTCTATTATATGATAATAAATTGACAAGTGATCAAATTAGGGATATCAATTTTACCTTACCCAATGGGAAACTCGATTTTTATCCAAGTGGGGATAAGGATAGGTATTACATTATGGGGATGGGCATGATTTTAGATTTTTATTAGCCAAGAAGAAGGGGACGGGTAATATAACACCATTCTCGTACCCATACCCTACATTATATTTTTATATATTAAGTAGATAAATTTTTTATTAAATAATATAAATTATTGCTTAGATTAATTAGAATTAATATACTTTTATTAAAAAATATATTAATCTATATTTATAAAAAAAATTACCTAAATATACAAGATAAAAATGAAAATGAAAAAAATAATTTTTTTTAAATTATAGGTATGGAGATTACCCATACCCATTGAATACCTACGGAGATGGAGATAGATTTGAAATACCTATTGGATATAGATACAGGGATGGGGATAAGGAATGCTCTAATGATGGGGATAGGCATGATTTTAGATTTTTGTTAAGTATAAAGATGGGGACGGGTAATGTAGCACCTTTCCTATACCCATATCATACATGTTGATTTATATATATTTATTAGATAGATTTTTTTCTTAAATAATATAAATTATTATTTTAGATTGATTAAAACTAATATATTTTCATTAAAAAATATATTAATACATATTTATAAAAAATTACCTAAATATACAAGATAAAAATAAAAAACTTAAAAAAATAAATTTTGGTTTTTATTTTTTTAAAAAAATTATAGATATAGGGATGAGCATACCCATTGAATACCTATATAGATGGGGACGGGGATAGATTTAAAATACTTATTAAGTATGGGTATATGGATAGGAATAAGGAATGCTTTACCCTCTTTCATACCTTAACCATAACATCTATATGCCAAAAGGATTATTATGCCCTTATACCATAATTACAGAAAATACTTTTCTGTTATAATTATTTACTAAATAATTCTTTATAAAATTACTAAAATACCCCTTCCAATATGTGATCAGTAATTGACATGTGATAAAATGAACTATTATTCTTTTATAGCATAATTACAAAAATATCTATCTTTTATAATTATTTACTAAATAATCTGTTATAAAATTATCAAAATGCCCTTTCCATTTTATGATAAGAAATTGACATGTAGCTCAATGTACTATTATGCCCTCATATCATAATTATAAAAGTACCTCTTTTCTTATAATTATTTACCAATTAATCCCCTATGAAATTACCAAAAATGCCTTTCCATTATATGATAGAAATTGACATGTGGCAAAATTGAAAATTGCGCTCTTTTATCATAATTACAAAATACCACTTCTACTATAATTATTTACTAAATAATCCTCTATAAAATTATGAAAATATCCTTTCCATTAAATGATAAGAAATTGACATGTGGTCAAATGGACTATTATGCCTTCATATCATAATTACAAAAATATCCCTTTTTTTATAAATTATTAATAAATAACCCTTTGAAATTACAAAACTACCCATCCCATTATTTGATGAGAAAGTAACATGTGTTCAAATATACTATTTTGCTCTTATATCATAATAACAAAAATAGCCTTTCTCTTATAAATATTTACTAAATAAGCCGCTAAGAAATTATCAAAATACCTTTTCCATTATATAATAAGAAACTGATAAGTGGCCAAATTGACAATTATGCTGTCATATCATAATTATGAAAATACCCCTACTCCTATAATTATTTACTAAATAATCTCTAATAAAATTATCAAAATGCCCTTTTCCATTTTATGCTAAGATATTTACATGTGGCCAAATTAACTATTATGCCCTCATATCATAATTATGAAAATACCCATTTTCTTATAATTATTTACTAAATAATCCCCAATGAAAATTTCAAAATACAATTTCCAATATATGATATTAAGTTGACACATGGCCAAATCAACTAAAATATCCTTTTCATTATATGATATAAATTATAAAACAACCCCTTATGAAATTACAAAACTACCTTTTCCATTTAATGATAAGAAATTGACATGTGGTCAAATTGACAATTACACCCTCATATCATAATTACGAAAACACAACATTTTTATAATTATTGACTAAATAATCCCCTATAAAATTACGAAAATACAATTTCCATTATATGAAAAAAAATTGATATGTGGTCAAATGAAGTATTATGCCCTTATACCATAATTAGGAAAACACCCATTCTTTTATAATTATTAATAAATAATCGCTCAAGAAATTACTTAAATGCTCTTTCCATTATATGATATGAAATTGATATGAGGTCAAATGGACTATTATGCCCTTATATCATAGTTATGATAATATCCCTTCTCTTATAATTATTTACTAAATGATCCCCTAAGAAATTACCCAAATACCTTTCCATTAGATGATAAAAAGTTGACATATGGCCAAATTCAGAATGTCAATTTACTCGTACCTAATAGGGAACCCGATTTTTTACCCAAATGGGGATGAGGATGGGTGTTACATTATGGGGATAGGGATGGATATGATTTTAGATTTTTATTGGGTACGGGGATGGAAACGAATAATATAGCACCTTTCCTATAGCCATATAATACATTTATATTTATATATATTTAGGAGATAAATTTTTTCTTAAATAATATAAATTATTATTTTAGATTAATTAGAAATAATATATTTTTATTAACAAAATATATATTAATATATATTTACAAAAAAACCCTAAATATACAATATAAAAATAAAAGAGCAAAAAAAAAAAAAAATAGTTTTTATTTTTTATAAAAATTATAAGTTTGAGGATTACCCACACCCATTGAATACCTATATGGATGAGGATGGGGATAAATTTGAAATACTTACTAGGTATGGGAATAAGGATGGAGATAGGGAATGCTCTACCCTTCCCATACCCTACCCATTAGCATCTATAGGCTAATTGGACTATGATGCCCTCATACAATAATTAAGGAAATACCTTTCTTTTATGATTATTTACTAAATAATCTTTTATAAAATTACCAAAATACTCTTTCCATTATCATATAAGAAATTGACATGTGGTCAAATAAACTATTATTCTTTTGCACCATTATTACGAAAATACCCATATTTTATAATTATCTATTAAATAATCTCCTATGAAATTATCCAAAAGCCTTTTTCCATTATGTGATAAGAAATTAACAAATAGGCAAATGGACTATTATGCCTTATTACCATAATTATGAAAATATTCCTTCTCTTATAATTATTTACCAAATAATCCCCTAAAAAATTACCAAAATACCTTTTACATTATATGATGGGGAATTGACATATGCTCCAATTAACAATTAGGCCATTTTATCATAATTATGAAAATACATCTTATCTTATAATTAATTACTAAATAATCCCCTACAAAATTACTAAAATGCTATTTCCATTAGATGATAAGAAATTATCATCTGGCTAAAAGAATTATTAAGCTCTCATACCATAATTACAAAAATACCTGTTCTCTTATAATTGTTTACTAAATATCCCTTACAAAATTACAAAACTACCCATCCCATTATTTAATGAAAAAGTAACATGTGTCCACATGTACCATTATGCTTTTATATCATAATTATAAAAATACTCTTTCTCTTATAATTATTTACTAAATAATCCTTTAAGAAATTACCAAAATGCCTTTTCCTTTAGACAATATGAAATTGAGATGTGGCCAAATTAACAATTATGCCTCATATCATAATTATAAAAATATTCGTTTTCCTATAACTATTTACTAAATAAACCCCAATGAATTTACCAAAATGCCCTTTCCATTATATGATAAGAAATTTACATGTGGCCGAATAAACTATTATGCCCTCATACTATAATTATGAAAATATCTTTTCTCCTATAATTATTTACAAAATAATGCCATAAGAAATTATCAAAATGCCCTTTCCATTATATGAAAGGAAATTGACACATGGCCAAATTGACTATCACTCCATTTTATCATAATTACGAAAATACCTATTTTCTTATAAATAATTACTAAATAATCCCTTATGAAATTACAAAAATACTCTTTCCATTAATGATAAGAAATTGATATGTGACTGAATTTACTATTATGCTCTCATACCATAATTACGAAAATACCCATTTTATTATAATTATTTACTAAATAACCCTTACAAAATTACAAAACTAGCCATCCCATTATTTGATCAGAAACTAACATGTGCCCAAATATACTATTATGCCCTTATATCTTAATTACGAAAATAACCATTTTCTTATAATTATTTACTATATATCACTTTAAGAAATTACTAAAATGTCATTTCTTTTATACAATAAGAAATTGACATGTTGCCAAATTGACAATTATGCTCTCATATCATAATTACGAAAATACTCATTCTCCTTTAATTATTTACTAAATAATCCCCAACGAAATTACCAATAAGAAATTGACATGTTGCCAAATTGACAATTATGCTCTCATATCATAATTACAAAAATACTCATTCTCCTTTAATTATTTACTAAATAATCTCCAACGAAATTACCAAAATACCCTTTACGATAAGAAATTGAAATGTAATCAAATAGACTATTTTGCCATCATATCATATTTTTGAAAATACCTTTTCTTTTATAATTATTTATAAATAACCCCCTAAGAAGTTACCAAAATGCCTTTTCCTTTATACAATAAGATATTGACATGGGCCAAATTAACAACTATTTTTTCATATCATAATTACAAAATACCCCTTCTTTTATAACTATTTACTAAATAATACCTAATGAAATTATCAAATTGCCCTTTCTATTTATGATAAGAAATTTACATGTGACCAAATTAAATATTATGCCCTCATTCATAATTACAAAAGTACCTCTTCTATTATAATTATTTACAAAATAATCATATATGAAATTACCAAAATACTATTTTCATTACATGATAAGAAATTGATATGTGGCCAAATGGGTTATAATTCCTTTATACCGTAATTATGAAAATATCTCTTTGCTTATAATTACTAAAAAATCTCATATTATATTACCAAAATACCCTTTTCATTATATGATAAGAAATTGATATGTGAACAAATGAACTATTATTCTCTCATACCATAATTATGAAAATATCTACCATTTATAATTATTTACTAAATAATCCCCTATGAAATTAACAAAATGCATTTTCTATTACATGATAAGAAATTGACATGTAGCCTAACAGACTATTATGCCCTAATGCCATAATTACAAAAATACTCATTTTCTTATAATTATTTACCAAATAATCTCTTAAAAAATTCTGAAGATGTCTTTTCCATTATATGATAAGAAATTGACATGTGCTTAAATTAACAATTACGCCATTTTATCATAATTACAAAAATACCACTACTCTTATAATTCTTTATTAAATAATCCCTTATGACATTATGGAAATACCTATTCCATTAGATGATAAGAAATTAACATGTGATCGAAAGGACTATTATGCCCTCATACCATAATTATGAAAATACCCATTCTTTTATAGTGATTTACTTAATAACCCTTACGAAATTACAAAACTACCCATCCCATTATTTGATGAGAAAGTAACATATGTCCAAATGTACTATTATGCCCTCATATCATAATTACGAAAATACCCTTTCTCTTATAATTATTTACTAAATAACCCTTTATGAAATTACCAAAATGCCCTTTCCTTTATACATAAGAAATTGACATATGGCTAAATTGATAATTATGCTATCATATCATAATTATGATAATATCCCTTCTTTTATAATTATTTACTAAAAATCCCCAACAAAATTACCCAAATGCCCATTTCCATTATATGATAAGAAATTTACATGTGGCCAATTTGACTATTATGCCCTCATAAAAGTATAATTACAAAAATACCCTTCCTTTTATAAGTTTTACTAAAAATCCCCTATGAAATCACCAAAATACACTTTCCATTTTATGATATGAAATTGAAATGAGGCCAAATGGACTATAATTCGTTCATACCATAATTACAAAAGTACCAATTCTCTTACAATTATTACAAAATAATCCCATATTATATTACCAAAAGACATTTTTTCGTTACATGATAAGAAGTTTACTTGTGGCCAAATAGACTATTATGCCCTCATACTATAGTTATGAAAATGCCTCTACTCTTAAAATTGTTTACTAAATAATCTTTGATGAAATTATGAAAATACCATTTCTATTATATGATATACATTTAAAAAATTCGTTATGAAATTACAAAACTGGCTATCCCATTATTTGATGAGAAAGTGACATGTGTCCAAGCGTATTATTATGAGCTATATCATAATTACAAAAATATCACTTCTTATATACAATAAGAAATAAACATGTGGCCAAATTGACAATAATGTCATCATTTCATAATTATGAAAATTTTTATATTCTTATAATTATTTACTAAATAATCCCCTATGAAATTACAAAAATACCCTTTCCATTATATGATAAGAAATTAACATGTAGCCAATTAGACTATTATTCCCTCATACAATAATTATGAAAGCACCTTTGTCTTATAATTATTTACTAAATAATCCCATGTGTAAGTACCAAGATACCCCTTCCATTATATGATAAGAAAGTGACATATAGCCTAATAAACTATTATTCACGCATACCATAATTACTAAATAATCTATCATGAAATTACCAAAATACCTTTTGTATTAAATGATAAGAAATTGACATGTAGCCTAATATACTATTTTTGGCCTCTGCAATAATTATTAAAATACTCCCCTTTTTATAATTATTTGCTAAATAATCCCCTAGGAAATTACCAAAATGCCTTTCCATTATATTTCAAGAAATTGATATGTGGTCAAATTGACAATTACACCATCACATCATAATTACAAAAATTCCCCTTCTCTTATAAAGATTTACTAAATAATTTTCTATGAATTTATGAAAATACCATTTCCACTATATGATAAGAAATTGACATATGTCAAATGGAATATCATGCCCTCATACAATAATTATGAGAATACCTATTCTATTATAATTATTTACTAAATAATCCCTCAAGAAATTACTAAAATAACCTTTCATTCCATGATAAGAAATTGACATGTGGCCAAATCGACTATTATGCCCTCATACGATAATTACAAAAATACACTTCTTTTATAATTATTTACTAAATAATCCTTTATGAAATTATCAAAATACCCATTTGATTATATAATAAGAAATTGAAAAGTGGCCAAATAGACTATTAAGCCTTCATACGATAAATGAAAAATACATCTTTTCTTATAATTATTTACTAAATAATCTTTCAAGAAATTACTAAAATGTCATTTCTATTATATGATAAGAAATTGACATGTGGCCAAATAGACTATCATAAAATAATTACGAAAACACCCTTATCTTATAATTATTTACTAAATAATCCTCAATTAAATTATCAAAATGCCTTTTCCATTATATGATAGGAAATTGGCATGTAATCGAGTGACTATTATGTTGTCATGCCATAGTTACAAGAATACCTTTTCTCTTATAATTATTTACCAAATAATCTTCTAAGAAATTACCAAAATGCCATTTCCATTATATGATAGGAAATTAAAATGTCGTTAAATTGACAATTATGTCATATAATTATTTACTAAATAATCCCTTACAAAATTACAAAAATACCCTTTTCCATTATATGATAAGAAATTGTCATGTGGTCAAGTAGACTATTATGCTCTCATACCATAATTACGAAAATACTCCTTTTTTTATAATTATTTATTAAATAACCCTTACAAAATTATAAAATTGCCCATCCCATTATTTGATAGGAAAGTAACATACGTCCAAATGTGGTATTTTGCCCTTATATAATAATTACGAAAATATCCCTTGTCTTATAATTATTTACTAAATAATCTCCTAAAAAAATACCAAAATGTCCTTTCCTTTATACAATAAGAAATTGACATGTGGCCAAACTGACTATTATGCTCTTTTATCATGATTATGAAAATACCCTTTTGTCTTATAATTATTTACTAAATAATTTCTTATTAAATTACCAAAACACCCTTTTCCAATATATGATTTGTAATTGACATGTGGTAAAATTGACTATTATGCCCCCACACAATAATTACAAAAATATCCTTTCTCTTATAATTATTTACTATATAGTCTATTATGAAATTACCAAATACCATTTTTGTTATTTGATATACATTAAAACAGTCTCTTACAAAATTACAAAACTGCCATTTCGATTATATGATAAGAAATTGATATATGATTAAATGGACTATTATGCTCTCATACCATAATTACAAAAGTACCCATTCTATTATAATTATTTACTAAATAATCCATAAAAAATTACTAAAATGCCATTTTCATTATATAATAAGAAATTGACATGATGTCAAATGGACAATTATGCCCATATATCATAATTACAAAAGTACCCAATCTCCTATAATTTTTTACTAAACAATTCCATAAGAAATTACCAAAATGTCTTTTTCATAATAGGATAAGAAATGTTATGTTGTTAAATTGACAGTTATGCCACTTTATCATAATTATAAAAATACCTCTACTCTTATAATTATTTACTAAATAATTTCTTATGAAATTATGAAAATATCATTTCCATTAGATGATAAGAAATTGACACGTGGTTGAATGGACTATTATGCCCTTTGAACATAATTACAAAAATATCCCTTTTTATAATTATTTACTAAATAAACCTTACAAAATTACAAAACTACCCATCCCATAATTTATGAGAAAGTAATATGTGTCCAAATATACTATTATACCATTATATTTTAATTATGAAAATACCTCTTCTTTTATAATTATTAACAAAATAACCCTTTAAGAAATTACCTAAATGCCCTTTCCTTTATACAATAAAAAGTTGACATGTGCCAAATTTACAATTATGCCCTCATATCATAATTATGAAAATAACCCTTCTCCTATAATTATTTACAAAATAATCTTCAACAAAATTACCAAAATGCCCTTTCCTTTATAGAATAAGAAATTGACATGTGGCCAAATTGATAATTATGCCCCTTATCATAATTACAAAAATACCACTTTTCTTACAATTAATTATTGAATAATCCCTAATGAAATTACGAACATACCTTTTTCATTATACGATAGGAAATTGACATGTAGGCAATATACTATTATGCCATCATATCATATTTTTGAAAATAGCTATTCTTTTATAATTATTTACTAAATAACCCCCTATGAAGCTAGCAAAATGCCTTTTCCTTTACACAATAAGAAATTGACATGTGGCCAAATTAATAATTATTCCCTCATATCATAATTATGAAAATACCCCTTCTTTTATAATTCTTTACTAAATAATCCCTTATGAAATTACCAAAATGCCCTTTTTATTATATGATAAGAAATTTACATGTCACCAAATTTAATATTATGCCTTCATTCATAATTACAAAAATACCTTTTTTGTTATAATTATTTACTAAATAATCATCCATGAAATTACTAACATAACATTTCCATTATATGATAAGAAATTGACATGTGGCCAAATGGGCTATAATTCCCACTTACCATAATTATGAAAATATCCTTTCACTTATAATTGTTACAAAATAATCTCATATTATATTACCAAAATACCCATTTCATTATATGATAAGAAATTGACATGTGGACAAAAGAACTATTATTCTTTCACACAATAATTACGAAACCACCCGTCTTTTATGCTTATTTACTAAATAATCCCTATCAAAATGCCTTTTCCATTACATGTAAGAAATTGATATGTAGCCCAATGGAAATTTATTCCCTCTTGCCATAATTGCGAAAATACATCTTCCTATATAATTATTTACTAAAAAATCCACTAAAAATTTAGCAAAATGCCATTTTATCATAATTATGAAAGTACCACTTTTCTTATAATTCTTTACTAAATAATCTCTTGTGAAATTTTGAAAATGCCCTTTCCATTGTATGATAAGAAATTGACATATGGCCGAATGAAATATTATGTCCCCATATAAAATTATGAAAATACACAATCTTTTATAGTGATTTACTTAATATCCTTTACAAAATTACAATACTACCGATCCCATTATTTGATGAGAAGGTAACATCTGTCCAAAAGTATTATTAAGCCTTCATATCATAATTACGAAAATACTCTTTCTCTAATAATTATTTACTAAATAACCCTTATAAAATTACCAAAATGCCATTTCCTTTATACAATAAGAAATTGACATAAGGCCAAATTGACAATTATGTCTTCATATCATAATTACAAAAATACCTCTTTTCTTATAATTATTTACTAAATAATCTCTAATGAAATTACCCAAATGCCCTTTCTATTGTATGATAAGAAATTTACATATGACCAAATTGAGTATTACGCCATCTTATCTTAATTACAAAAATATCACTCCTCTTATAACTATTTACTAAATAATCCCTAATGAAATTATGAAAATACCCTCTATTATGTGATAAAAAATTGACATGTGGCTGAATAGACTATTTTGTCATCATATCACATTTTTGAAAACACCATTTTCTTTTATAATTATTTACTAAATAACCCCTTAAGAAGTTATCGAAATGCCTTTTCCTTTATACTATAAGAAATTGACATGTGGCCAAATTAGCAATTATTTCCTCATATTATAATTACAAAAATACCCCTTCTTTTATAATTTGTTACTAAATAATCTCTTATAAAATTACCAAATTACACTTTCCATTGTACGATAAGAAATTTACATGTGGCCAAATTGAATATTATGCCCTCATTCATAATTACAAAAGTATCCCTTATGTTATAATTATCTACTAAATAATCACCTATGAAATTACCAACATGCCATTTTCATTATATGATAAGAAATTAACATGTGGCCAAATAGGCTATAATTCCATCATACTATAATTACAAAAATATCCTTTCACTTATAATTGATACCAAATAATCCCATAGTATATTACCAAATACTCTTTCCATTTTATGATAAAAAATTGACATGTGGATAAATGAACTATAATTTTCTCATACCATAATTATGAAAATACCCGTATCTTGTAATTATTTACTAAATAATCCCTTATGAAATTAGAAAATGCCTTTTCCATTACATGATAAGAAATTGAGATGTAGTCTAATGGACTATTATGCCCTCATGCCATAATTTCTAAAATACCTTTTCACTTATAATTATTTAGCAAAATATTCACTAACTAATTACCAAAATGCCCTTTTATTATATGATAGGAAATTGATTGTGGTCAAATTGACAAATAAGCTCTTTTATCATAATTATGAAAATACCATTTCTAATATCATTCTTTTCTAAATAATCCCTTTTAAAATTATGAAATACCCTTTTCATTAGATTATAAGAAATTGACATGTGGTTGAATGGATTATTATTCCTTCACACCATACTTATGAAAATACCCATTCTCTTATAGTGATTTAGTTAATAACCCTTATTGTAGACACCCCAATTTGTCCAGGGGTCTACTTTTGATTTTTGCTAATAAAAAAATAAAAAAATGAAAAAAAAGGTAGTTAAGTTTGTGTGAAATTGATGAAATTTGTTTGTAAAGTTGGAGTTGTGTTTAAGTTTGGAATTCAAAGGAAATTGGGATTCCTTGTTAGATTGGAGTTCTCAGATTCAGAACATTATAAATACATGCCCACACAAATCACACAAACACAAAAAAAAAGAGAGGCAGAAATCAGAGAAAGCAGTCAAGAAAATTTTTTGAAGATTTTTTAGGTTTTAAAAAAACAAGAGAAATTTTTTTATAAAAATCTAGAAAATTCCTAGATTCTAGTGACTTTTTTCAGTCTTTCTCTCAAGCCGAGCCAAATTTCAGCCAAGCTGAGTCGTTTCGTTTTTGGTATTTTTTTCCTTTATTTTTTTTTGTATTTTTTGTTAATTTTTTTCTTTTATTTATGTGTTTATTTTTTTTTAGTATTTTTGCATGATTTAATTTAATAAAAAATAAAAAAAATAAAATCTTGGGAATAAATATTAATTATCCAATGATGGAATTTATAAAAATTTCAAATGGTAAATTTCTATAAAATTCCTAGGTAAGGAATTTGTCTAAATTTGTCCCAAATGGTGGAATAATTTAGATAAAGTTTCAATAACAATAATTAATATTTATTTTCAAACAAAAAAATATAAAAAAATATAAAAAAACATAAAAATATAAAATTTTGGAATTAAATACAAATTACCCAAGGATGAGATTCTTAGAAATTTCAAATGGTAAATTCCTAAGAAATCTCTAGGTGAGAAATTTCCTCTAAATTTGGCCCAAATGGAGGAATAATTTAGATGAAATTTCAATACTAGTAATTGTATTCTTTTCCAAATAAAATTTTGGTTGAAAATATTTGATAATTATCTAAGGATGAGATTCTTAGAAATTTCAAATGTTAAATTCCTAAGAAATCTCTAGGTGAGAAATTTTCTCTAAATTTGTCCCAAATGGTGGAATAATTTAGATGAAATTTCAATAAAAATAATTGTCATATTATTTTCTTTCAAAATAAATAAATAAATAAAGAATTTCTAAATAGGCCCAAATGGTAGAAAATTTAAAAATTCAAAGAGGAGAAAATATTTCTAATTTGGCCCAAAAGGTGGAATAATTAGATATATTTTTGATAATAAAAAATATTAAACCTGTTTTCCATGGCGAAGCCTTTTTAAGGAAACAAATGGGATCCTTGAATACTCTTGAGGTGATGAAATATTTTTTAAAGTTCTACCAGATTGATGGAGAATCTTAAGAATTATTTCCAATAGTTAACATTAAAATTTTGAAACCATTAGAACCAAGACCCTATGATGAATTTAAAATAATATGGTACCATGGCATGTGGGGGTGCTATAACCTTCCTTACATGTAACCGAACTCTTGAACCCTATTCTGGTTAGTAGACCTGAACCTATTCTTTTAGAGACCCTTAGTCAAGCTTAGGAGTCCTTAAAAGGATAGATTCCTTAGGTGGCCAATCACACCTAGTAAAAAAGATTGGTGGTGACTCCTGAATTTGTTAAGTCTAGCTATAGATTTATGGATCTATATGTTATGACAGTTTGGCAACTCTACTGGGAAAGCTATAGAGAGTCAAGCCATAATTTTTTAATTTATGCTATCCTTTGGTCCAATGGTTTTAAATTGTGATGATTTATGTTATTTGTTTACTAACATTTTTTTTGTCTTGTATTTTATTTTTTAGGGCATGAACCTATATGTTCCTTTACACACACTATCACATGCATTTGCATTACATGAGCTCTATACTCGGGTTTTATCTCTCTTAAGAGGGAGTAAAGTACCTACGCTCTCATGAGATGATAATCTTCGCAATAGCTAGCAAAATACTCCCATTCAAATTGAATCCTTTCCGTTAGTAGCCTGTGATGGGTGAGGATTGGAATGCCTTACTAGTCTATGATGGACGATGATGTAAGAAACAATTTGGGAACCTTTTAGTGGTCAAAATCTCCTAACCCTATATATAGTTCACCCCTAAGAGGCCAACCTTAGGATAGAGCCATTCTTACCCAATGATTGATGTAACCTGAAGTTAGGACACAAAAAGGAACAATTTGTGACTTGCTAACCATTTCGATTGTCTGACTTTATGCATCATTTTCATTGTCATATGTAACATTATGCATCTGTATCACTTTCATTTCATCCATGAGATGAATTATTTTGTTTGTTTGACTTTGTATATTTGCATTATCATATCATGCAACATCGTGCATATGTATCATTTTCATATTAGATTTCATCCATGAAAATCCACATTCCATTCATGCATCAACATACTAAACATAAAGCATAGCATCTCATTTTTTATCATAGTTATGGTACTTAAGGTTTAAAGATAGCTCCACCAACCAAGAATCTCACACAATCAACTCACCAGTACAACATAAGAGCTCGAGTCAGACAAATGAAACAAGAAAATTCCAATCGTCTTGAGAGGATAGAGAAAGCCTAAGAAAAGCTAGAAAGGTAGTTGAATAGGATTTTAAAAGCTTTGAACAAATTAAATAAGGGAAAGGGTATAAAAGAAAGTACTAGTCAACAAGACCATCCATCACAAAAAGTGGATAATCCACTATACCTTCTTGGTTTTGGGCCTTCTCAAGCCCAGTCCATACAAAGACCACTACTACAGCAATTCATTTATCCTGTATGGTACATATACCCTGGAATGCCATCAACTTCAAACTTTGACCAATATCAGAGTTCTGTAAATCCTGTCTTTACAAAAAAGCTATCTTTACAGAAAAAGATAGTAGAACCAGTTCAGGTCCCTGATTTAGATGATCCAAATAAGAATGAAAAGTTAAAATCAAAAAGGGGCAAGTCACTAAGGAATTCAAAAACTGACCAGAAGATTAGTATGCTAGAAGAGAGGTATGAGCAATGGAAAAACTTATTTTTTATGGTTCTGTGGATGTTGCTGGGCTCTGTTTAGTCCCAGATGTGGTTATTCCTCTGAATTTCAAGGTGTCAGAGTTTGAAAAGTATGATGGTACAAAGTGTTCGAAGACCCACATTACTATGTACTGTAAAAAAATGGTACCCCATGCTAATAATGAAAAACTATTGATGCATATATTCCAAGATAGCCTTACAGGCTCTACTGCTATATGGTATGTCCAGTTAGATAGGAATCGTATTTGTTCTTGAAGTGATATGTCTCACGACTTCATCAGTCAGTATCAGCATATCATAGACTTAGCCTTAGATCACCTTTCGTTGCAGAATATGGAAAAAAAGTGATTGAGTCATTTAAGGAATATGCCCAGAGGTGAAGGGATATTGTTTCTCAAGTACAGCCTCCTCTGACTAAAAAAGAGACCATAATATTGTTCGTTAGCACCCTGAAATCTCTCTATTATGAAAAGATGATAGGGAATGCAATAAAAAATTTTGTTGATATGGTGATCTTAGGTGAAATCATTGAAAATGCCATTAAAAATGGTAAGTTGAAAGAAGGAGAAACCAAGAAGGTGACAGAGAAGAAAGAGATTAAAGCTCAAGCTATGAACTTTGGCAAACAGTACATGGGTTATCAATCTTATCCACCATAAGGTTACTCTCCATACTATTCGGCTGTGAATAATACCTCATCCTACCTATACCAACTAGCCTCATTACCCTCTTATCATCAACATACCAACTTATTTTTAGCCCCCAAGCTCCCACATACAGCTTTAACATTCAAACTCCTGCAAGACCCCAAATTCATCCTGTTAGCCTAATAAGTGGATCACGAGAGCTACGAGCTACTCGAGAAAAATTCATATTTGATCCAATCCCTATGACTTATATAGAGTTATATCGAGAGCTCTTTAATAACCATTTGATTATCCCAAACCGTGTGAAGCCACTCAGGCCACCATATCCCAAGTGGTATGATCCTACAACTCATTGTGACTACCACTATGGAATTACTGGTCATTCCACTGAAAATTGCACTACTCTAAATATAAGGTGCAACAATTGATTAAGGATGGAATATTAAATTTTGATCAAGGAAGAGCGACAACACCTAATGTTAGTGGCAATCCATTGCTTAATCACAATGTCAATACTCTGAGTGAGAATACAAAACTCGTTTATCCAAAAGGGCCTAGAGAGCTACAATGAATCATGGGGCAAGATGTCGATAAAGGCAAGATGTCAATAAAGATCCTTTACCTAATTACATAGGGGCATAATTTTGAGAAGGATGTTAAGGCTGGTTAAGAGTTGTTTGTCATTTTAGGATTTCTTTTTTAGAGTAATATTAGGATTTCTTTTATGCAATAGGATTTCATTTGTTATCATTTTAATAAAAGGCAAGGATAATGCATTTCATTACATTTTCTCTTTCATTCAACCGCTGTTCCATACTTTGTTACCTTTCATACTTTTCATTCCCATTCTCAAATTCCAAATGATGAATGTTTAGACAGTGATAACAATAATTCTGGGATTTAATTTTGAGAACTCATTCACATTAATCTGAGGAGATTATTTGAGGAAAAGAAGCTAGTAACTAGTAGATGTGAAATAGGTATGTCATGAAAATGTGCAGTCTATTATAAGATCTATGAGCTTATTTTTGTTCAATAAATGATCTTCAAGGAAAACATTCACATTTGAGATGAAAAATTACCATCTTTCTTTTACCATTTGAAAAATCATTCATTGCTATCCCTTTGAACCTATTATGATTTTTTTTTCTCTAAAGAACCCTGACAAAGGATCACCCTCCACACTAGGGGGTATTTTTTTTTTTAAAAAAGAAAAGAGGCAAAAGATCATAAAAGGTCTCAAAGAGAGAAAGAAAAGCAAAATGAAAGAAAAAGAGAAAAGAAAAATGCCACAAACAAGTTAGGGCAAAGTAATGAGAATCCTTTTATAAGGAATAAGATGGAAAAAGGGAAAAAGTAGTGAAATGAAGTGGAAATGGACAAAATGCCAAGTTGTTTCTAATGATAAGAAATGATCCTTTGGTTTTTAAACCCTTTAAACACATGTTTTGAGCCTATTTTATCCATTTCTTTATAACCTTTAAAAGTCCATTTGGATCAAATATGAGTGCTCGAATTGAATGATCATATGTTGGACTAATGCATGCTCATGATGGAACAATGGAATCATGCTATGTTGCTCTATAGATTGATGTGGAAGAGATATCAATAATGGGTGAAAAAATGAAAAAAAGAAAAAAAAGGAAAAAAAATGAAAAATGAAAAAATGAAAAAATAAAAAAATAGGAAAAATGAAAGAAAAAAAAAGAAGACTCAAATTGAAAACCCAAAAAAGGTGATTTGGGTAAAAAAATCTCTAAGTTGAGAGTTGGATGCATGGATAAAAGGTCAAACATATCTGAAATTCCCTTAAAGCTAGAACAAAGTTTGATGAGCTCAAAATGATTTTGACAGTCAATAGAATGAGTTTTTGAAAAAAAATCCTGGATTAATGTTCAGAATTGTCTGAATATTCATTATTTGGATATACCATTCATCCTCATGACATGCATCCAACTTGTTTCTTTCCTCATTTGTTTTTATACCAAACTCGTTTCTCATTGATTGCCTTTCCCCCCAATTCACCTTATGTTCTCATATTGTTGCATCCCCAGAATAAATTGAGAAAATGTCTAATTCCATTAAATTTGCCAAGATTTGAAATGATGATGAATGAATGACAATGTGCATAAAAGAGTCTTGCATTTCTTTGAAAAAAAATCCAAGATGATAAGAGAAAAAAGGAAGAGATGGTAGAAACCTAAAAAATGATGATTTGAGAAGGCACATGGTGTAACCAAATGATGAATATGGGGATGAATTGATCGACATAGCTTGTCAATGGTGATCAAGTGATGAACATAATGTGAATTAATGGACAATTTATTTTGGAATGGCTAGTGCTGAGAAGCCTGTCAGTAGCGATTAAGTGATAAACATAATATGGATCGGAGGAATTTGTGAGTTGTGATTAATGATATGGGGCAATAGATGAAACTTGTTCTAGAATTGTTAGTACTGATAAGCCTATGAATAGTGATCAAATGATGAAAATAATGATGATCAATTGATAAAGCTTGTTCCAAAGTGTTGAGAAGCTAAACAAGGAGAAAATGTGAGATGGTGGAGTCTTGAGAACTATATTACCACATTTTGATTAGAATTTCATGACATTAATATCCACATTACATGCATTACGTTGGCATTATTTTTTTTAGAATGTTTAAAACTTTGGTTTAGATATACATTTGCATTATGCAGTAAACATTTGAATCATGGTTAAGAATATGGCATTATGAGAATCTAGATTGTTGCATTTGCATTATTGATCATGACATTCATTGTATGCATAATTTTGAGTCATTGGGAATCTTTTGATGAGAATTTTTGAGTTCTTAAATGAGAATCTTTGAATGTCAAATGAGAATTTTTGAGGTGTGAAACCCGAAATTTATCGAATGAGAATCTTCGAACTCAAATGAGAATCTTTGAAGTTCAAATGAGAATCTTTGAGGTGTGAAACCCTAGGATTTGTCAAATGTGAGCCTTTGAACTCAAATAAGAAGCTTTGAACTTTTGGATGTGAATCTCCAAAATTCAAATGAGAATCTTTAAATGTTGGATGTGAATCTTGCAATTTGCAAATGTGAATTTAAGATCTTGCAAATTTGAATCCTTATGAAATTAAAATTTTGATAATCAAATTTCAGTGAATTCTTGCAAAGCTGAAAGGTTCTTGCGAATCTGAACTTTTGATTTTCGAACTCAAATTGTGAATCTTTGAGTTCCCATTACAAATTTCATCCGATCTACTACTCCACTAGACATGATCATCAATAAGCCTTTTATTTATTTTCCAAAGTTATGGTGCCTCTGTTTAGAGGAGCATTTTATTTTCCAAAGTTGTGGTTGCCTCTGTTTAGAGGAGCAATTTATTTTCCAAAGTTATGGTTGCCTCTATTTAGAGGAGCATTTTATTTTCCAAAGTTGTGGTGCCTCTATTTAGGGGAGCAATTTATTTTTCAAAGTGGTGGTGCCTCTGTTTAGAGGAGCAATTTATTTTTCCAAAGTTGTAGTGCCTCCATTTAGAGGAGCAATTTATTTTTTAAAGTTGTGGTTGCCTCTATTTAGAGGAGCATTTTATTTTTCCTAAAGTTATGGTTGCCTCTATTTGGAGGAGCATTTTATTTTTCCTAAAGTTGTGGCTGCCTCAATTTAGAGGAGCATTTTATTTTCCAAAGTTGTGGCTGCCTCTATTTAGAGGAGCATTTTATTTCTAAAGTTGTGGTTGCCTCTATTTAGAAGAGCATTTCATTTTTCCTAAAGTTGTGGTTGCTTTTGTTTAAGGGAGCAATTTCTTTTTCCAAATTTGTGGTGTCTCTGTTTAGAGGAGCATTTTATTTTTCAAAGTCGTTGAGCTTCTGTTTAGAGGAGCTTTGTTTACTTTTTCCAAAAAAAAAAAGATGAATGTGCTGGGATGATCATATGCAGAGTGTCTACGTGTTTGCACAATTCTTGTTGCATAGAAAATGTGCAAAGAGAGGCAGCAGTAGACACCCCAATCTGTTCAGGGGTCTACTTTTGATTTTTGCTAATAAAAAAACAAAAAAAATGAAAAAAAAGGGTAGTTGAGTTTATGTGAAATTGTTGGAATTTGTTTGTAAAGTTGGAGTTGGGTTTAAGTTTGGAATTCAAAGGAAATTGGTATTCCTTCCTGGATTAGAGTTATCAGATTTGGAACCTTATAAATACATGCCCACATAGATCACACAAACACACATAAAAAAACAGAGAGAGAGGTAGAAATCAAAGAAAGTAGTCAAGAAAATTTTTCGAAGATTTTTTTAGTTTAAAAATAAAAGAAAATTTTTTTGGAAAAATCTAGAAAATTCCTAGATTCTAGTGGCTTTTCTCAATCTTTGTCTCAAGTCGAGTCAAGCCAAGCCAAATTCCAGCCAAGCTGAGCCATTTCGTTTTTGGTATTTTTCCTTTATTTTTTTTGGTATTTTTTTATTAATTTTTTTCTTTTATTTATGTGTTTATTTTTTTTGGAATTTTCACATGATTTAATTTAATAAAAAATAAAAATAGAAAAAATAAAATCTTGGGAATAAATATTAATTATCTAATGATGGAATTTATAAAAATTTCAACTAGTAAATTTCTATAAAATTCTTAGGTGAGAAATTTTGTCTAAATTTGTCTCAAATGGTGGAATAATTTAGATAAAGTTTTAATAACAATAATTAATATTTACTTTCAAACAAAAAAATATAAAAATTTTGGAATTAAACCCAAGGATGAAATTCTTAGAAATTTCAAATGGTAAATTCCTAAGAAATCTCTAGGTAAGAAATTTCCTCTAAATTTGGCTCAAATGGTGGAATAATTTAGATGAAATTTCAATACTAGTAATTGTATTCTTTTCCAAATAAAATTTTGGTTGAAAATATTTGATAATTATCCAAGGATGAGATTCTTAGAAATTTCAAATGTTAAATTCCTAAGAAATCTCAAGGTAAGAAATTTTCTCTAAATTTGTCCCAAATGGTGGAATAATTTAGATGAAATTTCAATAAAAATAATTGTCATATTATTTTCTTTCAAAAAAATAAATAAATAAAGAATTTCTAAATAGGCCTAAATGATGAAAAATTTAGAAATTCAAAAAGGAAAAAATATTTTCTAATTTGGCCCAAATGGTGGAATAATTAGATATATTTTTGACAATAAAAAATATTAAACCTTTTTTCGACGACGGAGCCTCTTCAAGGAAACAAATAAGATCCTTGAATACTCTTGAAGTGATGAAATATTTTTTAAGAGTTCTACCAGATTGATGGAGAATCTTAAGAATTATTTCCAATATTTAACATTAAAATTTTAAAACCATTAGAACCAAGACCTTATGATGAATTTAAAATAATATGGTACCATTTTTCGGATGGGCATATGGGGGTGCTATAATCTTTCCTACATGTAACCAAACTCCCAAACTCTATTCTGGTTAGTAGACCCGAACCTATTCTTTTAGGGACCCTTAGTCAAGCTTAGGAGCTCCTTAAAAGGATAGATTTCTTAAGTGGCTAATCACACCTAGTAAAAAAGATTGGTGGTGACTCTTGAATTTGTTAAGTCTAGCTATAGATTTACAGATCTATATGTTATGACACTTATGAAAATACAAACCTACCTATCCCATTATTTGATAAGAAAGTAACATTTGTCTAAATGTACTATTATGTTGTTATATCGTAATTACGAAAATACCATGTCTTTTATAATTAATTACTAAATAATTCCTAAAAAATTTACCAAAATTCTCATTCCATTGTATGATAAAAATTTGGTATGTGGTCAAATGGATTATTATGTCCCCATACCATAATTATGAAAATATTCGTTCTTTTATAGTGATTTACTTAATATCCCTTACGAAATTACAATACTACCCATCCCATTATTTGATGAGAAAGTAACATTTGTCCAAATGTATTATTAAGCCCTCATATCATAATTACGAAAATACCCTTTCTTTGATAATTATTTACTAAATAACCCTCTATAAAATTACCAAAATGTCATTTTTTTTATACAATAAGAAATTGACATGTGGCCAAATTGAATATTATTCTCCCTACCATAATTATGAAAATACCCTTTCTCTTATAATTATGTACTAAATAATGTCGAATGAAATTACCAAAATGCCCTTTTTCATTGTATGATAAGAAATTTGCATATGATCAAATTGAGTATTACACCCCCTTATCTTAATTACAATAATATCGCTTCTCTTATAATTATTTACTGAATAATTTCCTATGAAATTACAAAAATATCCTTTATTATAAGATAAAAAATTGACATGTGGCTGAATAGACTATTTTGCCATCATATCACATTTTTTAAAATACCCTTTCTTTTACAATTATTTACTAAATAACCTTCTAAGAAGTTATCAAAATGACTTTTCTTTTATACAATAAGAAATTGACATGTGGCCAAATTAGCAATTATTTTCTCATATTATAATTACAAAAATAGCCCCTTTTATAATATTTTACTATATAATCTCCTATGAAATTACCAAATTACCTTTTCCATTGTACGATAAGAAATTTACATGTGGCCAAATTGAATATTATGCCCTCATTCATAATTACAAAAATATCCTTTCTGTTATAATTATTTACTAAATAATCACCTATAAAATTACCTACATGCCATTTTCATTATATGATAAGAAATTAACGTGTGGCCAAATGGGCTATAATTTCGTCATACTATAATTACAAAAATATCCTCTCACTTATAATTGTTACCAAATAATCCTATAGTATATTACCAAAATATTCTTTCTATTTTATGATAAAAAATTGACATGTGGACAAATGAACTATAATTCTCACATACCATAATTACGAAAATACCCGTTTATTGTAATTATTTACTAAATTATCCTTTATGAAATTGCCAAAATGCCTTTTCCATTACATGATAAGAAATTGAGATGTAGTCCAATGGACTATTATGCCCTCGTGCCATTTCCTTCATACAATAAGAGATTTGCATGTGACCAAATTGACTATTATTCCCTTATATCATAATTACAAAAATACCCTTTATCTTATAATTATTTATTAAATAATCTCTTTAAAATTACCAAAATATCCTTTTTCAATATATGATATGAAATTGACATGTGGCCAAATTGAATATTATGCTTCCCTACCATAATTATGAAAATACCCTTTTTCTTATAAGTATTTACTAAATAACCCTTTATAAAATTACCCAAACACCCATTCCATTATATGATATACATTGAAAAAATCCCTTACAAAATTATGAAAATGCCATTTTCATTTTATGGTAAGAAATTGACATGTGGTCAAATTGACAATTATGCCTTTGAAAATACCTCTTTCCTTATAATTAATGACTATATAATCCTCTATGAAATATACAAAAAGAAATTGTTATGTGGTTAAATAGACTATTACGCCCTCATACCACAATTATGAAATAAGCTTTCTCTTATAATTTTTTGCTAAATAATCTTTCAAGAAATTACTTAAATGCACTTTCCATTATATGATAAGAGATTGACAAGGGGTCAAATGGACTATTATGTTTTTATATCTTAAGTACAAAAATAACTCTTCGCTAATGATTATTTACTAAACAATTTCCTAAGAAATTACCAAAATATCATTTCCATTATATGGTAAGAAATTGACATATGGTTAAATTAGTGATGTCAATTTTACCCATACCCATGAGGAACTCAATTTTTTTCCTAAATGGAGATATGGATGGGTACTACATTATAAGGATGGGGATGGGCATGGGCATGGGCATGATTTTAGATTTTTATTGGGTACGGGAATGGAAACTAGTATTATTGCACCCTTTCTGTACCTATACCCTACATATATATACTTATATATATTTAGTAGATAGATTTTTTATAAATAATATAAATTATTATTTTAGATTATTTAAAATTAATATATTTTAATTAAAAAAATATTAATATATATTTCTAAAAAATTACCTAAATGTACAAGATAAAAATAAAAAACCTAAAAAACTAAATTTTGGTTTTTATTTTTTAAAAAAAATTAGAGGTATGGGGATTATTCATACCCATTAAATATCAGCAAGTATAGGGATGGAGATAGATTCAAAATACCTATTGGGTATACGTACAGGGATAGGGATGGGGAATGCTTTACCTTTCCCATATCTTACCCATTGACATATGCAGGCCAAACGGATTGATATGCCCTCGTATCATAATTATGGAAATACCTTTCTCTTATAATTATTTACTAAATAATCCTTTATAAAATTACCAAAATACCATTTTTATTATATGATAAGAAATTGACATGGCCAAATAGACTATTATTCTCTTATATCATAATGACAAAAATGCCCATCACTTATAATTATTTACTAAACAATCCTCTATGAACATACCAAAATGCCATTTCTATTATATGATAAGAAATTGACATGTAGCTAAATGGAATATTTTGCCATCATGCCATAATTGCGAAAAGACCCCTTCTCTAATAATTATTTACTAAATAATCTCTTAAAAATTACAAAAATACCCTTACCATTATATGATAGGAAATTGACATGTAGTCAAATTGATAATTACACCTTTTTATCATAATTATGAAAATACCCCTTATCGTATAATTGTTTATTAAATAATCCTCTATTAAATTATGAAAATACCCTTTTCATTTGATGATAAGAAATTGACATGTGACCAAATGGACTATTATGCCCTCATACCAAATTACAAATGTACCCCTTCTTTGATAATTATTTACTAAATAATCCTTACAAAATTACAAAACTACCCATCCCATTATTAGATGAGAAAGTAATATGTGTCCAAATGTACTATGATGCCTTTATTTCATAATTATGAAAATACCCTTCTCTTATAAATATTTATTAAATGATCTCTTATTAAATTACCAAAAATACCTTTTTCCAAAATATGATATGCAATTAACATGTGGCAAAATCGACTATTATGCTTCCATACCATAATTACGAAAATACCCATTCTATTATAACTAAATAATCCCTTATGAAATTATCAAAAGACCATTTCTATTACTTGCTTTACATTAAAACAATTCCTTATGAAAATACAAAATTGCCCTTTCCATTATATTATAAGAAATTGACATGTGACCAAATTGACAATTACACCTTTATACCATAATTACAAAAATACCCCTTCATTTTTAATTATTAACTAAATAATCCCCTTTGAAATTATCAAAATACCATTTCTATTATTTGATATACACTAAAACAATCCTTATGAAATTACAAAATTACCCTCACCATTATATGATAAAAAATTGGCATGAGGTCAAATGGACAATTATGCCTTTATATCATAATTATGAAAGTATCCATTCTCTTATAATTATTTACTAAGTAATCCACAAAGAAATTACCAAAATGCCTTTTTATTTATACAATAAGAAATTGACTTGTGACCAAATTAACAATTATGATCTTATATGATAATTATGAAAATATCCCTTCTCCTATAATTATTTACTAAACAATCACTTATAAAATTACCAAAATAGCTTTTTCCATTGTATTGTAATAAATTTCCATGTGGCCAAATAGATTACTATGCCCTCATATCATAATTACGAAATACCCCTTATCTTATAAATTTTTACTAAATAATCTCCTATGAAATAACCAAAATACCTTTCCCATTATATAATATGAAATTGACATGTGGCCAAATGGATTATAATTCCCTCATATTGTAATTACGAAAATACCTTCTCTTATAATTATTACTCAATAATCCCACAATATATTACCAAAATACCTTTTTCATTATATGATAAGAAGTTTACATGTGGCTTAAAGGGCTATTATGTCTTCATACCATAATTACGATAATACCGTTACTCTTAAAATTATTTACTAAATAATTCCCTATGAAATTAAGAAAATACGCTTTCCATTATATGATATACATTATAAAAATCCATTAAGAAATTACAAAACTGTGAATCCTATTATTTGATGAGAAAGTGATATTTGTCCAAATGTACTATTTTACCTTTATATCATAATTACGAAAATATCACTTTTCTTACAATTGTTTACTAAATACCTTTTTCAGTATACAATAAAAAATAGACATGTGGCCAAATTAACAATTATGCCATTATATCATAATTAAGAAAATACTTATTTTCTTATAATTATTTACTAAATAATCCCCTATGAAATTACCAAAATAACTTTTCCATTATATGATAAGAAAATGGCATGTGACTAAATGGACTATTATTCTCTCATACCATAATTATGAAAATACCTTTTATCTTATAATTATTTTCTAAAAAATCCCTTATGGAATTACCAAAGTACCCCTTTCATTATATGATAAGAAATTGACGTATGGCTAAATAAACTATCATTCCCTCATGCCATAATTATGATAATACCCTTATCTTATAATTATTTACTAAATAATCTCTTGTGAAATTACCAAAATATCTTTTCCATTAAAAGATAAGAAATTGACATATAGCATAAGTCTTTGCAATCTCACCCGAGATATGCATTTCTTGGCAAAGCATCCACTCTTCCAGTCATCATCTCCGCAACCTTAATTAAAAAGTAAAAGGATAAATTGTTAAAGGTCTTAAAGCAACACAAAAAGGCATTTGCCTGGTTGATAGTAGATATTAAAGGTATCACCCCAACTGTCTACATGCATAAGATATTGTTAGAAGATGACCATAAGACAACGATTGAACAACAAAGGCGTTTAAACCCTGCCATGAAAGAAGTAGTGAAAAAAGAGATTATTAAGTGGTTTCATGTCGAAATTATCTATCCTATCTTTAACAGTTCATTATGAAAATAATCTTTCTCTTATAATTATTTGCTAAATAATCTTTTAAGAAATTACCAAAATGCCCTTTCCATTATATTATAAGAAATTGATATGTGATTAAATTAACAATTGGGCCTTAATATCATAATTATGAAAATACCCCTTCTTTTATAATTATTTACTAAATAATCCCTTATAAATTTAAGAAAATACCATGTCCCTTGTATGGTGAGAAATTGACATGTGGTTAAATGGACAATTATGCCTTCATACCATAATTATGACAATACCCTTTTTCTTATAATTATTTACTAAATAAGCCCTCAAAAGTGTCTAAACCCGGCCATGAAGGAGATAGTAAAAAAAGAGATTATCAAGTGGTTGCATGCTAAAATTATCTATCCTATCTTTAACAACTCATTACAAAAATACTCCCTCTCTTATAATTATTTACTAAATAATCCCTTAAGAAATTACCAAAATGCCTTTTTCCATTATATTATAAGAAATTGATATGTGATCAAATTAAAAATTACGCCCTGATATCATAATTACAAAAATACTCCTACTTTTATAATTATTTACTAAATAATCCCCTATAAATTTAAAAAAATACCATGTTCCTTATATGATGAGAAATTAACATGTGGTTAAATGGACAATTATGCCTTCATACCATAATTATGACAATCCCTTCTCTTATAATTATTTATTAAATAAGCCCTCAAGAAATTACTAAAATGACATTTTCATTGTATGATAAGAAATTGATATGTGGCCAAATTAATTATTATGCCTTTATACAATAATTACAAAAAAGCCTTTCATTAATAATTGTTTACTAAATAACCTTTATGAAATTACCAAAATACCTTTTTGATGATTATATAATAAGAAATTGACATGTGGCCAAAAGAATTGCCTATGCACCATAATTATAAAAATGCCCTTTTTCTTATATTTAGTTACTAAATAATCTCTCAATAAATTACTAAAATGCTATTTCCATTATATGGAAAGAAATTGACATGTGACCAAATTGACTATTATTATCTTATATTATAATTATGAAAATACCCCTTCTCATATAATTATTTACTAAATAATCCCTTATGAAATTACCAAAATACCCTTTCCAATATGTTATAAGAAATTGACATGTAGCCAAATAGACTATCGGCCCTCAAGCCATAATTACAAAAATGCCCCTGCTTTTATAATTATTTACCAAATAATCCTCTTCAAAATTAGCAAAATGACATTTTCATTATATGATAAAAAATTGAAATGTGGTCAAACTAACTATTATGCCCCGTATCATAAATACTAAAATATCCCTTCTCTTATAATTATTTACTAAATTATCCCCTATATGGCCAAATAGGCAATTATCCCCTCATATCATAAATATGAAAATATCCTTTCTCTTAGAATTATTACTAATAATCCCTTATGAACTTACCAAAATACCTCTGTAGTTTATTATAAAAAGTTTACAATGGCCAAATGGACTATTATGCCCTTAAATTGTAATTACATTAATAATTATTTACTAATTAATCCCATATGAAAGTACCAAAATACCCTTTTCATTATATGATAATAAATTAACATGTGCCCAAATGGACTTTTATGCCTTCAAACCGTAATTATGAAAATAACTTTTTTCGTATAATTATTTACTAAATAATCCCTTAAAAGTTTACTCAAATGCCATTTCTTTTATATGATAAGGAATTGACATGTGGCAAAATTAACTATTATTCTCTTATACCATAATTATGAAAATAACCTTCTTTTATAATTATTTATACCAAAATGCCTTTTCCATTATATGGTAAGAAATTGTCATATGGACAAATGAACTATTATACCTTAATTCCATAATTACAAAAATATTCCTTTTCTTACAATTAATTAATAAATAATCCCTTATGAAATTATGAAAATACCCTTCCCATTAGATATGAGAAATTGACATGTGACTGAATGAACTATTATACCCTTATATCATAATTACAAAAGTACCCATTTTCTTATAATTCTTTACTACAAAACCCTTACAAATTACAACATTATCCATCCCATTATTTGATAAGAAAGTAACATGTGTCCAAATGTACCATTATGGCTTTTGATCATAATTACAAAAAAGCCCATTCTCTTATAATTATTGACTAAATAACCCTTTAAGAAATTACAAAATGCCCTTTTCTCTATACAATAAGAAATTGATATGTGGTCAAATTGATAATTATGCCCTCATATCATAATTACAAAAATGCACCTTATCCTATAATTATTTAATAAATAATCCCTAACAAGATTACCAAAATGCCTTTTTCTTTATACAATAAGAAATTAACATGTGGCCAAATTGATAATTACGTCCCTTTATCATAATTATGAAAATACCACTTCTCTTAAAATTATTTACTAAATAATCTCCTATGAAATTAAACAATTACCCTTTCCATTATATGATAAGAAATTGACATGTGGCCGAATAGACTATTATACCATCATACCATAATTATGAAAATATCCCTTCTTTTATAATTATTTACTAAATAACCCCTAAAGAAGTTACCAAGATGCCTTTTCCTTTAAACAATAAGAAATTGACATGTGATCAAATTAATAATTATTCTTTCATATCATAGTTATGAAAATACCCTTCTTTTATAATTGTTTACTAAATAATCCACTATGAAATTACCAAAATGCCTTTCCATTGTATGATAAGAAATCTCTATGTGACTAAATTGAATATTATGCCCTCACTAATAATTATAAGAATACGCCTTCTATCATAACTACTTACTAAATAATCTCCTATGAAATTATAAAAATACCCTTTCTTTATATGATAAGAAATTGACATGTGACCAATTGGGCTATAATTCCTTTGTACCATAATTATGAAAATATTTGTCCACTTATAATTATTACTAAATAATCCCATATTATATTACCAAAGTACGCTTTCCATTTTATGATAAAAAATTGACATGTGAACAAATAAACTAATATTTTCTCATACCATAATTACAAAAAATACCCATCTCTTATAATTATTTATTGAATATCCCCTATGAAATTACCAAAATGCCCTTTTCATTACATGATAAGAAATTGACATGTGGCCCAACAAACTATTATGCCCTCATGCCACAAGTATGAAAATATGCCTTATCTTATAATTATTTGTCCAATAATCATCTAGGAAATTACCAAAATAACCTTTCCATTATATGATAGGAAATTGACATGTGGTCAAATTGACAATTATGCCTTTTTATCATAATGATGAAAATACCCATTCTTTTATAATTCTTTACAAATAATCCTTTATAAAATTATGAAAATACCCTTTTCCATTAGATGATAACAAATTGGCATGTGACCGAATCGACAATTATACCTTTATATCATGATTATGAAAATACCCATCTTTTATAGTAATTTGCTTAATAACCTTTACGAAATTACAAAAATACCTACCCCATTATTTGATGAGAAAGTAACATCTATCCAAATGTACTATTGCACCTTTATATCATAATTACGAAAGTACTCTTTCTCTTATAATTATTTACAAATTAACCCCTAAGAAATTACCAAAATTCCCTTTCCTTTATATAATAAGAAATTGATATGTGGCCAAATTGACAATTATATCTCACATCATAATTATGAAAAATACCCCTTCTCTTATAATTATTTACTAAATAATCCCCAACAAAATTACCAAAATGCCCTTTTCCATTGTATGATAAGAAATTTACATGTGGACAAATTGACTATTATGCCTTCAAAAAGCATAACTACGAAAATGCCCTTCCTCTTATAATTTTTGGCTAAATAATCCCCTATAAAATTACCAAAATACGTTTTCCATTATATGATATGAAGTTAAATGGATTATAATTCCTTCATACCGTAATTACAAAAATACCCATTCTTTTATAATTATTACTAAATAATCCCATATTATTTTATCGAAACACCTTTTTTGTTATATGATAAGAAGTTTACATGTGGCCAAATTGACTAGTATGCCTTTATACTGTAATTACAAAAATACCCCCTCTCTTATAATTAATTACTAAATTAATCTCCAATGAAATTACGAAAATACTTTTTTCATTAGATAATAAAAACTTGACATGTGGCTAAATAGATTATTATGCCCTCATATTATAATTACAAAAATACCCCTTCTCTTATAATTATTTACTAAATAACCCTTACAAAATTATAAAACTGCCCATCCCATTATTTGATGAGAAAGTAACATGTGTCCAAATGTACTGTTATGCCCTTATACCATAATTACGAAAATACCACTTCTCTTATAATTATTTACTAAATAATCCCATAAGAAATTACCAAAAGACACTTTCCATTATGCAATAAGAAATAGGCATGTGGTGAAATTAACAAATATTCCATCATATTATAATTAGGAAAATACCCCATTCCTTATAATTATTTACTAAATAATCCTCTATCAAATTACAAAATACCCTTTTCATTATATGATAAGAAAATGACATGTGACCAAATGGACTATTATTTTCTTGTACCATAATTACAAAAATACTTTTTCTTACAATTATTTTCTAAATAATCCCATATAAAGTTACCAAAATACCCCTTCCATTATATGATAAGAAATTGACATGTGACCAAATGGACTAGTATTCTCTCAAGCTATAATTAAAAAATTACTCGTATCTTATAATTATTACTAAATAATCTGTTGCAAAATTATCAAAATGCCTTTTCCATTAAAGAATAAGAAATTGACATATAGCCAAATAAACTATTTGGTCTTCATGCAATAATTAAGAAAATACTCCTTCACTTATAATTATTTACTTAATAATCCCTAAAAAATCATAACAATGCCCTTTCTATTATGTAATAAAAAATTGATATGTGGTCAAATTGACAAGTCACACTCATGTCATAAATACGAAAATAGACATTCTTTTATAAATATTTACTAAATAATCTCAAATAAATTAAAAAAAATACCATTTCCAATATATGATAAGAAATTGACACGTGGTTAAATAAACTATTTTGCTTGCATACCATAATTACGAGAATACCCCCTCTCTTATAATTATTTACTAAATAATCCCTTAAGAAATTACTTAAATGACTTTTCCAATTATATGATAAGAAATTGACATGTGGCCAAATTGACTATTATGCCTTCATATCATAATTACAAAAATAACCTTCTTTTATAATTATTCATGTAACAATCCTTTATGAAATTACCAAAATACCATTTCAAATATATAATAAGACATGTGGCCAAATGGACTATTATGCCTTCATACCATAATTACGAAAATACCCCTTTTCATATAATTATTTACTAAATAATCCTTCAAGAAATTCCTAAAATGCCATTTCCATTATGGGCTAAGAAATTGACATGTGACCAAATTGACTATTATTCTTTCATACCTTAATTATGAAAATACCCTTCTTGCATAATTATTTAATAAATAATCCCTTATGAAATTACCAAAATTCCCTTTTTATTGATAAAAAATTGACATGAAGCCAAATTGACCATTATGCCCTCATGCCATAATTATGAAAATACCCATTCTTTTATAATTATTTACCAAATAATCCTTAAGGAAATTGCCAAAATGCCTTTTCCATTATATGATATGAAATTGACATGTGGTAAAATTAACTACTGTGTCTTATAATTATTTACTAAATAATCTTTTATGAAATTACAAAAATACCTTTTTCGTGATATGATAAGAAACTGACATATATCCGAATGGACTATTATGCCCTCATACCATAATTACGAAAATACCCTTTTTTATAATTATTTGCTAAATAACCCATATGAAGTTACAAAACTACCCATCCAATTATTTGATGAGAAAGTAACATGCATGCAAATGTACTATTATGCACTTATACAATAATTATGATAATGCCCCTTCTCTTGTAATTATTTAGCAAATAATCCCCTAAGAAATTATTAAAATGCCATTTCCTTTATACAATAAAAGATTGACATGTGCCTAAACTGATTAGTACATTCTTATATCGCAATTATGAAAATACCCTTTGTAAAGATTGATATGTGCCTAAATAGATTATTACATTCTCATATCACAATTATGAAAATACCCTTTGTCTTATAATTATTTACAAAATAACCCCTTATGAAATCACCAAAATACCCTTTCCCAATATATGATAAGAAATTTACATGTGGCCAAATAGAATATTATGCTTCCATACTATAATTATGAAAATACCCATTCTCTTATAACTATTTACTAAATAATCCTTTAAGAAATTACCCAAATAAAATTTCCATTATATGATATACATTGAAATAATCCCTTACAAAATTACAAAATTGCCTTTTCCATTTTATACTAAGAAATTGACATATGGTCAAATTGACAATTATATGATAAGAAATTGACATGCAACCAAATTGACTATTCTCTCATGCCATAATTATGAAAATATTATTCTCTTATAATTATTTACTAAATAATCCCCTATGAAATTACCAAAATGCCCATCCCATTATGTGATAAAAAATTGATATGTTGCCAAATGGACTATTATGCCTTCCTATCATAATTATGAAAATGCCCCATCTTTTATAATTATTTACCAAATAATCCCAAAAAATTACCAAAATGCCCTTTCCATTATATGATAGGAAATTGACATGTGGTCAAATTGACAATTACGCTTTCTTACCATAATTATGAAAATACCTTTCTCCTATAATTATTTATTAAATAATCCCTTATGAAATTATGAAAATACCTCTTCTCTTATAAATATTTACTAAATATTTCGCTACGAAATTATCAAATTGCCCTTTCTATTATATGGTAAGAAATTGATATGTAGCCAAATGTGCTATTCTGCCCTCACACCATAATTACAAAAATACCTTTTCTCTTATAATTATTTATTAAACAATCCCCTACGAATTATCAAAATGCCCTTTCTGTTATTTAATAAAAAGTTGAAATATGGTCAATTGACAATTATGTTTTCATATCATAATTATAGAAATACCTTTTCTATTAGAATTATTTACTAAATAATCTCTTAAAAAATTACCAAAATGCCCTTTTCATTATATGATAAGAAATTGACATGTGACCAAATGGACTCTTATGGCCTCATACCACAGTTATGAAAAATCCTTTCTTTTATAACTATTTATTAAATAATCCTTTATGAAATTACCAAAATACCCTGTCCAATATACAATAAGAAATTAACATGTGGTCAAATGGGCTATTATACCCTTATATCGTAATTACAAAATACCCTTTTTCTTATAACTATTTACTAAATAATCTTTCAAAAAATTACTAAAATGCCCTTTCCATTATACAATTACAAAAATACCATTCTTTTTATAATTATTTACTAAATACTCCTTTATGAAATTACCAAAATATCTTTTCCATTATATGATAAGAAATTGGCATGTAGCTGAATGAACTATTATGCCTTCATGCCATAATTATGAAAATACCCATTCTCTTATGCTTATTTACCAAATAATTCCTTAAAAAGTTATGAAAATACCCTTTCCATTATATGATAATAAATTGACATGTGGTTAAATGGACTATTATGCCCTCATACCATAATTACAAAATTACTTCATCTCTTAAAATTATGTGCTAAATAATCCCCTAGGAAATTAACAAAATGCCCTTTTCCATTATACAATAAGAAATTGACATGTGGCCAAATTGACAATTCTGCTCCAATATCATAATTATGAAAACATTCATTTTCTTATAATTACTTACTAAATAATCCCTTATGAAATTATCAAAATACCTATCCATTATATGATAAGAAATTGACCTTTGGTCGAATTGACTATTATGCCCTCATACTATAATTACAAAAATACCTTTCTCTTATAGTTATTTAGTAAATAATCCTTTATGAAATTTCCAAAATGCCCTTTCTATTAAATGAGAAGAAATTGATGTGTAGCCAAATAGATTATTATGCCTTGATGCCATAATTATAAAAATACACATTCTCTTACAATTATTTACTAAAAAATCCCTATGAAATTAAGAAAATACCATTTCTATTATATGATAAGAAATTGACATGCGGCTAAATGGACTATTATACCCTTATGCCATTATTACAAAAATACCCTTCTGTTTATTTTTTACAATATCTAATCATATTATTAGGTGGTCAATATAGAAATAGTAGGGCTGTTCATAAGCTTCGCGGCCAGTCCAAGTGTAGCACAAAGACAATTACATATAAACATATAACTTGACATATCTTCCAAAATGTTCCACTATTTTTGTGGGGCATTTTGAGATAAATATCTCTCTAGCTTCTTCATATGGGTTATCTACTCTATCTCTCATTATTTCAATGCTCTTAACATTTCTCCATGATCAATTCCTTGTTCTTTCAAATAGATGAAATCATTAGTGGCATTTACCTTCATTCATTGTTTCACACCAAATTTAGCTTTTATCCATGACTTATCTCATTATCATTTCTTTTAAATAAAAAGGAAAAGAAGAATTATGATTGGCATTGGCTTGCATGGCATCAAATTATGACCTTCAATTAAATTGGTTGAGCTAGAACCACCAGCTTGAAAAGTTACTTGCCGGTCTGAAGTGGATTCAAATATTAGAGATCAAATAAATGTTCCAATATTTTTTTTCTATCTTTCCATGTTTCTTTTTGAAGATTCTCATTGTTACATGCATTCACTTGCAATTTAAACAATCACATGAATGTAAGAAAATGCATTGTTTTAGTGTATTGAGAGTTTAAGATGTATTTGGATTTCTCTTATAGGTAAGAAAAGGCATGAAGTTCTTATTCAAGGTGGTGTGACTGATGATGTTGCAAGACATTTGCTTGAACAAATTTTGAATCCCAAAGAGATACATTGAAGTTCTTGATAAAACTAAAAAGTGATAAATGGTTAGTTTCTTTTTTATAAAGTACAAGTCCTTTTTAACTTGTTAGGACAAAGTTGCTCATGTTAGGTGTATGTGTTTTATTTATCTAATTTGTAAGCATGTGTCTATAATATATGTGTTGTTGTCATTGTTGTTATTGTTTCTTTCTCTCTTCTATATTTTTTATTTTAGACTGAGTTAGTGTGGGAGGTAAGTTGCTTGTTTGATAAAACTAAAACTAAACCCTTAGCAACTAAGTATTGCTTATTAATTTTGAATACATAAGCATTAGTTAATAGAACAAAATTAGTCAGTCCATTTTTAAACTTCAAATAATAATAAGTAAATTGAGGTTTTGCAACATTTATAACACAAAGGTGCTCCTCTCATGGCCCTACTGCCACAAAAAGTGTGTTCCATCCACCTTTCCATTTTTTATCTTTTAGTTTTTTTCCTTATATTCGTCCATTACTTTTTGATATTACAAAATGGGGTGATTTCAACCTAGCTCTTTGAGCAAGATAAGATCTTGTATGCTAAACCATTGAGGTTAATGCTCAAGTGCTTTTCTACATTTTACTTATTTGCTTTTTTATCACTTTGTGATGTAGGACAGCTTGGAAGGCTAGGTTTTATGATAATAATAACTTAAAATTCTTGATAAAATAGGGAAAATTCAATGGAAAAGAAAAAAATCCTTGATCTTCAATCTTAGGGGCTAGGATTCTTTGATTGCTTCACACTACTAAGATGAATAAACATTAAGCATATCACTTACAGTTCCTTAGGAGTTACACCTAAGGTTTACTACAATAGACAATCATAATAGAAATGTAGCAATAATGCTTAGAACTCTCTTATCATAATCTGTTTCCAAAAGAAAAAGCACATTGATATCTATATACTCCTATTCCAAAAATCAAACTTTAGACTCCAAATAGAAAACTCACAAACTTGACTTAAAAACCAATGCCTAATAGGATAAGGATAGCCAAACTATGTACTAATACTATTGTAAATGTAAAATACCAAATATAATCCTAAATCGATAAAACATTACAGTCAAACACCATAAATACAATAAAGTGGCAAAGTAAAAAAAAAAGTTATGGCTCACTTGGCTTCTTAGTATATTGCATCACTTTATTAACATGGACTTTTTTCTAATATTTTAATTTCTCAAATTAAATTGTTAAATAAGGGTACAGTATAATGAAGTAGTGATCCTTAACCTTTGAACATGTTTAATTTTAATTGCAATGTTCTTAAATCATCAAAATTTAGTCTTTTTGTTAGATAGAATGGCCACACGGACAACCACCTTTTTAAGACATGGGAATTTAAAGATATTTGGATTCTTAAATGGAATAATTGAGTAGTTAGAGACTAAAATGAGATTTTAGTAAATGGCTATGGACTTACTATGTGCTTTACTTAATATTGTGAAGGTATTATAAATTTTGTTATTATACTATTTTAATAATAATAATAGTTACAATTTTAAAAGTATTAGTTCAAATGAATTTATAAATAAGTCATAACAATCAACATTTTTATTTAATTAACAACTTAATTTAAGAAATTTAGGGAAAAAATTCTATAAGTTTTAGGTTTGCTTTATTTGAACACTTAAATAACAATGTGCCTACCATGAAGTATTTGTGCATGGTTTCTACTATGGTTTGTGGTTTCTCTTGATCAACTACTTAGATCACAATTACCTATAAGGATTAAAATGAACTTTTAAGAGACTAGTACTTTCCTTTCACAGTGTAGGAGTAAAAGACCTTAATTGGTTGTTGGATGATCTCATATTCATTATAGTACAATTTATTAGACATAGGAGATACCTAACATACGAACAATTTAGTTGAGCCAAGGAAAGTTGATCAAAGATTAGTGATTAATATGTCATTTAAATACTATAACTGTATACATCAGGAGCAAATGAAACTATTTTAGTGAAATTTAATTATCTCGCAGATTCATTACCAAAAATTAGAGTTCTTTTTGAATTTCCTTCTTAAGCAATGAAAACTACAACATTCTCATCTACAATCTTTTGTTATAGCATCTAAAACTACCTTGGGTTTAGGGGGACAACATAACAAATAAACATCCATGGAAGTTAGCTTATTGACTCCCAAAATAGTACTATAAGAATTAGTACTAAAGATCCCTTTTTGTAATTGTACCTACTTTCATAGCAATATCATATTTAGATTTGGCCATTTCTTCATACTATCTCTTTAAAGATGGATCTGAGAAGGTGGTTTCCTTTTCAAACCATTATAAAGAAAATTGACTATTTTTGCATGGAGTTCAAACTATCTATGGGTTTTTAAACACCAATTTAATACTTTTTCTCCATCAATAACACCTATGCCATAATCTTTTTCCAAAAAAAAAAAAGAAAAAAAATTGGATTTTGTGTAATAAGTATATTTTTTTTAGAATCCAAACATTTATCCATCCATTCTATAAGCCATAAACCATAAGCCATAAGCTATAAGGTCAGCACCAATTCTTCCAATACATAAATAATTATTTATTTCCTCTTGGCCAAATGAATAGAAGGATAGAAAGAAAGTAGTTTTTATTTCAATGCTTTCCTTCATTTTTTCCTCATACCAAACACATTCGTACATTTGGATGAGGAACTTTGATAATTTCAAGATTTATAAAATGAAAAGCTTTTCAATTGTATCTATTTAAAATAATATCATTTATAATTGAATTGTTTAGATAAGTAACATTTTACAATGAAATTTTATGTTGAAATTTGATGAGATAAAGAAATTGTAAAATAATAAAGAAATAACGATGTTAGGGGTGGGAAAAATATAAAATGGAGAAAAATATGGAATAAGGGTGCATTGGGTTTGTAAAGAAATGTATGGATATTTTACTAGTAATGATATGAAAAAGTCAAGAAATATTTTCAAAAATATGATAGAAATCTCTAGAATAAAACTATTTTATTATATATTTTTCTTATTACAATATTACAATTGCATGAAAATATATAGGCTAAAGACTAAATATTCTTCATCTTAAAACCCAAGATTTTCATGCATTAAAATAGTTAATCAAAGGAGAAATTTACTCTCTACATATAATAAGAAAAATATCTAATGGATTTGGTATAATTACCTAAGTCAATCCTTATTCTAAAAATAAGAAACTTAACTAAAATAGATAAAGTCAACTAATCAAGTAATAATGAAGATTAGATTTCCACACTCCCCTTCAAGTTGGGTGGTAGATGTCAATCATGCCCACCTTGGACTTTAGATTGTTGAAGTTTTTTTAAAAGATAGCTTTAGTGAATATGCTTGCAATTTGGAGGCATGTGGGAGTATAAACTGATCTAACAATTTTTTCCTCTATCTTTTCTTTGATGAAGTGATGATCAATCTCCACATATTTAGTCTTTTCACGATGAACAATATTTTTTGCTATACTTATAGTAGCTTTGTTGTCACAAAATATCTTTATGGATTCTTATGCAAAGACCTTTAACTCTCTTAGCAAACTTTTTGCCAAATTCTCTCACATATGTCATGAGACATAACTCTAAACTCAACTTTCGTGTTACTTCTAGCCACCATAGATTGCTTCTTGCTTTACCAAGTAACCAAAATTTCCCACACATAGGTACAATAACCAGTAGTTGATATTCGATTAATAATAGATCAAACCCAATCAGCATTAGTGTAAATTTTAACATTTTGGTGTGATTTCTTAAAAACTAACCTTTTTTTAAGACTCTTCTTTAGGTACTGTAAGAATTGACACATAGCCCTTAAGTGTTCCTCCATTTTGTTGATCATGAATCTACTTACTATGTTAACCAAAAAACTGATATATAGTCTTATTGAGAGAGGTAAATGAGTTTCCCTACAAGTATTTGATATCTATCTTTATCTGTTAGTGGACTTTCTTATTTTATTCCTACCTTATTCATTGTGTCCATAAGGGTGTCAGTAGGTTTGCATCCAAGCATTCTAATTTTTTTTAGTTAATCTAAGACATACTTATGCTGTAAAATAGAAATCCCATTTCTTGGGTGAGCTACCTCCATGCCAATAAAATATTTGAGGTGTCCTAAATCTTTAATTTCAAATTTTTTGGCTAGGAGGTTCTTAAGGTTGCTAATTTATTTAATATAGTCTTCAGTAAGAATAATGTCATCCACATAGACAATAAGAATGGCTATTTTTCCTTTAATTGAATATTTGACAAACATGGTGTGATCAGCCTGGCATTGTGAAAAACCATACTTTTTTACCACTTTTGTTAGTCTATCAAACCATGTATGTGGAGATTGTTTAAGACCATATAAAGATTTATGAAGTTTACATACCTTGCCAGAATTGTCCTATTTTTGAATCTTGGATGGATTTCCATGTAAACTTTTTCTTCTATGTCACCATTAAGAAATGCATTTTTGACATCTAGTTGGTGGAATGGTTTGCTGCCAATGATAATAACACCCAAATTGAATGAAGTTTAGCAATCGGAGCAAATGTCTCCTCATAGTCGACACTATAAGATTGAGTAAATCTTTTTGCAATAATGCGAGCTTTAAATCTGTTAATACTTCCATCTGTATTACACTTGATAATAAAATCCATTTGCACCCAACTGGATTTTTACCTTCGGGTAATTATGAAATCTCCTTTATTTTGTTCTTTTTTAGGGTCCTAATTTCTTTCAAAATAGTTATCTTTCATTTTGGTTGCATGAGTGCTTCATAAATATTATTAGGAATCTACATATTGTTTAGTGTGGTAACAAAAGCATGATAACTGGGTGATAAACCTTTATAAGAAATCACATTATAGATTGGGTGTTGAGTACATGATCTCACATCTTTTCTTAAAGCAATCAGTTGATCAAGATCATCAAAAGATTTAATTGAATCAGATTCAATAAAAGTGTTACCTGTGTTAGTTTCAAGTATCTCTAAAATTAGTTCAAATTTTTGGCTATGTTTTGAAAGTTTATATTCTTCTAGATCCTTTTGAGTTCTATGTCTTTTTAAATAGACAATCAATTCTTTGTTTGTTTTCCCATGTGTGGACTTCAGGCTTAGAGGATTTGCTTGGATGTTTTGGACTTGAAAAAGAGTTGGAGAAGTGTTTAGTGGTTCAGTAATAACATCTTCCCAAAGCTGATATTCTCATGTGATTGTATTCTACCCCTAAATGATAGTTTTAGGAAAGTAAGTTTGATTTTAAAAAAAAGGTTACTTTTATGGAATGGTAGAATTTCTTTGTCATTGGTAAGCAATACTTGTATCTTTTTTGATTTGGGGAATATCTGAGAAATATGCATTTGATGGATTTGAGATCTAATTTGCTTTAATTTACTTTGGTTTTGTTAGCTAGTAAGAATAAATTTAATGCATCTAAACACTTTAATGAGAATAGACAAGATGATTTGAAGGTAAGGATAAGAACCGGGAAGGGATTGGCAAGGGCTTTAAAATTTCAGGACTTAAGAAGGTGTTCTGTTTATAAGATATGTAGTAGTAACAATAAGCCCACCCCATAAATGTTTAGGTGCATGGGCAACCATCATGAGGGATCTTACAACTTCCAACATATATTGATTCTTTCTTTCAGTAATGCCATTTTGTTAAGGAGTATTGACATATAAGTTTTGATGGATTATACCATGCTTTATTAGATATGTCCATGAATTGAATTGTAGTTGTCCCTTCCATTGTCAGTTCTCAACAATTGGATTTTGGTTTTGAATTGAGTTTGGATCATATTGTTGAAGTTTTGGAATAGTTGGCCCATTTTTGAATTTTCCTTCATAAAAAATACCTAAGTAACCCTAGTGTGATCATCAATAAATATGAAAAACCATTTAGAACTAGTAATGCTAATTACTTTGGAGGGACCCTAAATGTCGCTGTGTATCATTGAAAAAGAATAGAATGATTTGTAAGGCTGATTAGGATATGTGGTATAGGTATGTTTGAATAGTTGGAAGACTTCACATTCAAAGTTGTTAGGATTTTTATTAAATATTGAAAGAAACAATCTTTTAAGGTATAAAAAGTTTGGATGACCTAACTAATAGTGCCACAACATGATAGTACTATCTTTATTATTATTGGAGGATGAAGCCACATAAGATGTCTTTTGATATTGTCTTTCAAAATCATTAGCTCTTAGGATATAGAGTCTTGCACACATCTTAGCATTACCGATCATCTTCTCCAAGCCCAAATTTCAAAAATTCACACATATTTGGAGGAAATTTAGTAACACACTTAAGGTTTCTTGTAAGTTTGCTTATAGACAGTAGATTGCAACTTAGATTGGGACAAACAGAATAGAATTAAGTGTTATCTCTTTGGAAATAATAATGGATCTTGTATTGAGCACTTTTGAAAGTGACCCATCAGCAAATTGAACTATGAAGTTTTCATGACATGTGTTGTATTTACTGAATACAAATGCATCTTTAGTCATATGGTCTGAAGTTCTTGAATCCATAATCCATGAATTTGATTTCTCTAGTTTTACACTCTAGGCACTTTGAAAAATGCTATTTTGTGCTAAAGAACCTATTCTAATAACGCTAGCTCTAGGGTTAGAGGTAACCTCTGATGCCGAGCTCTTTCTTCCACTGGCCATGTTGGACTATGAGTGAAAACTTTCAAAGGTTCAAATCATATGCTCTGATACCATGAAAAAATATCTAGAATAAAACTATTTATTCTTCTATAATTTTCTTATTACAATACTAGAATTGCAAGAAAATATAGAGGCTAAAGACTAAATATTCTAAGCCTTAAAATTCAAGATTTTCATGCATTAAAACAGCTAATCAGAGGAGAAATTTATTCTCTACACATAATAAGAAAAATATCTAATGGAATTGGTGTAATTACCTAAATCATTCTTTATTCTAAAAATAAGATACTTAACTAAAATAGATAAAGTCAACTTATCAAGTAATAATGAAGATTAGATTTCCACAAATACAATATTGTAGTTAGAGATAAAGAAAAAAAAGTTGCATAAAAGGAGAAATGTAATAATTGTTAACTTATTAAAAAACGATGAAGTTTGAGGTGGATTTTGAAATGGGAATTTAGTCGTTGGCAAAATTTCATTCAGATTTAAGAATTTAATAGTTTTAACCTTTATTTTGCAAAACAAGATAATTTGATTTTATAATTTTGAAATTCTCTCTACAAATAGAAACCCCTCCTTGAAATTACTCATTCAAATGCATTCTTAGATATTAATGTACACTAAACTTTCTTGGCAATGCAGGATAGTTTAACATAGGGTAGAAGAGTTAGTTGTAGGGTTTAAATGCTGAAAGGTAGAATTTAGGCGATATAACTTGAATGAGTAGGAGAAAGGGTTGATAGTTAATTCTTTTTAATTCACATAAACTATAGGTTGCGTAGCCTTGGAAAAAAATTATAGGTGGCATAGCCTTGTATGACTTAAATTACATACCTAACTTGCTTGAAAATGAATCCCATAAAAATTTACATAATGCCATAACTTGAACCAAAAGTGATCCCTAATCCAAAATAAAAAAAGAAACACAAGTATACTTCCTAGATCTACTTTTCTCCCTCTTTCTACTTATCTTATTCTTGGATCTTGTTCTCAAGATTGATAAAAGTCAATAATTCCCCCATATGAATATAAAACAAAAAAACTCAAGAGTACATTTTTTCGTTTCATTCATGAGTTGAGAAATCCACTTCAAATATTTTTTTCTATTTACTTTTCTATATTAGAAAAGATAAGTTCTTATTTTTCAATATGATACAATATTGAATTAAATACAGGAATTCAATTAATCTATGTGCATAGCCAAAAATGTGATAGAAATTGATTTGAATTTGCAAAGTCTACATGAACTCTAATCTCAACCAACTAGAGTTGACTCTAAAAGTTAACAATCCCTACCCAACCCAATCTAACCCAACCCAATCCTCTCATTTTTACCTCTTAATGTAATGCCTATGGATGTTTAGGAAGAAAAGGTGTTCACATCCAATAACATGTTTAAAATTTCTATGAGTTTTCAAAATAAAGTCTGCAGAGAGTTATTGTACAACAACAATAACAAAGTAAGCTTTATATCTTATTACTCTAAGATTGGCTATGTGAAAGGCCAAAAATGAAATCATGTTAAATCATAGTTTTGAATCTTCTTGTGCCATTCATTTTTATCAAAAATAATTTTTTCATCTATTTAACTCCCATATCATTTCTTATTACTTACATCAATGCTTTCATGGTCTACCTCTAGAAGTTTTGGTTTCTCCTAAATATAGAAGCTTATTTCTCCTAGCTGATGCATGGATAAGCTATGTTTCATATGTCCAAACCATTTCAAATGGCCCTTTTATCTTTTCTTCAATTTAGACTACCCTTAATTTTTTTTGAATCTCTTCATTTTTTATTTTGTCTCTTTTAGTCTTACCATAAATTCATCTAAGCATCATCTTAGGTATGTTCATTTTTTTCTCATGTTGTCTTAAGGGTCCAACATTCAATTTCATATAATAATGCATGCCTTACAGTTGTTTTATACAATTTTGCCTTTAACTTTAAAGGTATATTGCGATCAACAACACATCTATTCTACTTGAATCCTATGATTTATATCCCTTTCTATCTCAGTATTGCTTTAAATAATTGATCCCAACTATACAAAATGACTATTTTTTGGTACTACCTTTCATCCAACTTAATTAGATTAATACTTATTTCCTTATAATTACTAAACTTACATTCCTCATTTTTAGTTTTAGATCTAGTCAATTTAAAACCTCGAGACTTCAGTGTATGTCTCCATACTTCTAATGTTGCATTAAGGTCATCATTCATTTTAGTAACTAAGACTATATCGACAAACAACATACACCATGGCACTTTGTCTTGGATATGTCTAGTGAGCTCGTCTATAACTACTGCAAAAAAAAAAAAAGACTTAGTGTTGAGTCTTGATACAATCTTAAGGTAATGGAAAAATTATTAGTCCCATCTCCAATTATCCTCACATTCGTTACAACTTTTTTGTACATATCTTTAATTATTTTAATGTACTTTAAAAGAACTCCTTTTTTCATTAAGACCCACTAAAGCACCTTTCAGAGTACTTTATCATATGTTTTCTCCAAGTTGATAAATATCATATGTAAATCTTTCTTTCTTACTTGAAAACCTTCCAATAAAAGTCTAAATACGTGAATTACTTTTTTTGTAGAGTGTCTTGGCCAAAACCTAAATTGGTTTTCGAAAATAGTGATTTCATGTCACAATCTACATTTAATTACTTTCTCACAAAGTTTCATAGTATGACTCATAAGCTTTATTCTTCGATAGTTTGAATAATTTTGTATATCACCTTTATTCTTGTATAAAGGTACTAGAGTACTCTTCCTCTATTCTTTTGGCATCTTGTGAGTACGGTAAATTTTGTTGAAAAGATTCGTCAGCCATCTTATCCTAATTTCACCCAAGCATTTCCAAACTTCAATCAAGATTCCATCAGATCTTATAACTTTTTTTGCTTTCATCCTTTTCAAAAACTCTTTAACCTCATACCTTTAATATTTCATTTAAACAAGTTTTATATCTTTAAAAGGTATGTTAAGCCCACCTATGTTATGCTCAAAATTACCATTAAAGAGATTATTAAAATAATCTCTTCATCTCTTATTAATCTCATTTTTCATTAAAATTTTTCATAACCACCATTGATGCATCTTAGCTATTAAAATCCCTACTTTTTTAATCCCTCATTTTAGTAATTTTGAACATCTCATTTTGTCCATCTCTTGTCTTTAGTTTTCTATATGATTCCTCATGAATCCCAATGTTTGATTCTCGAATAGCCTTTTTGGCTTTCTTTTTTATTGTCTTATACTTCGGATAACTTATCTCATCCCTATTATTCCTTAAATTCCTATAACACTCTTACTTAGCTTTAATAGTTATTTTTATATCCTTATTCCACTTCCAAGATTCTTTTCCTAATAGTGCATGATCCCTAAATTTGCCAAGTGTCTCTTTAGCATCCCTTTGATTCTAGTAGAAATATTTTTTCACATTGCTTCTATTTATCAACATTCTAATCAACTACTTTTAGTAGTTTATCCCTAAAAGTAACATTTTATCCCTTTCTAGTTGCACCACTTAACACATGGTTTATGACTTTGACGTATCATCTTTGATCCCTAGAAGTGAAAGATATCTAGAACTAGCAGTCTGTGTTGTGTTATCACACTTTTACTTGGTATAACCTTGCAATCTTTGTAGCTACTTCTATTCTCTTTCCTTGTAAAAAAGAAGTTAATTTTACTAGATTTGACCAACTCCTAAAAGTCACCAAATGCGATTCCTTTTTCCTAAAACACATGTTTAATATAGTTGGGTAAAATGCATCTAGAATATTATCTCTAATATCATTTTTTTCTCCAATGCTATATCCTTCATGCACCTTTTTAAAGTCACTATAATCTTTGCTTATGTGACCATTCATGTTTCCTCTAATAAACAACTTTTTTTCATTTAGTATAGCATGCAATATCTCATCTAAATCTTATTAAAATTTTTTCTTACTTACTAATTGAAACATATTTATGGGACATAAACACTAATGATGTTAACAGTTTCCTATCCTAATATAAGTTTAACACGTAAAATTCTATCTAGCTTTTTTTCAACCTTAACTGCATCATTCTTTAAATTCTTATCTACAGTTATTCCCAATCTATTTTTACTCTTTTTCTTACTTGTGTACCAAAGTTTAAAGTTCCATGTTTCTATCTATCTAGCCTTTTCCCCCTCTCCATTTAGTTTCTTGGAGACACATAATATAAATTCCTCTCTTATCTCTATTAGTTTACTAGTTAACGATCCTATATTCCAATTAGCTAAGTGTAACTTATCCATATGGGTTAGCTTTTTTAATCATATTCATCCATTAAAACATGAGAGCCCTTGCCTATTTGACACCACACTTGGGCGAGGATATGGTGCTTCACTTTTAAGGGACGACCTAGCTACCTTTGCCCATTTAACACTACACCTAAGCTCTAATGTAGCATGCTGTTGGGAGGTAATGACCTAATAAAAATTCTTATTTTGGTCTCTCATTATGCTTTGACATGTTTTTCGTTGATGTAATTCTATTGCAATCCTCCTCGCTTTATCTAGGCTTGGGACCGATAATGTGGCAACACATAAGCTGAGTTTTAACATAGTTATTGTATATAATATAAACCTTCTCTTTTGGTTTTGACCAAAAGTTAATGCAAAATGGAAAGGTAAAATATATATATGTAAGTTGGATATTCCATTTAGACCTACACGATGTGGACTCTTATAGGTGTTAGGTAATACACTAGCCCTATGTTCATAGAATTTGATGTGTTGAAATTCTACTATACTTTTTGTTAGTGTCATCTTACCATCAATCCTTGTTTAAGAGGTTTTGCCTATGTTAGTTTTTTTTTTTTTTTTACTTTGTTCTAAGCACCCTAGTGCTAATCTCTTGTCAAATACCAACGCCAAATGTTTTCTATTGACTTAATACTAGGACTTAAGATTCTCATAATATTTGGTTCTTCAACAAAACATGCAGAGATATGTGTTGAATGTCTGGCTTATATAATCTGTTCATGTTAACATGATGCATCTTAAAGTGTTTTATCCAAGGTCTTTTTAAGCATTCATTGTAATATAAATGCATGTTGATATTGATCTTTTTATTCCTTTATATCCATATATCCATATGTTGTATATTTATATGGAAGGAAAAACTTAAATTGATTGGAAACTTTATACTCCTTCTAGGTTTGCGAGTTAATATTTTGATGGGTGAGATATTTATAGTTGTAGTTATCATTGCAATGCTCGATGCAATTGTGAATGGGCTTGATATGTTTCCTTATCTTTTTCCCTTAATCCTATTTATGTTTTCATGAATTGCCTTTTTACAAGGAAAAAAAAGGGTATGTAGAGGGTTTCTTTTCCAATGCTTACATTTTTTGAGAAGTTATTCTCTTTTGATCTCTCTACAACCAGTTAAGCTACTATATATATGGACTTTATTTTGTGATTCAACTATAATGAAATGCTTGGAATATCAATGCACCATCTTTCTTAAACATAAATCTAACATGAGCTTAGCTTTTGCATTTTCTATAAAGACAACCTTTAGTATGATTTAAACAGTTTACTACGTTTGCTATTTATAATTGAGTTGGTTTTTGTTACTACAGCGTCAACATGAAAGGTATTAGAATATTAGGTTTAGTTGGTCTATTTATTGTTGGCCTTTCTCTACTTCTAATTTATGCTCAATAATTTTTATTGTTCTTCTAAAGCATTTTTTTATTTCTTTTGTTTTCTAAATATTCTACTCTTGTTTTATAATTTGTACGATCTCCTCTACAAAGGGATTTTGTGCATATATAATTAAAGTAATTGATTTTTTTCCTCAAAATCAATTCATTTATATCACATTTTCAATGCTAGACTTTTCTTTTCAATGGTCTATTTACACTTTTCTAAGATTTTTCTTTCTTTTGTGAAAAGAAAAGTATGTTGTGCATGTAAAATTATAAGGAAAAAACAAATGTAGCCCATGGTGCTTATGGTGGGGTAATCCTGGGCAATTATGTAAGTATTGTTAATTTCAATTTTTAATACAATTCTGTGAGTGTACCACAAGGAACTTTTATTTAAGGGTGATAAGGAATTATGCCTGAAGTAAGTTACAAAATGGGAAGTTGCTAGTATTTCACTCAAGCCACTAAGTTTGATCTTTATTAGTATTGAAATATGGATGAAGTTAAGCGGATCCAAATCTATTAATACATTTATATAAATATTTTTTTTTGAAAAAAATAATGCATATTCATTTACTCATAATTCATGTTTGAATTAGTTACGATAATTTCTTGCATGAAAGCAAGGTAGTTTTTGACATAATACAATTCTTAATCTAATTCCAATCCATGTATTGCTAATCTATGTGTATCAACATTCCCCATTTTTCTAATATGCTGTGTTTTGTATCATGTAGTTCTCCTATTTTCTGTCTTGCTTCTTCAATTATTAGACCTATAGGAGATATATCTTTAGTCCATGATCGAAGCTTGTTAATGATCATTAGTGCATTTCTTTCTAGCTCAAAGTTCCTTATCCTTAGATCCATTGCAAAGTTCACATCACGAACTGTTGCTACAACTTTCACTATGAAAGGGTTCATCATCTAAGGTAACCTATCACTATGGGCTCCCAATACTCTACCTTCCTCATCCTTAATGGTCACCCCTATCCCTTCTTTTCTTTTTGCCTTGACCACGGCTCCATCAAAATTCACCTTGATGGTGCCTTTTCCAAGAGGTCTCCATTGCCCTATTTTTGCAATACTCATTCCCATTTGTTTTTGGTGTACTTTATTAAATTCTTCCACATACTTTTTTGTAAAGATAGTTGCATTTTCTATTGCCTCTTTTTTTCCTTGTGGTATACATAGTTCTGATCATTCCAAATTATCCACATTCTAGCCATGAATTTCTGTAGTTTCTCTCTTATGGCATTAGTGATTACCTTAAAAAACTAATGCCAACAATTTCGATTTTCTTCCTTATTCCACTGGAAACTTAATTTTTCCTAGACTCCCTTTGCCCAACGACACTTTTTTACTACATTTAGAACTATTTTAGGGTTTTGATTACATTTTTGGCACATAACCTCATATAGCATTCTCTTCTTTGCTAGATTTGTCATTACAGGGAAAAACCCTTCTCTACTTTCCATGTTAACACCTTAATTTTTGTTGGCACTTGTGCATCCTATATCCTTGTCCATACCTTTTATCTTCCCTTTATGTCTTTGTTGTTTTCTTTTGTTGATCTATCCTCTTATGACAGTTTACATAACAACTTGTAATCACTTCGCACTGTATACACCCTTTTGTTATCAAAATGCCATACTAAAATGTTTGGCCTATCTAGTTTGCTAAGAGGGACTGCACATATTGCTTCTGCTTCCTCACTTGAAAACATCTTGTATATCATATCCTATTTCCACATATAGCTATTCTCTTCAATTAAATCTACCACCAATGTCTTATCATTATGGTTCCTTGGTGAGTAAGGCATTAACAGAAAAGAGAATGGAATCCACTTATTAGTCCAAATACTAATTGACCAACCACTGCCCACTCGCCACCTTAGGCATTGTTGTAGAACTACCTTAGTTGCCTATATGCTAGTCCATGTGAGTAGGGGTGTGATCCTACATTGGAATCAAGGAAAGAAACATTTGGGAAGTATTTTTCTTTTAAGATTCTATGAGCTAGACTGTCAAGATTCATTAAAATCCTCCCCCCTTATTTTGCTAAAAGGGCCTTGTTGAACTTCCCCATCTCTCTAAACCTCATACCTCTATTTATTTTTGCCTTTGCCAATTCCTTCTAATTTTGCCAATGTATTCCTCGTAACACTTTATTGTTTCTCCACCAATAATTGTTAAGTAATCTATTGATCTCTTTACACAGTGTTTTTTGAAGAAGAAAGTAGCTTATTGCATAAGTAGGAATTGATTGAAGAATAGATTTTATGAAGACCTTTTTTCCCTCTAATGACAATAATCTTTGACATCTTCCATTCATTCTTGCCTTTATTTAGTCCTTTAGGTCTCTAAAAGCCCTTCTCTTGTCTCTCCCTACCATTGTTGGTAGACCCAAGTACTTCTTTACATTATTATCTCACTCACACCAAATATGCTCCTTATCTCCTCCTTTTGTCTTTCTCTAGTGTTGCTATTAAAAAAAAGGGCCGATTTGTTAAGATTTATTTTTTGACCCAAGCTTTCTTTATATTGCTTCAGCACATCGATCACTTTCTCGCTCTCACTTCAATTAGCCACTATAAATAGGAGGCTATCATCTGCAAAGAATAAGTGATCAACTTCAAGTCCATTTTGGCTCGCCCATACTCCATATACCAACCTCTAATCTTGGCATTTCTCCAATAAAGCAAAGAGACTTTCAGTACACAAAAGAAATAAATATGATGATAGTGAATGTCCTTGACGGAAATGCCTCTCAGGAAATATTTCATTAGTGAGCGCTCCATTGACCATAATTGAATATGAAACAGATCTTACGTAATTCATTACACTAAAGATTCACCGATAATGAAACCTTATCTTGTCCATTATTGCCTCTAAAAAACTCCATTCCACCTGATCATAAGCCTTGCCAATGTCAAGTTTTAAAGCAAAGAAACCCTTTCTCCCATGTTTCTTGTTTTTAAAATGGTGCATAAGTTCATAAGCAACCAAAATGTTATTAGAAATTAATCTACTAGGAACAAACCACTTTGTCTTTCACTAATACAATATGAGAGAATAATCTTAAGCCTATTGACTAAAATTTTTGAGATGATTTTATAAATCACATTACATAAACTAATAGGCCTAAATTGGGTTATGTATTTAGGATCCTTAATCTTAGGGGTTAAAACAATATTAGTTCTATTGATCTTGAATAATTTCCTTTCTCCTATAAGGCAAGACAAATAAAAATTGGTTACATTTCTTCCGACAATATACAATATGGTAATATTTATGGAAAAATAAAACAAGCATGCCTTTAAGAATAGGTAATTTGTTTAGAGTCATTCGTTTGACCACTCTATGATTTCCTCTTCATTGAATTTTGCAATAAGAAGATTAGTCATCTCATTAGTGACGCAAGGTTCCACAGTTCTCAGTACGTCATCAAAATTTGATGCATTATTAGACTTGAAGAACCCCTTGAAATATCCAGTAGCTATCCATACAATGTGATCTTTTCCATCACACCAATTATCATTTTCATCCATTAACCTCATAATCAAATTTGTCTTTTTCCTGGTTGAAGCACTGGCATGAAGAAACTTGTATTCATATCCCTTTCTTTAAGCCATTGTATCCTCGACCTTCGTCTTCAATAGGCTTCTTCATTTTCAAGCCAACTATTAAGCTCTTCCCTTGCATTATTTGCCCAATCCAGATTTACTATAGCTGGGGGGTCTATACTTAGTTGCTTTAGCTCCTATTTTAGATGTGCAATCCTCCTTTCTACATCTCCATAGGTGTAGATATCGAATTTTGTTCAGAACTTTTTTATTATGATTGACCTGAGCTTTATTTGTGAAAATGGGTGGAGACCATTTAGGAGGACCATTTACAACCCATTAAAAGCCCATAAATTAGCCCATTTAGGGATCCAAAGTCAACTCGGGTCAAATTCGTTCAAACAAAGTAAAAATTGCACAAAACTTGGTCACAATGGATAAAACGCAGGTTAATTCTCAAATTTAACAATCTAATTGGAATTAATGTGGTTTAAGATTAAATTTGAAGATTTTTAAAACATTAAAAATTTTTATTGCACTTGGGGAAGTAAAAAATTACTAAAATGCCCTTTAGGGTGTATATTTTTAATTTGGCCTCTTGAGCTCGAAGTTTTGTGAAACTTTTTAGATCTCAATTTTATAATATTTCAAGATTTTTTGTGTATTTGAAATCACAATAGTACCCCAAAAAGTGTGAATACTAAAATACCTTTATAAGGGTATTTTCATAATTTGGCCTTTTTGAGCTTAGATTCTTATGAAACTTTTCAAATCTCAATTTTATAATATTTCACAATTTTTTGTGCATTTGAAATCACGGAATACCTCTGAAAGTGTGAAATTACCAAAATATCCTTATAAAGGTATTTTTATAATTTGGCCTTCATGAGCTCAGATTTTTATGAAACATTTTAGATCTCAATTTAATAATATTTCATGTTTTTTGGTGCATTTGAAATCACAGAATACCTCTGAAAGTGTGAAATTACCAAAATATCCTTATAAAGGTATTTTTGTAATTTGGCCTTCATGAGCTCAGATTTTCATGAAACATTTTAGATCTCAATTTAATAATACTACATGTTTTTTTGTGCATTTGAAATCACAACAGTAGCTTGGAAGGTGTGAAATTACCAAAATACCCATTATGGATATTTTCATAATTTGGCCTTCTCGAGCTCAGATTTTCATGAAACTTTTCATATCTCAATTTTATAACATTTCATGATTTTTGGTGCTTTAAAATCTGAAAAATAAGCATGGAAACATTGATGTCTAAGAAAATTGCCTAAATACCAAAAACTTTATACTATAGGTAAATTGGTATTTTCATGTGATTTAGAGGCTATAAAAATCCAAACTTTGTAGTGAATAATGTGAGCCATTAGATCTCCTATAGAATCTTGATCCAATGGCTAAAGGTTGCTCTATGAAAAAAATAAAAGGAACAAATGTAGGCCTTTAGATGAGATTTGATCCAAGGGCCTATACTCAAAAAAAAAAAAAGAGATATTTTTGAAAGGTCTTTTTCTTTGCAAGAGGAGGGTTTTCTACAATTTTGGGAGAACGGAAGCCAGTTGGGAAAAAAAAAGTTATGAAAAGCTTGGAGTATGTAGAATTATTTTCTTTTTTTTTTCTTTTGCTTTTCATTTCATAACATTCATCACATCCTCCATATCATTTACTTTTTTTTATTTTTGTTTCTTTTTTTTTTAAGAAAATGGTAATTTTTTTTTATTAAGCTTGGATCAACTTACATGCAATTAGTTAATAGTTTGGATTGAAACAAGAAAACCAAGCAACAAAGAATTTCCAATCCACCATTTTGGTCGAACCTCTTTTGGTCCTCCATTGATGTTTTCCTTGCTTTTAAAGGTTGTTTGTGATGATTAATGGCAAGTTTATTTGTTTTTTACATAAATTTTAGCTTGAATGTGATATAAGGATGTTGTTTGGCTTTAAATGTTAACTCCACATTTTCCCCTCTTCTTAGTTCGTCATATACTTGTTGAAACTCCTCATATATTGTAGATGCCTTCATATGATGGAAATTGTGATGTTCAATGGATATTTGAGTGAAATGAAATGTTAATTGCCTAGGGAAATGTCATAAAGTATTTGATCAAAACTTGCTAATCCATTTATGGCCAAATGTTGCTTGATCTTATGTATTTGCTTATTTATGATGATTAAATGGCAAGTTTATTTGTTGTTTATATAAATTTTAGCTAGAATGTGATATGAGGATGTTGTTTGGCTTTAAATGTTGACTCCACGTTTTCTTCTCCTCTTAGTTCATCATATGCTTATTGAAACTCCTCATATATTGTAGATGCCTTCATATGATGGAAATTGTGATGTTTAATGGATATTTGAGTGAAATGAAATGTTGATTGCATAGGAAAATGCCATAGAGTATTAGGCCAAGGTAGTTTCCTTGCTTGACCAAAACTTGCTCATCCAATTATGGCCAAATTTTGCTTGATCTTATGTATTTAATTTTTTTCTTTGTCATGTTTATTAAATTTTCAATGTGTTGGTTTAATTTTTCAATGGAAAAATGATAGTTGAATGAGTTGTTTAGTTGATTTTTATGTTTGTTTGGTTAGAGTTTTAAAGAACAAAATGGTGGAACATTCAAACCAATTTCAAAAGTTTGCTATGTTTGATCCATTTTTTCTCTTAAATTTTCATATGAAACATATTTGTAATTTAGTTTTGTAGATGCATAGGCTTGTAATTAGTTTTTTTTTGTCATGCTTTTATCATGCATTCAGTAACAACATTTATGTAATTTGTTTTTGTCGTGTGCATAATTTCATAAAACCCCAAATCCAATTTAAATTTTTAAAGATTTGCATGAAAACCTTTTGTGAAATAATTTGTTCTCAAATGCCGCCTATATGTTTGTGTATTTAGAAAATTTTATTTCATTAAGAATTTTCATACATTTCCATAACTCAAAATAAATTTATTAAATTAACAAGTGTAAAGTAATAAAAAATAATCAGACAAGATTTTTAAATATAAAAATTCGCACCCAAACTCTACGTATCAGGTGGTTTTTTTTATATTTGAAAACCCGATCCTTAAATTCACACTTGATCATCATTTTGCATATGTTTCATTTTTAAATTAATGTCTTCATTTGTAATGCATATATATATATATATGTTGGCTCTAGTTATGGATGTTTAATATTAATTATATTATATTTTTTTTTATATAAAAAATTTTCTTAAAATTTTTAGTTTTGAATAAATAAAATTAAAATAGCATTCTGTGAAATATAATTGATCGGTACTCTACTTAGATGATAGAGAGTCATCAATAATTATCATTTATAAATAATGTTATTTTATTATTTTTAGAATGAATGTTATGATAAATCTTAAGTGAAAAGACTATCTTTAAATTCTGCCTTTATGTCGAAAACTTTGAAGGTATTTTTTAATTTGAAGATTTTCTTAATATTCCTAAATAAAAGATTTTTTTAAAAACTAATTTTATTTCTCACAAAATGAAGGGAATTGTAATTAAATTTCATAAGAAATCCATTTTGTCCAACATTATAAATAGCGCACGGTTAATTGGTACCAATTCTATGGGTGTTGTGGGGGTGCTAATCCTTCCCAATACATAATTGATTGCTGAACCTAATTTTGTTTTTGTAGACTAAATTATCTTTTCAATAAACTCATTGTTTTTATTAAAAAGATAAAATTTTTGGGTAGTCAATCACACCCTTAAAAAAGATTGGTCGTGACTCCCCATGTTTTTTCTCGATTTTTAAATATTTTACATATAGTGATCAAGTCTTTGGAGTAATACATTATGACAGTCGGTGACTCACTAAGGACTTTTGAAAGTCAGGCCAAAATTTTTAATTATACACTATTAATAATTTTTGGATTTAATTGGTTGTATTTGATATTTAATTTAATTCCTTTTATTTTAATTTTTTAAAAATATATATATATATACAAGTTAATAAATAAAATAAATTGTATGTTAGTTATTATTTTATTTTGATTTTTTGCTTATGATTTATTTATGGTATTTTGATTAATATGTCACTTTGCACACTTTTGTATATGCACTTACATGCATGAGCTCTAAACCCAAGCTCTGTCCTTTTTAGGAGGAAGTGAAGGAGCTACGCTTTTGTGAGGTGATAACCTTTGCATTTGCTTGTGAAACACTTTCACTCAAATTAAACCTTTTCTGTTAGTAGCATGCAATGGGTGAGTATCAGGGAGCCTTACTAGTCTATAATGAACAATGATCTAAGGAATAGTTTGGGAACCTTGGATAAATAAATTCCAAATTGGCATATTGAGAGCCATAAGAAGCCTGCTTAGGGTAGAGCCATTCCACCTTTTAGAAAATTCTTAAAAGTTAGGACACTATATACATAATATTATTTTATTGTATGGTTGCTATATTGTTTCTATTACTTGTTTGTTTTGAATTATCGAGTCATTTTATTTTTTTTTATATATTATTTGATTTTGTTGCTTACATTATACATGCATTATATTTTAAGAAGAAGTATTTATTTTAGGTCAATCATTGACAAGACAAAAAAAAAGAAAAAGAAAAAGAGAAAAATGAAGAAAAAAAGAGTTCTCATAAAGCCATTAGTGGTGTTGACCTTTTGTAAAAATTATTTAGAAGTCTAAAGCCATGCCATTTTTTCTTTCATAAAAATTACACAAATTAGAATATATGATGCATTTTGATACAGTTGTGTTTAAGGGTAATAATAGTGCAAATATAGTTAGAATACAAAAAAGAGATGGAAAAAAGGGCAAAAAGGAGCAAAAAAAAAACTAGGATATGTAAGAAGTTTGTTTTCTTTTTGAAATTTAGTCATTTCATTCATCATTTAGTTGGTTTGTATATTTTTTGGGTTATTCCATTTTTGTATATATCTTTGCATCATTATCATATTCCAGCATTCATAGACATGTTCCATGCAAATTAGGAATTATGTCATTCATTCAGCAAGAATAATAGCATAAGCATTGTTGGTATTAAACCTTTGAGATAATATTTTTGTTAGTGGGTATAAGAAGCCGAAAATATGAAAGATCAATTGGAGGCCCAAATTAGTTTGTTAGAACATAATCAAGAGGAGTTTGGTCATGACATTCAAAAGGTGACAAAATAGCTCGTTGAGCTTACAAAGACCGTGAATAGACTCAAGAAAGTTATTTTGATGACTTCTCTAGAGTCCTTATCAATTTTAGCCTAAGTGAATCTTATGAATTCATGGAGTCATGATCAACTAGTTCCTGCTAGGTCTAGTACACTTTTAGAGCATGGAGAATCATTAAATGGTTTAAGCAATAATGAAGGTCTGGACAAGATCATGAAAGGGATAAGTGATATGACCATTCAAATATTTGAGCTCCAAAATTTGATTTCTAAGATGGGGTTACTAGGTTCCGTGCATCCTTCACTAATTGTTTCAATCTCAAATTCACATTCAAATCCTTTTTATGACTATTTTCAACCTCTTTTCCAAGCATCTACAATCAAGCCCCATAACTTCATACAATCTCTAAGAAGTCTATATCTGAACCAAAATCTTTGGCCTTTCATTCCCTAACCACCTGTTCAACCAATTGTTTAAGTTTGAACCTTTGCATTACCATCAAATCCTAGGACTCTTAGTCAACCTGTTACCTAAAAATTACCCAAGAAAAAGAAATAGTTAGATTCTCTCCCAAATTCGTATGAAAAACTTTTTTCCTATTCGTTTGAGAGACACTTTATTGTCCTTGTGCCTTCAGAGCCTTTAAAGCCTCTGTACCTAAAATATTTTAACCCAAATGCAAGATGCATATACCATGGTGGGAATACAAGGCATTCCATTGAAAATTGTGAGGGTTTCAAGCACAAGGTGTAGTCACTCATAGTTGTGAAATGGTTTGATCCAATTATAATAAGAGATTAAAAGATCTACGAATAATAAGAAAGGGATGGCAAGATGATGAACATGGATGGAATTTTTTTTTAAAGGGGGTCTTCAAGTGATAGGTTTATGAATTTATTCTATTTGAAAAATGGTTTTATGTTGACACGACGTTGTCTATTGAACATAGATATGTGAATTATGGTTTGTCTTTCATTCTTGCTCCTTTGCCAATTTTCATACTTTTCATTAAAGAGCTTTGTCATTTGTGCATTCATTCATTTATCTATTTGTCCATTTATGTATCTATATAATGCAATTCATATGTGCTTTAAATGAGGGAATTTCTTCAAAAATAATCCTTATGATTTTTTTTTGGAGAAAAAGAGAATATTTGATTTGAAAGGAGAGATGGAGAAGATTATCAAGGGACTTTGTGCTCAAGGAAATGATCAACCTAAAGGATCTAGCTTAAAACCCATAAAGGAGGAGTTAAGGAATCTAAATAAACAAAGAAGGTATGATTTTTTGGAAGAAATAGTTCAAACTATGGAAGATGAGGATGAATCTTTTGATGCAAAGGAATATCAACTAGTTTTAAATGTGGTTATTCTACCCAAGTTCAAATATTTTTTACATTTGAAAAGTATAATGGAACTAGATGTCCTAGGACACATTTGGCTCAATATTGTTACAAAATTGTTAGGTATGCTTGTGACGAAAAGCTACTTAATCATGTTTTTTAAGAAAGTTTGGCTGAGGTAGTAGCCAATTGGTATTATAGTTTGGAAAGTAATCAAATTCGTAGTTAGAGGGATTTATCATAAGCATTCTTAAAATAATATCAGCATATGTTGGAGTTGGTGCCAAATTGATTAACCCTTCAAAATATAAGAAAGAGCCTTAATAAGAGCTACAAATAATATGTTGTTAGATGGAATGAGGTGGCATCATAAGTATGGCCACCTCTTACCAATAAGGAACAAAATTCCTTGTTTATGGATACCCTTCCTTTTCCCTATTATGATAAGTTAATTAGCAATACTTCATCAGAGTTTGCAAATTTGTTGTTTATTGTAGGTAGAATTGAGAATGGGATAAAAAGAGGAAGAATTATAGATGCTAATGATGAAAGGAATGGAGATATTTTTGCTGAACAAGCACAAGAAACAATTATTGAAGGGTAAAGCCAAGGAAGCCTTCATGTGATACAAAAAGACCATTGTAAATGCTCATTTTCAATGGTCACTATATTGTTCCCAACTAACATTTTAGGCTAAAAATTTTCCTTAACCACTTCATTTGTGTGCTTCAGTTCCTTCACCACAAACCTTTACAAAACAAAGGATCAATCCAAGCCATTTATGAAGCCATAAGAGAAAGAAGGTTAAGATGTATCATTCACTTCCAATGTCTTATGTTGAGCTTTTCACCTTATTGGTCAAGAGTCATATGATCTCTGTTGTTCCTACAAGACCTAGAAAACCTCCATACTTAAAGTGCTATAATCCAAATGTTAAGTGTAAGTTTCATGATGGGGTCAAAAGGACATTCCATAAAAGACTGTACTGCCTTCAAGGATACAGTTCAAGCTTTGGTTGATGCAGACCCCATAAAATTTAAAGAATTGATTAGTGATAGTGGGAGAGTTATGGGTCAATGATGCTAAAAGTGAATCGTCAAATGGGAAACCTTTGTTTGTAAGTTAGAGTGTCATCTCAAGAATATTATTGGGAATATGAATTTTTGGGTCATGTTTGAGTGTCTACATTCCATGATAGATCTTGTGCATCAAAAGTGTTCCATGGATTTATATAGTCATTTGATATTTTCAATTTTTGTTAAATTTTAGATTTGTAATTGGTAAAAAGAGAGAAAAATGTTAGATTTGAATAAAGTCCTACATAGTTCCGAAGGTTATAAAAAAAATGCTCTAAAAAAAGTGAAAAACAACAAAAGACAAAAAAATAAAAAATTGATGAAAAATTGAAAAGAAAGAATATTTTAAGTCTCATATAAGTTGGCGATCACTATTTGAGATTTGTCAAATACCTAAACTCTCTTTCTTAAACCTTTTAAATGATTCCATTCAACAACCATGACTTCTCAAAAGCGTTGAATGCGTAAACCTTGTTTTCACTTGATAACATTATGATACCAAAATGCGATATTCTTTTCCAAAGCAATGAACAATGTAACATCTAATTAAAAAAGGAAGAAAGAAATTTGGATTCCTAGAAAATCAGGCAAATATGACATTTTTCTTAAGAATTTAGATGCCATAATTTGATGTATCAATGTTTCATTATAGTTCCAAAATTTTTCAAAATCAAAGCAACCCAAGTCCTATAAAATGACATCAGATTTACCAACATTTTAGCTCTTTATCCCAAAATTGGCTTGACCTATGTGTCTTAGGGCCATGGTGATCAGAAAAAAATACCTAATTGTCCTTAAGATAACATGAGTTATGATCAATCATTTTGTTCTCTTTTTGTGAAGCAACTTAGATCATTCGATACCTTAAATTGGTTTTTTTCACATGATTCTTTCCTTATTCATTCACATGACCCTTTTCTTGTAACAACTTTCATTAAGGGTGGTTTGTTAAAATGGGCATCTTCCATGAAATACATTACTAGTAAAATAAATTTAGGTATGAGTTATGGAAGGCATGTCAAAAAAAAAAAAGAGAAAAAGAGAGAAATGAAAAAAAAAATGGTTATGACATCATGCACTTGGGAAATTTGAACAAATTCCAATAAAGTCATGACAAATCCAAAGTTTCAAAAAAGAGACAAAGAAAAAGCCCAAAATAGAAAATGCCAAAATAAAAAAAATACTGTTGAAATGAAAACCTTTCTTCGAGATCATTTTCCTAAAAGGAACTGCTCTTTAATTTAAGTGTTTATACTTAAAATGACAAATTACCATCTTTCATTATTCTTTCAAAAATGTAGAAATTTATCTCTTCTTATTCCTTTAAGCCTGATTGAATTCTTTCAAAATAAACCCTAACTAAAGATCACCTTTCACACTAGAGGGCAAAAAGGAACACATTTAATGGTTAAGAATGGATATGTCTAAATGGAATCGTATATGTTGTGGCAAAGGCTCAATATAAAAGTTCACAATAAGTTTTAAATCCACTCAGTGAAAGAATGCAAAAGAAAAGAAAAGAAAAGAATGAAAGGAAATGAAGAATATAAGAAGGAAAAAGAAAAGAAATGAATGGATGGAAAGCAAAAAGGAATAAACCTCAGAGTGTATCCTTCAAACAGAAAAATGATCCTTGGTTTACATACCCTTAAATACTTGTTTTAAGCCTTTCTATTATTTTCTTTGACAACCTTAAATCTTAACCTATGTTATAACCTTTGTAAAGTCCATATTAGATCAAGCATGAAGGCTTAAAATTGAAGAGTTTTTCTTGAAAAAGTGACCATGAATCTTTTAAGTCCCTGTTTATTACATAATTTCTTATTTGGACCATTAACCCTTTTTGAAAAAAATTCTTTTCCTTTTTTGGATTAGTTTTGAATTTGTTAAATGCATGGTGTGTTAATAAAAGAATTTTAAAAAAAGTAAAAAAATAGAAATAAAAGTGGCTCTAGGGTGAAAACCCTAAAAATGGTAGTTTAGAGCAACCCTCAAAGGCCACCCCTAATGCTAAATGTGGTATATGTTGAACAAAGATAAGCCAAACCTTATTGAAAGATCTAAAATATCAAAGTCACAGAAGTTTGAGATAAGTTGATTTTGAAAAATCTTAACCTTTGTCCATTTCCAAATAACCTTTCAAAATCTCAAATCCTTACAACTAACCTTGACATATATCAAATTGTAGCATTTAGAGACTAAGAAAAATGTTGAATATGTTTGGTTTTCAAGGAATTCATGTTTTTAGAAAAGCTTATGTTTCATCTAAGAGCTGGCATAGAAAATTATATGCCTATTTTATTTTCTTCAAGTGTTGAAACCTTTTTGAATAAATAAGAATCTCCATCTATAGAACTATTCAATCCATTTACTAAAAAAAAATATTCTCACCTTTTTCATTTCTAATAGGGATTGCCAAGTTCTAAAAAATTCAAGCCCAGTTTAACTGGTACATAAGTCTTAAGCTCAGATTATCTAGCACCAATAAAGTCTTAAGCCTAGATTATTTGGCACCAATGAAGTTTTAAGCCCATATTATCTAGCATCAATAAGATTTTAGCCCAGTATAGCTGACATGTAAGCCTATATTATCTAGCACCAGTAAAGTCTTAAGCTCAGATTATCTGGCATCAATGAGATTTAAGCCCAAATTAGCTAGCAAATGAGCTCAGTTTAGTAGGCACATAAGCCCAGATTAGTTGGCATATAAGCTTGGATTAGCTAAAAAATATACACCCCTTTTATCTCCTTTAAATGGTAAAGTATTTTTAAATCAATAGGTATCTCTGGGTGCATAATCATCTAATCCATTGAGAGAGAGATTGTTTAATTCTTTCATTTCTAATAAGAATTGTCAGTTCCTCAAACAAATTTAAGTCAACACAAAAAGTTAAGCCCAGTTTTATCTAGTGCTAATGAAATTTAAGCCCAGCTTAGTTAGCACCCAATGAAATTTTAAGCCCAGTTTACTTGGCATTAATGAAAGTTTAAGCCCAGTTTACTTGGCACCTAATGAGAATTTTAAGCTTAGTTTTACCTAGCACTAGTGAAAGTTTAAGCCTAACTTAGTTGGCACCCAGTGAAATTTTAAGCCCAGTTTATCTAGCACCAATGAAAGTTTAAACTCGGCTTAGCTAGCACCAATGAAAGTTTAAGCCCAATTGACCTGGCACCTAATGAAGATTTTAAGCATAGTTTACGTAGCACTTGATAAAAATTTTAAGCTTAGTTTTACCTGGCACCAGTCAAAGTTTAAGCCCAGCGTAGTTGGCATCTAATGAAATTTTAAGCCCAGTTTATTTGGCACTAAAGAAAGATGTTAAGCCTAATTTATTTGACATCAATGATAGTTTAAGTCTAGTTTACTTAGCATCTAAAGAAAGATTTTAAGCCCTATTTTATCTGGCACTAATGAAGTTCTAAGCCTAGCTTAGTTAGCACCTAATGAAAATTTTAAGCCCAGTTTACCTAGCACTTGATGAAAAGTTTAAGCCTAACTTAGTAGGCACCTAGTGAAAGTTTAAGCCTAGTTTACTTGGCACCTAATGAAAGTTTAAGCCCAATTTACATGGCACCTGATGAAAATTTTAAACCTAGTTTACCTAACACCAGTGAAAGTTTAAGCCTAGTTTATCTGGCAACAACGAAATATGTTATTCCTAGTTTACTTGGCACCCAAAAAAAGATTTTAAGCCCAGCTTAGTTGGCACCCAATGAAATTTTAAGCCTAGTTTACCTAGCACTTGACAAAAAATTAAGCCTAATTTTACCTAGCACTAGTGAAAGTTTAAGCCCAACTTATTTGGCACTTAACGAAATTTTAATCCCAGTTAATCTGGCACCAAAGAAAAATGTTAAGCCCAGTTTACCTGGCACCTAAAGAGAGATTTTAAGCCCAACTTAGCTAGCACCCAATAAAATTTTAAGCCCAATTTATTTGGCATTAAAGAAATATTTTAAGCATAGTTTACCTGGCATCAATGAAAGTTTAAGCCCAGTTTACTTAGCACCTAATGGAAATTTTAAGCGTAGTTTACTTGACAGCTAAGAGAGATTTTAAGCCCAGTTTATTTGGTACTAAAGAAAGATTTTAAGCCTAGTTTACTTGACACCTGATGATGATTTTAAAGCCCAGCTTAGTTGGCACCAAATGAAATTTTAAGCCCAATTTATCTGGCACCAAAAAAAGATTTTAAGCCCAATTTAGCTAGTACAAGTGAAAGTTTAAGCCTAGTTTAGCTATCACCTAATTTTAAACCTAGTTTATTTAGCCTTCGATGAAATTTTAAGCCCAGTTGATATGGCCCTTAATGAAAATTTTAAGCTTAGTTTATCTGGCCCCTAATGAAATTTTAAGCCCAGTTAAACTGGCACATAAGTCCAAGAGTAGCTAGCATGTAAACCCAGATTAGCGGTTATTTTATTCAACTTATAGTGTTGTCTCAGTTGTTTTCTTATTTTTCAACTTTTAGTGTTATTCCTATCATTCTTTTTTTTTGACTCGTGGTTCAATCCTAGTCATCTTTATTCTCTGACTTGAGGCTTAGTTCCAGTTATATTTATTTCTTGACTCGTGGTTCAATCCCAATCATTTTTGTTTCTCGACTTGCAACTCAATCCTAGACATATTTATTTCTCGACTCATGGTTCAATCTCAATCATCTTTATTCTTTGACTTGAAGCTCAATCTAGATTATATCTATTTCTCAACTTATAGTTCAATCCTAGTCATTTTCATTTTTCAACTTGCGGCTCAGTTCTAATCATATTTATTTCTTGGCTTTGGTTCAATCCCAATCATCCTTATTCTCCGACTTGCGGCTCAATCCCAATCATATTCATTTCTTGACTCATGGTTCAATCCCGATCATCTCTAATTTTTGACTCACAATTCAATTCCAGTCATTTTCATTTCTCGACTAATGGCTTAATCCTGATCATATTTATTTCTTGACTTTCAATTCAATCTCGGTCATTTTTATTCCCTAACTTGTAGTTTAATCCCAGTAATCTTTTATCTTTGGTTCATGGCCTAGTCTCGAGCATTCGTATTCGTTAACTTATTCGCTAACTTGTGTAGCAATCCTAATTATTCTTTGTAGTTTATGAACTTTTCAATTTTTTCACAAAACAAAAAATAAAAAATAAAAACAAAAACAAAAGCAAAAACAAAAACAAAAACAAAAAACCAAGAAAATAAAAAAAATAAAAAAAAATAAAAAAATAAAAAAATGAAAAAAAAATAAAACAAAACAAAAAAGGGAAGGAAGGGAACAAGGGTTCTCTCTTACTCAAAATATCATCCGGACAAAATTGTCATCTATGCCATTGCATTATTCTTGATTTTTAAAAATATGCAAAAAGGGGCACTTGTAAACCCTAAATTTTATCCAAAACTTTTTTAACATGATTGACTTGGGGCTTATATATGAACATGGGCCGAGGCCATTTAGAAGGACCATTTGCAACCCATAAAGTGCCCATAAATTAGCCCACTTAGGGACACAAAGTCAACTCGGGTCAAATCCAATCAAACAAAGTCAAAATTATACAAAACTTCGTTAAAATGGATAAAGCCCAAGTTAATTCTCAAAATTCACAATCTAATTGGAATCAATATGGTTTAAGATTAAATTTGGAGATTTTTAAAACACTAAAAATTGTTTTTGCACTTGGTGAGTATAAAATTACTAAAATGCCCTTTAGGAGTTATTTTTGTAATTTGGCCTTTTCGAGCTTGAATTTTTGTGAAACATTGCAGATCTCAAATTTATAATATTTCATGATTTTTAGTGCATTTGAAATCATAGCAGCACCTCAAAAAAATATGAAATTACCAAAATACCCTTATAAGGGTAATTTCATAATTTGGCTTTTCTGAGCTCAAATTTTTGTGAAACATTTTAGATCTCAATTTTATAATATTTCATGATTTTGGGTGCATTTGAAATCAAACAGTACCTTGAAAAGTGAGAAATGATCAAAATACCCTTAAGGTACTTCGTAATTTGATCTTCTTGAGCTTGGATTTTCATGAAAATTTTAAAATCTTAATATTATAATATTCCATGATTTTTGATGCTTTAAAATCCAAAAAATGAGCATGAGAATCTTGATTTCTAAGAAAATGGCCTAACTATCGAAAACTTTATACTATGGGTAAAATGATCTTTTCATGTGATTTAGAGGCTATAAAAATCCAACCCTTGTAGCGAATAATGTGGACCATTAGATCTCCTATTGAATCTTGATCCAATGGCTAAAGGTTGCTCCTTGAAAAAAAAAAAGGAAACTTTGGCCTTTGGATGAGATTTGATCCAAGGGCCTATATTCACCAAGAAAAAAAGATATTTTTTAAAGGTCTTCTTCTTTATAAGAGGAGGGTTTCTACAATTTTGGGAGAAGGGAAGGCAACTGGGAAAAAAGAAAAAAAAAGGAAGAAAGTTGTGAAAAGCTTGGATTTTCTTTCCTCTTTTTTTTCTTTTTTTTTTCTTTCCATTTCATACCATTCATCACATCTTCCATATCATCTACTTTTTTTTAATTTTCTATTTCTTTTTTTTTAAGAAAGTGGTAATTCTTCTTTGATTTTTTTTACTAAGCTTGGATCAATTTACATCCAATTAGTTAATAGTTTGGATTGAAAAAAGAAAACTAAGTAATAAAGAATTTCTAATCCACCATTTTGGTCGAACCTACTTTGGTCCTCCATTAATGTTTTCCTTGCTTTTAAAGGTTATTGGTGATGATTAAATGGCAAGTTTATTTGTTATTTACATAAATTTTAGCTAGAATGGAGTATGAGGATGTTGTTTGGCTTTAAATGTTGACTCCACATTTTCTTCTTTTCTTAGTTCATCATATGCTTGTTGAAACTCCTCATAAATTGTAAATGCCTTCATATGATGGAAATTGTGATGTTCAATGGATATTTGAGTGAAGTGAAATGTTGATTGCTTATGGAAATGCCTTAGAGTATTTGGCCAAGGTAGTTTCCTTGCTTGATCGAAACTTGCTCAACCATTTGTAGCCAAATGTTGCTTGATCTTATGTATTTGAATTTTATGTTTGTCATGTTTATTAAATATTCAATGTGTTGGATTAATTTTTCAATGCAAAAATGATAGTTGAATGAGTTGTTTAGTTGATTTTTATGTTAGTTTGGTTAGAGTTCTAAAGAACAAAATGGTGGAAGATTCAAACCAATTTTAAAAGTTTGTTATGTTTGATCCATTTTTTCTCTTAAGTTTTCATACGAAAATTGTTTGTAATTTAGTTTTGTAAATGCATAGGCTTGTAATTAGTTAGCTTTTTTTTAATGCTTTTATCATGCATTCAGTAATGGCATTTATGTAATTTGTTCTTTTCACATGCATAATTTCATAAAACCCCAAATCCATTTTAAATTTCTAAGGATTTGTGTGAAAACCTTTTATGAAATAATCTGTTCTCACATGCCGTTTAGATGTTGGAGTATTTAGGAAATTTTATTTCATTTAGAATTTTTATACATTTTTGCAACTCAAAATAAATTTGTTAAATTAACAAGTGTAAAATAATAAAAAATAATTGGACAGGATTTCTAAATATTAAAATTTGCACCCAAACTCTGTCTAAATGTTAGAGAGTCCAAGTGATTTCTTTGTATTTGAAAACCCGATTATTAAATTCACACTTAATCATCATTTTGCATATGTTTCATTTTTAAATTAATATCTTCATTTTTAAATTAATATCTTCATTTGTAATGCATATATATATTTCCTATAGTTATGGATGTTTAATATTAATTAAATTATATTTGTTTACATCAAAAGTTTTCTTAAAATTTTTAGTTTTGAATAAGTAAAATTAAAATAGCATTCTATGAAATATAATTGATTAGTACTTTGTTTAGTTGTTGGAGAGCTATTATTAATTATCATTTACAAAGAATGTTATTTTATTATTTTTAAAAGAAATGTTATGATAAATCTTAAATGGAAAGGCTATCTTCGAATTATGCCTTTATGTCAGAGACTTTGAAAATATTTCTTTAATTTGAAGATTTTCTTAATATTCCTAAATAAAGGGTTTTTTTTAACTAATTTTATTTCTCACAAAATAAAGGGAATTGTGATTAAATTTCACATAAAACCATTTTTGTCCAATATTATAAATAGTACATGATTAATTGGTACCAATTCTGTGGGAGCTGTGGGGGTGCTAATCTTTCTCCACACGTGACTGACTCCCGAACTTGATTTTGTTTTCATAGACCAAAATTGTCTATTTAATAAACTCATTGCTTTTATTAAAAAGTTAAAATTTTTGGGTGGCCAATCACACCTAAAGATTGGTGGTGACACCCCATATTTTTCATGATTTTTAAATATTTTACATCTAGTGATCGAGTCTTTAGACCAATACGTTATGACAATAGGTGGACCCATTCCATTGTCTGACAACCTCACCAACCCTTGTTGATTTTTCGGTTAGATGGAGTGAGCTTCTATTGTCCCATGCTGTTATCACCCTTTTCTCACAAGCTTCTTTTTTCATTTACATAGCTTCAAACCTCGTCCTTCTCTTATTTACTTTTTTAATCCCTGGCCTTCTTTTCTTCTTTGTGCTTGCCAGGGATATAATCAAAGATCGAGGCTTGCAAATGCTATATATTTCATGATATGGGAATTGGTCATACCACATCTTGTTTCCTAACCCATAATCCAGTCTTTCTCGAATATTATTTTCCTATGTCTTCTCCCTTTCCCATGTGTACCATTGGCTAATATATCTTAGATCATCCAACCCACAAGCTTTTGATGCCTCTCTAAATCCTGCCATCTGATTATTATTGCACATATTTCTACTTGACTTCTCTTGGTTCCATAGTAGTTCATTAAAATCTCCTTTGCAAAGCCATGGCCTATCATCATGCCTAGCTAATCTTTGTAACATCATCCATGATTCATGTCGAAGCCTAACATCTGGTTCACCATAAAATCTTGTCAATTGCCACGGGGTCTCTCCTATTTCTTCTTTCACTTTTGTATCAATATGGTTTCTTAAGTAACTAAGAATCTTGAGATCAATAACACCATTCTAGAAAATTACCAAGCCTCTACTGTTCCCAACTGAATCCACCCCAAAAGCATCCATGCATTTGGCATCTATTTTTTATTCTGTCTAGTTTTCTTACATGTAGTTTTGTTTCCATCAAAAACACTATATAGCGATATTGGTTTTTCACTAGTTCACAAAGAGCTCGAACTGCATGTGGGTTCTTAAGCCCATGATAGTTCCATGTTATACACCTCATTTTTCTCAATGGGACTGTGTTCCAATCACTATTGTTGAATAAAGTCCTTCTATTCCTTCACATTCCTCGTCTTTATTTTTCTTTTTATTTGATCAATTTTCATAGGATTTCTCCCTGTGTCATGAAACTTTTTTTATTCCTGATATGGTACTATCTCCATCTGCGGTTCCAATAGCCTATGCTCATGTTTTTCTTTTCTAGGTATTCTTTTCAATTTTTTTCTTTGTCAATTCATTCTTACACATGGTTTCCAAGTCATCTATCATGTCACCTAAGTCTATCACCTCATTCCCCAATTTTTTAGGCCCCATCTTTTTCCTATGCAAGCTTGCTTCATTTACATCATGTCCTATGGATTGCATTATCTCATTCGGAGGAAACTTTCCCCTATGGTAATCTATTGACCCCAGTAAATCATCCATTTCCAATTTTCCTTGAGCCTATGATTCTCATTTTTTTTCCTTGAATCCCTTCCTTTATGCTTTTCCAATCCCAAAAATTTCCCTCTTTCCTATTGTTGCCACCTTGTTTGTCGATTTCACCTCCTCTACTATGTTTGCCACCTGTTTTCCCATCATCAGAAATGACACACTCAATGTACTATTTTCCATAGCCTTACCCTACTGGCTGTTATTGGCCATTCCATCCCTACCAACTTCTTCAACATTTTGGTGTTGAACTTTTTATTGGTGCCTGGTCATGTTAACCATACTTTCTCTTTTCATTGATGAGGCTTTAAGCCATTTACCGTACTACCCCTCTTTATTCTCCCCTCTTGACTCCCCTTCTAGTCGATACTCCACTTTTATATTTCCCAACTTCCAACAAATATAACAAAAAAAAGGTAAGCATTCATACTTTAATAGCATCCACAAGCCTCCTTGCACATCCATTCTTGCAATGAAGATGCATCTTCTCATTGATTTTGTTATGTCAATTTCCACTCAAATTCTAAGATAGATTCCTCCTATTGAACACAAACTGTCAGTATCCACTCCCTTAAGGACTCCCAACTTTGATCCAATCTCTTTTTCCATTTCTTTGGTTACCCTTCTAAGTGCCAACACATAGACCTTGATCTAAATATCAACTTTATCAAAAATATAATCCGTTGGTCGAAGATCACCATTATATTCCTTAAAAACCAATAGATTTTTTTTGAACGACCATGGTGACCCCTCAAAAACTCTCATTTTATCATGCTTTGATCCAAACTTGAACATAAGTAAGTTTGGTTCCAAAATCATCACAGTTGTTTCCTTTAACAGCTTCCATACCATCCAAAATGTGTTTATCATGGCATCTTTGTTGAACACCTGTGTGGTCAAGCCTCCAAAGGATTGCATTCTTCTGTTAAATCCTCCACACCAATGCCATCCCTTTCCTTTTCAGTGAGTTTTAGATTTTACCAGTTTCTTTCTGACTCTTTTGCCATTACCAAGTTGCATTCCCCACAGTTTCCACTGGACTCTTCCTACTAAAACAAAGTCTATACCACTAAACTAAGATTGGGAACTCTTGCATACTAACAAGACTCTAAAAACTCCTCTCACACAACCCAAGGGTTTGAAAAGACTAGCATTTTAAATTTTAGTAAATATTTGTAAGATTGAGATATGTACAAACTTTTGCTAGAAACCTTTATAAGATTGAGATATGTACTGTATATAAATGGGTACATGCACTTGTGAAAATTAATAAAAAGTAATCTAAATTACTCTACTAAAATAATCTCTCCTAAATTCTTTGGTATATAATCTTAGAATAATCAAAGAAATTTTTTAAAAAGTAGAATAAAAATAGATCTTTTTTAGTATCTATAAATTGATCTTGAAAATTCATATTAACATTAGAATAGATAACCCTAAATCTACTAATATTCGTATAACTACTATCTAATTGTAGTATGCAACAATAAAAGAGAGTAAGCATAAAATTTCTTATGCAATGGAAATTTATATAACAATTCATATCAAATGTTTAAATGTTTATGCATAAAAGTAACGAATTGGTTAAGTCAAAATTGGAGTAAGAGATGGAACTGTCAATTTGATCTTGGATTTTTTTATCATAACTTAGTTTTTAAGCTAAAATTTTTATTTTTATTTTTTTAAATGATAAGACTTAAACTTTTTATTATATCTTTTTCTATCTATTATTAATTTATAGTCTAATTATTTAATCAAATTTTTTTAATATTTTCATCATGTTTAATATATATGAAAAATTGACTTGCATTATGTCAGGAAAACAAAATGATTTATGAGGTGATTATCATGCACTATATACTACTTTACATTAAACCATATAAGATGTTTAATTTGTAAGAGTTTGATAAATAGACAAAGCAAGGGATAGTTTGTACTTTTGTCGATGCTTAAAAAGTTTAAATTATTAGTAAATGCATTAAAAGGAAGAGTAGTAACTTGATTTTTATGGAACCATACCTTTCATTATAGTAGCTTATTGTAATAAACTTTACAATAATAACTTTTTGTTTGAGGATCACTAGTCTACTATCACCAAACCAAACAAATAAGAAGGCTAATAAAAATGAGGAATGGTATAAGGAAAAAACTAGCAACATAGAAAACCAATGAAAGATACATCATAATCAACAAAGGAGTTAAGGGCGCAAGGAACTTCTGTTTACTACTCTTGGTCTTTTTATGAAGCCATAAAGGTTATTTTCTTGTGTTTGGGATTTTTGTTTTGGCTAATATGTGTTTGGGACTTGAAACTCATGAATTCTAATAAAAACCTCCATGTCCAAACTAGAGATTTAAATTATGGTCACAGATGCATCAGTTGTTAATTTCATTTTGGTATCGGTCATATTGGTTAGTACATTCCAATTATATCAAAATACGATACATCTAAAGATAATTTTTCATATTGGATTTGGTACTGGATAATACCAAGTATTTTTAGTTGGTTTCAATGAATTTAAGTGAATTGGCTTGTTTCAGCCAGTACGTGAATGTGAAATATGTTTTGTAATTTTTAATTTGTCTTTTATTGTTTGACTATTTTTAATCTAATAAAAATAAAATTAATTGACAAAATAACTCTTGAAAGTTTAGTTTCTCTATTTTTTATTGTAACTTGTTTTCTTTTGTACTTTATTTTTTTCAAGCCAAATTTTATAAGTATTTCAATCTTTTTCAAGAAAGGAATTGTGCTCAATTTCTAAAGTGTAACAATCATGAAACCAAAGTTAATTTTTTTCATCTTTTTTGTTTTTATTTTAATATTTATATATAAAAATACTTATTTAAGTATCATATGATCAGATTAAGTGTTTAAAAATATCATGAAAATTTTATGATATTATTTTTTATACTTTTAAATTATTTATTTATTTTTGAAGATATTACATATTTATTTTGAAAATTATTAATAGGATTATAGTAAACAAGTTCATGTTTATTTATAAATATATTTATACTAAACTGAAAAATCTAAAATAATATGTCAAAACAATTGGTATCGGCATATGCAACATTTTTAAAGAAAATCGAAACATTGTCTAGTACGATATTAACAATATTGGTTTTGATTGCATTGCATTTATTGTGATTGTAGATATAATGAAGATCATTATGGTCATTGTAGTCATCGTAATTATGATTTTTTTAAAAAATTTTGCACAACTTGTTATAAAATCTAATAGTTATAATTATAATTATAAAAACTCTTATTTTAAGATTTTTAAAGTAATTTATGACATTTTAATTCTTTTATTTATAAGTCAAAATACTTTATTCACTTTTTGTAGTTATAATTTAGAATTAATATGAATATTTAAAATGCTTTTCATTAATATACCCATGAAGTTCATTGACATAAATACTATAAATAGATATGATGGAAAAAAAAGATCTTAGATGAAGTTAACATCATAATTTAATTTAATTGAAGTAGAAAAATAATGATGAACATTTTTAAATTATTTTTATAACATATGATTATTGAGGAAAGATGATTAAAACCTAACCTTTTGAGCATGGATAAACAAACTTTGCCATTAGATCGAATATACAAGTGAAATAGTTAAACTAACTAATTAAACCTAAATAATATAATAATTAGCAATTTAATATAACATTACAATTAATAATAACATTACTATTATCAAAATTATATAAAAAAATTACTAATTATTTTTGAATGATTATACATGCCTACATGCATAAAAATACAACAAATAAATAAATTCACTAATTAACAACCCACATTCCCTATTAAACTTTCAACTAATTATCAAAAAAATTTAAAATATTCAATTTTTCATCAATCATTTGGTTTTCCCTCTCAAAATTTCACCTAAATAAGAAAAAAAAAGCAAAATATGATTTTAAGTTTTAGATGCCAAATGTGAGTTACCCAAAGCCTTCAAAATTCTCACCTAAAATTTAAGGTAGAAGAGAAGAAAATCCTATTATTGGTTTGGTTGAACCAAAATCTACCAAACCTCTCTCACTTTCTTTTGAAAATTTTCACTCTAACTCACCCTGTCTATTTCTTTAAAAATCCATTAGTGGCTAGATGCCCATACCTCCCTCACTCATCACCCACACCTCTTATGTCTCCTAATCTCTTTTAAGCTCCACTCACACTATCTTTGCCTTCTTTCTTAACCCAAGTGGCTACCCACACCATTACTAAACCTAAGCTCATCATCTTCCCATCTTGATAGTTATGAGGATTTATGTTTCTTCTCAACTCTCAAGATTTGAGGTAAAGTGGCTATAGATGAACCCAAAATATATTTGTAGAAATTTACAGAAATTAAGTTGTTAAACTTGTAGAAATTTGAAAGAAAAAGAGGTAAAATTTTTCTTGTTATTACTTAACTTCAACATGTTCTTTGATATTGATTTAGGTGTTTATATTTGCTGATTCTTAACCCATTAAGTTATTTAGCATGTTGGCAATAGACAAAAGAATTGTGAGCCTTAATATTCGGCTATGGATGAAACAAACTTTTTTTCTTCATCACTAATTATCCTATTAGGCAATCTTATGTTTATAGATCATGATTAGTGCTAGCTTCATTGCCATGACCCCTAATTACTTAAAAAAAAGTCAATATGGCTTGACAACCTATTTGTGAATGATTTTAATTATAATTATTATCTTTTCATCGTATATTATCTCAATTTGAACATTGAGTATGGTTTAGTATCTACTTAATCATTTCAATCATGTTAGGTCTTGTTCTTGACATTAATTCACAAATAAGTTTTAGAATAATTCTAAACTATTATTTCACATTGGCCAAAGATTTATCAAGTTGAAATACATTTTTGATCACACAAGGTGATGAATCCCATCTTAATTACTTTATGTATCTTCATATGTCGCATGTTATACTCAACAGCACTTGACTAGTGTAAACAACTAATTTTGCTTAGGCAAAATTTTGGCCATCCATGAAACGTTTAAAATTCAACTTGGTTCAAATCCAACATTTTTTCAAGTTTCTAAAATCAAATTTTGGACCAATTTGACCCAAATGCCCCAAAGTCAACTTTAGTCAAAATTGGTCAAACAAAGTCAAAATTAATCAAATTTTGTCAAAATTAGTCAAACTTGATAAAAGAGGATAAAACCTAAGCCAATCCTCAAAATACACAACCAAATTGGAATCAATGTGGTTTAAAAATTAAAATTGTGATTTTTAAAGCACTAAAAAGTTAGATTACACTTCAAGAAGTGTAAAATTATCAAAATACCCTTAGAGGTATTTTTGTAATTTGGTTTTCCTAAAATCAAAATTTTGTGAAAACTTCCATATCATAAATAAATATTTTTTTAATGATTTTTGATGCACTAAAAACCTAAATCGCACATTGAAAGGTGTAAAATGACCAAAATGCCCTTTCGGGGTATTTTCATAATTTGACTTTCCTGAGGTTAGAATTTGCAAAAATTTCAGATCATGATCTTATAATATTTGATGATTTTTAAAATTTTGAAAACATTGATTGTACCTTGAGAGATATAAAATTACCTAAATGCCCTTTAGGGGTAATTTTATAATTTGACCTTCCTAAGGTTGGTTTTTTATGAAACTTTCTATATCACGATTTTATAATATTTGATAATTTTTGGTGCATCCACATCACAGTACTACCCTGAGAGGTGTGAAATGATGAAAATACCCCTTAACGGTATTTTTGTAATTTGACATTCCCGAAGTTAAATTTTTACAAAAATTTCTAGATCCTAATTTCATATTATTTCATGATATTTGGTGCCTTAAAATAAAAAAATGAGCATGGAAACATTGATTTATAAGAAAATGATCTAAATATCGTAAACTTTGTATTAATGGCAAAATTGTCTTTTCATTTGGTTTAGATGTTGTAAAAGTCCAACCTTTGCAGTGAACATTGTGGACCATTAGATCTCATATTAAATCTCGAGCCAATGGCTAAGGTTTACTTTTTGGATTAAAAACAAAGGAGAAATTTTGGCCATTGGATGAGATTTGATCCTAAGGACTTAGTTTAATCTTGCAAAATATATATATTTTTTTTGCTTCTTCTTCATTCAAAAAGGGGCATTGGCTACATGATAAACCAAAGGAGGGGGTTGGAAAAAAAATGAAATAGAGGAAGAAAATTGAGAAAAAAAATCTTGAAAAAAAAGGAAAAATCCTTATGAAGAAAATTTGAAGGTAGACTTTCTTTGTCATCCATTTTTGCTTTTTCTTGCATCCTCATCACATTTTTCATTCCATTTTCACTGTGTTTCATCCATTTGTTTGTTGATTTTCTTGAATATTTTTTAGTTTATTTTCTTGTTCAAAGTTTGAATCCCATTTCATCCAATTAATCAATAGTTAGAATGAAGTTAGAAAACAAACAAAAACCAAGCAATCCACCATTGAAAAACTAAGTTTGAGGTTTGACCAACCTCCCCTCCCATGGACAAACCACTTAATGGCTCCCTCTTTAACTGTTTTCCATATTTCTTTTGCCACCTTTGTATGCTTCATTAATTGTTCATTTGTTATATGTTTAGTTTATGAGTTAGTTTTGTGGTATATAATGGTGTTTGGCTTGTTTTTTTGTTCATACGATCTTCTTTCTATTTTAGTATGTTATATGTTTGATAAATACTTCTTGAAGTAAACATGTCATTGAATTTGGATTTTATGGATGTTCAATGCATATCTAAGTAGAATGGGATGAAAAGGTAAGCTTGGTGATGCTTCGAAGGTTCAACCATGGGAAACTGTTGTTTGGCCAAACCCTGCTTCCTTGTTTGATGGTTGGTTAATCTTTGATTCATGCATGGGATTGTGTTTTTATGATTTTTGGTAAGTTTTTAACATGTTTGAAAAAAAAATTCCGTTAAAAAATGTTGTTTGATGTTTGATTTTGATGATTTTATAAGTTGTTTGGTTGGTTTTTTTTTTTTTTTATGAACAATGGTGGAACATTCAAACAAAAATTTAAAATTTTCCATGCTTGATCCATTTTAGTCTTGAATTTCATGCATTACATTTTTGTGATATTAAGTTTGAAAATACCTTAGTTTGTAATTATGTTTTTAAGTCATATGTTTTTAAGTCATACATTTGGCATATTCATTCATTAATGGTGTTTTTGTAATTTGAATGCATTTCATATCCATTTTCATAAGAGCAAAAAAAAGTTGACACCCCGAACTGGAAACTCCAAATCTAGACCCTAAATCACAAAACCTAAACCCTAACAATAAACATGAAACCCTAAATCGAAACCTAAAACCCCCAAACCCTAAACCCAAACCCAAACCCAAACCCTAAACCCTAAACCCTAACCCTAACCCTAAACCCTAACCCTAACCCTAACCCTAAACCCTAAACCCTAAACTCTAACCTTAAAACTTAATGCTAAAACCTAAACCCTACCCCTAAACCCTAATCTTAAGTGCTAAACCCTAAAATCTTAAATCTCACCCTAGACCCCAAACCAACACTTAAACCTTAAATCAATCACATTTGCATTTCATTTTACCTTGTCATCACAAGCATTTTTTATATTATCATGCATTCATACTTTGTCATCCATATTATATTGTCATGTATTCATCATATTTTATTATGTTCATGCATCTCATGCATTTGTTTTTTAAAAATTGGTTTTCGTAGGAAAAATATTTTGAAATAAGATAATATCTTAAGTAAATTTGTTATTGTGATCTTGCCTAACTATAAGAAAACTCTTAGTGATTATTATTTATGAGAGGTGTTATCTTGGTTTTTGTGGGGCACTTTTGAAAACCTTTAAATTAGAAGTATTTTTGAAACTCTACTTAGATATAAGTGAGTGAAAAAAGTGTTTGATATTTAAAGTATTTTCACTTTGATCTAAAAATTAAAAAGAGAGAGAGAGAGAGAGAGAGAGAGAGAGAGAGAGAGAGAGAGAATTTTGTTTTAAATTTGATTTGCTTTTGTTTCAAAAAAAATTTTGAAAAAAAAAATAAAAAAAAAGTTTTATCTTAAATTTGATTTGTTTTTGTTTTATAAAGGGGAAAAAAGACATGATTTGGAAACATTAAAGGTGATGACCAATGATGTGAGGAGCAATTTGGGAACCTTGGATGCATCAATTCCCAACCCAGCATATAGGGAGTCAACCCTAGGTAGAGCCATACTGTACCCTTTCTATAGTAATTATCCTAAATAAGTTACATGAAAGAACACCTCTCACTTATAATTTCATAGTTTGTATTTTTTTTTTAATAAAAAAGGAACAGAAAAGAATTATTAAGAAAAACAATCCTCGGTGTTTAAAAAACTAAAAAAAAAAAAGAAAAAAGAAAAAAATACCTCAAGTAAAATTTCTTCTTTCATGTAGTTGGATTCATTTGATTTGTGTCCAAAATTGGCAACAAAAAAGAAAGAATGAAGGGTTTTTTCTCAAGTTATTTCTTTATTAGCTTAATAATAAAAGCCAAAAATGAAAAAAAAATCATTGAATCTTAGTCAATTTTGTGTGATTCTTTCTATGTTTTTGAATTTTCCTTGTTCTAAACAAAAAAAAAAAAAAACCAAGAAAAAAAAAACCAAAAGAAACAAAAACAATAGAAATGAAAAAAATAATCTTTGAATCCTCATCATTCTGTGTAATAGCATTTCACTCGTGTTTTTTAATTTTTTTCCTCTTTCTAAAAAAAAAAACTTTGAGCTTGAATGTTGTTTCATGTTTTGCATTTCATTTTTTAATATATTTTTATCATGATTGAAAATAATAGGATAGTACATATATCTCATCTCATGCATCATGATAGACAGTACATGCATTTTATCTTGATAGATAGTACTTGCATTCCATTTCATACACATCTTGATGGATAATACATGCATTCCATCTCATCCATATCAATAGATAGTACATGCATTCCATTTCATGTACATGTTAATAGATGGTACATACATTTCATCCCATCCATATCAACAGGCAGTGCATGCACCCCACCTTATTGCATATCTTTAGTAGTGTCAACATCATTATGTTAACACAACACATGCATTACGTTCGATGTAGACATGTTTCATGCATATAATATGCCAATACATCTCACACAAGCATGTTACATTAGTCATAAGTAAGCATTTGTAAATATGTCATTACATTTCATGTGTACAAATTCATGAATAATAAGATTGCATAAAATTGTATTACATTTGTATCCCACCACCCCTACAATAAGACATTACATTTCTTGTACACACATTCATGGGTGCTGAAATTTTTATCATTTGGGGCTTTATACATATGAAAATTCATTATTTTAGGCATCTTTGCATTTCATGTAATTTTTTTTACATCATCATCATATTCATGTATTCATAAACATGTTCTGTGTGTCATGTAAATTAGCATTTGTTTGGAGGCATTCATTCATAAGAATAATACCATAAACTTTTTGTCTAAACCCTTTGAAATAAAATGTTTGTCTTGATGGGTATTAGAATGGCAAAAATGAGAGATTAAGGGGAAGTAAAGGCAATACCTTTAAAGAATCCTATCTAAGTATAAGAGAAATTTAAGCTCTTTCTCAACAAAAATAATAAAATTTGACTTGCATACCATGCATCATTTTTCTGAATTCATTAGTTTTCATGCGAGCTAATGACAAGGAATGGTGATTGTAAGTATACTTTTATCAAACCTTTGAAGTAAAGAGATATTATTAAAGGTCTTACCTAAATATTGGAGGATTTTTAAACTATCTTTTAAAGCTAATAATAAAATTCATATTATACGCTTTTGACTTTGGATAATTAATTAAAAATTCAAAGATGGTGCATCTTGGCAATTATGGAAAAGAAGAATGCTAATAGGATAGAAAGGATAGAAAGAGCCCAGGAGGAGTTTAGAGAGACAGTTACGGGATGTAACAAAATATGGATAGATAGTTGGCAGAACTGAAATAGATGTCAGTAAGTTTAACAAAAGGAAAAGAGATTGTTGAAACATATGGGGCAAGGGAGGAAACAACTATTAAGGAAATATTGTATCCACTCGGGTTCACATATCTTTATGTCTAAGACCCTTATCTACCACAAGCATGCTCGGTAACCCATCAACTTTATACTAGCACTTTTGCCAAGTTATCCTCAATTAAAATAAATGTCAATCCCAAACTTACTCCTTACAACCCCATTATTGCGGCTAATTTGGATGATCCTAAAGAATGGGAGAAATTGAAAAGGGTGTCAAACTTATTGGGGGATATAAAGATGAAGGATAAGAATGATTTGCTAGAAAAGAGGTTAAAAGCAATATAAGGGAAAAATGTGTTGATGCTAGTGAACTAAGTTTTGTGCATGATCTTATCATTCCACAGAAGTTTAAGGCTCCAAAATTTAAGAAATATGATAGAACAAAATGTCCCTCATCATATATCACCATGTACTATCGGAAGATGATGAGTTATGCTTATAATGACAAGTTATTGGTCCACTGTTTTCAAGATAATCTCACTAGGTTTGTTGGATGGTCATATATCCAATTGGATTGAAGTAAGATTCACTCTTTGAAGGATCTAGCTAGGGCCTTCATAGCATAATACAAGCATGTATTAGACATGGCACAAACAAGTTGACCCTACAAGATACGAAGAAAAAATCCAATGAGAACTTCAAAGAGTATGCCCATAGATGGAAGGATCTTGCAGCTCAAGTACAACCATCACTAATAAAAAAAGGAAACAACTATCTTGTTTGTCAATCCCCTTCTAACCAAATACTTTGATATGCTCATTGGTCATGTCATGAAAAACTTTGCTAATGTGGTGCTTACGAGAAAGTAATAGAAAATGCAACAAGAATGGTAAGCTTAAAGGATATGAGACTATTGATATAAAAAAAGATGATGAACATGCAGTTCAGGTTGTAAGCCACTAGGGGCAACAATTTGGAAATTTCACTTCACCCTTTCATTACCCAGTATATCAAGTTTATAAGGCTTCAACCCACTATCCCTATTAGCCGACACCAATAATAAATTTTTAGCCAATATTTGTTCCCCAAGCACTTACTTATATGCCAAGCCCAAGCATTACATCCAATATCAAACTAGTTGCAAGACTTAGACAAAAGACAAATGACCTAAAAGGATAAAGAAATAAACAAGTGAGAAGTCAAATCAAACTGGTTCTTATAACTTAGTTTGTACTACTACCCTAACTAATCAAAAAAGAACTCATGAAACCTATGAAATAAAAATTTCTAAAGCCTCCTTACCCAAGATGGTACGATGCCTATGTGTGGTGTGATTGCCATAATGGCAATTAAGGACATTAAATAGAAAATTGCCCTAAATTGAAATACAAAGTCAAAGATCTAATTAAATCTGGATTGTTAGACTTTGGGGACAAAGGAAGAATTGGATGAAAAATCTATGAAATTGTTAGTAGGTAGAAGCCAAAAATATAATGAAGGTCTTGTAAGACCCAAGACTCATGGCTATTTGGGAATTTGAATGAACGATTGGCTTTTAGGTTAAAAAGGTGTGACATGTTGTTCAAGGGTAATTTTTAGCCTCAATTTAAGGATGTCAACTCTAGTTTGGTTTGAATATCTAAATGGATAAACTTTTGCATGCCATATTACTTTATAAGTTTATGATTTTAATTTTTTTCCCATTCACTTAAATATGAGTTTTTAATTTCTAGGATTTTTCAATCATAAAAAAAAAAAAGAAGAGAAAGAAAAAAAGTTTCAAATGAAAATAAAACCCCACATAATTAATTTTCAAAAATCATGAAAAAAGAAGAAAATGCCTTGAAAAAAAGGAGATAGAAAGTTTTCTTTTGTAATAAAGATGGAAAAAGTCTCAAAATTAGTGATCACTTAACACCCTTTTCCAAAACTTTCAAATGCTTTCACTCACCAACCACAACCCCTCAAAGGATGAACTTGAATTCATGAACCTTTGCCTTTGCCTAATAATATTGTGGTATAAAAGTGTGTTGATCTTTTCCTAGATAATGGATAATGAAATTGCCAATCTAAAAAAAAAAAATCTAAAAAAATAATAATAACAAAATTTAGGATTCTTAGAGGATCAGGTAAATATGACATTTTTTTAAAAATTTGGATATGGTAATTTGGTAAATGTCAAGGCCTTTTTTGAAAAAAAAAAAAAAGCCACCCAGGTCCTTTTAAGTTACTACAAACATACCAGCCTTTAATTTTAAGAACTTATTCATATTGATCTGTGGAGACTATTTGAGCAAATGAAGCAAGTTACTAGCATATATAAAATAGATATATCTTGAAGATATGCAGTCTTTTATAATGATCCATGAGTTTATCTTTGTTCAATAGATGACCTCCAAATAAAGCATTCATGTTTGAGATGAAAAATCGTCATATTTCTTTTACCATTAATAAAACCATCCATTGTTACCCCTTTTGAGCCTATTATGATTTTTTATTTCTAAAAGAACCCCAACTAAAGGTCACCCTCTATATTGAGGGGTAAATTTTGAGAAAAACCTCTTTGAAAAAAGAAAAGAGGTAAAAAATCACAAAAGCCCTCAAAGATAGAGAGTTAAAAAAAAAAAAGGGGAAAGAAGAACCCCTTACAAAAAAAATGAATGCCACAAATGAGTTGGGATAAAGTAATAAGAATCTTTTTGTGAGAAATAAAATGAATGAAAATGGAAAAAAAGTCATAAAATGATGTAGAATGGGGCATAATGCCCAGTTGCATCACATGATGGGAAATGACCTTTTGGTTTAAACCGTTTAAACATATGTTTTGAGCCTATTTTATCCATTTCTTTCATAACCCCTGATCATAACTTACATTACAACCTTAAAAGTCCATTTTGATCGAATATGAAAGCTCAAATTGAATGATCATATGTTGGGCTAAGGCATGCTTTTGAAGGAGCAATGAAATCATGCTATGTTCTCTGTTTTAGAGATTGATGTGTGGGAGATATCAATAATGGATAAAAAAAAAGAAATGAAAAATGAAAAAAGTGAACAAATGAAAAATGAAAAATGAAAAAATGAAAAAAAAGTGAAAAAAAAAGAGAAAAGAAAGACTCAAATTGAAAAATTGAAATGATGATTTAGGTAGAAAAAAATTTGAGCTAAAAGTTGGATGAGTAGTCGAATATATTGAAGATTAAATACATCCAAAGATCTTTCAAAGCTAGGGCAAAGTTTGATGAGCTCAAAATGATTTTTAAAGTCAATAGGATGAGTTTTTGAAAAAAAAATTCTAGATTATTGTTTAAAATTGTTCGAATATTCATTGTTTGGTATATCGTTATACCATTCATATACTTATCCCAATGACATACTTTGAATTTGTTCCTTTGCCCATTTATTTTTGTACTAGACTCATTTTTATATTGATTATCTTTCATCCAATTCATCTTGTACTCTCTTACTTTTGCATCCCTAGAATAAATTGAGAAAATGTATGATTGCATTATATTTGTCAAGAATTGAAATGATAATGAATGAATGATAATTTTTATAAAAGATTCCTACATTCCTTTGAAAAGAAATCTAGGATAATAGGGACCCCTAAAAAAAAAGATGGAAAAAGCCTGAAAAAATTATTTGAATGGACATATGGGGTGACCAAGTGATAAATATGATGATGGATTGGTTTGACATAACCTGTGAGTTGTGATCAAATGATGGAAATAATATGGATTAGTGGATGAAATTTGTTCTAAAATTGTTAGTTCTGAGAAACTAAAAAAGTGAAAAGATGAGATTGTGGAGTCTTGAGAACCATATTTACCACAATTAATTAGAATTTCATGACATTAATATTAGTGACATTTGCATTCCATGCATTGTGTTGTTTACACAATACATGCATAAAACTTAGAGAATATTTAAAACTTTGGCTTGGCCATACATTTGCATTATGCAGTGAACATTTAAATCATGGTTTAAAGTATGACATATGCATTATTGTAAGAATCTAGACTGTTACATTTGCATCATTAAGAAAACATTTGCATCATTATCATGACATTCTTTATATATAAAATTTTGACTTTGATGAAAGACTGAGAATTTTTATGACAAAAAATTTTGAACCTTTTAAGATAAGGTTAGGAATCCTCAAATGGAGAAATGTTTTATAAGGAAAATATTTAAAATTCTAAAGTTGTGGAGCCTTTTAAAGGAGCATTTTTAATATTAAAAATGATGAGAATCTTTAAGTTTAAATGAAAATATTTGAGTTTTAAATGAGAATCTTTAAGGACTTTTAAATGAGAATCTTTGAGTTTTAAATGAGAATCTTTAAAAAGTTTTGAATGACAATCTTTAAGAAGTTTTAAATGAGAATCTTTCAATGAGAATCTTTGTCTTTGAGTTTAAATGGGAATCTTGAGAATTTGTGTAAATCTCCAAAGTTTTTTGAATCTGAATCTTTGAAGTATCGGATGTGAATCACCAAAAGATTTTGAATGAGAAGCTTTGAAATTTTAGATGTGAATCCCTAAATTTTTTGAATGAAAACCTTTGAATTTAGATGTGAAACTCTAAATATATCGAATGTGAATCTTTGAACTCGAATGAAAAGCTTTGAAATTTTGGATGAAATCCTAAAGTTTTTAAATGAAAAATATCAAATGTGAAACACTAAAATTTTTGAATTAGAATCTTTGAAATCTTGGAAGTGAATCCCTAAAGTTTTTCAAATAAAAATCCTTAACTTTTAGTGTGAATCTCTAGAATTTTAAAATGTAAATCTTTAAATGTTGGATGTGAGCCAAATAATTTTGATGCGAATTTGAGTTCTTGCGAATCTCTGAATTAAATGTTAAATGTGAATCCCTCAAATGTGAATCTGAGTTAGTACGAATCTTTGTGTTTTGCAAACCTAGAAATTCTTGTGAATCTGAGTTCTTGAGAATCTAAAATTTTGAGAATTGAAAATTTTCAAAACCGAAATCTTGCAAATTTAAATTCTTATGAATCTTAAATTCTTACGAATCTTTAATCCTTTCGAATCTAAAAATTTTTGCAGAACTGAAAATTCTTTGTAATTTTTGTGAATCTTGATAACATGTAAATCTTGGATCTTTACAAATTGTAGAATCTTTGTTGATCTTTGATCTTTGTGAATCTTTACAATTATGAATTTTTGAAATTCTTTGCAAATCTTGGAACCTTTGCGAAACTTGTAATCTTTGCGAATCTTGGAACCTTTAAAAATCTTAGAATCTTTTACGAATCTTGAAATTTTTTGCAAACCTTTGAATCTTTTGCAATTCTTGAATCTTGCAAATCTTTAAATCTTTGTGAATTGTTGATTATTTTGCAAAATTTTGAATTTAATTGCAAATCTTTGAATTTTGAGAGAACCTTGAATGTTTTGCAAGTCTTTAAATTCAAATTGAGAATCTTTGAATTTAATTGTGAACCTTTGAGATTTAAGTTAGGAATCCTTGAATTTCAATTGCGACTTTCAAATCTTTATTGTAGATGAAAATCACTAGATTTTTTTTGTATCAAATCTGAACTTAATGGGTGTCTATATCTTTGCGAAATTCCTGTTTCATAAAAAATGAGCAAAGAGGGGCACTGTAAACAACCGATTTAGTCCAGGGTCAATTCATATTTTAAGATTAGGTTTTGAATTTATTTATTTATTTTTGGTATTGTATTTAGTATAGAGTTATTATTATTAAAAAAAAAGGAAAGAATTATTTTGTTGAAACTTGAAAAGGTTTTAATTCTAATTGGGTTGTTGAATTGAAAGTGTTCTAATTGAAAAAGGATTGTAAAAGGGAATTGGTTTAAGAGATGGATTTGGATTAAAAATTCAAGGTTAAAGTTGATTAGGAGATTCAAACAAAAAAAACCCATTTTCCTATTGTAATTGGGATTAGAGGCCTATAAAAAGACCCTATTATGATCAATTAGAGAAAATCAAGAATCAATCAGAAAAATCAAGAGAGAAAGAGTAAAAAAAAAGTAGAAAAATTAATTTTTTGTAGTCTTCTTTGGTGTTTTGGGTTTAGCTAATTAGGATTTTCTTTTGAGAGTTATGTGCTGGAGAAAGGAGTTGAGCAGAAACACAAAAGAAAGATATTTAACAAAAAGTTTTGGCAGCAAAATTTTTTAGGGTTTAAAAGAAACAAGAAAGAAGATAAGGTAATTTCTATTTTTTGCCTTCTTTATTTGTATATTTATTTATGTTACTTAGTTGTTTTTCTTTCTTCTTTATTTAAAATAAATTTTTGTAATAAATTTTTATAATAAATTTATTTAAAATAAATTTTTATAATAAATTTTCCACTTGGTTGCACCAATCTATTTAGAGCCTTTCAAGCCCCCTACCCGAAATTGTATGATGCAAACGTTACTTGTGACTATCATCCTAGGATTGTTGGCCATTCTACAAAAAATTCCACTGATTAAAGTATAAAGTGCAAAGTTTGGTCAAAGCTGATTTGTTGAATTTTGATCAAGAAAAAGGATCGAGTGTCATTAAAAACCCTTTCCCTAATCGCACAAGTACAATTTTGAGGAAGGTTTTTATCAATGGCTATCACTTTAGGAATTTAAGGAACTAATACAAGTCTTATGAACATTTGAAAGTTCTTTTATGTTAAACTTTTATTTATCTTTCATCATTTCAATAAGATGACAAATGCATTTTCATTTTATTTCCTCTTTTATTCCATTACTTTATATATCCTTTCATTTTTCACCCATTCCTATCTTCCAAATAATGAATATTCAAACAATCATGACAATAATTCAAGATTCAATTTTGAAAGCATCATTCATATTGATGAAATTGATAGTTTTAGACTCTTAATCATTGGGATGAAATGAGTCAAATTGACAAGAGGTTCTACCAATTGAAAAATGAAAGTAGTATAGTATGTGGTTTTTATGATGGTTTATAAATGTTCTTCTGTGAAAGTATTTATGTTTGAAATGAGAAATGGCTAACTTTCTTTTACCTTTCACAAAAAGAGTAAAATTATTCATTTGTCACCTCTTTGAGCCTATTATCCACAATAGGGGCCAAAGTTTGAAAAAAGGCTTGTTCACAAAAAAAAAAGTGAAGGTCTCTGATGATCTTAGAGGCAACATTCATTTGTCCTTGAATCTTTCTTGAAAAAAGATGAAAAAGTGCAAAATCAAAAATGAAAAAGAAAATAAAGAAAAAGGAGAAATGAAGAAAAGAAAATGAGAGAACTAATGAAGGATGAGGCAAAAAGCCAAGGTGCTTTACATGAGGAGAAATATCCATTGGTTTATAACACTTCAAATACATTTTAGGCCTATTTTATGCATTTTTTTCATAACCTCTCACTTTAGCCTACATTATGTACCTTAAAAGTCATTTTGTATCGAATGTGAATGCTCAAATTAGAGAATTAGGAATTAAAGTAAGACAGGCTTGTGATGAGATTGTTTAGGATTTTGATGGAAACGAAAATGTCACTGATGAATCAAGAGAAAGAGAAATGAAAGAAAACATATGAAAAAAAATATATGAAAAAAAAAAAGAAAAAGGAGGAAAAAAGAAGACTTAAATTAAAAACCAAAAAGGGTGATTTAAATAAAAAATGAGATATTTGAGTTCAAGACTTGAAAAACAACTTTAATGTCTGAAGATTAATATCATTTGAAGATCCCATGGGGTATGGATAATACTTGTATTGATGAGCTCAAAGGTCAAGAATATCAATGGAATGAGTTTTTTTAAAAAAAATTTAGAATTAATTTATTTATAATTATTTGAATATTCATTATCTTAGATGTTGTGAACCTTTCCAAACCCTTATGGATTACATTTGTCATCAAACTGTAATAATGATTATGAATGAACCAATGATTGATATGAAAAATCCTTAGATTATTTAAAAGATAGTTGAAAGTGATTGAAGTAGATTGAAAATGAAATAAGAATGATGAAAGAAGTTCAAAAGGATGTTGATCCTTGTGGCTTACAAATGAAAGAAGAACATTTCAAATGTTGTGATCAAATGATCACACTAGTGAGGGGAAATTTTCAATCACAAATCAGTTGATACATTTGCTAGCCAATTTTAAAACAACTAAAGAAAAACATAATGGGAAGTTGTAAATGAAAAAAGACATGAAGAAGAGTCTTTAGAATCTTTTACCACAATTAGAGATGCATGACATTGATTTTTACATTTCATACATTGCATACATGGCACTCATTCCATTTATTTCTGACTTTTAGGTTTGAAATTGAAATTCTAAGAATTTTCATGAAAATTTTGGACTTGACAATTCTTGGTTGAAAAAATGTTGAACATGTTTGACATGACAAGATTTAAGATTAGCTAATACATGATGAGATTTAAGCCCAACTATATTGGCACAAGAAAAATGTTAATTTCTTAAAGTTTTGAAGCCTTCGTTGAAAATGAGCTTTTCAAGATAAGAAACGATTTGTAAGACCTTCCAGCATAATCTCCATGACCTCCAGGCATGGTTTATAAGACTTCAAGGCATGATACCTAAAACTTTCATGTACCTTTTTAAATTTGATTTTTTAAAAGTTTTAAAGCCTTTGGTTCAAGGAGCTTTTTGGTTACAAATTTTAAAGTTTCATAGTCTCTAGTTAGAGGAATGTGTTTATTTTTTGAAAGTTTCAATGCCTCTGGTTAAAGGATCCATTTAAAATTTTAAATTTTCAATACTTTTGGTTAGAGGAGCTTTTTAAATTTCTAAAATTTTAATGCCTCTGTTAAATAGAAGCTTTTCGATTTTGAATTTTTAACATTTCAATGCCTCTAGTTAGAGGAGCTTTTTAAAATTTTAAAGTTTCAAAGCCTTTATTGATGAAGAACTTTTTGAATTTTTAAAGTTTCAACACTTTTATTGAGGAGGAGCTTTTTGCTTCTGATTTTTTAAAATGTCAAAGCCTTTGTTGAGGAAGAGCTTTTTATATTTTTCTCTAAGAATTTTTTTTAACTTGAACAAAATAGATGACTTTTGTCTTTGTACAATTCTTGTTTTGCAAAAAATATGCAAAGTGGGGCAATTATAAATATCTAATTTTGTTTGGGTTTTTTTTTTATATTATTGGGTTTCAAAATGCATTTCAATATTGGATTTTAAACGTCATTTTTGAAGCCTAAATTTAAAAACCCAAGAACGTTTTTTTTTTATTTATTTATGGTAAAAAAATAAACATAAAATTTTATTTTTTTTAAAAAGGTTATGATTTTATTTAAATTTGAAATTTAAAGGTTGAGTTTGATTTTGACAATTTTTGGGAATCAAGTTTCTACAATAAGGAAAAAAAATTCTAGCAGGATCTTAATAGATTCAATTGGCATTCAGTTTTTTCAAATTGAATAAAGATTCAAATTCTTAAATAAAGAGCTCAATTCCTAACTTAGGAGAATCAAAAAACAGCAGAATCAGAATCATCAAGCTACATAAAGCTTTGAAGGAGAAGATTTCAAATAGAAAAAGAAAGGAAGTTGGTTTTCTAGTTAGTGGCTTAGAGAAAGGGTAAAAATGGTGGGTTTTGACATTAAAATAAAAAGGACGAATAGGCCATCAAGCCTAATGCTTTTGGTAGCTCAACTAGTAAGCCAATTGAATTAGAGATTTCCAGGTAATTTATTGCACTCAATCAGAGCCCCCATAACATTGGATAGTTAACCTCCTTTGATTTTTATGATATTTATTTGTTGCCTACTTTTATGAAATGATCATTTTGTTTTCGTATTTTTTAATTAATTGTTTTATTTATTATATGCATGTTTATTTATATTTATACATTCTATTTATTTGTTTTATTTATTTATTTTAGTAATTACATTTTTATTCTTTTATTTTAATTTTGTTATTTTTAATTTTTTTATTAGTATATAATTCATTATTGAAAACTAATAATAAAAAAAAATTTGATGTAAGTTTCGATAGTAAAAATTGTAAATATGTTTGTAAATATTTTTATTTGATTATCTTGAAATTAATATTTGTAAATAAATTGTATTTTCATAAATTATTGAATAAATATGATGATGAAGCTTCTTCAAGCAAACAATGAGTTTATCTTGAATACTTTTAAGGTGAGAAATTTTTTTTTTTTAGCGAAAACCTAAAGACCTTTTTTCCAATATTTAAATATTGAAATTAATAAAAATCATTTTTGATCAAAGCTTAGACAAGCTAATATAGGATAATTTGGTACCTATCTTGGGTGTTATGGGCTGCTAAAACCTTCTCTATACATAACCTACTCTTGAACTTAATTTTGTTGATATAGATTAGAACCTATTCTTTTTAGAGACCTTTAATTCAAGCTTAGAATAATCTTAAAAATGATAGATTCATTTAAGCAGCCAGTCACACCTAGATAAAAAATGATTGGTGGCGACTCCATATTTTTTGTGTCTAATAGGCAAGTTTTTGGACTTGAATGTTATGACATTAAGTAGTATCAAAATTTACCAAATTATTATTGGCTTATAATGAAGATCTTGTATATTGATAAAACTTTTAAAATAATAGTAAAACAAATTAACAAACTAACTAATAAAAATAATAATATAGCTATTATTACAAAAAAAAAAAGGTACACCAAAATAACACTAAAAAATAGTAATCCATATACTAAAAATTTAATAATACAAAATTAAGGAAATAGAAAAAGCCTTAATATACAAAAAAAAAAAAAAATCAAGTCTTATAACAAGGAATTATTGAATGGGAAGGACTAAGGGAAGAGAATGGGAGAAGAGAAGGGAGGTAAATGATGAGTAAAATAGAGTAGAAGAAGAAAGAAGGAAGGGATAGTTTGGGTCGAATTCAAACCAAATTGGTGGTAAGGAGGCTTTGGTAACCGATGAGAGGCAACGGTGGCCAGTGACAAGCCGGTTGAAGGCTTTAAGGGGGTAGAGTGGAGAGTCGAGTGGGAAAGATAATAGGAGAGATGAAAAAAAGGAATGAAAAAAAAAGAGGGAAAAAAGTTTTAAACTTTAAAAACTTTTACTGATCAACTTTAGCAATGAAAATTTCATCACTAAAAGTCCATTTCACAAAATTTTCTATTTTTTTCAAAGTTTTTTAAAAAATCATTTATGTTAAAAGGACTTTTAGCAATAGAATTTATGTCACTAAAACCCTTAATTCATTCACTAAATTTTTATTTTTTTTACCAATTTTCCTAATTTTTTATCAAAAATTTTTATGTGAATAGGACTTTTAGTGATGGTAATTTTGCCATTAGAAACCCTAATTTCATCACTAAAAGTCTTATTTACCAATTTGCGAATTATATTTATTAAAGAGAATTACCAATGAAATTTCTGTCGCTAATTTTGGCATGAATCACTAAAAGTTACCCATAAAATTTTGAGTAATGAAATTAGCGATAAAAAATTCATCCATTGATAATAATACATCACTAGCAATGAAATTCCATCGCTAAAAATTGTTTTGGTTTATGCCTAATTCTATGGCTAAAAGTCACAATTAGTGAAGGAAAAATTTCATCAAAAAATTTTCATTGGTAAAAGTGTGTTTTCTTATAGTAATTTTTTTCTCATACTTTACCTTTTTGAGATGCTCACTATTTATAAGCCCTTTTAACTTATCCGCCAAATTTTTTTTTTCTTTTTATAATTTTTGCCTAATATTATTTATCCAGCAACATCTATCTAATCTAAAAAATAATTCAAACAACCTATCACCAAACCTGTTGAGATTTGAGTTAATATTCTCAACAATCTCCACCTTAACTCAAATTCCATTAAATCCTCAATCTTTCATTCTAGACATACTTGACTCCACATGCAATGAAAATCTTGTAACAATCTCTTTTTGGTTGTTGTTTTCGTCATTAACGCAAACTGTAATACCACTATTGAGCCAAATAGCCAATCAATCAATCATGGCGCAAGCGAAAAAAAAATTGAATAATAAATCATTCACATGAAAGACAACTATTTAACATGGTTTAGCACTCAAGTTGCCTACATTCATAGATCAAAAAAATATTCACTAGTTATAGCAAATTACAAATATATTAACAATCAACAAATCAAACACTCAAATTCACAGCCCAATCTCAAACATACAAGTCAATCTCAATCTAACAAACTCTTATCAGTATTTAAAAGCTCAAATCAAACATTCACATTCATAGAAATCTCTTTCCCCTTTAGTCTTATGTAATGTTTATTCATTGAATCCAATAAAACCCTACAACCCTTCTTATATCTTTTTTTCATACCAAAAATCTCTTTATTTTAAAATTCTTATGTAACAAGTCTTTTTCATCAAAACAATATCTAACCAATCTTAAAATTATCTCAAACAAATCTATTATCAAATATATATTTTCAAAATTTTGAATCAATGTTCCAAACCCAATTCACTACAAATTTATTTGTTGACAACATACCCTAATAAAACAAGCAAGTTGGTTATATATAAACTATATATAGAGTTCAAATGCTAGGAACCTGAGATGTCATCATGCATCTAAAGGATCTATTTTTTCACTTCACTTTCTAATCGTGCTCTCTTTCCCAGCTCCTTACTCTTTTTCCACATCTTTACTCTTTTTCCCATCTAAATGATCTATTTTTTCACTTCACGTTCCAATCTTGCTCTCTTTCCCAACTCCTTAGTCTTTTTCCATATATTTACTTTTTCTCTCTTTCACATTATCCATTCATCTTGATCTTTCTCATTTTCTTTCACAAGCCCCAAAAGCATAAAAGAAAATGAGAAAGGATAATTTTAATTTCCAGGCTAGCTAATCCTTGAAGCAAATGATGATATCATTTAGATGAGACTTATTTCATCCCTTAAAATTTAAAATGATATATGAAATCTATGAATGGTCCAAATTAAAAATGTCACACTCACAAGAGTTCTTTTTTAGTTGGTTAATCATCTAATGCTCTTGGTATTATGATTGAAGTGGGTGTTTGATGTTAATCATCAAATTTGACTATAAACAAAATTTGATCTAACAAAAGGTATAGGGGGTAAAAACTTAAGCTCAAGTTAGCAGGTTCTTTCTTGAGCTAGGAATTTTCATGATCACCTTGGATTCTTCATCATTTTCTCATCAAATTGCATAAAAAATTACTATTTCCTCGTGAAAGTGCTTTAATTCTTATTGTATTATGGTTTTATTAAACAAATCCTTTGCTATTGTTTGAATTGTCAACATTGTCATGAGTCAATTGGTTAGCTCATCATCAAGAATGATTTTGAATTTGATTGCCAATGGAAAAGGCTTTAGATCATAAGAAGCAATTTAGAGTCCTGATGCTTAAGTTGATTTAGTGAAAAGAGGAGCTGGATGTGAGGTTCAAGGGCAAACAAGAACTAGCATGGTAAAATTGGTGCCAAAGAAAAATGGTATGGATTAGTGACAACTTTTCTTTTCTTCAATTGATCAAACATTGGAATACTTTCCACCAGTACAAACAAAGGGTAGAATAACAATAAAACATCCAGATGAAGTATTTGAAGAAGGGATTCACTGTTCATAAAGTTCTTTCATAACCCAATTCATCGAGAGAATGCCAAATTTTGGTCTTTTTTAGAAGATGATTAACATTTTATGGGGGGAAGAATGGTCAATTGAGGTTAAGCTTGTAGGACTAAACTTGTTTGTGATTCAATTCCCAAATGGAAAAGCTAGGGGTTAGGTAATTGAACGTAGGCCTTGGTATATATAGAACAAGCTACTAATTGCCTGAAAATGGGCTTTAGGAATGATACTTTGAAATTCAATTTGGATAAGATTTCAATTTGTATGTTGTTGGGCAATATGTTGTTGGAACTATACTCAAAGAAAAAGCTTAGCTACATAACAAGTGCATTAGGTAATCCTTTATATATGGATTCAATTATTGCAAATAGGCAAAGATTTGCTTATGCAAAAATTTGTGTGGAAATGAAAGTTAGTTTGGAAATTCAAAGATTTATGGATGTGCAGAGAAGGGATGGATTACTAACGTCTGTGTCAATTGAAATACCATGGATGCATTAGAGGTGAATGCATTCTAACACATTTGGATATAATGATAAAACTTGCACATAGAAACCAAAGTAGTAGTTTAGATATGGGGCCAAAAGAAAAGTGATGATAAGGTTGGTGAACATGCTCAGGAGAGCAAGAATAATGACAAGGAAAACCATAAAGATGGGAGGCAGTAAAAAAAAAAGAAACTAGATATACATCAATCTCCAATTACTAAAGTTGGCTCAACAAACAAAATTGCAATACTGGATTCACTTAAAGAATCAAATATGACAATAGAAGACACTACTGATGTAGATCCTAGAGATGTATTGGAGGATTTAATTCCACTATCACCTAGGACATAAAGAGCTATTACTGCAAGGGTAGTTTGATGAAAGCCTCAAGGAATAAGAAAAAAAGACCTATAGATAAGGGGAAAAAATAAGTAAAAGCAGGGTCCTCTACCTCTAGAAATCAATCTTACTATCCTTCCTAATGAAATTATTCATCTAGAATACTAGACGATTTAATGATCCTCAAAAGCAAAAAAGAGTAGTAAATACAATAAAAAGATTACAAGTAGACATTGCTTGTTTAATTAAGACTAGAGTAAGTAATATAAGTTGTAGTCTATAATAGAGAAGCATTTTAATGGGTGGAGAATATTTCATAATTACTTGGAATCTCCTAATGGTAGATTATGGATTCTTAAGAAAAATCATATGTTGGCTAATTTGATAGAAGTCACAGACTAAAATATCACATGTTGTATTCAGCATAAATCCAAGAAAATTTATTTCTAAACAGTATATGGCAATAATGATGGCATATAGAGAAAAAGGCTATGATCACACCTACTTGGTCTCATGGTATTGTTTTGGATAGCCCCTAGATTTTAGCTAGTGACTTTAACATCACTGCCTAACCTGATGAGAGCTCAGACTACAATGGCAACCAAACACTCACTTTTGAAATGAAAGATTTCTAAAACTATTTGATGCAAAAAGCACTACTCGATCATATGTCCACAATGCCTAAATTTACTTGGACAAATAATCAACTAGGAAATCATTTAGCAATAAGGTTGGATAAAATTCTCATAAATGATTATCGCTTTTAGTTTATTTGCAGTCTCATGTGGAGTTTTCAGCACTTAAAGTCTCAAACCATTATGTAGCTTATATTAAGCTCAGCATGGCCAGTCATTTACCTCCAAAACCATTCAAAAATTTCAATTATTGGACTGAAAATACAAAGTTCAATAAGATTACAGAGAGCTTATAGCAAGTCCTTATTTTAGGCAATCCTATGAATGTGCTACATAAGAAACTTGAAAGGTTAAAAGTGGAGTTAATGAAGTTAAATCGAAACTACTATGATGATCTTTTTATAAGAGTGCATGCCAAAAAGGAGGAACTAGGCCAAATTCAAACAATCATGCTATCTTAAAATCCTTTAGAAGACTTGAAAAAGAGGGAGAAAAATTTATTTGAATAGCTTATAGTACTGATGAAGACAGAGGAGAGTTTTTTCAAGCAAAAATCCTGAATAAATGGCTGAAAGAAAAAAAATCAAAGTACCAAATTCTTTCATAAAATGGTGGCAACATAGCAAAAAAGAAACATTATAACTATCTTAATTAATGCATGAGGGAATAGACTGGACACATATTCTCAAATCATGTAGGAATATGCCTTTTATTTTTAAAAGCTTATAGGCACAATAGACAAGAATGTTACAAGTTGTAAGAAAGAGCTTTTGGTTGAGTTAATACAGAGCACATTGTCACAAGAAGAGCAAAATATAATAACTAGGCCTATCATAAAAGAAGAAATTAAGGACACTATCTTTTCACTTAATAGTGAGAAATCGTTTAGACCTAAAACTTATACAGCTTATTTCTTCAAAAAAGCTTGGTTGATTGTTGGTGAAGATGTTTACAGTGCTATAATGCAAAATTTTCAAACTAGTAACATGCTACCAGCCTTCAACTATACTATTGTCACTTTAATCCTTAAGAGTAAACTTCCTAGCAGTATTAAGGATTATAAGCCTATCGCTTGTTACTAGGATATTGGCTAATAGACTAAAAAGTCCTATTTTCATGATCAGTTATTGCCAAAATGCTTTTATGAAAGGGAGAAGCATCATAGATAATGTACTGATGGCATAGGAGATGGTTAGAGGCTATGGTAGAACAACTCAATCTCCAAAGTGTGCTATTAAGGTAGATTTTTAAAAGGCATTTGACACAATATACTGGAAGTTCTTATTGGTTGTTTTAAAGCCAAGTGGGCTACCAAAATAGCTTATAAAATGGATACAGAGCTATATCACTAATTCATGGTTCTATGTTTCTATTAATAGAGGACTAGCGAGTTATTTTAAAGGAGCACAAAGGATAAGACAAAGAGATCTTCTTTTTCCCTATCTATTTGACTTTGCAATCAATGTACTATCAAGGCTTCTTGATGCAGCAACTGAACATAGAGTGTTTGCATTTCACCCTAAATGCAAAAGGATCAATCTAACTCACTTATGCTTCATGGATGACTTACTAGTTTTTGCAAAAGAGAGCTTGGACTCTGTGATTACGATAAAATAGGTGCTGAAGTCTTTCTATACTATTTTTTGGTTACAACTTAACTATGAAAACAATAAGCTTTACTATTCAGGAATAAGCAGAGATAAGCTTACACTAATACAACAAGCCTTTGGCTTCAATATAGGTACGCTGCTAGTAAGATACTTAGGAGTGCCACAGGTAAGTAAAAGGTTGACAAAAATTATTTACCTTTGCTAGAGAAGATTTTAGCTAGACTGAAGTTGGGCTAGCAAACATTTATTGTATGGTTGAAGTGCACAAAATTGTACGAAGTAATATAATGATAAGTAAAGTTTGTTCTTACAGAAATTGTATATGGGAGACACAAGTACCAAAATTATTTTATCCAAACTTATACTTAAATGAATCAAATCAAGATAGAATATAAACTAAGCAAATTGAACCTAAAACTTGCAAACTAATATAAAACAATATCAAATTAAACTAAACAAGATTTAAATAACTAAAACATACCAAAATTGAATACAAATAATGAAAGTAAGCTTGAACTAAAATAAAAATCAAACTAAATAACCAAACCAAAATCACTAAATAGCAAACTAACATGCATATAACTAAACCTGAAAGCAATTAACCCTAATGAACACAAACCAAACCAAATAACCTAGAATAATCTCAATAACATGCAAATAACTATGAACCAAAAGTCATAAGAACCCTACTAGCATGGACCAAAACTATTATAAAGTAATTATGCAATAACCTAACAAATTAACCCAATTAACATGCAAACAAACTGTTATGAAACTCATATTAACATAAGAACAAGCAAATTAATCTAAATAAATCAAAACAGAATTGAAATCAAATTAATATATCAAAACCAAATGCAATAAACCCTAAATTTCATACAATTCAAGCAAACTCTAATCAAATAACCCTAAACCAAATAAGAATCATGATTAAATATGCAATAATTAACTTAAAATTAACCTAATAACTAAAATAGAAATTGTTTTAAAGAATGGAATATGAAAATCGAAACCAACATGCAATAACTTAAACAAATTAAACCTAATTAAACCTTAAACACGCAAACCATGCAATCAAGCAACAATTGAACCCAAATCTAAACCTAGAAACTCAAACCAATTACTTTAACAAGAATAAAATCTAAAACTGAAAGATTAAGATCAAAACAAAATGTAAAACCAAATCCATTTAACCACAATCAAGCAAAACTACAACTTGTATTAATTAAGATTCAAAAACCAAAATGCAAGATCAATTTTTAAACCAAATGCATGAAAACCAATGAAAATCAAATTGAAAATAATGTAAAAAGGAACTTAATTGAATTAAAAACTTGAAAGAAATCTGCATAAACTAATATTAAACAAAGTAGAAAATCAAATTAAATAAAACTTAAAACTGAATTCATGAATGAAAAAACTAATGTTGCTAGGTTGGTTTGTCACAGCATTTTCTAATACCTAATAAGAATTATTTATAGGCAAAATAAACCCTAAAGCATTCAGCCAAAGTAGAACTCCAAATGTAGCCTATGTGTTTCGATTGGAATGAAACTCTTAAAAATAAGAAAGCTTATTAAAGTTGAATTCAACTAGAACTCTTTAAAAAGAACTCCTATAGATCAATACTTGTCTTTTATATCACAACCATCATCTTTCTTTATCATGTAGCAATTTAAAGAATGCATAAAAGAAACTAAAAATGAAATCTTGCATACCATGAATATACATTCAGTTATGGTATACTAACCTTTTAAATGATCTTCAAATTGCTTGTTCTTGAACTCTTCAATTGCATACACAACTTGGTCCTGAATCTTGGAGAAAAATAAGAAATTTTCTTCAACAAAAATGCAAACTTTGCTGCTTATAATGAATGGTCTTTTTATAACTCATGCAAATCCTACTTTAAGTAGGAATAGGAATACTAAATCCTAATGAGAATAAAAAATCCAAATCCAAGTAGAAAAACTTAAATAGAATTGTTACCTCATCATGCCACATCATCCATTTGTAATCCTATGCACATACACCTACATAAGCTACCATGGACTTGCATTCACTTGTAATTACAATTCTACCCTCATTCATAGCCAAAATTACCTTCTTTAATTCTTGCATGAATTTTTTCCATTTTTCTTCGAGGTTGCGTCAATTCAACTCTTTTAAACTCAGCAAAAGCAATTTTGAACAACTTTCCATTTTCAAGATTTATAAGAAATTCAAGAATCACCAAGAACATATCAAGAATCCTTCTAATGCATTAAGAATCATCCAAGATTGATCAAGAATTATCAAGTTTCTTCAAGATTCATTCTTTTCTTTAAGATTTCCTACAAAACAAAAAATTGAACACATTAAAAGTAAAAAGAACCTTATTTAGCAAAGAACTAAGTAAAAATCAATCATTTAAGCACTAAAAATAAGTCTAAATAACTCTATTTTATAGAGTTATGAAACCCTTAAACTTGAGCTTTTGCTTGTCCTTAAGCAAGATAAAACTAAGCTATGTAGAAAATAAGTATGCTAGAAATCATCAAATAAACTTTTGATGGTTAAATTCTCATAAATTCCTTAAAAATTACATAATGAATATAACTTAGAGAAAATTATAAGCATAGATTAAACACCATATTCATTCAAAAGTAAGCTCCTTTTTAATTACAAATTTCTTGTGTGTGTGAATACTCCATCTCATAACAATGTAAGATATTTAATTAAAGTTATGCAAACATGAAATTAACACATCACCCCAAAGCATGCACAAATTTCATAAATTTGCTTTTCCCATACTCTCTCCATTAATATAGCCACAACTTAACCAAAAATCAATAGGTTTTTATTAAGCTTGTAGTGTTAGTCTAAGGTTAAGGTATGATAAAGGAAAAGTTAGGCTCAATAAACCCAAACAAGCATTATTTAGGATCTACACTTTTAATTGATGATAGAGCTTTCAAGAATTGTAACACCCCTAAACTTAAATTCTTCTTTCTTCTTTTTTTTCAAATAGCAACTTCTTTTAATTTGCCTGAATTACTTGCTATTTTTCATGTTTTCACCACTTTTTCTCTTTTTGCATTCTATTTTCTTTCTGTGAAGGCTATTTTTAGCTTTTACTTCTCTTTTCTTTTTTGCTTAAAGTAAAATTTTTTATGATATTTTCTTTTCAACCTTAAACTCCACCCTTCCTTCCCAATGTAACATAGCTTTCATATTTATCGTTGATTGATCCATATGCACATAAGGTAAGGTACAAAGATAAAGATAATAAATCAAAGGGTGGCTAATTCATGTAGGTGAAAACAAAAAAAAGGAATATATATATATATATTAGGCTTAAAAGTGGTAACTAGGGATAAACAAATATAAGGTTAGCTTGAAAGGCTCAAACGAACAAAATATGGCCTAAATCATCTTTATAGTTAAGTGTGGTCTATGATTTCATCTCAAGAGGTGTTTAAACAAATTATATAATATGTACATAACTTCAAAGATCAATGCAACTTCATATCCACATAAACTTCAACTAAACATGCTTATGTCTCAATGATCAAGACTAAGTGCTAAAAATGTGGAAATATTGCAATTAAAAAAAAACATATTCCAAAAATTATCCCATGCTTTCACTACATTCATTATTTTCTAATAAGCTATATTCAAAGTGAATCAAGGTTCTATCATTGGATTATGAGAAAATAATCAAAAGAAGTATAATAATTCTAAACATAACCATCTAAGCTCAAAAACAAAAAATTTTGAAAAGATATTGAAAAATTTTGCTCAAAATTTTCTCTCCCCCCAACTTAAATAACACATTATCCTCAATGTGTGCAAATAAAATATAAAAATAAAAAAAAAGTGAAGTACTCCCCTGAATTCCAAAAATCGAATATGATATTCCATAAATCCTTTATTGCCATAACTTGTCTTAGGTTCTTGTTCCTAGTTCCTACGAAAACAGAAACAAAGAAAAACCAAGCATTACCTTATTCATAAAAAGAATGAAATAAATAACCAAATCTAATAATGCAAAACTGAAAATTAAAATTTAGGTTGCCTACCAAGCAATACTAGTTATCATCAAGATTGACTAATTCATTCCAATTACTTTTTAATCACACTTAGGTCAACCTCCTTCTTCTCCATGAAATAATCTGTGGTGTTAAGCTTTTTCTTTACTAGATTACTATAGGTTGGCCTTGGTTTCGACCTTAAGGGTTTCTCCTTAACTACCTTTTCCTTCCCTTCATAGTATCTCTAACCACTTGTTCTTTCTTTTCACATCATCCTTAACCACATTAGGGTTGTTAAATCTAAAAGCAATCTCTCTGTTTTGAAATTTCAAGGTTACCTCTCTTTTTTTAACATCAATTATAGCTCTAAATTTGGCCAAGAATAGCCTTCCTAAAATAATAGGTATATCCTTATCTTTCTTAATATCCATCCAACAAAATCAGCTAGAAATGCATATTTTTATGTTTTCACAAGCACATTTTTCATCATTCCTAAAGGGTACCTTGTAGAATTATCAACAAATATTAAATGAGAAGTTATAGGCTTTAACTTCCCAATCCCTAATTTTCTAAAAACATTCAAAGACAACAAATTAACACTTGCTCCAATATCACATAAAGCTTTATCAAAGTAAAAATTACTAATATAACAATGAATAGAAAAACTCCTTGAATCTTGAAGCTTTTATGGAAAATTCTTCTAAAGCATAATACTACACTCATCAGTAAGTGTAGTATCCTCCATTTCCTCTAATAACTCATCCAAAATGGGCTTTTTGTCATTATGTGCAAGAGTGAATTGTAACATTTTTTTTGTAGACATCCTTGGAGTAAGCTTTACTTGAGTTTTATTCTCCTTTACCTTTACCTTGCTTCCAATGTCAACTTTTTCCTTTTCACTAACAACTGCCATAGCTAGTTCAACCTTTTCTTTCATGTCTCCCTCCTCAGGCCCATCCTCACTAGAATCCTCTTTTATTTCCACTAACATGGGCTTCTCAATAAAATGAACTTTCCCTATAACCCTATTCAGCTCCTCCTCTTTTAAGGTAAAAATGCTACTCACTTGCTCCTTACTTTATCATTTTGGGTTTTGCTTAATGGTGCTAGGTAAGGTTTCTTGGGTTAGGGCATTAGCTAGTTGGTCCACTTGTACCTCAAGGATTTTAATGGAGGCTGCTTGGTTCTAAGGAACTTTGGCAAACATCTCTACCAAGGATGGTTTATTTTCTTAGGGTGGTGGAGGTGGATGGTAGTTATGGTGGTAGTTGATGGAAACCAAGTAAGTTCATTTGTCTAGAAGAAAAATTAGAAGCTTGCCCCTAGTTATTACCCCATGAAAAGTTAGGATGGTGTTTCCACCTTTAGTTATGGATGCTAGACTAATGATTAAACTATTGCTGGGGTTAAGCAACATATTGAATAGGCTCTACTCTAATGGGGACTTATCTAGAGTATGGTTCCCCCCATAATTATCACATGAAGAAATAGGTTTGGATGGCATTGACAAGGCAATAGGAAGGGTTGGTTCCTAAATTTTCAATCTTTTTAGCTAAGGCAAATACTTGGGAAGTATAAGCAGTAAATGCATCAAGTTCATAAACTCTAGTAGATTTCTTAAATATAAACCTTTCATTGGCCCACTCATAATTATTCATGGCTATCTCATTAATCAAATCATAAGCCTTATCTATAGACTTACTCATTAAAGCCCTAGTAGTAGTAGCATCAATATTGGTTCTAGCTTGCCCTACCAGCCCATTATAAAAGATTTGCACTTATAACCATTTAGGTAAACCATGGTGAGGGCATATCCTTAATAACTCCTTATACTTCTCCCATGTATCAAATAGGGATTTAGCTTCAAATTACTTAAAAAAGGTGATATCATTGTGCATCTAACTATCTTAGATGAAGGAAAGAATCAAGCCAAGAATTTTTAAACTAGGCCATCCTAAGTAGTAATTGAACCAAGAGGAATAGATACAAGCCAACTATTTGCTTTATCCTTGAGAGAGAAAAAATCTTGTCTAATGGCATTATTAGTAACACTATTTTGCTTTAAAGTATCACAAATTTCAAGTAAATTAGTCAAATACAAATTGGGGTCGATAACTCTATAAAATAAAGTTATTTAGGCTTTTTTTAGTGCTTAAATACGTGATTTTTGCTTAGTTCTTAGCAAAATAATGTTTTTTTACTCCTAAATGGCATAATTTTTTATTTTGTAGGTTTGCTGAAAGAAAAAAGTAAATCTTAAAGATTTTTTTATCAATCTTGATGATTTTCTTTTTGGAAAAAAAAGTAATCTTGTGATGTTATTAATGAGTCTTCATTTTTTTGGAAATTTTAAAGTTAAAGAATAGGAAAGAAGTTTAATCTTTGGTTTTTGAAGTTCAATGGAGTAAGAATGATGCAATCTTAAAGAAACAATGAAGAAAATTCATGCAATAATTGAGGTAAAAATTTCAGCTATAATGAAAGTCAAAATTATAATTTCTAATGATTGCCAGTCCATGGTAGCTTATGTAGCTACACATGCTTAAGATACTGATGGATTCATGGTACAAAAAGTTTTCTTATTGGTTAAGAAAGATGACATGGCATGATGAAATGGCAATTCTAATTACTTTTCATACTTGGATTTGGATTTTCGATAAGGATTAGGATTTGGTATTCTTATTCCTACTTGGAGTAGGATTGCATAAAGTATTTAATTCCATTCTTTACAAGTGGCATTAATGAAGTGTTCTACATGGTTTTAAACTCTGATTTTTCAAGCAAGAATGCAAGTCAAGCCATGGACTACATGAAGGATTCAAGATTAAAGAATTTGAAACAACATTCAAGAAGATTGATTCATGTTGGCCGAATGCACATTTTTGGTAAGCAAGATTCGATTATGATATTGTTTTATGCATGGGTTGAGTTGCTACATGACGGATATGATCTAGAAGTCAAGAATGGTCTATAAACTTTCTTTTTTAAGAGTTCTAATTGAAGTCAACTATAAGAGGCATTCTTGGATTAAAGAGTTCAAGTCCAACCAAAACTATGCAAGCTCTCTTTAAAACCTCTTAACTGAACTTACCTAGGGTTTTTCTTAGCTTATAAATAAATCATTAAGTCTTAGAAAAAAAGTGTAATGGGTTGGACTAACAAACCAACTTATTAGTGATTTTAGTTTTCTTGTTTTTAATTTTTCTTTAGTTTTCAAGTTTTTGGTCTAAAGATTTATTGGTCTTTTAATTTTTTGGTTTTCAAGATTAGTTTATGCTTATTCCTTTTAAGTTTTCAAGTATTCAAATTCTAGTTTTAAGTTTCTTTTCAATTGGTTTATCATTTAAGTTTACAGATTGAATCTTTTTATTCGGTTTTGCTTTCTGGTTCATAAAAGTTGTGCTTCTTGTTTATGTTTGGTTTAATCTTTTCAATTAATGTTCTACTTTGGTTTAATTCATTTAATTGCATGTTAAATCTTGGTTAAAGGGTTTTAGTTATATAGTTTAAGTTGGATTTAATTCAGTTCTAGCTTAAGTTGTTTAGATTGCATGTTTAGGTTTAATTATTGATTTATTTGTTTAGTTTTTGCTTGTTTTATTTAGCTTAAGAGTTTTTTATTTTAATAAATTTTTGTTTAAGATATTTTAATTGATTTGAGTTTAGTATTGCATATTTAGGGTTTGGTTAATTTGGTTTAAGGGTTTTATATTAGGGTTTTAAGAAATTGCATAAGATTAAGATTTTGTTATTTTTAGTTCTTATTTATTGGTTTAATTAAGTTTTTATTTTGATTTTATTTTGATTCTATTGCATGTTTAAAGGTTAATTTAAGTTTATTGCATATTCTTAAAGCTATTAGGGTTTTGGTTTAAGTTGGTTTTATTGAATTGCATGAATTGCATGATAGTTTGTTTAGGGTTTATATTTAGTTTAGCTTATTGAATCTTTAAAGTTTTGATTTTTATTGCTGTTGATTTATGTTCCATGTTTAGTTGTCTAATTGATTTTGGTTTATGGTTTATTGCATGTTAGTTGATTTATTATTGCTTAATTAGTTTAGGTTTGATTATATTTTGTTGATTTGATTTTGTTTTTGCTTGTTTTGCATTACTTGATTATTGATTAATTTATTTTGATATTAGTTCATGTTAGTTTGCATGTTTTAAGTTTTATTTGATTAGTTTATAGTTTGTTTGATTTGATTTATCTAAGTATAAGTTTGGCATATACAATTTTGGTACTTGTGAACTCATATACATAATCTCTGTGGGACAATACTCTTATTCTTATCACTATATTACTTATAGATTTTGTGGGCGTGCAAATCACCAATTAAGGTCATCACTGGCTAACCTATAGAACTGATCATAATTTTGAATCATATTAACAATAGATTGTTTCAATTCAAAATTATTGGCCTGAATGATCAACCTACTAATACTAGGTTAAAACCCATCTAATTGAAGGACAGCATAGTCTCTAAGTGTTCTCTAATTTTCTTGTAGTTGAAGTGAAACAAAAGTTGTTTGCTTTTCACTTTTTTTGATCTTTTTAAGTGTTTTCTTTATTTCCTTATCTAATAACACTAAACTAGAACTCTTAGCTCTTGGCATATAAAACAAGAAAAATAAAAATAGATTAAAAAATAAATAAAATAAAATCCAAGCTATAAGCAAAGTAATTAATATTGATATTGAACTATTTATTTAAACCTCGACAATGGCACCAAAAACTTGATTGGCAATCCATAAACACACAAAATCGTATCAAAAAATATAATGATAAGTAAAGTTTGTTCATTTCCATGGAGATTTTATATGAAAGACATAAGTACCAAAATTATTTCACCCAAACTTAGATAAATCAAATCTAGATAGAATAAAAACTAAGCAAATTAAACCTAAAACATGCAAACTAATATAAACCAATATCAAATTAAACTAAACAAGATTCAAATAACTAAAACTAACCAAAACCGAATACAAGTAATGAAAGTAAGCTTGAACTGAAATAAAAATCAAACTAAATAACAAATCCAAAATCACTAAATAGCAAACTAACATGCACTTAGCTAAAACCAAAAGCAATTAACCTTAATGAACATAAGCCGAAACCAAATAACCTAAAATAACCTCAATAACATGCAAATAACTATGAACCAAAAGCTATATAAACCTTACTAACATGAACCAAAACTATTGTAAAGCAATTATGCAATAACCTAACAAATTAACCCCATTAACATGCAAACAAACTGTTATGAAACTCAAATTAACCTAAGAACATGCAAATTAGTATAAATAAATCAAAATATAATTGAAATCAAACTAATACATCAAAATCAAATGCAATAAATTCATATAATTCATGTAAACCTTAATCAAATAACCCTAAACTGATTAAGAATTAAGATTAAATATGCAATAATTAACTTAAAATCAACCTATTAACTAAAACAAAAATTGTTTTAAAGAATAGACTATGAAAACCAAAACTAATCTGCAAGAACTTATACAAATTAAACCTAATTAGACCTTAAATATGCAAACACTGTAGCCAAGCAACAATTGAACCTAAATCTAAACCTAGAAACACAACCCAATTGCTTTAACAAGAATGAAATATGAAATTGAAAGATTAAGATCAAAACAAAATGTAAAATCGAATCAATTTAACCACAATCTAGCTAAACTGCAACTTGTATTATCCAAGATTCAAAAACTAAATAGCAAGATCAATTTTTAAACCAATTGCATGAAAACTAATGAAAATCAAATTGAAAATAATGTAAAACAGAACTTAATTGAATTAAAAACTTGAAAGAAGTGTCCACAAACTAATATTAAACAAAGAAAAAATCAAAGATTAAAGAAAGCTTAAAACCAAATTCAAGAATGAAAAAACTAATGTTGCTAAGTTGGTCTGTCACCCCAACCCCTTTACACCCTTTTCTAAGACCTAATGAGAAGAACTTATATGCAAAATAAACCCTAAAGCATTCGGCCAAAATACAACTCCAAAGGTAGCCCATGTGTTTCAGTTAGAATGCAACTTTTAAAACCAAGTAAGCTTCTTGAAGTTGAATTCAATTCTTGTTTCCTATATCATAACCATCATCTTTCTTTATCATGTAGCAATTTAAAGAGTGCATAAAAGAAACCAAAAACCAAATCTTGCATACCAAGAATACACTTTCGGCTATCGTATAATAACCTTCTAAAAATCATCTTCAAATTGCTTGTTTTTGAACTCTTTAATTGCACACATAACTTGGTCTTGAATCTTGGAGAAAAATTAAAAATTTTCTTCAACAAAAACACATACTTTGCTGCCCATAATGAATGATCTTTTTATAACTCATGCAAATCTTACTTCAATTAGGAATAGGAATACTAAATCCTAATGAGAATAGGAAATCAAAATCCAAATAGGAAAACTTAAATAGAATTGCCACCTCATTATGCCACATCATCCATTTTTAATCCCATGCTTATGCACCTACATGAGCTACTGTGGACTTGCATTCACATGAAATTACAATTCTACCCTCATTCATTGCCAAAATTACCTACTTTAATTCTTGCATGAATTTTCTTCATTTTTCTTCAAGATTGTATTAATTCAACTTTTTTAAACTCGGTTAAGCAATCTTAAACATATTTCTCTTTTCATGATTTCTAAGAAAATAAAAAAATTCAAGAATCATCAAGAACATATCGATAATCCTTCTAATGCATCAAAAGTCATCCGAAATTGATAAAAAATTTTCAAGATTCTTCAAGATTCATTCTCTTCTTTGTGATTTCCTACAAAACAAAAAATTGAACACATTAGGAGTAAAAAAAACCTTATTTAGCTAAGAACTAATAAAAAATCAATCATTTAAGCACTAAAAATAAGTATAAATAACCTATATTACTTTTATTAAAAAGACTATAACTCATTCAATCAATATTGTTTAGTGTTCAAAATTATTGGTGTAGGCACTTTATACTCTGCAAGCATGTCTTAAGGAAAATCACTCAAATGTGTTCAAGTTTTTTTTAGAAGGGGAGGAAGGGATCAACGAAAGAAGCTAGAGTAAGCAAGAAGAGAATTTGCTATGCTAAGGTAGAAGGAGGGTTAAGAATCAAAGACATATTGTCATAGAGCTAGGCTTGTATGTTGAAAAACCTTTGGCTCATGCTTAGTAAAGCATGATCAATATAGATAACATGGCTAGAAAATACATGCTAAAAAGGAGAAATATTTGGTAAATGGCAGCCCAACAGAATAACAATTGATGCTAGAAGAAACTGCTCTAACTGAGGTTGATAGCTCAACAATTCATTTAAATGGATAATGGCACAGAAATATCGCCATTTCCAAGGGACTGCTACTAACCAAAGTGATATGGAATCAATTCAAGCCAAAAGGGAAAAAGGTCAAATGGCATAGGATTTTATGGTTTAAATGCCATATTCCTAAGCACTCACTTATCTCTTTAATGGTTATTTAGAATAGGCTCTCAACTAAGGATAGGTTGAGGGCTGGGGAATAGAGATAAAAGGCAGATGTTACTTGTGTCAACAAGAGGATGAATCTAGGGATCGAATGTTTTTTTTTATTATGCTTTCACCAAAGAAGTTTGGCAGAAGATTATGCAAAAGTATAGAATCAATAGGTAAAGAAAAAAAAAATGAAAAGAAGAGCTCTAATATCAACTATCCTATGCATAGCTTAGAACACATCTATATATCTAGTTTGAAGAGAAAGGAACCAAAGAATGTTCAAACGAGTGGAAGAAGAGCTAGCAAAAGTGACAATGAGAATAAAGGAAATAGTCAAGCACAAACTAAATGGAATAACTCAAATTGCAGGTGATGCTATTAACATACAATTATGTGATGCTTAGAATTTAAATGTGGAATTCTAGACTAGATTGTTAACATTGTTGTAAAGGCAGAGGATTAGTTAAACTATGGTAGAATACTACTAGTTGGATAAAATAAAAATATAGCTTATCCAAAAAAAAAAAGGCAATATAACAAGTTCCTATTAAAAATTTTGATTACGATATAATTATTTTCAATCAAAATAAAAAGGGATATATGTATATAAATATATGCAATTGTGATTCTTTTTAGTTAAATTTAACTTTAAATTCTGTTTTTTTATTCAAAATTAATTGTCCAAATCATTTAAGTCCTACTTTATTCGCCTTTTTTGCTAGATATACTTTTTAATAGAAAATAAAAAAATAAATAGCCAAAACTATACCAATCAAAGCTTTATAATTCCATATGAGTACCCTTTTTTTAAGTATATTCAACTAATATACTTTTTTATAGAAGACAAAAAAAGTGTAATAATGACCATAATTCGTAAATCCACACTGATTCTCTACTCAACCAACAAAAATCGAGGGTTTTCTTTTTAAAAATGGACAAAATTTTGTTCTCAAATAAAGATACTTTAATCTTTATGTATTCCCCAAAACAAACGTATTTTTACGACGCACGAGGACCAAGTCATGATTTGCGTGACAACTAAAAAAGGCAATGTCAAAAATGTATCCTAACAAACCAACATATGGGTTGCGTCAAAGGAAAAAGCGTGTCCTACTTAACCATTGGTCATCAAGAAAAAGTCAAGTGAAACAAAAAACTAAAACAAAATCATTCCATTCCAAAAAGCCATGAACAAGAACAAATCATCAGTCCGTCGATAAAAGAATTTGATCCATTTAGAACTTAATATTATGCTATTTATCATTTTATAAGAGAAAGAAGGAAAGGATAATTGTTATTACTTTTTGAAATTATGTCATTTTTTGAATTAATTGCACAAATTTTCATAATATATGCATTTCTTTTTATATACTCCCACTAAAATTAAATTAAATTGTACTAAATTATATTTCCATATAATTTAATCATCAATCAATAATAAACAATCAATTTATTCTCAACAATTCATTTCTTTTAACAAATTTTAATAAAAAATAATAATTAAAAATATAACAATTTCTTCGAATAAAATTTAATAAAACTAATAATTAAAAAATAAATTAATTTTCGAAGCTGGCGTAACCGACAACTCCAATTTTATTTACTTTGTAGCATTAAATGACGAGAAGAAATTGTTATTTTACATTATTTTGTAAATCTAACTTTTTCTAGTATTTTACTGGCCTGTCCTAAAAGAGAAATCACGTGCATGAATCAACAAAAAACAATGGAAACATGTGACTTTTATGACTTACATAAAATACTACCAATTGGAATACAAAACAAAAGTTGGGCTAGTGGGATGAAAATTTTCAATCATTTAATTCTTAGCCCAAAATTTTTATCTAGGTGGAGTTAGGTTACGAGTTGTAGCCCAAATTTAAATTAATTTTTATGACATGCTTTTCATGTGGCCTTAAAATAAAGTAATAAAAAATATTTTGATTCATGTAATAGTGTGAGTTCATATTAGATTAGACTTAGATAATATTTTTTAAAATTTAATTTTAGATTTAAAATTAATTCATGATTCAATATTTAAATTTTTTATATCAATAAGTGAATATTTTTAGATATATTTATAATTAAAATTAAATAAAATTATTTATTTATTAAAATCATAATATTACCAGTCGATCCAAGTTGGAGTGAGGCCGGATAGGCTCGCAGGCCTACTGAATGCTTCACCTTTATGTGTCTAATCTTAGTACATTATCCCTATTTTTTATTTATAAATAATAATAATAATAATAATAATAATAATAATTCTTAAAAAATAAAAAAGGAATAAAATGTCAATAGTATACTAATATTTAACTCAATAATAAATCAGTATATATATTTTAAAAAGTTAAGGTAAAATCTTTTTTTCCAAATAAATAACTACACGTGTAAGACGGAGTCGAAAAAACCTTAAAATAAAAGCAGCTATTCCAAAACGTAGGAAAAAAAAATGAAGCATCATCATCATTTCAATCATTAGAATAAAAACAACGATCTAGATACCAATTTCAATCCAAAAACCATAGTTGGGTTGGTTCAGTCTGCATTTCCTATTGTAAGTTTTATCGCAGTTCTAGAAAAACCAGTGGATTTAGTTGAGAGATACCTCTTTTGACACCTCTTGCAAACGAATGGATATAGGTTTTGGGCACTTAGCTAGCCAATTATAGACAAACGAGATAGAAAGAAATTTCATAGAAAATCTTATTTTATAGTGTGAATGACTTTATCAAGTCATACACCCAATATATTTAACAAACCCCGCACACTAGATTGATGTAAAATTAAGAACAAGAAGGCATATAGGAAGGTGGTGGACGCATGCTTGTTTTCTTGGTGCCTCCATTCTTCACTATGACAACAGTGCTCATTCCCCAAGTCGTATGCCGCTCGAAATGGCAGTGCATAAACCAAACCCCTGATACAAAAGGGAAAACAAATTATAAACATTGGGTTTTTTTGGAATTAGTGCATAAATCAAACATGTTAATTAGTGATGCAATTAGGAAGTATAAGAGAAGAAATATGCATACCAGGATTATCAGCTTTGAATCTAATAGCAGACCATCCTTTTCTAGGGACCGCAATGGTGTTGACCTCTGGTGGATCAACCAAATTGAACCTTCCAGGATCAGTGCCATTGTCAAAATCAGCAGACCCCGTTCCAACCAAATAAAAGCTGTAGCCATGAAGATGCATGGGATGATTCTGCGTGGCTCCTATGTTCGTTCCTTGGAACACAATTTCTACTTCGTCACTATAATTCAATGTTATAACCCGTCTTCCTTCGCTTGTATAGGTAGACATGTTCGCCACTGTTGTGTAATTAAAAGGAGTAGGTGGTTTGTTCGGTAACTGATCAGCAATACGGTTCACATTAAAGTTATTGTCATAATATTCTTGTAGCAGAGCCGTTGATGGCAACACAAAGCTATTGTTGTTTAAGCTTGCTGCCAGCTTATTATTGCCAGCAACTGTACAACCTGTTGAATTGGGACAAGCGAATAGATTCACAGATACAGTCATGAAGTATTGTCTAGTGATGTTTTTGGGGACATTGATTGGGTGAGCTGCATCTGCTAAACTCTTCAAGCGAACAACAAAGAGTTGTGCAGATATTGAGTCACTGATATTAGGAAATGTTGGAGTAGGAATTGAGCTTGGAGTTGTATAATTTCCACTATATTTGATAAGTGCCCTAGAGGTTGTGTTGTCATATGAAGAGTCGGTATCAAGAAAAGGAGTAAGAACCATGTAATAGTAACTTGCTGATTGGTTTGCTGTAACCAGAACGTCCATTGTTTGGCCTGGGGTGATGAACAAATAATCAGTAGAAAAGGGTTTGACATATGCTCCGTCCGACCCAACAACGGTCATGTTGTGGTTAGCAATGGCAAAGAACATTTCTTCATTCAGGATTGCATTGACAATGCGGAGGAGATAAGTCTTGCCAGTCTCAACCAACAAACTGTACATTGTTTCTGCAACGAGATACAAATCATATAATTGGCATTATTGATTTGAAACAAATTCAATTTAAAAAAAAATGATGTTATCCCTGCAATAAGTTGAAGTGTTGAACATTAGGTAGTGGTTTTATAAGCCTGAATTAACTTCTATATATAAATCAAATACTTGATCAGATAAAGCATTAATTATAATTATGAATCTAGCTTGGCAAAATTACTACTCATGCCAAAAGTATTACAATTAGGTAGTTGCCAGTTGGACTCTAAATTCCCAGAACTTGGGATTTTAAAAGTATCTTAACCGCAATTCAACACATTAACCCTGCTAACAGTAAACTGATTAAAATATCTTTGGATTATTTTGATTTATATACCTTTGGAACAGTTGTACAAATCTCCAGGTTCACCGTTGATGGTGTAAGCATCTGAAACGTTTGGATCACCGCCGGTTGAGAGAGCTTCGTCTAACACATCCATCACTTTTGATTTGTACCATGAGGCTGCCACCAAGAAAAAGGTGTTGATTAACAGTTTGTAACGCATCAAAGCTGTCAAAAACAGAATTGATAGGGAGAAAACTTTTTATTTAAACTTATCAGCATGCTCTTATTCATTCTGATCATCAGTACTTGTTCACCTACAGAAAACAATAGTTTGGTCTCCATCAGGCTTATGGAACGGGTAACTGGTTCCCTTGGAGGGAAAAACTTTGATGGCTCCATGAACAGTTGCACGTGACCAGTCACTGTGGGCATGCCACCAGACTGTTCCTTCCTCCGTTGACAAATTGATCTCCTGTGTGAAATTTCCCCCTGGCTTAATTGGACATTGAGTAATGTACTCTGGACCATCTGACCATGGATTCCTCGGCTGTCTAACTCCATGCCTGCAAATATCAAAATTTACTTGATCTGGTTTGCCTTTTCTTTAATTTAAACATCCTCAGTTTTACTAGAAATGAATTTTCAAGAGATTGCTTGAGAGAAAATATCAATATACCAATGAATAGTGATTCCATATGGCCCGTCATTCTGGACAGTGACAAAAACGGTATCACCTTTCCTAGCATGAATCTCTGGACCTGGAAAGCTGTCGTTCACAGTAAGAACGGTGGATGTGGTACACAGCTTTGTAAAATTAGTCTGCTTCACCTGCAAATATTATTCCATAATATTTTTGTTAGTTTCTAGGACTATGCTATGTTCCAAACGTAACGAAATAACAGTGGCATATTAAGTAGCTATATACTTACAACCCAATAATACTTATGAACAGCACCCTGAGCATTGCTGAAAAGCAGAGCACTAAGGAAAATAAACCCAAAAACCCCAGAGATTAAACCCATCTTTGGTTTTATTTTTCAGGCACTTCTCTCACTGAAGCAAATGAAAACTCTCTACAGAGACCTACGGTTTGTGTTGGTCTCCTCGTTTGCATGAGCTATTTATAGAAAAAGCTTGAGCTGGTCAATGCATATTACGGTCTGTTTATAGTTGAGGTTGGAAAAACGCTATAGAATAATAAATCTCACAACAAAAATGACGGAAAGCATGGGACCGATGTTGTACGACCAAGGCTCAGATTGCCGGTAATTTTCATTGGGGTCATTGTTCTGAAGTAAACTTAACATTGGACATTGTGAATAGTAAGATAAAATGTCGAAAACAGGATCCATTGATCCAACAAGTATTTATGTAGCTTGGTGGTTTGTTTATTTTTTGTGAAAGGGTATAAAAGTTTTGAACTATAATCAAAAAAATTATCTAAATATTTATTTTTTATTGTAATTAATCAATTATTTTAACATTTACTTGTATATAATTAAGTGTTTTTTTGGATTAAAAGGTTTATGTCGTTAATTTTTTGTCAATCAAAATAAAATTTAATGTGATATCAATAAAATAAATGAAAATTTATCACTTAATGCATTAAACATATATATAAGAAAATTAAATAAAACAAAATTATTTTATCTTTTTTCTTCTCTATTTTTTTTGTCCTTTTCTCTTTAAATTTTTTTTAAGGATTCAATTGATTATATTTCGAGAATTAATTGATTAAATTTTATCATATAATTAAATTTCATCTACTTTAAAATTTAACTAAATTGAAATAAAATATTAAGGGTTTTATTAATTATAATAAAAATTTAAAAATTTAAATAATTATTGAATCATAATTCAAAGATATTTTGACCTTTTAGCTTTTATCTTTGTTTTTTCTTTTAAAAATTTAAAATAGAATGTGGCGTCACAAAAGAATCATATATTCGATGGTAACGCTAACAAAAATACCACGAGTAAGGGTTCCACCGTAATGGGTTGAATTGAAAAGAAAATAAAAAGAAAAAAAAAAAAAACTTACTTCTGGACAAATGAATTTATTCTGTTAAGGCTGCATCTAAAAGCTAAGTGGAAATGTTTGGACCGCACCAAAATATAATATAACTTTTAATGCGGTGGGAGCATTTCCACTGAGCGTTTGTAGCTTAAATTAATCTCATAGTACCGTATCTTGATTTATTTACTCTACCTTTTTTTTTCCTTTTAATTACACATGAAATGTCCACGCAAAGTAATCATCTTTTATTCAATAAACCCGCAATTACCGTAGAGCTTCAACTTAAGACTTTGAAATTAAAGATTTTAAATTCTAAATCGTGTTAAAGGCTAAGTTTCTTCGGTGTAAACTTATGCGGGAAACTACCAGCTCCGCGTACTTAAGCAAATTCTTATTCTAACAAGACGTCATTTCTTGCAAAGTTCAGGAGAAATCTATCACTGTTCGGATATTACCGGCTGCAGATTTTTTCCTTTTTCCTTTTCCAACGGAAACTGACTCCGCGTACAAGTCAACCTAAGCAATCTGTTATTCTAAGTCACTTCTCGTGTGAAATGAAAGAGAAGTCAATCACTACTGTTCTAATTTATTTCTTGCAAGAATGCCTGCTGGTTGCTACTGCTTCATATGTCAACCTTTCGATTTACTTGTTTATTCATAACAACTAATAGCCGCATGATTTGAACTCTTCACCTATTATGCCACTTGATAGCTGAATCAAATCAGAAGATTAGATGAAGCCGCACCATTCTTGATTGATTGTCTTAAGGAATCATCTCTAATTTGCCATTTTTTTAGTTAAATTACACGTTTGGTGTCTAAATTACAATAAAATATACAAATTATACGTGAATGAAAAGAATGTTGCATTTTAAAGTTTTAAATAATATCCCATGTTAATAGGAAATATTCTAACACCGTCTCACTTACACGCCATATTCTAACGTGTGTTAAATATATAGAAAAGCTAAATACTTTGTAAAGTTCTATGTGGATTCCATGTATAGCTTTGAATATCTTAGCTGGTTAGTCTGTGACGGAATATATATTTACTGCACAGAGGTGAAAAAGAAAGCTGACAGTTGAGTGCACGTTAAGTGATAATATATGGATAATTAAAACGTCACATAGCTGAGTTGACTTAATGATGATAATGTAGTTTTTGATAACTAAAAGTACATCACATAATTTGAAAATTCAAATCTAAATATTAAATTTTTTATTTTTTTTAAATCTTTTGATGTTTAATAATCACTTTAAATTTTGATTCATTCGGAGTTAAGTCGAATCAAATTTTATAAGAAAAATAAACTCTCTCAAATTTATTTTCTTCATTTATAAGATTCAAAATCTAAATCTTACTTAAAAAAAATCGAGCTCTTTATCATTCGGACTAACAGACGTTGATTAGATATATATTTTTTTATTTATGTACTAATTTGTATATTTTTAAAATTTAGATAAAAAATATGTAATTAACTTTTTTAGCTAATAAAGGGGGGGGGGGGATTTAAAACATGAAGAAGATGATATTTTCAGTTATATATATATATATATATATATATATTGAAGGTTATATATTAAGGCTTTCTCAAGCTTAGTTAATTAAAGATGCATAACTTTGGGGCAACGTGAAATAGTGGGAAAATGTTGTTGAAATATTTGTTAAGTCAATTTAGTTGTTTTCATGTACATGTTTTCTTCTCCCATTAATTACATACTACTTTTCACATCAAAGACAATGATCGGACTCGTTAGTTACATCTCCATTATTTTTTTCTCACCTATTGAAACAGCCACATCATAAATATTAACTAATTTGTGCGCTCTAAATAAGTGACGTAAAAAATTTGTTGAATCTCCATTAAATTAAAGAAAATGTTACACATAATTTTTTAATACATTAATTTAACACTTATTAACAAAATTTTATTATAACTCATAAAAAATTTAATACTTTTCACTTAAATCTCTAAAAAAAATTATAAATAAATAAATGGATTATTCAAATGTGATATGTTTTTTTTAAACAAAGTGTAATATGTGAATGTGTGTAGCTCTTGTCATTTTTCTTTTCACCTTGTGGGATCTTCAATACGTGGACTAATTAAAAGAATTAATTGTGGGAGTTCGATCTTACAATTCATCTAATATTCAGCTTGGAATCACCAAAACCATTAATTATGTTAATTTTATTATTTAATTTATATTATTTAAAAATTTTGATAAAAACAATAAATATATTAATTTTTTTTAATATTTAAAATCATCAAAATTTAAATCCTAACAAAAAAAAAAAAAAAAACCAAACAGCCACGAACCATCAGCCATGAAGCATATATGCATAGCGATGGAAAAAATAAAATAATCCAAAAGGCAGCTCAAACACTTGATAGCAGGCAGCAACAATAACAAGACTTAAAAATAGCAAAGGGAGCGACGACCTCAAATCTTTACCTAAAATACGCTGAAGAAAGAATTTGTTGCACATGACATTGGATATAGATTATAGTCTTATAGACATGCAACGTGGTACAATTGGGCACCAAAAAAAAAAAATAGTGGTTGAATATTTTAATCTTATTTACAAGTAATTAAAGTTTCTCATTTTGAAGATATAGAGTCATAAATGCCAGAGCCAAGGTTTTTGGTAACACAGGGAATTAGAAATTGGGGTGTTGGAGAACATTTGTGTCAAGAAGCAGACTGCAAAATTAGTATAGGGGAAGTTAGATTTACTATCTTGACTTTATATCTAATAATTGTAAAAGCAAAGTCATTTGAAAGAGTTTTAGTTATATTTACTATCTTTACGCTTGATATGTTTTTGTCTATTTTTATTTTTCATGGTGAGTAATTTTTAACACTTTAGTAGAAAGAAATTTTAATTGTTTTTATCAAATATTATTGTTTGTGGTATGGTTAATTTTTATGATGAATAAAATTTCAAGAACCACATAATCCAAATTTCTGCATGATTTTCTATATTTTTTTGTAATTTCACCAATTAAGTATAAATGATTTTCTTCCTTTTTCTATTTCTTCTATTTTCTCCTAGACGTCAAACTTTCATCAACTCCCTTCACTGTGTTGTCTGTAGGCTTGCCGTTGACTTTTGTTTTATTGGCCGTTAGTGGTATAGATATTTTGGACCTTAAAGAATATAATGGTCTTTTACCCTAGATGAATATATTTTCACCATCAAAGAAGCATCATATATATCTTTTTTTTCACTCTATCTGAGTTACAAAACCCTATCTCTTGCTATATAACTCAAAATTAAAATAAATCATCGCATATAAATCTCATAAAAGTTTATAAGATTATAGAAATGATAAAATTAATAAGTAAAACAAAAAATTAAACAAATCACATATATCTAAAAGAAAATTTCAATATAAATTAATTTCGATACTCACACGAGATGTAAGCTTTGTTTAAAATTTCTTTGCCATTGGGACATTGTAATATAATGCACTTTAGCATAATTTTCTATTGCTTATACTATCGTTAAAAAAAATAAATAAAATAAAATAAAACCTGAGGAGGAAAGTTGCCCAAAATTAGCATCCTTCGAGTTAGACTATTGCTTCACGCAATTGTTTGGGATCAAAACGAAAGCAATATCCCGATTGTGCAAGAAAAACGGGCTATGAAATCAATCATTGAATTATTAACATAAAGAACGAAAAGACACAAACTTGATGTATCAGTCAACATGATGGGACATCTACTGATATTGAAATATGCAAATAATGTTAACAAAATTTTTGAGTCATTTTCGATAATAATTTCTGGTAAAATTTTTATATTGGCTTCAACAACAAATGAGAGAGCCTCAAGAATCGCCAAAAGTTCTGCCAAATTTAAATCTATAATACCAACATTCTTGGAGAAGATGAGTAACATATTATCATCAGAGTCTCCGACAACTCTTCCAACACCTGTTGGCCTGGCTTTCCTATTGTTGAATACTCCTAGAGGGGAGAGATCAAACTATGTTCTATCTAACCTCTTTTTTTGGGGAGGAATATAGATATCTTGAATGTCAGATGTAAAATTCAGTATGCTAAGATTCAAGTTTAGAAATTTGGCTATTAACCACCAACCAATTCTAGTTCAAATTAAACTAAAAATTTGATCAATGGAGAGCGTTTTTTTTTTTTTTTTTATTCAATACCTTTTCATTCCTCGCCAACCAAATAGACCGTACCATTGCGTAGAGAAGAGTATCCCAAATCACCTTCTGGTCTTTTTGTAGGAATAATCACACCAAGATTGAAATAATTATGTCATAGACCCCGAGATAACCTAGTAAATATTCCACTAAAGACAAAACTTGCACTAGATTTTCCACACAAGAGGACAGAAGATAAAAAGGTGAACAACAAATCCTGCCTCATTGCAAAATGCACACTTATTTTCCTGAGACATAAGGCAACTTCTAGATTGAAGAACATCCATCACTGCTATATTACTTCTTAGAGCTTTCTAACAGAAGATTTCCACTTTTGGAGAGGCTATTCCTTTCCACATATAGCTTTCTATTGGAACCATGGTATTTGCTGCATTCATAAGCACAATCCAAAAAGTTTAGGAATTGTACACTCCGTTTGTTGTATGAGACCAAATGATCCTATCAGTAGATAATTGAGATAGTGAGGTTAAATTGAGAAGTTCCATAAATTGCTTCCATAGCTCTTTTTCCCGATCAAAAAGGTTGCATCTCAGAGAAATATGCCAACGCTAATTGGATCCGATCCATCACCCATAGTCTTTAATCGATGTAACATTGCGTTGACAAATGAATAGAGTGGAACAAGTAAAAAAGTTGCAAGTAAACTGCACACAAATGAAAATGATAACATAGTTATTATAGAATTAATTGACAAAATATAATTGAAAGCGATTAAATCCCTTAAATACCAAAGTTATTAATGTTCTAGAAAATGAATGAAATCTCTCACTAATCAAGAACCGACTTTATGAAACAGTCAAGGAAATTTAATATTCTACATTCAACATAATAAATATGCAAATATCTAAGACGTCTCGCGTGTTTCATCAGTGGAAGGCCATGCTACTTTTAATCCATTGGTTGATTGAAAAAACCTACAAGTGACAGTGTTTGAATTGGTTTGCTTATGTGATTATTGATCTGAATTTTTTATCGCCCATCTAATCCTGGTTTAATTATTATACATTTAAAATCCAAGTTGAATTTGATTACGATGATGTTACCATCATGAAATGTGATTATTCATACAACTTTTATAACCATAATCTAAAGAGATTAAATTTTATGAGGATGATTCTAAAAGTTTTTTTTTTTTTTTAGGATTCCACTTAAAACATGCCATTTCATATTTTGTAAAATGTCTACAATGAAAACTATAGACTTATTAGTATTCTCATTAATTGTATTAAAGCATAGGGAAACTAAAAATTAGTAGTAATTTATTTTCAAAAATATTTAGACTAATTTATTAAAATAAAAACTTTTAAATATAAACACAATTACCATGCACCTTTGTTATTGGATTCTTCACAACCTTTTTATTCTTGAAAAATGAATATAAGTTTTCTATTAACAAGAGAAAATCTCTCAACAAGTGGAAAAGATTAAAAAAAAAAACTATTATGGAAAATAAATTTCTTTTAACCACACATATGATGGAAATAACTAAGAGTACTAAAATTTTAGATGAAATTGAGTTTTGGTAAAAAAAAAAAAACAAAGAAATAAACCCAAACAAAGGACATTTTTAGAAAAAAAAAATCAAACAAAAGGCAAATTCCCCACCCCCACAAAAATTTGGTTCGATATAATATAAAAGCATATGAAAAAGCACGGAGGAATTGCTTTAAAAAATAATAAAAAAAAAGAGCATGGGTGGAAGAAGAAACAAGCATATGTGTTGTTAAATCTAATAATTTAAAACGCGATTAACATGGTAAGATACAAAAATAGGATACGAAAATAACATGATTTAAAATTTTAGTAATATATATATAGTTTAATAAAACCAAAAAAATATATTTTATATTTTCATGTCGATGTGAATTATGATACACAATTTTCATATAAAATACAGTAAAATATATAAATTTTAGTATTTTATACAATACGAATACACAAATTACTAAATTTACATGTTACTTTTAATTGTTATTGCCTTTTGTTTTTTATTTATTTAATTAATATTGTAGACATCCCAATTTGTTTGGGGTTCTACTCAATTTGGTTTCTGTTAATTAAAAAAATAAATAATAAAAATGAAAAAAAAAATCTAGCAGGTTGAATTTGTGTGAAAATGTGTGTGTGAAGAGTTTAAATTGGATTTAAAGACTGAAGTTGAAATTAAAAGGGAATTGAACTCTATTTGGGTATAGGGTTATTTTGATCAGAACCCTATAAATAGTACTCCCATAGACACAAACAAGACACAGAGAAAAGATCATAGAAACACTGATCACAGAGATCAAAAAATTACACAAAGGTTAGAAAAAATACACAAAAGCAGTTAAAAATTATTTGGAAGATTTTTGGATTAAAAAAAAAGAAGACTTTTTGAGAAATTTTCTAGAAAATTTTCAGTTTTCAGTTGAATTTTTTGGTGGACTTTTCAGAATTAGTTGAATTTTTTGGCAGGTTTTCCAGAATTCGGCCTAAGATTTCAGTATCGATTAAATTTTTTGATGAATTTATGGTGAACCAACTCAAATTCCAATGATATTTTTTAGAATTTCTCATAGATTTAATCGGAGTTCATCCAATTCTAGAGAGAGAGGAAGAAAAAATAGGGAGAAGAGAGAGAAGGGGAAATGAGAACTCTGTGAAAAAAGATTGAATTAGGCTTTTTATACCCGCTCCAAATGACATCGTTTTTGCCTTAAATAGTCCCAGGAGCCACGTGTTTTTATTCGGTTCAACCCAACCTGAATTCAATCCACTTCTGCCTATCCATATTCCAGTCGATTCTTACAACTGAGCCAAGTTGAGATGATTTCCCCGGGCTATGTTTCTGAGCTTTTTTTTTATGTCTGAAGTCGAGCCGCGCCGAGTTGCTATAACTGAGCTGTTTCTATTTTTTTGGTATTTTTTTATTTTATGTAGTATTTTATTTATATGTTTTTTTAGTATTTTTGCATGATTAAATTTGAAAAAAATAAAAAAAATAATTTTTTTAATTTTTTTATATTAATTACCCAATTATGGAATTTATAGAAATTTCGAATGATAAATTTCTATAAAGAGAAATTTTGTCTAAATTTGTCCTAAATGATGGAATAATTTAGATAAAGTTTTAATAACAATAATTAGTATTTATTTTCAAACAAAAAAAGGGAAAAAATAAAAATAAAATTTTAATAAAATTTTGGAAAAATACTAATTATCCAAGGATGAGATTCTTAGAAATTTTAAATGGTAAATACCTAAGAAATCTCTAGGTGAGAAATTTCTCTAAATTTGTTCATAACGGTGGAATAATTTAGATGAAATTTCAATAAAAGTAATTGTATTTTTTTCCAAATAAAAAATTTTTGGTTGAAAATATTTGACAATTATCCAATAATGGGACTCTTAGAAATTTCAAATGGTAAATTCCAAAGATATCTCTAGGTGAGAAATTTCTTTAAATTTGTCCCAAATGGTGAAAAAATTTAAATGAAATTTCAAGAAAAATAATTGTCATATTATTTTCCTTAAAAAAAAAGAAATAAAAATAATTTCTAAATAGGCCCAATGGTGGAAAATTTAGAAATTCAAAAAGAGAAAATATTTCTAATTTGGCTCAAATGGTGGAATAATTAGATATATTTTCAATAAAAATAAAACTAACAAAAATTTTTTTTTTCGATTACGGAGCCTCTTCAAGAAAACAAATGGGATTCTTAAATACTCTTGAGGTGAGAAAATATTTTTAAGAGTTCTACTAGATTGATGGACAATCTTAAGAATTATTTCAATATTTCAATATAAAAATTAAAACCATTAAAGTTAAGACCTTATGATAAATTTAAAATAAAATGGTACCATCCTTTGGATGGGCATGTGGGGGTGCTATAACCTTTCCCATATATAACCGAACTCCTGAATCTTATTTTGGTTAATAGACCCGAACTATTCTTTTAGGGACCCTTAGTTAAGCTTAGAGCTCATTAAATGATAGATTCCTTAAGTGACCAATCACACCTAGATAAAAAAAAGATTGGTTGCAACTTCTTTTGTTAAGTCTAGCTATAGATTTACGAATCTATATGTTATGATAGTTTGGCAACTCCATTGGGGATCGCTATAGAGAGTCCGGCCAAAACAATTTTAAGTTTATCCTATCCTTGGGTCTAATGGTTGTAAAGTGTAATAATTATGTTTTCTTGTTTATTAACTTTTCTTTTTTTTTTCTTGTATTTTATTTATATGGTTTGAAAACCTATATGTTCCTTCACATACACTATCACATGCATTTGCATTACATGAGCTCTATACCGGGGCTCTGTCTCTCTCAAGAGGGAGTAAAGTACCAATGCTTTCGTGAGATAATAATCTCTGTAATGGGTAGTGAAATACTCTCACTCAAATTGAATCATTTCTATTGGTAGCCTGTGATAGGTGAGAATTGGACTACCTTACTAATCCATGATGGACAATGTTGTAAGGAACAATTTAGGAACCATTAGTGTTCAAAGTCACCTAACCTTACATATAGTTTACACTTAAAAGGCCAACCTAAGATAGAGCCATTCCTACCCATTGATAAATGTAACCTGAAGTTAGGACACAAAAATGAATGGTTTGTGATCTAACTATTTTATTTGTTTGACTTTATGCATTTGCATTATCATGTCATGTAACATTTTCATTATCTATGTAATATTGTGCATCTGCATTATTTTCATATGAGATTTCATCCATGAAAATATACATTTCATTCATGCATCAACATACCAAACATAAAGCATAGCATATCATTTCTGATCATAATTGTGGTATTCAAGGTTTAAGGATAGTTCCACCAACCAAGAATCCCACACAATCAACTCACCAATATAATACAAGAGTCAAGCTAGACAAATGGAACAAAAAATTTTCAATATTCTTGAAAGGATAGAGAAAGCTCAAGAGAAGCTGAAGGGGGAGTTAAGGATGCTCTGAATAAGTTAAACAAAGGAAAAAGAATAGAAGGAAATACTAGCCAGCAGGACCATCCATCATAGAAAGTGGATGACCCTCTGTACCCTCCTGGTTTTGGGTTGCATCAAGCCTAATCTACATAAGACCCACCACCATAGCAATTCACACATCCGGTAGGGTATACATACCCTAGAATGCCATCAACTTCAATTTCAAAATAATACCAGAGTTATGTAAATCCTGTCTTTGCTGAGAAGGCAATAGAACCAGTGCCAATTCCTCACTTAGATGATCCAAAAGAGACAAAAAAAACTGAAGCATAAGGAGAAAGAAACTTTAGAAGCCTCAAAAGCTAAACAAAAAATAAAGTTACTAGAGGAAAGGCTATGGGCCATAGAGGGCATTGGTTTTTATTGTTCAGTAGATGCTGCTGGGCTCTGCTTATTCTCGGATGTCATTATTCCTCCAAAGTTCAAGGTTTCAGAGTTTGAAAAGTATGATGATACGAAGTGCCCAAAAATCCACATTACCATATACTATAAAAAAATGGCTATCTATGCTAATAATGAAAAGCTATTGATACACATTTTTCAAGATAACCTTACGAGCTTTATTGCTAAGTGGTATGTTCAGTTAGATAAGACTTACATTTAGTCTTATAGTGATATAGCCCATAACTTCATTAGTCAATATCGGTATATCATAGACTTAACCTCTGATCATTTTTCTTAGCAGAATATGAAAAAGAAGGTGACTGAATCATTTAAAGAGTATGCCTAGAGGTGGAAGGACATAGCTACTTAGATACACCTCCTCTGACTGGGAAAAAGACCACGGTATTATTTGTCAGCAATTTAAAATCTCTTTATTATAAAAAGATGATAAAGAATGCAATAAAGAATTTCACAGACATGGTTATCTCAAGTGAAATCATTGAAAATGCCATTAAAAATGGTAAGTTTGAAGAAAGAGAAACCAAGAAGGCACCAAAGAAAAAAGAGATTGAAGCTTAAGTTGTAAGCTTTGATAGACTGTTTAAAAGATATCAACCCTATCCACCATAAGGTTATTCCTCATACTATCCTACTGTGAACAATACCTAATCCTACCCATACCATCTAGCCCTATTGCCATCTTATCTATCAACACACCAATCCGTTTTTAGCCCTTAAGCTCCCATATATAGCTTTAACATTCAACCTCCTGTAAGACATCAAATTTGCTCTACTAACCCAACAAGTGGTTCACGAAAGCAACGAACTAATTGAGAAAAATCTATATTTGCTCCAATTCCTATGACTTATTCAAAGTTATACTGAGAGTTCTATAATAACCATTTGATTACCTCCAACTGTTTGAGCTACTCAAGTCACCTTATCCCAAGTGGTATGATCTTACAGCCCACTATGACTACCATTATGAAATTGCTAGTCATTCCATGGAAAACTGCACTACCCTAAAGCATAAGGTGCAATGATTGATAAATGATGGAATGATAAACTTTGATCAAAGAGGTGTAACAACACCTAATGTTAGTGGCAGTCTATTTCCCAATTACAATGTCAATGCTTCGAGTAAAGATGAAGAACAAGTGTGATTTGAAAAGACTTGGAGAGCTATAATGAATTGGGGGGCCAGATATCAATAAAAATCCTTCACTTAATTGCATGAGGGCATAATTTTGGAAAAAAAAAAAGATGATAAGGCTAGTTGAATGTTGCTTTTCATTCTGGGTTTTCTTTCAAAGTAATGTTAGGAATTCTTTTATGCAATAAGATTTTATTTTTTTATCATTTTAATAAAAGGCAAGGATAATGCATTTTAGTACATTTTTTTTTCATTTGAGCCATTATTCCGTGCTTTGCTATTTGCCACATCTTTTTATCCCATTCTCAAATTTTCAATCATAAATGTTTAGACAATGATAACAATAACTCTAGGATTTAATTTTGGAAACTTATTCATATTAATAAAGTTCAATCTGAGGAGACTATTTGAGTAAAAGAAGCAAGTTCCTAGCATATGTAAAATTAATATGAGCTTGTTTTGGTTTAATAGCTGATTTTCAAGGAAAGTATTCACATTTGAGATGAAAAATGACCATGTTTCTTTTACCATTTGAAAATCGATTCATTGCTACCCTTTTAAGACTATTATGACTTCTTTTTCTAAAGAATCCTGACCAAGGATCACCCTCTACACTGAGGAATAATTTTTGAAAAAAAAAAAGAGGTAAATCACTAAAAGTCTCAAAGATAGAAAGCAAAAAAGAAAGAAAAGCAAAACAAATGAAAAAAGAGAAAAAAAATGAATGCCACAAATGAGTTGGGGCAAGGTAATGAGAGCCCTTTTGTGAGGAATAAGATGAGTGAAAAAGGAAAAAGTAATGAAATGATGTGGAATAGAGCAAAATGACCAATTATATCAATTGAAGAGAAATGATCCTTTGGTTTTAAACCCTTTAAACACATGTTTTAAGCCTATTTTATCCATTTCTTTCATGATCCTTCACCATAACCTAAATTGCAACCTTTAAAAGTCCATTTGGATCCAATATGAGTGCTCGAACTAAATGATCATATGTTAGGCTAAGGTATGCTTGTATGAAACAATGGAATCATGCTACGTTGTTCTAGAGATTGATGTGTGAGAAATATCACTAATGGATTAAGAAAAGAGAAAAAAAAGAGAAAAAAAAGAGAAAAAATGGAAAAAAATAAAAAAATAAAAAAGATGAAAAGAAGAGAAAAGGAAGACTCAAATTAAAAACTCGAAAGGGTGATTTGGGTAAAAAAGTCTCTGAGTTGAAAGTTGGATAAACAGTTCACATGGATGAAAGATCAAAGACATCTGAAGATCTTCAAAGTTGAGGCAAAGTTTAATGAGCACAAAATGACTTCAAAAGTTAATGGAATGAGTTTTTGAGAAAAAATTTTGGATTAATGTTAAGAATTGTCTAAGTATTCATTGTTTGGACATTGTCACACCATTCAATACCATCCCTATTGATATGCTTTGAATTTGTTCCTTTGTCCATTTTTTTGTACCAGACTCACTTTTCATTGATTACCTTTCCCATGATTCGCCTTGTGCTCTTTTATTCTTACATCCCTAAAATGAATAAAGAAAATGTGTGATTGCATTATGTTTGTCATGATTTGAAATGCTAATGAATGAATGATAATATGCATAAAAGATTATTGCATTTTTTTGAAAAAAATCCAAGATGATAAGGGGCAAAAAAAATGAAGAGATGTCTAAAACCTAAAAAGATGACACATATATGGTGATGGATTCATCGACATAATTTGTGAGATGTGGTCAAATAATAAAAATAATATAGATCAGTGGACAAAATTCATTCTGGAATGGCTAGTGCTAGGAAGCCTATGAATGGTGATCAAGTGATGAACATAATGTGGATCAATTGGCAGAATTTATTTTGAAATTGCTAGTGCTTAGAAGCCTATAAGTTGTGATTAAGTGATATGGGGTAATGGGCGAAATTTGTTTTGAAATTGCTAGTGCTGAAAAGCCTATGAATTATGATAAAATGATATAAATGATGTTGATTGATTGAAATAATTTATTCTGGGATAGCTAGTGCTGAGTAACTAAAAAGGCGAAAATATGGGATGGAGGAAGCTTGAGAACTATATTACCACAATTAATTAGAATTTCATGACATTTATTTGTATTACATGCATTATGTTTGCATCATTATTTGAATAGTACATGCACATAATTTGGTGAATATTTAAAACTTTGTTTGGACATGCATTAACTAGCAAACATTTGAATTACGATTTAAGATATGGTATCTACATTATTGTGAGAATCTAGATTGTTACACTTGCATCATTGATCATGACGTTCATTACATACAAAATTTTGAGTCACCTAAAAAAGAAATTGTGAATCTTTTGATGAAAATCTTTGCATTTCAAATGAGAATATTTGAATTTCAAACAAAAATCTTTGAGTTTCAAATGAGAATCTTTGAGTTTCAAACGAGAATTATTAAGATGTGAAACACTAAAATTTGTCGGATGTGAATCTTCAAATTCGAAGAAGAATCTTTAAGAAGAACTTAAATGAGAACCTTTAAGGTTTTAGATGCGAAACTCTAAGATTTATTGAATGTGAACCTTTGAACTCGAATGAGAAGCTTTGAACATTTGGATGAGAATCTCCAAATTCAAATGAGAATCTTTAAATGCGGGATGTAAGCCTTGCAATTTGCATGCGAATCCTTGAATTAAAACTTTGGATTAGAATCTCACAAATGCAAATCTTGAAATCTTGCAAATCTGAATTCTTGCACATTTAAAATTTTGTAAATCAAATTCATATGAAACTAAAATTTTGAGAATCAAATTTAAGTGAATTCTTGAGAAGCTGAAAGATTTTTGTGAGTCTGAACTTTTGAATTTTGAACTCAAATTATGAATCTTTGAGTTTCCATTACAAATTTCATCATACTTGATTTATGACTCCTCTGGACATGATTGTTGAAGAGCCTTTGTTTTTCAAAAGTTATTGAGCCTCTGTTTAGAAGAGCTTTATTTATTTTTTAAAGTTGTTGAGCATCTGCTTAAAGGAACTTTTATTTTTGAAAAGTTGTTGAGCCTCTATTTATAGAAGCCTTTATTTTTAAGGTTGTTAAGCCTCTGCTTAGAGGAGCTTTTATTTTTCAAAAGTTGTTGAGCCTTTATTTAAAGGAACCTTTATTCTTCAAAGTTGTCGAGCTTTTGTTTAAAAGAGTCTTTATTTTTTAAAGTTGTTGAGCCTTTGCTTAGCGGAGCCTTTATTTTCCAAAAGTCATGGAGCCTCTACTTAGAGGAGCCTATATTTTTCAAAAATCGCTAAGCCTCTGTTTAGAGGTGCCTTTATTTTCCAAAAGTTATGAGTCTCTGCTCTAGGAGTTTTGTGTCATTTAGCCAGTTTGAGTGTATGATTAAAAAAAAGGGAAAATAACAAAAAATGAACATGTTGGGATGATTATTGGATATGAGGGGTATCTACATCTTTGCACAATTCCTATTGCATAGGAAATGTGCAAAGCAAAGAGGGGCAGTTGTAGATGCTTCAATTTGTCTTGGGTTTTACTCAATCTAGTTTCTGTTAATTAAAAAAATAAATAATAAAAATGGAAAAAAAAATCTAGTAGGTTGAATTTGTGTGAAATTATGTGTGTGAGGAGTTTAAATTGGACTTAAAGACTGAAGTTGAAATTAAAAGGGAATTGAACTCTATTAAGGTATAGGGTTCTTTCAATCAAAACCCTATAAATAGATGCTCCCATAGACACAGACAAGACACAGAGAAAACATCACAGAAACACTGATCATAGAGATTAAAAAATTACACAAAGGTCAGAAAAAATACAAGAAAGCAGTCAGAAATCATTCAAAAGATTTTTGGATTAAAAAAAGAATATTTTTCTAGAAATTTTCTAGTTTTCAGTTGAATTTTTTGGTGAACTTTCTAGCACCAGTTGAATTTTTTGGTAAGTTTTCCAGAATTCAATCTAAGATTTCGATGCCAATTGAACTTTTCGACGAACTTTCAATGAACTAACCCATATTTCGGTGACATCTTTTTGAATTTGGTGAAGATTCAACCAGAGTTCATCTAGTTCTAGAGAGAAAGTGAGAGAAAATAGGGAGAAGAGAGAGAAACGAAAAATAAAACTTTACAAAAAAAGACTGAATTAGGCCTTTTATACCCGCTTTAAAATGACACCGTTTTTGCCTCAAACGATCGTAGGATCCGCATGTTTTTATTCGAGCCAAACCGACCCGAGTGCAACCTGCTTCTAATTACCCATGTTCCAACCTGTTCTTGTAGCTGAGTTGATTTTCCCGAGCCACATTTCTTTGCCACTTTTTATGTATGATGCCAAGCAACTCTGATTGAACTGTTTTTATTTTTTTTTTGTATTTTTATATTTATTTTATTTAGTATTTTATTTATGTGTTTTTTAGTATTTTTACATGATTAAATTTGGAAAAAAATAAACAAATAGAAAAAATAATTTTTTTGAGAATAAATATTAATTAACCAATGATGAAATTTATAGAAATTTCAAATGGTAAATTTCTATAAAATTCCTAGGTGAGAAATTTTGTTTAAATTTGTCTCAATTGGTGGAATAATTTAGATAAAGTTTCAATAACAATAATTAGTTTTTATTTTCAAACAAAAAAATAAAAAAATAAAAATAAAATTTTGGAAAAATACTAATTACCTAAGGATAAGATTCTTAGAAATTTCAAATGGTAAATTCCTAAGAAATCTTTAGGTGAGAAATTTCTCTATATTTGTCCCAAATGGTGAAAAATTTAGATGAAATTTCAATGAAAGTAATTGTATTCTTTTCCAAATAAAATATTTTTGATTGAAAATATTTGACAATTATCCAATGACGAAACTTTTAGAAATTTCAAATGGTAAATTCTTATGAAATCTTTAGATGAGAAATTTATTTAAATTTGTCCCAAATGGTGGAAGAATTTAAATGAAATTTCAAGAAAAATAATTGTCATATTATTTTCGTTCAAAAAAAAAAGAAATAAAAAGACTTTCTAAATAGGCCTAAATGGTGGAAAATTTAAGAATTCAAAAAGAGAAAATATTTCTAATTTGGCGCAAATGGTGGAATAATTAGATATATTTTCAATAAAAAATAAAACTAACAAAAAAAATTTTTCCAAGGATGGAGCCTCTTCAAGAAAACGAATGGAATTCTTGAATACCTTGAGGTGAGAAAATATTTTTAAGAGTTCTACCAGATTGATGGAGAATCTTAAGAATTATTTTCAATATTTCAACATTAAAATTAAAACTATTAGAGTCAAGACCTTAGGATAAATTTAAAATAAAATGGTACCATCTTTGGATGGGCATGTGGGGGTGCTATAACCTTCCCCTTATGTAACCAAACTCCCGAACCCTATTTTGGTTAGTAGACCCAAACCTATTCTTTTAGGAACTATTAGTCAAGCTTGGGAACTCCTTAAAAGGATAAATTCCTTAGGTGACCAATCACACCTAGATAAAAAAAAGATTGGTGGTGACTCCATTTGTTAAGTCTAGCTATAGATTTCCAAATCTATATCTTATGACAAATACTAATAAATCTTAATGCCACTTAGAGTTAAAAATGTTAAAAGGAAGTTGATTTAGGTATCATTTAAGATTAAAGCCTAATTATACTTTTCTATAAAAAGTTCAATTCCATCACAACTTTAATGCTTAAAAAGGATGAAAATTTTGAGCTTTGTGATCAAAAAGTTTGAGGATGAAAATTTTGATTTTGCAAGCCAAACACAAAATCTCATTAGAAGTGTGCTTGTGGTTTAAAAATACTTTTGAAAGGTAGAATTATTTTTTTATTCCTATAACTTTGAATTTTTGTTATTTTATATGTTATAATAGTTTTGGGGACCTTTAGACAAATTTTAAGAAAATAAATAAAAAACTAAAGATTTACCATCAATCTTTTTTGTTAAATGTAATTGATCACCTAAAAAGTTTATCCTTTTAATAAAATCTTGAAGCTAATTAAAACCTATTAAAAAGATAATTTTTTGTCTACAAAAACAAAGGTAATTTTAGAAGTATAGTTGTGTATGAGGAAGGATTTGCACTCCCATAATGCCCATTTTAAAAAGGGACAACTGATTATATGTCATCCTTTTGCTTGAGTAAAAATTGCCTTAATTTTAATATTTAAAATAATTTGCTTATCTTTTTGTAAATATCTTTTTAAAACCTTATATTAGGAATAAGGTAAGAATTTTTAGTTTTGAAACTTTTTCTAAAATTGTTAATATTTAGGAAGAGTTTCGAAAAATATTTCTCCACTTAAAATTCTCATAATATCCCTTAAAATATGGTATATTATTCATTTATAAAAAATAATCATTAAGAAACTATCCAATATCTAGGTAGGATCCAAAAAATTGTTTTTACCTAAAAATATTAGCTTTTATTTCTAAAAATCCTTTCAAAATTTTATTTTATCATTTCACACTTATTACCTACAAATATAATATATGTATTACCCACATGCAAATAAAAACCATATAATACAAAAAATCAATTTTATTTCATTCTTTTCAAATGTTTCATTTCATGCCTTTTATCATTATTTCTTTGATAAAATATTTAAAATAAAAATTTTTAGTAAGAGAAAATTTTCTCAATTCCCTAATATCTAGGTAGAATTTTTAAAAAACTTGATATTTTTAACTTATGAAGTTTTCATAAATCTATATTTTTAAAATTAAAATAATATTTCTTTGTAAAAATAATTATTTGAGTCCTTTTCAATATCTAGATAGGGTCTCTAGAATCATATTTACTTAGAAATATTATCTTATATTTACCTCTTTTTTCTAAAAAAAAAAAAAACTCTTCAAAAAATCATTTTTAAATTATGAAAATATTATCCATCACTTTTTACTCAAATTTCATTTTTATTTTATCAATCATTCACAAGTAAATTAATTTTCAATAATATATCTACATGAATTTTATTTGTTATTGCAATTGTTATTTTTCATAATTCTTAAAGCAACATTAACAAACATAAAAAATATTAAGGATGTAATAAAATGAATAACCAAAATGACAAGGAAATATACCCAAATGAAACTTTTGGGCTTTGAATACAAAGTCTAACTGAAATATTCATCTAGTCCAATCTTCAAAGATTTAGATCCAACTAGGTCCAAACTATAACAACCAACCTCTTTTCCTCTAGGCCTAAACACTATCAGCCTAATCTATAGGAACGAGTCAAGGTTAATAGGGCTTTTGGTAGGTGATCATGGGTTATGGGTCACGGTTCAATAGATAGGTTGGATTTGGCCCTTTTTCTTCTTTTGTTTTTTTTTTTAAATGTAATTTTTTTCAATTCATTTCCTTTTTTCTTTTAAAAAAAACTTTTCATTCTTTCAAAAAAAAAAAAAAACAAATAGCATCTTTTAAACCCTATTTTTTACGGCTTTACTGCTACCGACTAGTCTTTTTTTTTGCCTAAATTTTCATCATAGCTTTATCTCGACCTCCTTATCACCATCCTAGGCTTAGATTTTCCTAAATTGACTCATAAAGCTCTAGATCGACCCCTAAAGTTTTGGCTTAAAACTTATAAAAGGCTAATCTCCGCCACTCCAAATGACCTAACCTTTCAATTTGCTCTTTTCCACTCCGTGACCTCTCTTCTCCAAAGTTAGATGTCGAAAACATTCAAAAGTCATTTGAATTAAACCCTCACCCCCTTTTTATTTTTGATTTTATATGCTTTTGTTTTTATTTTCTTGTGGCTCCTTTAAAAGATGTGGCTTTTTGTTATTTTTGGTTATCTAATTAGGTGTTATGGAAAGTTGATTGTGGGTGAAACTGTGTGTAGACACTAAATTTTGTTTGGAGCATTTTTCAACATGATTGATCCAAGGCTCATTTGTGAACATGGGTCGAGGCCATTTAGGAGGACCATTTACGACCCATAAAGAACTCACAAATTCACCTATTCAGAAATCCAAAGTCAACTCAAGTCAAATACGGTCAAATAAAGTCAAATTTACATAAAACTTGGTCAAAATGGATAAGAACCCAGTTCAATTCTAAAAATTAAAAAATCTAATCGAAATCAATGTGGTTCAAAATTGAATTTGGGATTTTTCAAAACACTAAAATTTTCATTATGCCCTATGAAGGGCAAAATTACCAAAATACCTTTATAAGGTTATTTTCGTAATTTGGCTTTTCAGTGCTTGAAATTTCACAAAACTTTTCATATGTCAATTTCATTATAATTTATGATTTTTGGTGCTTGAAAATCTAAGAAAATGATCATAAATATCGAAAACTTTACAGTAGGGGTAAATTGGTTTTTTTCATGAGTTTAGGGGCACAAAAATTTAACCTTTGTAGTGTTTAATGTGGGCCATTGGATCTTTTGCTGACTTTTGATCCAAGGGCCAAAGGTGGCACCTTGAAAAAAAAAATCAAAAAGAGAAATTTTGGTCTTTGGATGAGATTTCATCCAAAAGCCCTCATTGAGCAAGATTAGGATCTTGGTCTTTGAGGGAGGATGGACTACTGAATAAGAGGAGAAGGAGGACAGGATGAATAGAAGAGGAGGAAGCTTCAAGAAAAAAAAAGCAAAAGAGAACACAAACATAAAAAAAAAAGCTAAAAATAGAAAAAAATTCAAAAGAGGTGAGACAGCCTATACAAGGGTAGAGTTTTTGCCTCTTTTCATCACTTTTTTTTTTTTACACCATGTTTGCACCAGTCATGATCTTTTTTACATAATATTCTTATTGATTCCTTACTTGGTTAACTTTACTGTGAATGTTGATAAAGTTTGAAGCTTTACATGATACATGTTTCTATTTTTTTCTTACAAAAGGGATGAAATTTTGGTTTTGTTTTCTGGTTTGGTCTAATGGCTCCTACCTCCTCTAATAGCAATTGCAGCAACTAGCCTTACACCACAGAGCTTTCGTAATCCTTGCCCTTTCATCTATCATGACTAGCCTCCAGTTAGTAAGAGCTAAAAAAAAAAAAAAACTTGGAAAGCAACTACTGCCAAAGTATGCTACTTAGCTTCTATAGGCAGTCACGATTTGGTAGTTCTTCTACCCAGATTTTGAAAGCTATCTCTTTTGTTACCCAAAGAAGTTCCAGCACCTATTTTATTTCTTTTTCTTGTATGAAACTTGGGTGCACTGGTAGGATGAAAAAAGTTCATGATCGAATGCTTTTGGGAACCATGATGCCATCTTTTGAAGTATAGAAAGGTGTAGTTGAATGTTTGAAACTAGTAGTTTTCAATTATGGCCCCTTTGTGCCTTATAAAACATTATGGTGCAGATTCACAATTCTTTGCTTTTCAATGTAGAAATGAGCTCTTTTTCTTGACTAGTTATTGTGTTTACATGAAAGGTTTTCTACAAGTGTTAAAGTTTCAATCTTCCTATTTATTTTGTTTGGTTCTTAACTTGTATGGAGTCTATGTTGACTTGTCGTTGTTAAAGATTATCTAAAGATTGAAAAGTTGAAAATAGGCCTTAGATAAAGTAAACCTCACGTGAGCTAGGTTACTCTATCTCTATGTTTGTTTTGCTTGACTTTTATGGCATGCTTTTGTTTACTTGACCAGCATGAGTCTTCTATGGATGATGAAAAATGTTAAACACTACATCGTCCCACCACTATTTTGTTACTTCGCTTTCTTGGTGTAAGGATAGTTTTACATACATTGCATGGTTTCCTTAGCATGACAGTTGTAAGGGTGGATTAACTTTTTTTTTTTTATCTCTGGCATGATGGTTGCTATATGATCTAAAATATATAATAACGAATAAAATAAGGCAAAGGTGGATAATAAAACAATTAAGGTATAAGAATATTTAAATATCATTTTGCATAGTGATTTTTAGCATGATAATCATATTTATTTTTTGGATTATGCTAGGTTTTGAATGTTTAATCTCCTTATGCATGTGTTAGGTTTTAATTTGATTTGTTTGTATTCCTTAAATATATTTTATGTATTTTAATTGTTATTTGCATTTTGGAAGTTTTACTAATAATAATAATTTCATTTTAAAAATATGTAATTAGTTATATAAAGAGTTTTAATTATTTTTTGGAACAGCTATAAAAATGAGCTTACTCTGAAAGTCTACTTAGATGTTGGAGACTTTTAGAGAGATTCATAAATTCTTAAAACTTGAACCAAAACTTACCTAAAAACTCAAACTCTTTTAAATTTATAAGGATTTGCATGAAAGCTTTTTGTGAAGTAATCTATTCTCAAATGCTACCTAGACATTGGGGTATTTAGGAAATTTTATTTCATTAAGGATTTTCATAATTTCCATGGCTTAAAAATAAATTCGTTTTGTTAAAATCTTGATTATAAAATTACAATAAGACTAATAATTAAAAAAGATTTTTAAATATAAAAATTCGCACCCAAACTCTGCCTAGATGTTGGAGAGTCTAGGTGGTTTCTTTATATTTGAAATCCCGATTCTTAAATTCTCATTTAATCTTCATTTTTGCATAGTTTCATTTTAAGTTAATGTCTTCATTCATAATGCATACGTTTGTTTAGTTAAGATTTTTTAATATCAATTATATTATTGTATTTTCGTTTTTTACCACATAAAAGTTTTCTTAAAATTTTAAATTTTTAAGGATTTGCATAAAAACCTTTTATGAAATAATTTATTCACGAATGCCGCCTAGATGTTAGGGTATTCAGGAAATTTTATTTTGTTAAGAATTTTCATACATTTCTGCTACTCAAAATAAATTTGTTAAATTAATAAAAGACAATCATATGGGATTTTAAATATAAAAATTCACACCCAAACTCTGCTTAGATGTTAGAGAGTTCAAGTGGTTTCTTTATATTTGAAAACCTGATTCCAAAATTTACTTAATCATCATTTTGAATATGTTTTGTTCTTAAATTAATGTTTTTATTTATAATGCATATTTTTATGTTTGCTCCAGTAATGGATGTTTAACGTTAACTATATTATATTCATTTTTTTACGGCATCAAAATTTTTTTTAAAAATTTTTCATTTTGAACAAATAAAATTAAAATAGCATTCTATGAAATATAATTGATTGGTACTTTGCCTAGATGTTGGAGAGTTATCAATAATTATTATTTATAAAGAATGTTATTTTATTATTTTCAGGATGAAAGTTATGATAAATTTTAAATGGAAAGACTATCATTGAAGTTTGCCTTCATGTTAGAGACTTTGAAGGTATTTCTTTAATTTGAAGATTTTCTTAATATTCTTCAATAAAAGATTTTTTTAAAAACTAATTTTATTTCTTACAAACAAAGGGAATTATAACTAAATTTCATACAGAAAACCATTTTTATCCAAACTTACAAATAATGCATAATTAATTGGTACCAATTTTGTGGGCGTTGTGGGGGGTTAATTCTTCCCTACATGTAACCGACTCTTGAACCTGATCTTGTTTTCATAGAGTAAAATCATCTTTTTCAGTAAAGCTTTAAACCCATTTTATTGTTTTATTAAAAAGATGAATTTTTTGGGTGGCTAATCATACCTTAAAAAAAATTGGTGGCAACTCCCTATGTTTTTCATGAATTTTAAATATTTTACGTCTAGCGACTAAGTCTTCGAACCAATATGTTATGATACTGTGAAGGGTGGTTCAACTGGGGTAATTATGGCGAGGGAAGGGTAGGTTTTAGGTTTGGCAAGAGTCCTTTGACTAAGTTTGTTTCTAGTATTAGTGGTTTAAAATAGGGAGCCAAGGAGACAGAGGTAATGTGTTCACAAGATAAGTTTGGTGGTTTACAATGGTGTCAAAAGTTGGTGGTGGATGGAAATTTAGGGTAATGGGTCCAATGGTAGAGGGTCTTAGTGTTAAAGGTTGAAAGAGGAGTGGCATGTATGCTGGGTGTTTTAACTTAGGGTGTTTTGGTAAACTTATGGTGGTTTAGGTGGGTGGTCACAACTCTAGGTAGGAAGCTCAAGGAAGGGTTGTGTTAATGATGGTAAGGGTGTTTTCTTAGTATAGGAGAGGCTGTGGTGGATTGGGTAGTTGTTTTTGCTGATGGAGGCTTTCAATGAAAATGTTGGTCATGACTATAGGGTAGTTAAGGGTGGTGGCATGGTTTCGTTGATGCATAATGGGGGAAGGCGTTGCTTGAAAGTGGATCCGAGGGCTAGCATTGGTGGAGAAAAAGTAGGAGCTTAGGATCTTTAATTGGGTATTATTAGGTATAATATGAGAAATAAGAAGATGTACAAGTAATCAATATAAAATTTACCGCCTTGATTAAACAAGAGAAAATCTTATTATTCTTAACAAAAATTAAATCTAGAAATCTTCAGCCAAATAGGAATAAGATATTAGAATAGTTTAAAACTTATTTAAAAAGTTAATGTCTTATCTAGAAACCAAATATGGTTAAACAATTTTAGTAGACATTATTAGCTTTATAGGTGAGATGGTGATCCAAGAGGGGGTGAATTGGATTTCTCGAAATTCTTTCCAAACAAATGATTTTAATATAATTGGATAAAAATTAAAACCAATATCAAAAGATGATGCAAACAATAATGAATTGATGAACTATAAGCAAATATGAACTATAATCAAAATAAAGAGATAGGGATAAAGAAATCAAACACAAGAATTTATAGAGGTTTGGTCTTTCTCTACAACTTGGTTGTCCACTCCAAGGATTCAATCCACTATACTTGAATTGAAATTACAACCCTATCTTTTTTCTCACTAAGGCTTAAGATAGAAACCTTATACTATCTACTTTCTAGGCTAAGTAGTAACCTTTCAATTCCACAAATTCAAGAGGATACTTCACCTCTTGATTACAAAATCACTTAATAACAATGCAAACTTAAAATACCTCCCAAAGGCGAAATGTTTGCCTAATGAAGTACAAGGAAATGTGATGAATGAAGAACAACAATATTTTGGATATAGGAAATACAAAGGATATTGACCTTAAGCTCTAAAAAGTCTTGATTCTAAGGGAAAATGAAAATATAACTTGTTAGCACTTGCTCTCTTGCTACATCAACCTTTTTGGTGTGTTAGAATGGCCAATATATAGAGAAAATGAAGAGCTAGCCATTGGGATGCTTGGGAGAAGAAAATAGCCATTGAAATCATGAAAAAGTAGCCATTGGACACATCCTAGGCACGGCCCGATCAATCTTTTCCATGAGAGGTTCGATTGGTTCATGTTTTAAAGCCAATTTTGCCTTTGAAAATGCCTACCCGATCGATCCCTTTATGTAGGGGATCGATTGGTTCAAGGGGATGATCAATCCCCTACATAGGGTGATCAATCCCTTCTTCATGCACGAGCACAAACCTGCATTCTGTAAGAAAAATCAATTGATCCCTTCTTAAGGGGATTGATCCTATCCATGGCTGGCTGGTTGTCTCCTATTTTGCACTATACTCACTAATTTGATTATATCTTGAGTTATACAAATTGAAATCATAAATCATTTCCATATTTAGAAACTAGACTTAAAGGGCTTTCTATGCATATAAAATTCATCACCTAATTCATTGTGTACGAATTATAGTGAATTTTCAAACCTACCCCTTGTGTTGTTTTGTGAATTAATACAGAAAAATAAAAGAAGTTCAATGTTGGAAAACTTTTTCTTGTTAAATAACTTTCTTAAGTTAATCTATTTCTCAAAATCAATATTATCAAAATTATATTAAGTCCAAAATGAATAAGTTCACTTTAAAAACAACAACTGGACTTTCATTTAAGCTCAAATAAATAATCTGAAAACAAAGAAAGGTTTGTTTATACTTTGAAAAACATATTATTTATTTAGTACCAAAATATAAAACTTAAGAACATGTACTAAATAAATCTTTTTCAAAATCTTGATTAAGCTTATTTAGTTTAATATTTTGTCCTTTCAAAATAAGGATCAATTCAAGGCTAACAATCTCTCCCTTTTTGATATGACAAAATTTAAGGATAAATTTGCTGGATGAAAAACTTTCTTTGAAACATATAAGATTTTGAAAAACATTTTGAAAAACTCCCCTTTAAACAATGCATGGCAAAACTCCCCCTTAATTAATGCATCCTAATCCAAAACAACTCATCAAACATATGTTAGTCAAATATATGAAATAAGCACAATCAAACATATGCATGTCAAGCATAAGCAAATTTGTCCATATGATATTTCTCCCCCTTTTTGTCATAGCAAAAATGCATGAGCATATTAATGAGCAAATAAACACAAAGAGGCATCATTAACAAATATATTCATGAAACATTTCTCCTCCCTTTTGTTTATGCTCTTTATACCAAATGTTTAAACTGCTATATCAATTGCAATAAATGTACAAGAAGAAATATATCTAAAATCTCTCCCCTTTTTTGTCATTTCAAAAGAAAGAGAGATCAATTTAATGTATAAGACAAAATGCTTGATACCAACAATATCAAGAGTATTTTGAATGCATGTAATCAAGTGTAATATGCACAATGAAGTTCACATACATGTATTCAAGCACAAAAGCATAAGTGTATCCAATTTTAGCATTTTAGCACAAGTCATCAAATTTACTACATGAAATTTATAAGCAAAGGATAATGAATGATATGCAATCTACTCATAAATCATGTTATCATAAGATGTGCTTAGAAACTAAAACATCAATAGCAATTAAGCATAAATTCAAGCATATGCATACAAGCTCATACCAATTGTTATAGATACCAATTGTTAAAGATATGTTATGATAAAGCATACCAATTGTTATCACAAAACAAATCAAGCAAAATTGTATTCTAAGATTTCTCCTCCTTTTCAAAATAAGGATTAATCAATTTAAGGCACACATAATTTTGCACGAAAGGTATAAGCTATATCAAGGATAGGCATAAAAACAAGCATCTATGAAAGTTCAAAAAATCTTTAGCAATTTTGATACCAATTGTTAGCAATTTTATTCAACAACTTTCATAAAGGACACATAGTAATCTTTCATAAGCTATCTTATCCAAACAAGAACCCAATAGCTTATATGGATTTAATAAAGCATGAATACTAATGAGCAATAAGGTCCAATTATCATCATGTCATAACAAAGATTATTCAAGCATTTTTCAAACATGATGGACACATAAGCTATAGCAAAGAAATAATAAAAATATAATTATTCAAATATATTTCAAATTATTTCAATGCATAGCAACGAACTTAATCTAAACATATGCAAGTATCTAAATATATATTTCAATCAAATTCATAGAAGCATATGCCAAAACATTTCAAATCACATATAGCAATATCCTAATAAAGATACAAACATTTAGACATAATGTGGTATATGCTATTTCAATATCCTTAATCAATGAACATGTTCAAAGAAATCAATCAATTTAACTCATATTCATGTTCAAGATTTCATGCATTAAAACTTTTAATCAAAGCAATCAAGAACTAGGCATGAATATTAATCGAAGTGAATTAATCAATCCAAGCTTTTAACAAAGTTAAGACAAATTCTATCACGTAGCTTAGTGATTAATTTGTGCAAAGTGTTCACAAATTCAAACATGATATCTCATTTTTGAACATATCAAAGTAAGCCTTTATCAAATCATGTATTAAACATTATAAATTATAGGCACATAGCATAGATTTAATACAATTACCTTCATCCTTGTCAAGCTATGTTGTTGTGGTCATTGTAGTTGAGTGAGGCTTTGAATCCTCCATTCTGCATCATTTGAGTTAGTTTTAGAAGTTCTTAGGCTTGATTGATGAAGATGACTTGCTTTGCTTGTTCCACTTGAAATCTCAAAAATGTAGGCTCATTCATGCTCATTTCGAGTTATCCTAGCATAGATTAAGAAAAATTTCTTAACAAAAGATTTTCATTAGAAGCACCAAGAAAATCAATTGATAAAAATTATACCAATTGTTAGAAAATAATTCCATTTTCTAAGTCATTATAGGCAAAAGAAAATTTATTCACAAAGCATAAGTTGCCAATTGCAAAGGAGATATATACTTAAGCTAGAGGCCATATATCAAGTTAAGCATCAAATATCACAATATTGGCACTAAAGCTAAAGTTCTCATGTAATGTGCAAAACATGAATCCTTTCTAGATCATTTAGAAATATTGAACACAAAGAAGACATATTCAATATCCATATATATTTAATAAATCACCTAAGAATATGCCAAAATAAATTTTAGGCCATATAAAAACTAAAAACTCAAGGAAAACATATTGAGAACAAATATGTTTAGACACATATTTAAGCTCTTCAAACTATTTAGAAAAGTTTTATATCACACGTTGAAAAAGTTCAAATGGTTTTTATGTCCATAAATGTTCAAAAACAAGATTTGATCTTTTAAGCTCTAAAATCTTTTAAAACTTGCATGTAGCACTTAAGACAAATTAAAACCAATGCAAGTTCTCAAGTTTTCTTTGTTTGAGCAAGTTTAAATCATTGAATTCAAGATATTGAAATTCATTTTACAATAAAAAGCTTGCTAAAAAAAATTCATAATTTAAGGCTTGACTCTAGCGAAAATCATCAAAGCAAACATAAAGTCTCAAAATCATTAAGCTTTGAGTGCTCTAGTTTGTGCATAAATATAAAAATAATTTAGCACACAATTAATCACATGAAGCACCGATAACAATTTCACAATGCATGCATGATATCATCAATATTCAACATTCATATACATAATCATTTATAAGCACAAGTTCTCAATAATGTCAATTTCAAAAATAATATCAAAATATCAAGAGCATTCACATGTAATCCCATAAATTCATTAGAGCTTTCATGAATTCTTCTTCATGAATTCTCTTCATGAATTCTTCTAAAAATGTATCTCAAGCAAATAAATATTAAAGACAATATTAACAAGCATGAGGAATATATTAAAATCATACATTCAAGAGAAAAAATAAATGCATACTCAATTCAAGCTTACATATATAAAATAAAATTAGTATATTCAAGATATATCAATAAAGCATATACCAGTATCCATTAAGCATTCTATGTCTGACAAGAATAGGCAACCAAATTTTGCATAATCAATCAAGCATTAAAATTTCATCAAGAATAGGTAACCAAATTCAAATCCTCTTTAAATAAAAGTTTAGAGGTTACCCATCTCCATTGTGTGTCTAGAGTATTCAATTTTCAATCTCACATTGTAGCTTCTTGCTCTAGCACACCTACAAGAGACAATCTCATTTGATTTTTGGTATCCTAATTACTTTGGGTCATTGAGAGTTAGTCATCAAGTCTCTTATTCCTTTTGGAACCCATACTTGCCAAATTCTAAATGGGACTATTCTTCTAATAGGACAAGTATGTATAGTATGACCATGAAAATTACAAAAATTGTATTTAACCATTTTAGTACTTAATGAACTTTTTAAAAGCTTTTGTTTTTCATCAATTCATCAAATTTCTTTTTCAAATCAAAATTTTCTTATTCTAAAAATTTACTTCTACTTTGAGTGGTTTTTAAATCTATTTTCAACTTTTCATTTTCTTTTCTAAAACATTTTTTGCATTCATCAAAAGATCATTTTCAACATTCAATTTTGAGATCATTTTCTTATGTTTCAAATGCATATTTTCAAACTCAATTACTAAATCATTGTAAGCATCTTGTAATTCATCAAAAGTATAAGAGTTTGAATCACAAGAGTTAAAGATTACCTTTGGTTCCTTAATAGCAATGAGACATGATAGATGTTGGTTGAAAATTTATCTTTCATGTAGCTCATCCAACTTTCTCTATATCTCATTTGAGGTTGAGCATTTTGAGATCAAGTTGAAATTGTAACCATCTAAAGCTCCATAAAGAATACACTTGGCCTTTGCATAATCTATTATTTTCTTCATATATTTTGCATCTTTGGAAGGAGCATTAAGACCTTTTTCCATCACATTCCATACTTCAAAATCTTGAGCCATAATGAACATCTTTATCCTTCTTTTCCATTCAAAAAATTTAAATTTATCAATCACAGGAGCTTTGAGGACTTTCTCACTATCTTGGAACCAAAATTGAGCCATAGGATCTTTACTCAATGTGGTTAGACCTACAAAAAGAGACTAAAGCTCTGATACTAATTGTTAGCTTTATAGGTGAAATGGTGATCCAAGAGGGGAGTAAATTGGATTTCTCCAAATTTTTTCCAAACAAATGTTTCAATATAATTGGATGAAAATTAAAACCTATATCAAAATATGATGCAAACAATAATGAATTGATAAACTATAAGCAAATATGAACTATAATCAAAATAAAGAGATAGGGATAGAGAAATCAAACACAAGAATTTATAGAGGTTCGATCATTCTTCACAAGGTACCTACTTCATCTCACTTAGTTGTTCACACCAAGGATTCAATCTATTATACTTGAAATGAAATTACAACCCTATCATTTTCTCACTAAGGCTTAAGATAGAAACCTTATACTCTCTACTTTCTAGGCTATGTAGTAACCTCTCAATTTCATAAATTCAAGAGGATACCTTACCTCTTGATTACAAAATCACTTAATAACAATGCAAACTTAAAAAACCTCTCAAAGGCTAAATGTTTGTCTAATGAAGTACAAGAAAATGTGATGAATGAAGAACAACAATATTTTGGATATAAGAAATACAAAGTTTATTGAACTTAAGCTCTAAAAGCTCTTAATTCTAAGAAAAAATGAAAATATAACTTGTTAGCACTTGTTCTCTTGCTTCACCAACCTTCTTGGTGTGTTGGAATGGCCAATGTATAGAGAAAATGAAGAGCTAGCTATTAGGAATCTTGAAGGAAGAAAATAGCCATTGAAAGCATGAAAAAATAGCTATTGGACACATCTTGGGTGTGACCTGATCGATCCCTTCCATGAAGGGATCGATCGGTTCATGTTCTGAAACCAATTTTGCCTTTGAAAATGCCTACCTGATCAATCCCTTTATATAGGGGATCTATTGGTTCAAGGGGGTGATCGATCCCTTCTTCATGCATGAGCACAAACCTACATTCTATAAGAAAAATCAATTGATCCCTTTTTAAATGGATCGATCCTATCCATGGCTAGCTGGTTGTCTCTTATTTTGCACTTTACTCACTAATTTGATCATATCTTGAGTTATACAAAAACAAATCACAAACCGTTTAAAGATTTAGAAACTAGACTTAAAGGAATTTCTATGCATATAAAATTCATCACCTAATTCATTGTGTACGGATTATGGTAAATTTTTAAAACTTTCCCTTATGAAGTTTTTTAGACAACTACAAGTGTCTATTAAAAATTCAAAATCTTTTCTTAGAAACTTTGGATTTTGATTTTGTTTTATCCATTAGAAAGTAGACTCAAAGAGCTTTCCAACCATATAAAATTCAAATATTAAAACTTTGTGAATTAATACATAAAAATAAAAGAAGTTCAATGTTGGAAAACTTTGTTCTTGTAAAACAACTTTCTTAAGTGAATCTATTTCTCAAAACCAATATTATCAAAATTGTATTAAGTCCAAAATGAATAAGTTCACTTTAAAAACAACAATTGAACTTTCATTTAAGCTTAAATAAATAATCTTTAAAGATAAATTTGGTTTGAGAAATATGAAAACAAAGAAAGGTTTGTTTATACTTTGAAAAACATATTATTTATTTAGTACCAAAATATAAAACTTAAGAACATGTACTAAATAAATTTTTTTCAAAATCTTGATCAAGCTTATTTAGCTTAATGTTTTGTCATTTCAAAATAAGGATCAATTCAAGGCTAATAGACATTAATTCATGTTTAAATTTAAATTAAGATATTAAGTGATGAATGGATAATAATTATGCAAAGAAACTAAGTACGAATAGGTTGGTCAAACTTTATTGACCTTACGTATATATGCCTCTTACTTTAGGATTTTGGCTTCGTTCCTATAATCAATAGATTAATATATAATGGAATAAATTTAATATAAAATTGAACTAAATTCACACATAATAAAATTTGAATTCAAAACTTAAAATTTTAAAATCTTGTTTTTACCAAAAAATAATAGAGAAAAAAAGGTTTAATATCATAAATGATCCATAAACTAGTGTAAAATGTTTAATGTGGTATTTGATTTTTAAAAAATCTCTAATATGATACATAGACTATGAATTTGTTAACTAAAGTGGTATTCATTCCTAGCATATCTAATTTTGAATGATGATACATAATAAATAAATATCTTCCAAATACTATATTAACTAATAGATTTATAATTTAGATAGTATAATTAAAATTTTTAAAATTCAAATATAAGTCAAATATTTCATTATACTTTGAGTCATTATGTCATTAAAAAATGGGATAATGTCCCATATAGCCCCTTAACTATTATATTTGTTCTAATGTGGTACCTAAACTAAAATAGTTTTTAATTAGGTACCTAAACTACATTTTCATGTATTAAATTGCCCCAATCTTTAACACCGTTAACTTAAACACTGATGTGGCATGAATATCCAATAAAATATTGACATGTGTCAAAAAAATTTATTTAGCATCACATCATTATACCATGTTAGCATTTAAAGAAAAATAAAAAAAATTCTAAAAATTTTAAAAATTTTCTAAAAAAATTTTAAAAATTCTAAATATTCAAAAAAAATTCAAAACAATTTTTTTAATTCAAAAAATTCTAAAAAATTTAAAAATTTTAAAAATTGACATAAGAAAAATAATTTAGGAACCAAATGGGATATTATCTCAAAAAAAAAATCCCAATCCCATTTTATCCCCTTTTTCTTCTTCTTCAACTTTAAAGACTTTGCCCTAAAATGTCAATAACTTCCTCTCTTCAATCTCTTGAGCTTTCATCGCCATTCCTCCATGGCTTAGCTTCTTTCTCTCCTCTTTTAAAACCCAATTCTTTTTTCTCTCTTTAATCTTACAAAATCCCTAATTTTCTTCCTTTAATCAAGGCGATGAAATGCATACAAGCAAGGTAGTTTGTGCTATAAATAACAAGACAATGTCCATGGAAGTGGTGTGTTTAGCCCTACATCCTAAGTATAAAAGGCACGTTAAGAAGAAGAAGAAGTTTCAGGTTCATGATCCAGATAACCAATTCAAAGTTGGTGACTCTATTTAGCGTGAAAAAAATGGGCTTATTACTAAGACCAAGGCTTTCGTTGCTATGCCTATAGCAAGTAAGAGTGGGAAATAGGAGAAAGTGGAGACAGGGGAGCTTGGGCCCCATTGGAGCCTAGACAACCTTAAGAACAGGAAGCTTAATGTTAAGCCTTTGGGCCAGGGCCATTTTGTTTTGGTAAATTTGTAATCTTTTGCAAGTGTTTTAGCTGTTTTGAAAAACTAGGTTTTTTTAATGTAATCATTGTTGTTTTCATAGGTATGGATTGTTTGTTGGGTTTGTCATGATATTGATGTTCTTTGATTGAATTTGTTGGGTTAATGTTCTTTTAACGATAAAACCAAGATTGAGAGGCTATTGAATTAGGGTGCAAATGGAACTATATTTAGGCTAGAAAATACTAGAGACAACTTGGATTAGGTTCTGAGATGTGGAATTGAAAGTGAGGAAAACGGTGAAATTGAAAATAACATAATAATTATGTGGTATCACTTTAGTTTTTGCTTGCATTAGGAATGGATTACCTTCATTTACTTCAACAACAATGATTGAAATGATCATGAAGTTAAGCTGTAATTAAATTGTTTTGTTCTTATTTTGGTATGAGAATTTAGGTCCTAGACTTAAGTACTAATGTGTAGGTGTCTGACAATTTGTAAAAAGTTTTTAAAATTTTTAAGAATTATTTTGAATTCAAAAAGCTTTTTTTAGAAAATTTCAAAAAATTTTAAATCTTTTTATATTTTTTTGAATTTTTCTTTGAATGTTGATGTGGCATTGATGGTAAAGCATTGGATGAATTTTTTGATATGTGTCAGTATCTTATTGGATGTTCATGCCACGTCAACATTTAAAGTTAACGATATTAAGGGTTAGAGTAATTTAATAGATGAAAATATAGTTTAGAAGGTGAAAAGCTTTTGCTTAATGGAAAAGTCTCAATTAGGCTACATTACACCAATTCTTGTGCCATTTACTTGATGGATATCAACATGTTGATGTAATTTTTCTAATTTAAAGATTGAAGAATTGTCAAGAGATTGGAAAAGAGGGTAATTCGTGGTTCAACTAGTAATTAACATCAACATAACTCAGACAATATTAACATGTATTTAGATATTACCCAAAAATTTTTATTTCAAATATTAAAAATTGGTCTTGATACTTGATTTTGAAGGGATTAATTAATATTATATTTTATTTGATAAGCGTATTATATTGTGTATATATAAATATATATGATATATTAATATTAAAAGGAAATAAATTTATAAAATTATAAACTAAAAATATTATTATGATAATATTAAAATTTTAAAAATTATAAATATACTTTCAAATTAATGATAAAATTATTAATTTCACAATCTTTCAAAGAATTACAAAACTTTTTACTTTTTTAATAATTTAAAATTAAAAAATATAAATAAATCAATCTTTAAATAATATATTTTTATCGAAACAAAAAAATTTAAATATTGTTTTTAAAATAATTAAGTTGAAACTTTGAAATTCAAAGTTATGATCAAATCTTCTATAAAATGGTTTTAATCTTTAAAATATATATATATATATATAAGACAACTTAAAATAAAAATCTAGAATAAAATTAAAAGTGAAAAATTATATCAAAATATGAAATTAAGTAAGTTATAAAGAAAGCAAAAAAATGCACTTAAACCTGGTTGAAATTTTGGAATTTTATTAAAAATTTTAAAAAATTAAATTTTTTTATTAAGTTTTCATTATTATGATTTAAAATTTTTGATAAATCTCTTGATTTTAAAAATTTGTAAATAGTGATTGATGGGTATAGTAAACATAAAAATATCAATATGATTTTAATCTCTCTTAAATTAAAATGCATAAAATTAAAATATAAAACATAAAATAAAATTAATTATTTTAATTTAGAAAAGACCAATATAAACATATATATATATATTGTAAGAATTGTTAAAACTTTCGGGGGCCCCTCATGCTTGAGGGATAGTATGTCCTCAAATTTCGATCTCTAAACCTTAAATAGAAAAAAATGAATTTTAAGGAAGCCACATGAGAAAATTTACTTAAATTTTACCTACATTAAAATATATATAAGCAAGCTGCTTAGCTTATACATGAAAATACAGGAAACCTGTAAAGAAAGGAAACCGAGTATAATTTTAACAAATTTAAACCAACATAAAAATCAAGCTTTATCGTTTCACCTAATCACATATTTAACTTGTTCGTTTCTTTTTTTTTCTTTAATTCATGAAATGGGTTAACATTTAGTAAATAAATAATTTTTTTCGTTGTTTTTGCCACCTTGTTCACATGAATATACAATGAAAATTATAGGAACCTGCAAAGAAAGAAACCCAAGTATAATTCTAACAAATTAAACCAACATAAAAATTAAGCTTTATCCTTTCACCTAATCACACATTCGACTTGTTCATTTTTTTTTCTTTTTTTTTTCTTTCTTTAATTCATGAGCTGAGTTAGCATTTAGTAAATAAAGATTTTTTTTCATTGTTTTGTCCACCTTGTTCATGTGAATAAGATTAATTAACTCTATTATTACTTAATATTAATTATAATTAATTATTATTCTTTAATTGGCCAAAAAAACTATTATTCTTTAGTTGGCATGTCTATTGGGTTAATAACGAATGCTAATATATATATATATATAAAGAAGTAGACTGACCTTGTTTGTTTTTTGGTTGGCATTTGTGTCAAAAATGAATACAAGGGTGGGTAAGTAAGAACTTGAAAAGAGAAGAAAACATTTAGGAAAAGCATATTCACTCCAGACAAAAACATTCACTACAAGAAAATAGAAGATTAGTAGCAACGTTGTAGCGGCGTTTCACTTACAAACACCGCTAGCTTTCGTATTTTTATAAAACTTAAGACGTTTACTGTCAAAACATTACCAAATATTTAAATAGCGACGTTGTTACTCATAAACACCACCCAAGACTTGATATTAACAGCGTTTATCGACCAAAACACCTTGAATAATCTTGTTTTAAAAATTTGAGTGAATACTAAAGGTGTTTTGTGTAGAAAATAGCTTGAATAATCTCATTAAAAAAATTGATAGAAAATTACTAAAGGTATTTTTGGTAGACAACGCCTTAAATAATCCCCTCATAAAAAAATGTATGCGATTATTGAAGGCATTTTCTACAATAAATGCCTTTAATAATTCTACCAAAAAATTTCACAAGCTTATTGAAGGTATTTTTAGTCAAAAATGCCTTCAATAAATATCATATAAAAAATTTAGGATCATACGAATATTAACCATAAGGTTGTAAGTTCAATCCCTCCCTTTAGCATTTTTTGTGTTTTTGCAAATATTATTTGTAATTGATAATTCTAGGCATTTTCTAGGCAAAAACGCCTTCACCAATTGCTTTAAAATTTTAGAGAGGATATTGAAGGCGTTTTTTGCAGAAAAATGCCCTTAATAATCCATAGAAAAATATGGACCTGATTTTTGAAAGCGTTTTTGGCCAAACTTGCCTTTAATAATCCAATCAATAAAGTTTTAGTTTGGATTATTAAAAATGGTTTGTGTCAAAAAAGCTTTCAATAATCCGTACATAAAAGTTGGAATGGATTCTTGAAGGCGTTTTTAGCTCAAAACACCTTTAATATTCCACACGATAAATTTGAATGGTCCGATTATTGAAGGTAGTTTTTTTCAAAAATGCCTTCAATAACATTTTGTTAAGGATTATTCAAGGCATTTTCAGTAGAAAAACACCCTTAATAATCCTTATGAAAAATATGGAACATATTATTGAAGGTATTTTTTGCTGAAAGCGCCTTTAATAATCAATTCACTTAAATTTTACTTAGTATTATTGAATGCGAGTTTTTTAAAAACCCCTTCAATAATCCTTACAAAAAAGTTGGAACAGATTCTTGAAAGTGGGTTTGCCCAAAATGCCTTTAATATTCCAACAATATATTTTTAGGTGGAATTATTGAAAGCGATTTTGGTTAAAAACACCTTTAATAACATTTTGTTATAGATTATTCAAGGCATTTTCTTACTATAAACACCTTCATTAATCCCATCCAAAAAAATATTTTGATATTGTATATGTCAAGTTAGTTGTAGGTTTATGCCCAGAAAATATTTAAAGTCAATTGTATATTTATGCTCAGAAAATATTTGGTTTATATATGTGATACTACGAATTACATTTTGAAATTTACATAATGAACATTGTTGTATTTCAATAAATTGACCACACATCATAATTTAAAACTAATAACGTTGTCATATTAATATACTTTTCTAAAATAATCGTACTTAATAATATATTAAGTACACATAATGTATTCACCGTAATATAGATTAATACATATTGAATATGCATATTTGTATTTATAAGCTAATCTCATATAAGCAACAATATCAACAGTTGATAATTCATCCAGTTCACAAAATTCTTTAACCTCCTTTACACCAATGAAAGAAAATGATGGTTTATCAAATAACCCTTCCTCAAATTTAATGGTTATGAAGTTTCCTCTAGATAAATGCTTCAAAAAATAATTAGTAACTCATCCATGGTAGCCTAAGTAAGGGTCATACTCTAAGTCTCAACATCTTGCTATAATATTTAATGAAATATAAATATTAAAATCAAATCAATAAGTATAATAAACAAATTAATATTAAACTTATAAACAAAATCAAACTTCATGGGTGGTAATGGAGGATGGGTTCGCGGCCTGACTTGCAATGGAAGCTTGTCCTACATTGACGATACTATCATACTGGCCTACTGGCATGCTATGCTGCATTGCTACCAACATGGCCTCCAAAGCAGTGAGTCTTTGCTGTTGCTCATTGAGGTGTTGCTCCTGGTCATGAATTCATTACTATTGTTACTCAATGATTGCTTTATATTGTGCATTTCTCATTCGTAAGGTTTTAGGTTGATTACTAAAAAACTTTGATGGCAAGATAAATTTACCAACCCTACAAACCCGACTAAGCCTTTCTTTAGTGCCTACTGCTAAAGATAATGGATCTTTGCCATGTTGGGTTGCCAGTTCACAAGATTTGACTTTGGCAGCATAATCATCCTTAAAGACAATAATAACATGGGCTGTAACAACAAATCTATACAAGCTAGTATATAGTCATGCATGCAATCACAATGCTAATCATACATGATATTAAAAAGCAGTTATACATATAATCTTTTTTGCCATTTCTTTGGTTGTTTTATCTATAAATGATCCATCTTTTTGTAGATGTCCTTGTTTCTAAACATCCCATCTAGAAACTTTGATGCCAAAGCTCGTTGATTCCTATTAAATTATCGTAATATAAGAATCAAAATGTATAAAATGATTATTTATAAATATTCATTAATGAGCATAAAACAAGTGTGTAAATACATAAAAGCTCATGCTTCATATTTGCATATCCTTTTTCTCACTGTCTGATTGTGATATTGGTGTTTGGCCCGAATGTTCTATTGGTTTTTTTTTTTCTACAAAAGAAAGAAATTATGTTAATCAAAGATGAAGAGCAAATGATATATTGCATAAAGACCTATAAACAATTTTTTTGGTAATGGGTTTGTGTACTGAGAAATCTTTTGAAAGTCAATATCGAACAAAATTTATCCAATCTTCAACACTTATTGCATCGCATATGATGCAAGTGGAATAGCCAATACATCACCTTGATCAGCCAGTGGTAAAATATATTGGGTTGTCAATCTATTTTTAAAGTCTCTGAATGCTTTCTCCATAGATTGCAAAACAATCTTTTTATAGTCAATTGGGACGTCAAACCATTCTTAAGTAACTTAACACAATTAGTATGAACACATTGAATTTCAATATAATCATCATTTAAAAAATTTTACGAAATAGTTGAATAAACATACCATAACCGACTATCATATATCATCTTTTAGATCATCATAAACTCATCGCCAATTGGTGTACGTAATTGAAATCCTACTATAGATTATGGCTCCAATATGAGTAGCCAACTTGGCAGCTCATTTAAACACAAACTGCCCATTTTGATTGAAGTCAACATGAGTTTTTATGTCACTCACTTTAATTTGTTTATTTGAGCCCTTTCCTTTCTTTTTTGGCCTACAGGTGTGTCTTGCGCATGTTCAATAGAAGGAGAATGATGTTGTTCAGAGTCCATAATACTTGTGATTTTGATCATAATTATACGAATTACATAAAATGATCGTCTAAATTTAACACTATACATAATTAAATACAACCAATACCATACTATGTACAGAAACACCATTCAGTAAACCAATCAGCAATGTGCTTAGGCACACCCTTTAGCAAACCATTCAGAAACACCATTCAGCAAACCATTCATCATACGATTCAGCATATGATTCAACATACTAATATCATACAATACCATTCAGCAAACTAATCAACAATGTATTCAGACACACCCTTCAGCAAACCATTCAGAAACACCATTCAACAAATCATTCAGCAAACCATTCATCATACGATTCAGCATATGATTCAGCATACCAATATTATACAATACCATTTAGCAAAACAATATCACACAATAAGGTTCATCAAACCACAATATTTAAAAAAAGTACATAAAAATAGCATACATGCAATGAAATGTGCTTGGATGACTATGCTTATGGTGAAATTAATAAAAATATATATGCTTATGTAAATAGTAAGGAACCACAAAGAAAAGAGCTCTATCAAATAATGTAAATAATACAGTAAACAAAAAGAGAGACATACTGATAAATAAAAAGGTGCCCGCCATTTATTTGTTGAAGGTCGGTGGCGATGATAAGGATAAATAAACCAAAAGTTTGATAGAAATGTGTTTATGGGCTTGGTTTGATTGATTAATGTAGCTTTTAATCATTCTCTCTACTAATAGTTTGTGATTCCGATGTTCAAGATAGGGGAATGAATATAAAAATTATTATTAAAGGCATTTTCCTGAAAAACACGCTTTCAATAATCTCCTTAAAATTTTAGTTAAAGATTATTGAAGGTGTTTTCTACTAAAAGATGCCTTTAGTAATCCAAAAAATAATTTTCATAAGAAATTATTAAAGGCTTTGATAATTCTGAATAAAAATTATTGAAGGCGTTTTTAGTAGAAAATCACCTTTACTGATATTCCCATGATAGGAATAGAAAGAATTATTGAAGGCATATTATGCAGAAAACACTTTCAATAAAATTCCTTGAAAAAATTATAACATATTACTGAAGGCATTTTTCTGGAAAAAAACACCTTAAAAAATCTCCTTAACATTATTGAAGGCGTTTTATACTAAAAGACACTTTTAATAATCTCAAATATTTTTAAAAGAAAATTATTAAAGCTATTTGTTCTCAAAAAGTACCTTCAATAATTATGTAAAAAAATAAAAAGTACCTCAAAACACCTTCACTAACCGTCTTAAAATTTGAGTAATGGAATATTGAAGGCGATTTTCACTAGAAGATACTTTTAATAATCCTAAATATTTTTAAAAGGAAATTATTGAAAGCGTTTGTTCTCAAAAAATACCTTTAATAATTATGTACAAAATTTAAAAGAAATTATTAAAAGCATTTCTCTGAAATAAAACACCTTCACTAACCATCTTAAAATTTAAGTGCTGGTATATTGAAGGTGTTTTTCACTAGAATATGCCTTTAATAATCCCAAAAATTTTTAAAAGAAAATTATTGAAGGCGTTTGTTCTCATAAAACATCTTCAATAATTATGTATATAAATTAAATTGAATCAATGAAGGCATTTTTCTAGAATAAACGCCTTCATTTACTATTTTAAAATTTAAGTAGTGAAATATTGAAGGCATTTTTTACTAAAAAATGCCTTTAATAATCCCAAATATTTTTAAAAAAAAATTATTGAAGGCGTTTGTTCTCAAAAAACACCTTCAATAATTATGTACAAAATTTAAAAAAAAATTATTGAAGGCATTTTTCTAGAATAAAAGCCTTCACTAACTGTCTTAAAATTTGAGTGCTGATATATTTAAGGTATTTTTCTCTAGAAGACACCTTTAATAATCTTAAAATATTTTTAATGAAATTATTGAAGGTGTTTGTTCTGAAAAAATGCCTTCAATAATTATGTACATAAATTAAATGGAATCAATGAAGGCATTTTTCTAGAATAAATGCCTTCACTAACTGTCTAAAAATTTGAATAATGGAATATTGAAGGCATTTTGCACTTGAAAATGCCTTCAATAAATTCATTCAAAAAATAAAATGAATTACTAAAGGCATTTTTCTTGAATAAATGCCTTCAATAACCCTTTAAAATTTTATTTGTGTAATATTAAAGGCATTTTATATAGAAAACATCTTTAATAATCCCAAAAAATTTTTAAAAGGAAATTATTAAAAGCATTTTTAGTAGAAAATCGACTTCATTGATATTCACAAATAAAATAAGAGAATTATTGAAGGCGTATTATGCAAAAAATGCCTTCAATAAATACACCATGAAAATTAGATGAAATTAGTAAAGGTGTTTTTGAGGTGTAAATGCCTTTAATAATCTCAAACAATTCTACAACAACTCTGTTGAATGTGCCTATAAGATATTCAAAAAATATTTAGGAGGAATTATTGAAGGTGTTTTTCTTAATAAATGCCTTTAATTATCCGATCCAATAAAACTGTCCCCAAACTTAGCGCATCCAATCACCAACTTCAAGCTTCATCTTTATTATTTTACTATTTCTCTTTCTAGGTCAACTACAATTTACTTTCCCTTTCCTTCAGCTTTTAGTATTTGAGCATTGTCTTTTAGAACCCTATTTCACTATTCATTAGTTATTTACTTTTGCTTTTCCTTCGTTCGACTATTCCTGTAGCTTTTGCAATTCTTGATTGTTTTTGTTTAAACAATTTTCTCCAAAACCTACCTGCCTTACATACCCATTTGTAACCCATCATCCACTTCCCTTTCTCTTTCATTTTTTTTTTTGGGTTTCCTCTGTAACTGTTATACCTTATTTCAACTACAAATTCTCTTGAGTACTGTCTACATTAGCAGCGGAGTTTTAACATTCATAATATCAGGTAGCTGATAAAATATTTCACAATAAGGAGTTCTCATTTTCTGTAAGTATTGGTCTTGTTATTATCTTTTGTTTAAAACATAGTAAACTTAAGCATTTTACATGTTCATTTTCATATAAATTATTTATATACATTTGGTCTGATAATGTAGCAAGTACTAAATGGATAAGAGTTGGAAGGAAAAGTCAAGATTAAGTTAAGAGGACAGAGATGGAGTGAAAAATTTTCTTAATTTTGCATTTGAGAATATAAGTGAAGATAATATGATATTATGCCCATATATGAAATGTACTAATATCGATTGGCAAATGTATCAAGTTGTTTTTGAATATTTAATTTGTATTGGATTTCTCTCGAGATATGTTAATTGGTTTTTTCATGGAGAGTCTATACTGTCAAGGTCTTTCACTAGAGTTCTTTTAACTTCAAAGGCTCCCCAACACCAACATGATCTTTTTATAGCAGATGACATTGAAGGCATGTTGTGAGATGCTTTTAACATTCATAACCAACATTTTCGTAATCTTTTTTCCCAAAATGATGGATTTAATTAGTTCAATATTGAAATGAATGAATTTGGTGAACCTGGAATAGGTGTACATGACCAACAACCTATAGGAAAAACATCAAAGTTTTATAAGTTGCTTGAGGATATGAATGAAGAACTTTATGAAGGATCGAAACATTCAAGGTTATCTTTCTATGTTCGTCTTTGTCACTTGAAATGCTTATGTGGATGGATGAAAAACTCTCTGAGTTTATTATTAGAGTTTATGAAAGAAATGTTTCCTTTTACAAAAATCCCTAAATCTTGTAAGGAATCAAAGAAGATGATCAAGGATTTAGGTATCGGATATGAGAAAATTCATAATTGTCCCAATGATTGCATGTTGTATTAGGGTGATAAAAAAATCAAGAATCTTGTCATTTGTGTGGTATTTCTCATTGGGTGGATGAAAACCCCGATGAAAGGTTGAATGAGGATGGTGATGAGGTCTGTGTCAAAAAAAAGCTTGTTAAGGTTTTACGTTATTTTTCATTAATACCAAGACTTCGACGACTCTTCATGTCTTTCAAAATTGTAGATTTAATAAGGTGGCATCATGAGAAACGGACAGATGATGGATCATTAAGGCATTCTATAGATTTTTTAGCATGGAAATCATTTCATTCTAGGTTTTTAGACTTTACATCTGATCCTTAAAATGTTAAACTTGGACTAGCATCTGATGGATTCAACCTGTTCAAAATGATGAGTACTTCTTATAATACTTGGCCAGTTGTATTGATTCCTTACAATTTGCCACCATGGATTGCTATAAAGTAACAATCATTTATATTGTCTATGATAATTCTCAAGAAAAAAAATCTAGGTAATGATATAGACATTTACTTACAACCTTTTATTAGAGAGTTAAACCAATTATGGAAAGGAGTTGAGACCTATGATGCATCAAAAAAGGAAAACTTTAATATGCGTGCTCCTTTATTATGGATTAGCAATGATTTTTTTGCTTATGCAAATTTATCTGGTTAGAGTACAAAAGGTCATTATGCTTGTCCATGTTGTCTACACAGACATGTCCGAAGTGGTTACCTAATGGTAGGAAGTTTTACTATATAGGACATCATCGCTGGTCAGATAATAATCATCAATGTAGATTCCAAAAATATCTCTTTGATGGAACTGAAGAGTTGAGGAGATCTCATTTACCCATTAGTGGGTCTAATATCTTGTCAAAGTTAAAAGACATCAATTTCACTTATGGAAAAATGACTTCATCAAAGAAAAGAGTGAGGGACATCTTTAAAGGTGTCTAGCCCATATTACGCAAGTTGGTGATACTGATACTGAACTTGGTGATCTTGATATTCAAAGTGATAAAGAGGACGATGAAGAAGATTACCCTAATGAGTCTGAGTTGTCAACAAAAAAAGGTATCTTTTTAAGTTACCTTATTAGGAATATAATTTATTATGTCATAACCTTGATTTGATGCACATAGAGAATAATGTTTGCAAAAAATTTATTGAAACAATTCTCAATGTGAATAGAAGATTAAAGGATAACTTGAAGAGTTGGCTTGACCTAGTTGATATGGGGATTCACCCTAACCTTCATAAAAAGTTGCTTCCTAGTGGTAAATATCGATTGCCTACTGTTTGTTTTAGGGTTTCTAAAGCTAAAAAAGATGTGTTTTGCAAGGTTTTGAAAATTGTTAAAGTTTCAGATGGCTATGCATCAAATATATCGAGATGTGTGAATCTAAAAGAGCGAAAACTTTCTTCATTAAAGTCACATGATTATCACATTTTGATGCAAGAGTTACTTCCAATTGCTTTACGTTCATCAATGTCAAAGCAAGTCACTTCCATAGTAATTGAATTGAATAACATAATTAAATCTCTATGTGGAAATGTATGAATGTGGAAGACCTTGACAAACTTCAAGATCGAGCCATGATTACTTTATGCCATTTAGAGAAGATTTTCCCTCCAAACTTCTTCCCTATTATAATGCATTTGGTTATCCACCTTCTATATGAAGCAAAAGTTGGTGGGCCGATTTATTATCAATGGATGTATCCTATCGAAAGGTATTATTGTTTAATAAATTGATTAGTTTTTTATTGATGATCATGCCACTCTAGTTAAAAAGATATATCACTAATTTTTATGTGATAGGTTTTTGGGGAGGTTAAAGTCTTATTATCGCAACAAACATTATCTAGAAGGTTCTATTACTGAAGGATATTTAGCAAAAGAGTGTATGACATTTTGTTCTCGTTATTTGGTAGATGTTGAAATGAGATTTAATAGACCATTAAGAAATGTTGGTATGCAGCATACTGACTTTGCCTACAGTTATCTTTTTCAAAGTTTTGGACAACCAATAGGCAAAGCTGAAATAATGGAGTTAGATGATAAATCTTGTGCACAAGCACATTGATATGTTCTTTTTCATCATGACTCTATTGAATCATTTCACACATAAGTTTTTTAGCAAGGAAATTATTCATTACATTAAGCATAATTTATTGTGTTTTTTTTATTATTAATACTTTATCATGATGCTTTGTAGTGAGTATAGAAATAATTTGAGAACTCCTACACATTATCGACGATCAAACCCTCGAGAGCTTGATAAGTTATTTATTGAAAACTTTCATGAATGGTTAGAAGTAACTGTAAGTAATGCCATACTTCCCATTATAAGAAATCTACATAGAACACTTACAATATAACTAACATATTAATATATACATATTTATTCTACTTTTATAGGTTTAGAGTGGAAGGCTTGTTAGTGAAGAGTTGAAGTGTCTTTCACAATGTTCGAATAGGATTGTGAAATGATATAAAGGTTTCATCATCAATGGATTTAGATTTCACACTAAATCCTATGAGAGATTTAAAAGTATGTAAAATTTAGGAGTTGTTGTTACTTCATCAACTACTAGTTATGCTAGTGCTAGGGACACAAACCCTTTAGAGGGAAATGTTGACTATTATGGCATGATTAATGACATCATTAAGTTGGATTATTATGGCAAGTGAAAAGTTATCTTATTTCGATGTGATTAGGCTGATGTGAATAGTACGGGAGGTATTAAGAAAGATCAATATGGATTTACACTTGTGAATTTTTTTCGATTAATTCACACTGGAGAAATACTCATGACAATGGTCAATGGAAGACCAAAGGCCGAACAACTTTGAGGGAATTGTTTGCACTACCTCCAAATAAACATATTGTAGTGTCTGTAAACTTTGATAGACAACCGATTAGTGAAGAGGCTCAACTATTGGCTGGATTTCTAGACATGCTTGCCCGTAATGGAATGAAATTACCTATTCATTATTGAACATGGCATAAAATTCCAGCAGAAGTTAAGGCCAATGCTTTAAACTTTATTGAGGTATTAGTATAATTAATTATACATAAAAAATTAATTATTTTAAATTTGATTTATTTGGAAAATTTTGTTTAACTAAACAAGTTAAACATACCATGTAATGTAACTTGTTTAATAAAACAATTTGCATTAATATTATGGGTGGAGGTCAACGAAGAAGAGCTTATTCTATTTCTTTACCCAACTCTCATTAATTTCAAACACTCATAAATTTAAACTAGCTTGCAAAATGAAATACAATCATGCTAGAATATAGTACTATAAGCACTTTCCTTATCTTCAAAAGGAGAAATTGCCATATAAATAGTAATATTCCAACACTTTTTTCTTCGCAAGAGTAGAGCAAATCCTTTTGCATTCTACTTTCAATGAGGATTCTCATGCCACTTTTTTTTTCCTTTTACTTGTTTGAATAATAATAATTATAAAAAAACCCAAATATTTTCATTGATGGTTTTTTTAAGTTTGGTGACTAAGTATTTGCTGGAAAGCGGATTAAATGGTTAATTTAAAAGGTAGAGTAATATGTAATAGAGAGAACGATCAAGAGACACTAAAATAAGATTTTGGGGTGCGATCCGACATTTGAGTCAATAAATTGTAGTAGGTGAGGGAATGTTAAGAGAAAGAAGAGAGAAAAAAGATAAGTGAACAGATAAAAGTAAATTGAATGAGAGTGTAGGGTTCAGAATGAGATATCCGTGGCACATTCTCGCCTTTTTTATTAAATTTATGTTGACGTAAATTTATGCCACATTAATGACATGGGTTCATATAGTATGTAAGCGGGCCCCAACACAAATATGTAAAATTGTAAATGGGTTCGTAACTTGCAAGCAAGGGCTAGGAGCTAATTGAGTCAACTAGATACCTATAACAAGGTTAGCCGAAGCTTTACGCCTTTCTCCCGTGATTAAATGAATGCAGTAAATAAAGCAGGAAAGAAAAGCAAGAAATAACGCAGAAAATGCATTTTCCTTATGAATTCTTTTATATGTTTGCAATTTTGTAATAAGTTGTCGTACTTAAGATGTTCTTTTTCCTTTTCATTGCAATCGGATTGACATTTGGGATAGAAATTAAAGCTTTTCTTAAGGCAAACTCATCAGTCTAAAAGCTTATTTATATTAATTTAATTTGTCAAATGACCCCACAAATTATTCTGTCACATTAAACGTGTTGAAATTTTTGCAGTGCTTAGTTGTAATACATTTCTATATATTAGTAGCAAAATAAAATTCCAGCAATCACTTTGAGCAATCCAATAATCAAATGATACATATTGTCTTTGAAAGCCCCCCCCCCCCCCCCCCCCCCCAAAAAAAATGAAAAGAAAATCTTAAAAAAAAACTATGCCGTATAATTTGAGGGGGGAATTTCCCATATGTTCCTGCCAAAATCAAGGCTTGATTAGTTGCTGTATTTATGTGTCAATTAGTATCCAGACAAAACAAATCCTTCATTAAACGCAAACTTGGGAATTTGTGAAACCAGTTATGCTTGAATGAGGAAGGAAAACAAATAATATAAAAGAAGACGGCCTTAGCCTGCAATTACTGTTGAATTACTTAAATTAGCATTGTTTTATTTTACAACAAATTAAACTTGGAAAAAAGAAGGTGAAAAGGTTTTGCTTAATGAAAAAGTCTCAATTGAGGCCTATTATTACACAAATTCATGTGCATTTTACTTGGATAAATATCAACGTGTTGATGTATTTTCTAATTTGACGATTGAAGAATTTGTCGGAGATTGAAGAGAATAATTAACGTGGTTGGACAAGTTATTACGTCAACATAACTAAGACAATATTAACATGTATTTAGATATTGCTCGAAAAATTATATTTCAAATATTAAAAGTTGGTCTTGACACTTGATTTTGAAGGGATTAATTAATATTTATAATTTTATTTGAACACGTATTATGTTGTGGTGTGTGTATATTAATATAATATATATATGCATATTACTAATTAATAAAAGTAATAAATTTATTAAAATTATAAACTTAAAAATATTATTCTGATATTATTAAAGTTGTAAAAATTACAATATACTTTCAAATTAATTGATAAAATTATTAATTTCACCAATCTTTCAAAGATTACAAACTTTTTACTTTTTTAATAATTTGAAATTAAAAAATATAAATAAATCAATCTTAAACAATATATTTTTATCGCAAAAAAAATTTTAAATATTATTTTTAAAATAATTAAGGTTGAAACTTTGAAATTCCAAAGTTTATGTTCAAATCTTCTATAAATGGTTTTAATCGTTTTTAAAATATATATAAAAGACAACATAAAATAAAAAATCTAGAATAAAAATAAAAGTGAAAAATTTATATGAAAATATTGAAATTATAGTAGTTTAAAGGAAGCAAAAAAATGCACTTAAACTTGGTTGAAAATTTGGAATTTTGTTAAAAATTTTAAAAAATTAATTTTTTTATTAAGTTTTCATTATTATGATTTAAAATTTTTTATAAATCTCTTGATTTTAAAAATTTGTAAATAGTGATTGATGGGTATAGTAAACATAAAAATATCAATATGATTTTTAATCTCTCTTAAATTAAAATGCTAAAATTAAAATATAAAATATAAAATAAAATTAATTATTTTAATTTAGAAAGGACCAATATAAACATATATATATATATATATATATATATATATATTCTAAGAATTGTTAAAACTTTCGGGGGCCCCTCATGCTTGAGGGACGGTATGTCCTCGAATTCTGATCTTTAAACCTTAAATAAAAAAAAATGAATTTTAAGGAAGCCATGTGAGAAAATTTACTTAAATTTTACCTACATTAAAATATATATAAGCAAGCTGCTTAGCTTATACATTGAAAATTACAGAACCTGCAAAGAAAGAAACCCAAGTATAATTCTAAAGAATTAAACCAACATAAAAATCAAGCTTTATCGTTTCACCTAATCACACATTCAACTTGTTCGTTTCTTTTTTTCTTTCTTTAATTCATGAGCTAAGTTATCATTTAGTAAACAAAGATTTTTTTTCGTTGTTTTGTCCACCTTGTTCACGTGAATATAAATTGAAAATTACAAGAACCTGCAAAGAAAGAAACCCAAGTATAATTCTAACAAATTAAACCAACATAAAAATCAAGCTTTATCGTTTCACCTAGTTACACATTTAACTTGTTCGTTTCTTTGTTTTTTTTCTTTAATTCATGAAATGAGTTAACATTTAGTAAATAAAGAATTTTTTTCATTGTTTTGTCCACCTTGTTCACGTGAATATACATTGAAAATTAGAGGAACCTGCAAAGAAAGAAACCCAAGTATAATTCTAACAAATTAAACCAACATAAAAATCAAGCTTTATCGTTTCACCTAATTACACATTTAACTTGTTCGTTTAAATTAAACCAACATAAAAAATTATAGCTTTATCCTTCACCTAATCACACTCAATTGTCTCATCTTTTTTTTTTTTCTTTCTTATTTCAGCAGCCTGAGTTAGCATTTAGTAAATAAAAGTTTTTTTTTTCTTGTTTTTGTCCACCTTGTTCACGTGAATAAGATTAATTAACTCTATTATTACTTAATATTAATTATAATTAATTATAATTCTTTAATTGGCAAAAAAAAACTATTATTCTTTAGCTGGCATGTCTATTGGGTTAATAACGAATGCTAATATATATATATATATAAAGAAGTAGACTGACCTTGTTTGTTTTTTGGTTGGCCTTTGTGTCGAAAATGAATACAAGGGTGGGTAAGTAAGAACTTGAAAAAAGAAGAAAACAGTTAGGAAAGGCATATTCCCTCCGGACAGAAACATTTGGTATAGACAAGACCTATGTGTGTGTTTATATATATATAAATGATTTTTTATACTACATGTGCTTTTAAATAAAGCATGATTGATGTCAAGCAAATAGCTTTTTTTTTTTTGGTTTTTTTGTTGTAACGATATCAACAACGAAACAAAAGCAAAAATAACCAAATCGACATGCCACATTCAGCACTGCGGAGCAATTCATGGCCCCCAAAGTAAATGAACAGAAAATTTGTGTGTTGATCTGAAGTGTTAACCCAACCAATGAATGAAAAAAAGAAAAAAGAAAAAAAAGAAGCCAACGCCTATCTCGATTATCACTTTAATACATCGACAGGCTTTCAGGGAGGAAACCGTCAAAGGAATTTCATGGATATGGATATATATCTATATCTATATATATATATATATATATATATATAGGTTATAGAACCTATGAATTTGTTGTTGTATTCCTTTTATTCCATTTTTTTATTTATATATATTTTTTGAGATGTATCAAAATTATGTTTTATTTTTTTTGAATATTTAAAACTCTTACTTTTTTATATTTTAAAATTATATTTTATAAATTTTTTATTTTTTGACATTAAAAATCATAAAATTTTAATTTTAATATTAAATATATTAAAGTTAATTTAAATTCTATAAAAATCAATATAAGAAAAAGAAATAAAGACGGAGGGAGTATAAATTTTGGTTACATTGATAGTACAAAATTGTACTATAATGTCACAACATCTTTTTTGTGTTTAACAAAAGTAAATTAATTAGAGTACAAACTATTTAGTTCTGCTTGTTTTATGTAATGTTTAAGTTTGAAATTTGTAAATTTAATCCTTATAATTTGATAAATGATTCAAATTGATCCCTAAATTTAATCCTTATGACCAATAACAATCATCCTGGCTCCATATGTAACATGGTTAAATTGAAATATTAGTCTTTGTATTCTCTCAATTTTAAAGATTTAATACATTTACCACAATTGTAAGAAATGTAATTTTTATACTTTTTTGCAAAATTAAGAAATATTGGCTAGAGATCATAAAAGTTAACGCTTATTTTTTAGGGATTAACACCAAATTGTCATTATAATATGGATTACTATTAAATATCATCGCTATACTCTAGTTTTATTGAATTTTATTATTATATTTATAATTTTGTTTGTTTTTGAACAAAACTAACCAAAAATTATGAAATTTGCAAGTTGAATGATGGAAGTATTTTATGAAATATCTAAATTTCATTGTTGTTTATTTAAAAATCAATAAAATTGAAAAGAATGGTGATAAAATCCATTAAAATTCAAGTACAATGACATAATTAAGAATAAATTACACAGTTCAATATTTCTTTCTGTTATAAAACAATGTTGAATATAGAATTTAATCCAAATAATTAATTCATCCAGTTTTCTTAGGAGGTGGCATGGATTCCCGTAAAATGGGAATTTGATTCTTAACATTGCAATTCCCCATCTCAAATCCTCATATGCTTCAACCTCTTTTGGGAAAAAAAAAAATAATGCGATTAGGTGAAGAGTTCGACAGATCAAATTGCTCACAGTTTACCTATATAAATATAACAGCTTACGGTTTGAATAATATTTTCTCTCAATGAGAGTAGTCTTAAAGACTTACTATTCAAAATTTGAAATTCAATCTTAAGAATTTCAAACTCGAGATGAGAAGGATTATATTGGACTGTATAATTCGAAAAGGCCATTTTGGTTGGGCTAGGATGGGCATCTGATTTTGGCTTTGTTTCAGTTATAATAGTTGCGAATGATTTCTCACTAGTTATATTGTTGAGATCAATATATAGAACAAAGGTCATTTTGTGGGAGTAAGGGAGGTATGATCATTGATATTTTGAATCTTCCTTCTTCTTGTAGCAGATTACATTTTGCTTTTGCAAGGAGAAAAGCCAATATATTAGCACATGAGTTAACCAAGGTTAAGTGTGAGGTTGATCACAGTCGAGTTTAAGAACCTTGATGATTATTGATTTTTAAAAAGTTTCTTTTCATAAAAATAATAGTAATTTTTTATTCAGATATTAAACAAGCACTCATCACTGTGATAATTAATACTGATGCGCAACCTCAAAAGAGGTTACGTGCATGGTTAGGTAACTTTACTTCTACTTTTGAAGCCAAACGTGGAATAGCACAGAGACCAAGAAGCAATTGTGTAGATCATTGATATTTTGAATCTTCCTTCTTCTTGTAGCAGATTACATTTCGCTTTTGCAAGGAGAAAAGCCAATATATTAGCACATGAGTTAACCAAGGTTAAGTGTGAGGTTGATCACAGTCGAGTTTAAGAACCTTGATGATTATTGATTTTTAAAAAGTTTCTTTTCATAAAAATAATAGTAATTTTTTATTCAGATATTAAACAAGCACTCATCATTGTGATAATTAATACTAATGCGCAACCTCAAAAGAGGTTACGTGCATGGTTAGGTAACTTTACTTCTACTTTTGAAGCTAAACGTGGAATAGCATAGAGACCAAGAAGCAATTGTGTAGACACCCTATTTAGTTCGACCCAAACTCATTGGGTCTGGTCCAATAGGGTTTGGGTCTAAGTCTATTGGATCCGGTTTAGAATCCAATTAACAGGCCCAATTAACTTTTATTTTTATTTTTCTTTGATTTTTTTAGTTGATTTATCTATTTTATTAGATTTATCATTAGTTTAACAAGATTTAGTGATAAAAAATAAAAAAATATATCTTTGGTCCTAAATTGGAGGTTGTAGAGTTCCTATAGGTTTTAATATGAAGTAGGATGAGTCTTAAGTTTTGGATAACCTAATCGAATGAGGACTTTGATCTGATCTGGTCCTATAAACGGCGACAGCAATAGGAGAGCAAGGGGAGAGGTGACCAAGGAAAAAAACCAAACAGAAACCAAAGAAAAAAAAGGTATGAGCGAAAGAAAACTTGGAAGAATGGGACGTGATTTTCTTGGAGGAACTTATCCAAGTTGAAGAAATCATTTTTTTTTTTTATTCTTCTGCTAACCAAAACAGCCTTCATTTTTCCTTCCATTTACCATCTTTGCCACGGCCGCCACCACCAACATCGTCACATCATCAACACCTACATTTTTCGCCGTCATCTCGCACTGATTCCCTTAGTTACTCACCTCCCGGGAACTGTCCTAGATAACCATCTATTTTGGTGGGGCCTTGAATTCCAATGGCATTTTTGCTAAATGTGCTACTCTTTCGACTCCTGTGCGGCTAGTTCGCAGTTCTGAAAACACTAAGAATCTCGAGATTAAGTGCTTAAAGAAGGAGTTGGGACACGTTTCAAAGCAGTAAGAGGACCTGGAACAAGAGTGTTCACAGCTTAAGAAAAAAATGGTAGATTCCTTAGGTGGCCAATCGCATCTAGATAAAAAAGATTGGTGACGACTCCTTAAGTCAATGTCTAGTGATAGATTCTCGGATCTAGACATTATGATAGCTTGGCGACTCCACTGGGGACCCTCTGAGAGTCAGGCCAGCAAATAAATTTGTGTTATCCAAAAGCCTAATAAAATTGAACCTTTTGTATAGATTTTTTATTCATTCATGTTTATTTACTTTATTAATTATGTCATTCATATGTATATGCATAACATAAGCTCTATACCCAAGCTCCGTCCCTCTAGGAGGGAGTAAAGTACCTATTGCTTTCATGAGGTTTAATGCCTCCGTAGTGGCTAGCGAAATACTCCCATTCAAATTGAACCTTTTCTGCTTGTAGCCTATAATGGGTGAAGATTAGGGTGCCTTACTAGTTTGTGATGGACAATGATGTAAGGAGCAATTTGAAAACTTTTAGACTTTAACCTTGAACCACATATAGTGAACCTTAGAAGTGCTTAAACCTAAGATAGAGCCCTTCCTACCCGATGATAGATATACTCTAAAACTAGAGCACAAAAGGGTGTTTATCTAATTATTTTGATTGTCTGACTTTGTGCATCATTTTCTTTATTATATGTAACATTATGCATTGGCATCATTTGCATTTCATCTATGAAACTAGCCATGTTGTTTGTCTGATTTTGTGCATCTGTATTATCTTCATGATCATATTTTAACACAATCATTTACATCCATTCTATATTAGATTTCATCCATAAAAATGTATATTTCATTCGTCCATCAATGTATCATGCATAAAGCATAGCATAGTGTTTCTAATCATAATTGTGGTGCTAAAAGTTCAAGGATAGCTCACCAAGCAACCCCACTCACTAATATAATACAAGAGCTCGAGCCAGACAAATGGAACAAGAAAATTCCAATTGTCTCGAGAGATTAGAGAAAGCTCAGGAGAAGTTAGAAGAAGGGTTGAATAAGATTTTAGAGGTTTTGAACAAGCTAAACAAGGGGAAGGCAATAGAGGAGAATGCTAGCCAACAAAAAAAGGATGACCCACTATACCTTCATAGTTTTGAGCCACATCATGTCCAATCTGCACAAGGTCCACCACCATAATGGTTCACCTATCCTGTAAGGTACACATATCTCAGAAATGCCATCAACTTCACATCAAAGATAGTACCAAAGTTATATAAATCCTGTCTTTACTGAAAAGACAGTAAAACCAATATTAGTCCCTAATTTGGATGATCCAAAAAAAAAAGTTGAGGCCTAAGGAGAAGGGGACTTTAAAAGCCTCAAAAGCTGAACAGAAGATAAACTTGTTAGAAAAAAAGCTACGAACAGTGGAGGGAGTTAGTTTTTATGGCTCAATTGATGCTTCTGGGCCCTGTTTAGTCCCTGATGTGGTTATTCTTCCAAAATTCAAGGTGCTGAAGTTCGAGAAATATGATGGTACAAAGTGTCAAAAAATTCACATTACTATGTACTGTCGAAGAATGGCTGCCCATGCCAATAATGAAAAGCTTTTGATGCATGTATTCCAAGATAGCCTCATTGGCTCTACGACTAATTGGTATGTCCAGCTGGATAGGAATCGTATTCGTTCTTAGAGCGATATGGCTCATACTTGTATTAGTCAATACCAGTATATAATAGACTTGGCCTTTGATCATCTTTCTTTACAGAATATGAAAAAGAAAGCAACTGAATCATTTAAAGAATATGCCCAACAGTGGAGGTATATTGCTTTTCAAGTGCAACCTCTTTTGACTGAAAAAAAGACCATCGCATTATTTGTTAGTACTTTGAAATCTCTTTATTATGAAGAGATGATAGGGAATGCCACAAAGAATTTTACTGACATGGTGATCTCAGGCAAAATCATTGAGAATGCCATTAAAAATGACAAGCTGAAAGGAGGAGGAACCAAGAAGGCACCCAAGAAGAAAGAGACTGAAGCTTAAGCTGTAGACTTTAACAAATAATTCAGGGGATATCAACCCTATCCACCCCTAGGTTACTCTTCATACTATCTTACTGTGAACAATGCTTCATCTTATCCATACCAACCAGCCCCACAACCAGCTAATTCATCCACATACCAGCCTATTTTTATCCCCTAAGCTTTCATATACAGTCTTAACATTCAAACTGTTGCAAGACCCCAAATTCATCCTATTAACCTAACAAGTGGTTCACGAGAGCAATAGACTATTCGAGAAAAACTCGTATTTGATCCAACTCTTATAACTTATACGAAGTTATATTGAGAGCTCTATAATAGCCACTTGATTGCCTCCAAGCCATGTAGACCCACTCAAACCACCTTATCCTAAGTGGTATGATCCTACAGCTCACTGTGACTACCACTATAGAATTACTGGCCATTTCACTAAAAATTACACTACTCTAAAGCATGAGGTGCAAGGTTAATCAAGGATCGAATGGTAAGTTTTGATCAAGAGAGAGCAACAACACCTAATGTTAGTGGTAATCCATTGCCTAATCACAATGTCAATGCTCTAAATGAGAATCAATAATATATTAATTCAAAAAGGCCTGAAGAGTCACAATGAATCAATGGGGTGAGACAAAAATCCTTCACCTGATTGCACAGGGGCATGATTTTAAAGGATGATGTTAAAACTAGTTGAATGCTACGTGTCATTCTAAGAGTTCTTTTAAAGTAATGTTAGGATTTCTTTTTTGCAATATGATTTCACTTGTTATCATCTTAATAAAGGCAAGTTAATGCATTTCATTACATTTTCTCTTTCACTCGACCATTATTCCATGCCCTATTTTCTTTCATAACTTTACATTCCCATTTTCAAATTTCAGATGATGAATATTTAGACAATGATAACAATAATTCTGGGATTTAATTTTGAGAACTCATCTACATTAATATGAGGAGATGATTTGAGCAAAAAAAGAAGTAAGCTGTTACCAGAGGTGAAATATATATATGTCTTGAAGATGTGCAATCTTTTATATAGGTTTATGAGCTTTGTTCAATATATGATGTTCAAGAAAAGTATTCACAATTGAAATGAAAAATGGCCATCTTTCTTTTACCATTCGAAAACCCATTCATTGCTACCCTTTTGAGCCTATTATGATTTTTTTTTCTAAATAACCCTAACCAAGTATCACCTTCTACACTGGGGGGCAATTTTTGAAAAAATATCACAAAAGGTCTCAAAGATGGAAAGAGAAAGAAAAGCAAAAGAAAAAATAAATGCCACACATGATTTGGGATAAAATAATGAGAATCTTTTGTGTAGGAAAGAAAAAAAATAATGAAATGATGTGGGGGCAAAATGCCAAGTTGCATCAAATGATCCTTTGGGTTTGAACCTTTTTAATACATGTTTTGAGCCTATTATATCCATTTCTTTTATGACCCCTCACCTTGACCTACATTACAACCTTGAAAAGTCCATTTGAATCAAGTGTGAATGCTCAACTTGAATGATCATATGTTGGACAAATGTATGCTCATGATGAAACAATGGAATCATGCTACATTGCTCTAAAGTTTGATGTGTGGAAAGATATCAACAATGGATGAAAAATGAGAAAAAAAAAAGAAGATGATGAAAAATAATAATAAAAAAAAGAAAAAATAGAGGAAAAAAAAGAAAAAAGAGAAAAAAAAGAGAAAATGAAAAAAAAAATTCAAATTGAAAACCTAAACAGGTGATTTTGGTAGAAAAAGATCCAGGTCAAATGGTTCACATGGGTGGAAGATCAAAGACATCTGAAGATCCCTCAAAGACTAGGGTAAAGTTTGCCAAGCTCAAAATGACTTCAACAGTAAATGGAATGAGTTTTTGAAAAAGAATCCTAGATTAATGTTGAGAATTGTCTGGATATTCATCGTTTGGACATACCATTCATCCCAATGACATGTATCCAATTTATTTCCTTTCCCATTTGTTTTGTACCAAAATAGATCTTCATAGATTATCTTTACCACAATTCACCTTGTGTTCTCTTATTGTTACATCCCTAGAATAAATCAAGAAAATGTATGAGTGCATTATAATTGTCAAGAATTGAAATGATGATGAACGAATGACAATGTGCATAAAAAAATCTTGCATTCCTTTAAAGAGAAATCTAAGATGATGGTGGTAACAAAATGAAGAAATGGTAGAAACCTAAAAGAGATGATTTGAAAGGATATATGATGTGAACAAATAGAGAATATGATGATGGATTGGACAATAAAATAGGGTAAATCTTGAAAAGTGGTATAACCAAGTGATGAATACAAGGATGAATTGGTCAATATGACTTGCAAGTTATGATTGAATGATGAAAATAATCAGTGGACAAAGTTTGTTTTGGAATGGTTAATGCTAAGACACCTATGAATAATGACCTAGTGATGGTGGATGAAACTTGTTCTGAAATTTGTTAGTGCTGAGAAGTCCATGAATGGTGGTCAAGTGATGATCGATTGATGAAACTTGTTTCAAAGTATTGAGAAACTGAACAAGGAAGACATGCGAAATGGTGGAGTTTTGAGAGCCATATTACCACAATTATTTAGAATTTTGTGACATAGACGTCTGCATTACATGCGTCATGGTGGCATCATTACTTGAATAGTACATGCACATAATTTGATGAATTAAACTTTGTTTGGACATGCATGGCACTATAAGAATATAGGTTACCGCATTTGCATCATTAAGAAAGCATTTGCATCTTTGGTCACAACATTCATTCATGCAAATTTTTGAGTTAATTGAAAAAGAAATTGTGAATATTTTGATGAGAATTTTTGAGAACTCAAATGAGAATCTTTGAGTTTCAAAATGAGAATCTTTGAGGAGTGAAACCCTAAAGGTCGTCGAATGTGAATCTTCGAACAAATGAAAAGTTTTGAACTTTTGGATGTGAATCTCTAAAATACAAAGCTTCAATTTTTTTGGATATGAATTTCTAATGTTTTAAATGAAAACCTTTGAACTTAGATGCGAAACTCTAAGTTTTATTGTATGTGAGCCTTTGAACTCAAATGAGAAGCTTTGAATTTTTGGATGTGAATCTCCAAAACTCAAATGAAAAGCTTTAGATTTTTGGATATGAATTCCAAGTTTGCCAAATGAGAACTTTTGAAAAGCCTTGAACTTTTGGATGTGAATCTCCAAAATTCAAATAAGGATCTTTAATGTGAGTCTTGCAAGTTGCAAATGCAAATCTTGAGATTTTGCAAATTTGAATGAAACTGAAATTTTGAGAATCAAATTTCAGTAAATTCTTATGAAGTTGGAAGGTTCTTGCGAATCTAAACCTCTGAATGTTGAACTCAAATTGTGAATCTTTGAGTTCCCATTACAAAATTCCATCAATCACGATCTATAACTCCTTTGGACATAATGGTCAAGGAACAATTTATTTTTCAAAGTTGTTGAGCCTTTGATTAGAGGAGCAATTTATTTTCCAAAGTTATTGAGCCTCTGATTAGATGAGCAATTTATTTTTCAAAGTCGTTGAGCCTCTGATTAGAGGAGCCTTATTTATTTTTCAAAGTTGTTGATCCTTTGATTAGATGAGCTTTGTTTATGTTTCTTAAAGTCGTTAAGCCTTTGCTTAGAGGAGCTTTGATCAAAATTCTAACAAACAAAAAAAAAACAAAAAAAAAAAGAAAAAAACAAAAGAAAAAATGTCGAAGTTGGTCTTGAATGGGTTCTACGGTCTTTGCACAATTCTTGTTTTCACAGAAAATGTGCAAAGTAGGGCAGCTGTAGACACCCTATTTGTCTGACCCACATACCATTGCGGTCTGCGTCCAATATGGTTTTGGCGTCTTAAGCCATGGACCGATTTAGGATCCAACTAACAGGCCCAACTTTTATTTTGATTTCTTTATTTTAATTTTTCTTTGATTTTTTTAGTTGATTTATCTGTTTTATTAGATTTATCATTAGTTTAACAAGATTTAGTGATAAAAAATAAAAAAAATATATCTTTGGTCCTAAATTAGAGGATGTAGAGTTCCTATAGGTTTTAATATGAAGTAGGATGAGTCTTAAGTTTTGGATAACCCAATCGAATGAGGACTTTGATTTGATCTGGTCCTATAAATGGCAACAGTAATAGGAGAGCGAGGGGAGAGGTGACCAAGGAAAAAAACCAAATAGAAACCAAAGAAAAAAAAGGTTATGAGCGAAATAAAACTTGGAAGAATGGGACGTGATTTTCTGGAAGAACTTATCCAAGTTGAAGAAATTTTTTTTTTTTGTTCTTTTGCTAACCCCTTTTTCCTTCCATTTACCACCTTTGCCCCGGCTGCCACCACCAACATCGTCACATCATCAACACCTACATTTTCCACCGTCATCTCACACTGATTCCCTTAGTTACTCGCCTCCTAGAGAACTCTCCTAGATAACCGTCGATTTCAGTGGGGCCTTGAATTCCAATGGCATTTTTGCTAAATGTGCTACTCTTTTGACCCCTGTGCGGCTAGTTTGCGGTTCTAAAAACGCTAAGAATCTTGAGATTGAATGCTTAAAGAAGGAGCTGGGAAACGTTTCAAAGTAGCAAGAGGACCTGGAACGAGAGTGTTTACAGCTTAAGAAAGAAAGGGCAGATTCTTTAGGTAGCTAATCACACCTAGATAAAAAAGATTGGTGGTGACTCCTTAAGTCAATGTCTAATGATAGATCCCCGGATCTAGACGTTATGACAAATTGCTTTAAAAAATTTTGAAAAAAAAAAATGAATATACTCACTTTTTATATATGAACATTCATGTTGTGAATTTTTTTTTTATTTTAAGTTTTATTTGAATAGAATCTTCCATATTAAATGGGTTAAATATAAAGATGATTTTTGTATCATACATTTTATGTTAACTTGATATCTAATAAAATAAAATTCTTATTATGATATTGAAACTTTTATTTTGTCAAATATTTTAGTATTCGAATCTAATATTGCTAGTCAATTTACTTAAGATACTATTAGTATCGAATAAAATCGTGACACATGATATAAATATCAAGTCATTGTCATATCGCCTATTTTTCAATCACCATTTAATTTTAAAACTCAAAAATTGTTTTAAAATGTATTTTTTAATTCAAAGTTAAAAAATAAACAAAAAGAAAGGAAAAGAACCAAGGAGAGAGAAAAAATAAATTTTTTGCTAATGCAACAATAACTGACATGGCAATAACTAAACATTTATATAATATGATATGATTTTATTGGATATTAATTTTACATTAGATACTTAATTGATGATTGTCATAACTTATCAGTTCAGAGACTCGATCACTAGATGTAAGAATTTAAAAATCATGAAAAACACGGGGGAGTCACTACCAATTTTTTTAGGGTATTATTGGCCATCCAAAAATTTATCTTTTTAATAAAACCATAAAATTGGTTTAAAGCTTTATTAAAAAGATGATTTTGGTCTACTAAAACAAATTGAATTTGGGAGTCAATTATGTGTGGGGAAAGATTAGCACCCCCACAATGCACATAAAATTAGTACCAATTAATTATGCATTATTTATAATTTTGGATAAAAATGGTTTTCTATATGAAATTTAATTATAATTCCCTTTTTTCTATTTAAAAAATCTTATTGAGGAGTGTTAAGAGAATATTCAAGTTAACAAAACACCTTCAAAGTCTCCAACATAAAGGCAGAATTTGAAGATAATCTTTTCATTTAAGATTCATCATAACATTCTTTTTAAAAATAAAATAACATCTTTTAGAAATGATAATTATTGATGACTCTCCACTATCTAGGCAGAGTACTAATCAAATTATATTTCACAGAATGTTATTTTAATTTTATTTGTTCAAAACTAAAAAAATTTAAGAAAAATTCTAATATGGTAAAAAAAATTGAATATAATATAATTAATGTTAGACATCCATTATGAGAGCAAAAACATATATATATATATATGCATTATAAATGAAAACGTTAATTTAAGAATGAAACATATGCAAAATAATGATTAAGTAAATTTCAGAATTGGGTGCTCTATAAATTGATAGATTTGATTTTGAGAATCATGCTAGAGATAACATTTCATCTTTAGGACCATCATTCTTGTCTTGAAAATGAAAAACATGCTGATTCTTCTTGATGCCTCATAGAGAAACCTTCACTGCAACTTGTCATAAGAGATATGTGATGCATGCAATGGTTGTGATAAAAATGCCATTATATCATGCGCTTTTATTCATGTTAATTTAACTTTTGGAATTGGCTCGGTTCGTTCAAACTTTAAAAGTTGCTTTTGAATTTCTTGTTCATCATTTAGTTGTTTGTTTTTCCTCTTAATTGTGGCATCTCTAGCTTTTGGTGGACCCAATTGACTCTTTGTCTGTCCAAAAACCACTTTCGAATCTTTTTTTTAACTTTCTTTCTTTTTCATTTCCCTTTTTCTTATTTTCGGGCAATTAATCAATTTCCATTACACGTTTTTTTTCTGTATTATTATTTTCATTATCCTTACACCTTTATTCTTCCTTTTCTTTTTCTTTTCTTTTTTTTTTGCTTTTTTGTTTTTTTTTTTTTTTACAACACGTTGGCCTATTATGAACATTATCAATCATTATTCTAATTTCAAATGAAAAATGCAATGATTTCATGTTCAAAGTTGAATATAGGATTTGGTTAACCATAAGGACATTTATTTTGATTTAAAAAGAGAAAGATGAGCTTTTGAAACACAAAGTATAGGTAATTCAAAGGTATTTTGAGAATCAAAAATCATTTCTTTAAATAATGAATACTTGAACAACCTTGATCTACTCAGACTAGATTTTTTTCCCAAAAAATTGTTACATTTACGATTTTGATATGTTTGATATCATACAACTAGTCTTTACCCCATATCTGCAACTAATGGACTCTTGCCCCCAAAAATCATCTTTTTTAATTCTAGCACCAATTGACCTAGTTATGTGGCATTCTATCATTCTTTAAAGGATTTTCTTCTAGCTCCATCTTCATTTAAGCTACCTTTTCAAGTTCTTGACTTAAATGATCTTGCTTTTGGTTCAAACCTTCTTTTTGGGTTTTTAGTTTGAATCGTCATCTTTTTTTTTTCTTTTTTCTTTCTATTTTTTTAGGTAAAATATTTCTTGAAAGTGTCTGAATTCATAGGATATGGTAATTCATCACCATCCATTTCTGCAAGAACGAAAGCTCCACTAGAGAATGTTTTCTTTCCCATGTATAAACTCTCAATTGGGTGTCCATTTTCCTCTGCTATCATGTTCGATTGGCAAAAAACTTTTCAATACCAAATCACCTTCACGAAAGCATTGGGGTTGCATCTTCTTGTTGTATGCTCGCAAGATTCTTTTTTGGTGCATCTACCTATAACTAAGCATTGGGAGTATTTTCTTTTCAATGAGATTTAATTGTTCGAAATGGTCTTGAACCCAATCTATTTCATCCAACTGTAACTCCCTCAAAAACCTCAAGGAAGGAATCTCCACTTCAATTGGTAAAACAACCTCCATCCCATGTACTAGTGAAAATGGGGTAACCATTGTGGAGATTTAAATTGATATTCTATAGGCAAGTAAGGCAAATGGTAACTTTTCATGCCAGTCTTTAAATGTATCAGTCATCTTTCCTAATATTCTTTTAATGTTCTTATTTGCAGCCTCTATTGCACCATTCATTTTCAAGCGATATGGAGCTGAATGATGATGCTTTATCTTGAATTAAGTGCATAACTTTTTCATTCTTTTACTATTTAATTTGCCAGCATTATCAAAGATAATCCTTTTAGGAGCCCATACGAACATATTATCTCTCTCTTTATGAATCTGCACACCATTGATCGTGTAACGCTAGCACATGAAGCTGCTTCCACCAATTTGGTGAAGTAATCAATTATGACAAAGATAAAGTGATGCCTGTTTAAAGCTTTCAGTGTTATAGGTCCAATCACATCCATTTCTCACATAGAAAAGGCCATGAGGGTGCTAGAACATGCAACGAGACTAAAGGGGAATGAATCTTATCCGTTTAAATTTGACATTTATGACACTTTCAAGCATAACTGATGCAATCATTTTCTAATGTAGACCAGTAGTAACCCACTCTCATAATCTATTTGGCCATTATATACCCACTGGCATGTATCCCACAAATTCCCTCATACACTTCTTCAAGTATCTTTCATGTTTCAACAATGTCTACACACCTTAGTAATACTTGGTATTGACTTTTCTTATACAAGATTTCTCCATCGAGCACAATCGTGCTACTAATCTTCAAGTAATCCGCTTGTCATTCTTTGAAGCTTGCTCGAGATAATTTTGGCATTTAATGTACTATACAATGTCATAATACCATGGTCGTTGATCCACTTGCTCTTTCATATTTGAGTAGTAGGCTAGTGAATCTCTCATTTGTATTTTGATTGGTTGAATTCTTGTATTGTCATTTAACTTGAACATTACTAACAAAGTAGTTAAGGCATCAGCAATCTGATTTTGTTATCAAGGAATATGCTAAAAATTGGATCTCTTTGAACTAGTTTGCCATATTAGTTATGTGCCTTAGTATAACACCAACTTTGGGTCCCTAGTCTCCCATTCACCCTTCAATTGGTAAATTACTAGGGCTAAATCCCTATATATTTCTAGCACCTCTATCTTTTTTTCAATGGCCATCTGTAGGCCCATGACACATGCTTCATACTGAGCAACATTGTTTGTGCAATTGAAATCTAACCTTGCAGTGTGGGGATAGTAATTTCCCTCTAGGGACATTAACATTGCCCCAATACCATGCTTTATTATATTGGATGCCCCAACGAAAAACATCTTCCATGATTTTTTGACTGGTTCTTCATCTTCATCTTGTAAAATAGCCATTAAATCTTCATCCAAAAATTCAAATTTCATGGGTTCAAAATTTTTAGTAGTTTGATCGACAAGAAAATCAACTATCACACCTTTTTTATGAATTTTTGCACCACATACACAATATCATATTCCGATAGCATGACTTACCATCTTGCTATCCTGTCTGACAAAGATGGTTTCTCAAAAATGTACTTGAGGGGATTCAGTTTTGATATTAGCCAAGTCGTATGATATAGCATTTACTGTTTGAGCCTACAGTAGTCCAAGCTAGGGCATAACATATTTTTCCTATTTGGGAGTACTTGACCTCATACTCTGTGAATTTTTTACTCAAAAAGTAAATAGCATGCTTTTTCTTATAAGTTTTATCCTTTTGCCCTAGTATGCATCCCATCAATTTCTCCTACGCTATTAGATACAAGATTAATGGCTTTTTTACCACTGGTGGCACCAAAACAGGTGGGTTTGTCAAATACTCTTTAATCTTTTCAAAAGCTTTTTGGCATTCTTTATCCCATTTACCTGGATTATTTTTTTGAAGCATCATAAAGATTGAGTCACATTTCAAAGTTGAGATATGAAGCGAGAATTGTAATTCAGCTGCCCAAAAAAACCTTTAATTTTTTTAGTGCATGGTATTAACAACTCTTGGATGGCGTGAATCTTATTAGGGTCTACTTCTATACCTCTTTCACTAACTATAAACCCTAGTAATTTTTTAGATTTAACACCAAATGTGTATTTGGCCAAGTTCAGTTTGAGCTGGTATTTATGTAGCCTTTCAAAGAGTTTTCTGAGATTAGCTACATGATCTTCTTCTTCCCAAGACTTGGCTATCATGTCATCAACATACACATCTATCTTCTGATGTATCATATCATGAAAAAGGTGACCATCGGCCTTTGATATGTGGCACCAGTATTCTTTAGCTTAAAAGGCATAACTTTATGGTAAAATGTACTCTACATTATCATAAATGTGATTTTCTCTATATCTTTTTGGGCTATTTTGATCTAATTATAACCAGAAAACTCATCCATGAATGAAAAGGTATAGTGCATAGTAGTGTTATCCACAAGGGTATCAATATGAGGTAATAAAAAATTGTCCTTTAGATTTGCCCTATTTAAGTCCCTGTAGTCTACACACATCTTAGCTTTTTCATCTTTTTTGAGAACTAGGACTATATTGGCTACTCGTTCAGGGAACTTGACTACTTTTAAAAGGCCTACATCAAACTATTTCTTCATTTTTTCTTTTATCTTTAGCAATATATCTGGTTTCATGTGTCTTAACTTTTGCTGTATTGGTCGACATTCTAGCTTTAAAGGTAATTTATACTCAACAATATCTGTGCTAAGCCTAGGCATATCCTAATAGGACCATACGAATACATCCACATATTCTTGCAACAAATCCACTAGCTTCTGTTTCTCACCTGGTGACAGTGAAGTATCGATCCTAACTTCTTTCTTATCTTCACCCTTACTCAAATTCAATAAGTTAGTGGATTCCTAATGGGGTTCTATGATTTTCTTTTCTTGCTCCATCAATTCTAATAGATCCTGAGGTAAATCATAATCTTCTGAATCAACATAATCATCAAATTTGTTAATGTGACTCAAATTTTTGAAATCAAATCTAACATCATTATCTTGGTCATCCATAGTATTCTTTATTTAAAGACCTAAAAATGGGTATAATTTTAAATAAATATAAATTGACTTTGGTAAAAGTAAGACAAATATGAATAATAATGAAAAAGAAAGAAAGGAAATGATGAAGATAGTATATGTGAAATGCATCATATTTGTACTTTTATTAGAATAACGAAAATAAGCCCATACATTTGACCTTTGCATGCTCTTAGGTAAAAGTAATTGGAATTTTTAGGTTAGAAAGGATCAAGGATAATGAAAACAGTACATCATTCTTGGGTCCCTAATCTAAAAAGGAAAAAACATCTCTTTATCATGCACAATGTCATCATCTGCAGTAATTTGAACATGAGAAAAAGGCTTTCTCCAATCCTATTATTGGTTCCCTTTTTTTGCCTTCTAATGATCCATGATAGACATGCCTGCCTGAATGGAATGTGTCATACAAATAAGGGAGCATCATTTTTCTACCAACTGAGTCTTGCCCTTTGAGGAGTGCCATTCTCTTTTCTTCCTTCTCTAACATCAAATTCTTTCTATCAATAATAGTAGGCTTGTAGCCTAAGCCTTATCTTTCTTTATTTTCACTTGTGCTCGGTGCCTTTTTGATCCCTCATAAGGACTTTCCTAAGCCTCAACTAGCTTGTTAACCCTTACTAATAGTCTATTTAATCACTATGTTGGTAGTCTTTGATAATTGAAGGATTGGTATTTTAAACCCTTATCCAACATAAGTATCATTTGCTACTTCACAAGCTCTAAATGAACATTATTCAATCACCTCTTCTGTAGCCTCAATGTAAGGAGTAGTTAAGGTTTTTTTCACTAATACATCCTCCTCACCATTTATACAAGCTTGCTTCCCTTCAACAATAAATTTTATCTTCTAGTTCAAAGATAAAGGTACAACCCCAGTCATATGAATCCAAGGTCTTCTAAGTAAACAACTATATGTAGGAGTTATGTCTATCACCTGAAATGGGACATTGAAAGTACACGAACCAATCTTAACTAAATCCTATATCACCAATGACTTCTCTTTATGCTCCATTGAAAGCTCTTACAATCATATGATTGTTTCTCATATGAGAAGGGTTTACTGAAAGTTTTGACAATGTCATTAAAGGCATGACATTAATAGATGACCTATTGTCAATCAATACCTTAGCAATAGTATGGGTTTTGCACTTAATAGTAATATGTAGGGTTTTAACACTACTTCATCCTTTTAGGGGTATTTTATCATCATTAAAAGTGATGAAGTTAAGAGCTATAATATTTCCCACTATGTTATCCACTTTCTTCATAGAAATATTGTATTTTACATAAGCCTGGTTAAGCACTTTTACCAAAGCATTCCTGTGTAGTTTTGAATTTAGCAGTAATGACAATAAAAAATATGAGCTAAAAGTTTATTGAGTTGATCCACCATACTGTACTCATTATGCTTGATGGTATTTAAAAACTCACAGGCTATTTTCTCTTACACTAGCTTGTTGATCTAGACTCCTGGGCTTGTCATTGGCTAAGAACCTTGACTTTTTCCTATGACTTCTTCTCTTACCTTACCTTTCCCTTTTCTGGCTTTCTCTAACATTTTAAGAGTGTAACACTGACCACTCATAATCATTCCTCCTATGCCCATTATATTTACAGTATTCCCAATGCCTAGATCATTTGTGATCTCATTAGATCTTTGTGTCACGAAATCGTAGTCATACTTCCATAGGACTACTTTGTTAATCTAGTAAGGGAATGGACTAGAAACATAAATAGTCATTGGCATCCTAGGAAGGGAATAACTTTTTCAGCCATAGGTTTAAATTTTTCATCATAGTATATCATGAGAGGTTTGGGGATATGAAGGTTACAAAGACACTAATCACCTACCACATTCACACTGATCTCATTATATTTTTTATAAAACTTTATGATGGCTATGTCCATCAAGCTTTGCAAAATTTGTCTAAAGGCTTTTACATCTTTGAATTGAATGTTTGACCATTTCTCTATGGTACTTACAAACCTGGTCGTTATCTTCATAACTTTCATTGTCATTCAAAGATATCGATTGAATTATGTTTGCCTCCATCAAATGATTATATACCCATTCAAAAGGGGTCCTTACTTCATCCACACATATTTTGATCTTTACATTTTTTTCAACACCTACAGCATTAATCTTTCCCTAGGTGTGGTTTGGTGAAGGATTTCCATTAACATCTGGCTTAGGTTTAGCATTAAAAGTTAAAAGCCTTTGATTTATTAGACCTTGTACTTTATGTTTGAGTGCTGTGCTATTTTTAAGAGAGTGCTCTGCCATACTATAATGGTAATCATAATTGGCATTGGGATTATACCAACTCAGATATGGTGGCTTTAATGGTACTACAATAACAGGGGCAATAAGATGGCCTCTCAGTAGCTGGGGGTACAAATTGGTATAAGACATGAAAATTGGGTCAAACTGAGGCTTCTCCAGATTGGCATTGTTTTGCAAGTTTCTTTGGTTATTAGTTCAATGAGTTGATTGAGTAACTGGTCGAGTGGGAGGTACAGAGGTATAATTAAGTGGTTGATGGCTAAAGCTCGGCTTGTATGGTGGCTGATGGGGTGCTTGGTAATAATAGGTTTGTTGGGAGATTTGATTGGTGGTGGGGTAAAAAGGTGAGTTTGGATTATATGGAACAAAGGATGGTGTGGGGAATTTTCATAAGTGATTGCATGTGTCTCATGCTCTTTCTTCTTTAGATTTGCTATGTTCTTTTTGAGCACTTCAATTTTGCCACTCTTGATGGCATTCTTTATCATTTCTCCTAAAATCACCATATTAGAGAAATTCTTTGTTGCATTTTCGATTAACTTGTCATAATAAGGTGCTTTTAATATGTTGACAAATAACACCATGACCTCATTTTCAGTTAATGGCAGCTGGACTTGTACTATCGCATCTCTCCACTATTGTGCATATTCTTTAAAGGTTTTCATTGTCCTTTTCTCTATGTTCTGTAATGATAGCCTGTCAAGGGTTGTATCAAAGACATGTTTATACTGGGCAATAAAGGTTTTGGCTAAGTCTTTCATGAATGAATTTGGCTTCAATCTAGCTATACATACCACCTTGTCGTTGATCCAGTTAAACTATCTTGAAAACAATGTATCAAGAGCTTGTCATTCTGAGTATGGCCCCATCATCTTTCGATAAAGCATAGTAATGTGGGCAGAATAATATTTTGTTCTATCATATTTCTTAAAATCTGAAGTTTTAAATTTACCTGGGATAACTAATCAGGCACCAAACTGAGCTCATTAACATCAATAACCCCATAGACGTCATAGCCTTCTACTGCTCTAAACCTTTCTTCAAGCTGGTTATACTTGTTTTGTATTTTTTAGTTCACCATCAGCTCTGACATTTCTTGTAACTTTTCTTATTCAACTAGATCTTCTAGGTTTGGTACCATAGTTAGGTCAACAGGAATTGATCTTGTGTTAGCATTCACATGGATTTATGGTTAACTAGTGAAAGGATAGGGGCGAGACTGGGCATTTGGTGGCTGCACATATATGCCATAAGAAACTTGAACATGGGATAGGGTGAACCCTGAAGGGTATAGTGGTTTTCCCATACCAACCCGTTTTTCTAGTCTTAAAGCACTAGCAATTCCCTTACCTTTTATTAAATTGGATAACAGTTGCCTTAGTTTAGTCATTTGTGCTTTAATACTTTACTGTATCTCTATTACTTTTTCTCTTATCTCTTTATGTGTCATTTCAACTCTTTCAATCATAGCGACATTCTCCCCTTCCATGATTTGAGTTTAAGAATGAGTATTATATCTTTAAGGATTAGATGACTTATGCTCTTTAACCTCACTATTATTGAACCTTTGTTTATTAATGATGAATTAGAGTGCATGATATAATATTATTATTGTTAATCTTTGCTTAAATTAAAATGCATGTATGGAATGAATGTAATATAAATTAAGGCATTATTTTGGATCAATCTGAGCAAAATAAACCTTCATAACCATACAAGTCTTTGTACATCACCCAATCATTTTTACATTAAAACTGTAAAAATATTTGACTTGAGCATATTGCTCTCTAGCCTCAGATAGAAAGTTCAATAATCTTTGGCTATATCCTTGGGTTGGTATGATTTCTTGCTCAAGTATTTTTGCTTTTTCAATCATTCTACTAGCCTTCTGTATAGCCTTGTCAATTTGAAAAGTTAGGTGTTCTATGTACTATTGCTTTCCTAAACTCTCTACTTTCCACATTTCCTGAGCATCCATTTCTATGTTACAAGTATGAGCCTAATAATATTCCATCCCTTGCCATTCAGTCAAAATCTTATCTATACAATTCTGATTGTTGACCAACTAAAGCTCCAAGCTTATTAATTCTTGTTCCAAAGCTTTTTTCTCATTTTGCAAAACAGAATTCCTACACTTTTCTTTCTTTAATATGGCCTTTAGCTTTTTGTTTTCCTTTTGATATCGGGCCACTCTTTCAGAGGCTCATGAGAGTTTTTCTTTCTATGTGTGCTATTCTTTGGTGAGTGTAAGAATCACTTCTTTGTTTTCCTGAGCTCTATTTTTCCAATACTCCACCATTTCCCTCAATTTTTCCATATCTTTCTTGGAACTCCTTAAAGGTTTGATGTCCAATCTCAATCTCTTATTTTCTTGATGAAGGTCTTGCAAATCTTTTTTTAATACCTTTCGTTCTTTGGTCAACTTTTATATTGCATCCTCATTTATCATCAAATCATATCTCAATTGATTTACTTGATCTATCATTGCCATTTTCTCTTTCTCTAACTTTTTCCTTTCAACCTCAAACTCTCGTTGGTGATCTCAAAAGTCGACCTTAAAGGTTTGATGTCCAATCTCAATCTCTTATTTTCTTGATGAAGGTCTTGCAAATCTTTTTTTAATACCTTTCGTTCCTTGGTCAACTTTTATATTGCATCCTCATTTATCATCAAATCATATCTCAATTGATTTACTTGATCTATCATTGCCATTTTCTCTTTCTCTAACTTTTTCCTTTCAACCTCAAACTCTCGTTGGGTGATCTCAAAAGTCGACAATACCGGCTCTAAAATGGGATTGGGCAACTTATCTAAAACATTGGCTAGCAAAGGCCAAACTTCATTAACCCTTTTCATTCACCATGCAAGGCACCCTTCTACAATATTATCTGCAAATTTAGTTAGGCTTATTCGGTTAACCTACTTCCATGCCTTAATGATTTCATGAACCTATTTCATGTAACCAGGTGTCCTATAATCCAATTCGAGTGAATTAAGTCCATGAGTCACAGAGATGAAATGACACAAGCCATATTGTCTCTGAACCATAAGAGGTGCATAACTCATTGCCCTCTATATTCCCAACAAAGGTACCTATGACTCGTCTCCATTGCTATATAGAATGGTCATAGGAAGCATCCATGATGCCCTCCACATTACATCCTCACTAGTAAGCTTTAGAAAAAACAACATCCATTGACCTTTTGTCCAATCATTCTGCCACCTTAGTGATAAACTCCTTGATGGGAACAAAATGAATGGAGAATGATCGACACGATATCTTCTTTTTTCTCTAAAAGTGACTCTTAAGCCAACTAAAAAATAGTTGAGCACATCCCATGAACTGTCCCTCACCTCTCATTGGACAAAATTGAGTGATCTAATGGTCTTTACTAAAATAGTCAGCTAAGGGTTAATACCTTTATCCAATTGCTCAAAAAAGTAGAGCATTGAGGCTTCTACATGTCTTAATACCTTAAGGAATATTACTAACCCATACACAGCCAAAGTAAATACATCCAATGCCTGATTAGTATCACTATGCTTCTTTATATTATCAAACAGGAAAGCTGATGGAATAGTCTCAACTCCATTCTTTTCTTTCTTATGCTTATCTATTTCCTCAACCTCTATTTGCATAATCTTGGCTAACTTTTTCCTATACCCGATAGTTTTTGCTTTTTCCAATAAATCATGTCTTGATTAACAAACTCTATTCAGAGTAAAGATGAATATTCTTCAATTATAGGGGTCAAGTCTTGTTGATTAAATATGAAACACAATAAGATGGATCTCAAAATTGTATCATAGCCCCAACTAGTACCTCATCAATCTTTACTGACATGAGCAATGCCACATCCCCATATTTCTTCGAAAAAGACTCTTTCTTTTCTACTCACCATTGTTGCCAACTCGGCTACATCATTTTGACTCAAATGCATGTGTACCAACTGTGGAAGTGTAGACACATAATTGACCCCTAAACAATCTTTTTCTTTTTCTTGGGTGCTTTTTGATTGGCTTTTAACTTTCAAATAATTTTTGCTAGGGGCTGATGCCGCTAATGGCTTAATGAGTGCTTCATTTACTATTGATTGATCCAAAACAAACACCCCTCTAAGAATTATGATGCCTATATGATGCATGCAGCAAGATTATGAGCAATAAGAGAAAGAAACAAAAAAAAAGTCAATAACGGTAAAAATAAACAAACAAACAAACATGCAAATAAATAAATAAATAATCAAGCATAGTATATAACAGAGTAGAATATACATAGGTCCTAGCTTTAGGTGATTTTCTTGAGAAAATGGCATGGCTCTATCCTAGGCTAGCTTTTTCTTTTTCTTAGGGTTCACGATATGTTAGGTTAGGATTTACACATCTAAAGGTTCCTAGACTATTTCCTTACATCATTGACTATCATAGACTAGCAAGGTTTTTCGATCTTCACCCATTATAGGCTACTAACAAAAAGGTTGAATTTGAGTGGAAGTGTTTCGCTAGCAAATGCAGAGGTTATTACCTCACGAGAGCATAACTACTTCACTTCCTCCTAAAAAGGACAAAGCCTAGGTCTAGAGCTCATGCATGTAGGTACATATGCAAACTATGTGTAAAAATGACATATTAATCAAAATATCATAAATAAATCATATCATAAATCATAAATACAAAATCAAAACAAAATAACTAACATGCAATTTATTTTTCCTTATACATATATATATTTTTGAAAAACTAAAATAAAGGAAATTAAATTAAACTTCAAATAAAACCAATTAAATCCAACAATTATTAATAACGCATAATTTAAATTTTTGGCCTAACTCTCAAAAAATTCCCTAGTGGAGTCACCAAGCTGTCGTAACGTATCGGTCCGAAGACTCGATCACTAGAGATAAGAATTTAAAAATCATGAAAAAACACGGGGAGTTGTCATCAATCTTTTATAGATGTGATTGGTCACCCAAAAATTTATATTTTTAATAAAACCATAAAACAGGTTTAAAGCTTTATTAAAAAGATGATTTTGGTCGATGAAAATAGATTGTATTTATGAGTCGGTTACGTGTGTGGAAGGATTAGCACCCCCTACGACGCCCATAAATTAGTACTAATTAATTATACGCTATTTGTAATTTTGGATAAAAATGGTTTTCAATATGAAATTTAATTATAATTCCCTTTTGTCTATTTAAAAAATCTTTTATTGAGGAGTATTAAGAGAATCTTCAAATTAAAGAAACACCTTTAAAGTCTCCAACATAAAGACAAAATTTTAAGATAGTCTTCTATTTAAGATTCATCATACCATTCCTTTAAAAAATAAAATAACATCTTTTGTTAATGATAATTATTGATAACTCTCCAACATCTAGGCATAATACTAATCAATTATATTTCAAAGAATGCTATTTTAATTTTATTTGTTCAAAACTAAAAAAAATTTGATATGGTAAAAAAAATTGAATATAATATAATTAATGTTAAACATCCATTACGAAAGCAAAAACATATATATATGCATTATAAATGAAAAAGTTAATTTAAGAACGAAACATAAACAAAATGATGATTAAATAAATTTTGGAATCAAGTGCTCCGTAAATCAATAGATTTGATTTTGAGAATCGTGCTAGAGATAACATTTCATCTTCAGGATCATCATTCTTTTTTTGAAAATGAAAAACATGCTAATTGTTCCTGATGTCTCATAGAGAAACCTTCACTACAACTTGTCATAAGAGATATGTGATGCATGCAACGATTGTGATAAAAATGCCATTATATCATGTGCTTTTATTCATGTTAATTTAACCTTTGAATTGGCTCGATTCTTTCAGACATTAAATGCTACTTTCAAATTTCTCGTTCATCATTAGTTGTTTGTTTTTCCTCTTATTTGGGGCATTTTTGGCTTTTGGTGGACCCATTTGACTCTTTGTCTATCCAGAAACCACTTCTGAATCATTTCTTTATCTTTCTTTGTTCTGTTTCTTTCCCTTTTTCTTGTTTTTAGGCAATCAATCAATTTCCATTACATGTTTTTTCCTGTTTTGTTATTTTTCATTATCCTTATACCTTTCTTCTTTCTTTTCTTTTTCTTTTTCTTTTCTTTCTCCCTTTATTTGCCTTTTCTTTTTCCTTTCTTTTTTTTTTTTTACAACACGTTGGGTTATCATGAACATTATCAATCGTTATTCTAATTTCGAATGACAAATGCAATGATTTCATGCTCCAAGTTGAATATAGATTTGGTTAACCATAGGGACATTTATTTTTATTTAAAAAGAGAAAGATGAGCTTTCGAAACACAAATGATAGGTAATTCAAAGGTATTTTGAGAATCAAATAACATTTCTTTAAATAATGAATACTTAAACAACCTTGATCTACTAAAACCAGATTCTTTTCCCAAAAATTCATTACATTTGTAATTTTGCTATGTTTGATATCATATAACTAGTCTTTGCCCCATAAATATCTAGAGATTCAATCGCTAGATGTAAGAATTTAAAAATCATGAAAAAAACACAAGAAGTCGCCACTAATTTTTTTTATGGTGTGATTGGCCAACCAAAAATTGTCTTTTTAATAACATAATAAAACGGGTTTTAAGCTTTATTAAAATGATGATTTTGGTTTATGAAAACAAATTGGGTTCATGAGTCAGTTACGTGTTGTGAAGGATTAGCACTCCCATAATGCCTATAAAATTAATCCCAATTAATTATGTGCTATTTGTAATTTTAGATAAAAAGGATTTTTTATATGAAATTTAGTTATAATTCCCTTTTGTTTATTTAAAAAAATAATTTATAGAGGAATATTAAAAAAATCTTCAAATTAAAGAAATACCTTCAAAGTCTCCAACATAAAGGCTGAATTTGAAGATAGTCTTTTCATTTAAGATTCATCAAATATTCCTTTTAAAAATAAAATAATATTCTTTGTGAATGATAATTATCGATGAATCTCCAACATCTAGGCAGAGACCAATCAAATATATTTCATAGAATGCTATTTTAATTTTACTTGTTTAAAACTAAAAGTTTAGGAAAAAAACTTTTTGTGTGATAAAACACAAATATAATAATATGATTAATATCAAACCAGCATAACTAAAACAAATATATATGTATGCTTTTTAAATGAAAACATATGCAAAATGATGATCGGGTGTGAATTTAAGAATTGGGATTTCAAATATAATGAAACCACCTAGACTCCCTAACATCTAGGCAGAGCTTGGGTGTGAATTTTTATATTTGGAAATCTTATCCTATTATTATTATTATTAGTTAATTTGACAAATTTGTTTTAAGTTGAAAAAATGTATGAAAATTCTTTAATGAAATAAAATTTTTTAAATACCCCAACATCTAGGGGATATTCGAGAATATATTATTTCATAAAAGGTTTTCATGCAAATCCTTAAAAAATTTAAAATTTTAAGAAAGCTTTTTATGTGGTAAAAAACAAAAATACAAAAATATAATTAATATTAAATAATCATAACTAAATAAACATATGCGTGTGCATTATGAATGAAGACATTAACTTAAAACAAAACATATATAGAAATGATGATTAAGTAAGAATTTAGGAATTGAGATTTCAAATATAAAGAATCCACTAGACTCTTTAACATCTAGGCAGAGTTTGAGTGTGAATTTTTATATTTTAAAAATCTTGTCCAATTATTAGTATTATTGTATTTTTATAACCAAGATTTTAACAAAATGAATTTATTTTTAAGCCATGGAAATGTATGAAAATCCTTAATGAAATAAAATTTTCTAAATACCACAATGTCTAGGCGTCATTCAAAATAAATTGCTTTACAAAAGGTTTTCATGCAAATCTTTATAAATTTAAAAGAGTTTGAGTTTTAGGTAAGCTCGGGTTTGAATTTTAAGACTTTTACGAACCTCTCTAAAAGTCTCCAACATTTGGGCAGACTTTCAGAGTAAGCTCGTTTTTATAATTGTTCCAAAAATTAATTAAAAATTTTTATACAACTAACTATATATTTTTTAGCATAAAATTATTATTATTAATAGTAGTAAAAACCTTCGAAATGCAAATAACAATTAAAATACATAAAATATATTCAAGGAACATAAACAAATCAAATTAAAAGCTAATACATGCATGAGGGGATTAGACATTCAAAACTAAGTATAATCCAAAAATACACATGATTATTATGCTAAAATAACCATGCAAAAGGATGTTTTAAAAAATTTTTATACCTTAATTAAAAATTATTATGTTTTTTTTATTCACCTAGTCTTATTACACTTGTTATTATATTTATTAGATCATATAGTAAACACCATGCCGAAGATAAGAAATTAACCCACCCTTACAACTATCATGCCAAGGAAACCATGCAATGTATGTAAAACTATCCCTACACCCAGAAAGCTAATCAACAAGATAATGATGGGACCATGTAGTGTTCATAACATTTTCATTACATCCATCCATAGATGATTCATGCATTGATGGAATAAAGAAATAGCATGCAAAAGGCCAAGCAAATAAAATTCTAATGGAACAACTTATAGTTCACATAAAGCTTCTTCCACATATGGCTTATTTTTAGCTTTCCATTCTTAAGGTAGTCAACAACAAGAATAAACCAAGACAAGACCCTACGCAAAGGCAAGAAACTAGAAGAAAACAAAACAAAGCTTGAAACTTTAACTTGTATAAGACCCCTTTCATGGAGACAACAAGTTACAAAAGAGAAAGAATTCTTTTCACATTGAAATGCAAAGAGGCATGAGTTTGCCAACGATGTTTTATAAAGCTCAAATGGACCATAACCTAAAGCCACTAATTTCAAGCTTTGGGCTTTGTCTTTTTTTATGTTTCAAAAGAAAAAAAAAAGCCTTGCTTCCTATAAGCATTCAGTCATAAACTCTCTAGCCCTACCAATAAACCTAAGCTACATGTAAGGAAAAGACACAAAAGATAGCTAGAACCTCTATGGTAGCCAAAGGAGGCACCTTTCAAAATTTGGGTGGAAGAAAACAACCAAACCATAGTTGCTCATGAGAAACCAAGTAGCTTGGTTTGGTTGTCCAGTTACTTTCCAGGTTTCTTTACTTGTTCTAGCTTAGGCTAACTAAAGACTACTTATGAAAGATGGAAAAGCAAAGGTAAAGACTTTGTGGTAGGAGGCCAATTGCTACTACCGTTGAAAAAGGTAGAAACTATTTGGCTATACCAGAAAAATAGGGTGAATCTCCTACCATTTTGTAAAAAAAAAAAAAACATAGAACACATGAAGCTACAAACTTCATCAACATACACACCAAGGTCCAAGCATGTAAAGAACAAATAAAAACACTTTGCAAAAAAGATCATAATGGTACAAAAATAGAGTGAGAACAATAATAATAACAGCATACATGCGCCCTTGTATGGGTTGCTCACCTTTGAAACTTTTTTTTTATTTTCAGCCTTTCTTTGTTTGTGCTCTCTCCTTTTTTTTTCGCATGCTCACTCTTTTTTTCCTTTGTTCGGCTAGCCCCTTCTATTCTTTATTTGGTCGGTAGAACCTTTATTCAAAGAGCAAGATCCCAATCTTGCTCAATGAGGGCCCTTGGATGAAATTTCATCCAAGGGCCATAGTTCCTCCTTTTCTTATTTCCAAGGAGCCACCTTTGGCCCTTAGATTAAAAGTTAGCACAAGATCCAATGGCCCACAATAAACACTGTAAAGGTTGAATTTTTATGCCCCTCAAACCTATAAAAAAATTATTTTAACCTTTAGTGCAAAGTTTTGGTATTTACGATAATTTTATTAGAATCAATGTTCCCATGGTCATTTTTGGGAATTTAAAGCACCAAAAATCATGAAAATATTATAGTATTGAGATTTGCAAGGTTTCATAAAATTCTGAGCTCGGGAAAGCTAAATTACAAAAATACCCATATAAGGGTAATTTGGTAATTCACACTTTTTGGAGTATTGCTATGATTTCAGATTTGCCAAAAACCATGAAATATTACGAAATTAATATTTGGAAAGTTTCATGAAATTTTGAGCTTGGGAAGGCCAAATCACAAAAATACCCCTTAAAGGGTATTTTGGTAATTTCACACTTCTCGAGGTACTGCTATGGTTTCAAACTTTCCAAAAATCATGAAATGTTATAAAATATTATGAAATTAAGATATGAAAAGTTTCATGAAATTCTAAGCTTAGGAAAGCCAAATTACGAAAATACCCTTTAAAGGGTATTTTCGTAATTTCACACTTATTGGGGTATTGCTGTGGTTTCAAACTCTCAAAAAATCATGAAATATTATGAAATTGAAATCTAAAAAGTTTCACCAAAATCTGAGATCGAAAAAGCCAAATTAAAAAAATACCGTTATAAGGGTATTTTGGTAATTTTACCCTTTCTAGGTACTACTATGATTTTAAATACAATGAAAATCATGAAATCTTATAAAATTAAGATTTGGAATGTTTCATGAAAATCCAAGCTTGGGAAGGTCAATTTATGAAAATACCCTTATAAGGGTATTTTGGTAATTTTGCCCTTCCTAGGGTATGATGAAAATTTTAGTGTTTCAAAAAATCCCAAATTCAATTTTAAACACATTAATTTTGATTAGGTTTTGAATTTTCAGAATTGATCCGTGCTCTTATCCCCCTTGACTAAGTTTTGTGTAATTTTGACTTTATTTGACCAATTTTGACCCAAGTTGACTTTGGATTTTTAAATAGGTAAATTTGTGAGCCCTTTATGGGTTGTAAATGGTCTTCCTAAATGGTCTCAGCTTATGTTCGAAAATAAACCTCGGATCAATCATGTTAAAAAATACCCCAAGCAAAATTCGATGTCTACAACGATAATAGTATGAAGTATCGAAATACTTGACAAAATGAAAGTTGATGTACCAAAGTAAAAATTTTACTTTTTTTAATACCAAACTAACAAAATATGCATAATACATGATCATTTTACATATTAACTTTTATTGAAATTAAAATTTCTATTTATATCAATAGATTGCATGAATGTTGATAGGACAGAAATTGAATCAACTTAGTTAGCCTAAAAATTGTTTTTGTGAAGGTTTGTCACAAGATATTATTATTATTATTATTATTATTTAAGAAAAAATATTTTGATGGTAGAGTTTTTAGATTACATCAATAAGATTAAAGAATAAACAAATGTTTCAATAAGATATGTTTATAAATATTAAAAACTAATTAACTGATAAATGAACGCATCTCAATTTCTTAATTTTACTTCCTAAGCTTAAAATTTTCACAATCGGTGTATGAAAGAAAATTCCATTTTTAATTGGTCTAATTTCATGAGTAAAAGATAGATTTATGTATTGACCAAATAAAAGAAAAATGTTTTTGTTGGCCAATTGTTCCATCATGTTATGGAGAGCGTATAGCTCATGGTAATGGACTTTAAACAATGGGGAGGGGTAGGGGATGGGGAGAAGATTATAAGAAAAGGTTAGTCACTTTGTCAAAATGGTTTTTTTTTTAATTTATGTCGTAACAGTTTTGGAGGTCACTAGATGAATTTGAAAACAAAAGGTGGAATCGCCACCAATCTTTTTTGGCTAGGTGCCATTGGCCACCTATTAAAATTTATCCTTTTAATAAAAATTTTTAAATTAATTAAAACTTCATCAAAAATATAATTTTGAGTCTGTGAAAATAGTTTGAGTTTGGGAGTCAGTTATGTATAGGGAAGGATTAGCACCCCCAAAATGTCTGTTTAAAATAGTACTAATTAATTATATGTTATCCCTTACTTTTGACTAAAATGGTCTTAATTTTGGTATTTAAAATTTAATTTTCTTAACTTTCCTTAAAAACATATTTTTATTTTTAGCATGCTTGAAAAATAAATAAGAGCCTTATATATTGAAAAATTCCTAAAAATATTCCAACATTCTGGTAATATTAAAATGAATCATCTCACCTAAGAAATTTTTAAGAATTGCAACTTGGAATTCTTAAAAATCTTGTCCTTGGTGGTTCATACTTATTTTCAATATTTATATTAAAAAAATCATGAAGTATAATATCTATAATTTAAAATCAAATAATATTTTCTAAAAATTCATTTCTAAGTCATTTATAAATAACGGGAAACTTTTATTGAAAATTAATCTAAATTGGTGGCATTTTAGATAAATTTTTTTAACTAGAGATTTCAGAAAAATCACTACTCAGATTCTTTTATATCTCATCCTTAGAGATATTTTTTGCTTTAAAAAAATGTAATAATATTGTGTCGTAACAGTTTTGGGATAACCAGATGTAAAAAATTTTAAAATCAAGAAAAATGAGAGGAGTCGCCACCAATTTTTTTTAGGGTGTGATTGGCCACTCAAAAGTTTATTTTTTTAATAAAACTATAAAAGCAAATTTAAAGTTTATCAAAAAGATAAATTTTGATCTACGAAAACTAGGTTGGGTCTGAGAGTCGATTTTGTGTGGGGTAGGATTAGCACCCCACAACGCCCATAAATTGGTACTAATTAATTATGCGTTATTTTTAGTGTTGGATGAAATGGTTTCGATTTAAAATTTAATAATAATTCTCTTTTATTATTTTAAAATTAATTTTATCAAACTTCTTTATTTAAGAGTATTGAGAAAATCTTTAAGTTAAAAAATTATCTTAAAATTCTCCAACATCTAGGTAGAACTTTAAAGATAATGCTTTTAACTGATATTTACCACGACATCTCTGGAAAATGAAAACAACATTCTTTGGTAAAGATAATTGTTGATAACTCTCAAACATCTAGGTAAAGTACCAAAAATTATTCCCCTTAGGATGTTATTTTTATTTTATCCCATATTTTTAAATTAAACATTTTTATGCAAAAATGCCAACAATGGTATTATTAGACAACAAACAATAACTAAAGGCACAAACATGTGAATTGAGTGCAATCTAAAATAAATAGATGTACTAATAGATATTATGCGTAATAATGAAATGCAATTTTGAAATTGGGTTCTTAAATATAATGAGACCACCCTGACTCGCTAACATTTAGGTAAAGTTTAGGTGCGACTATTTATATTTAAGATCCCATTATATATATTCCTTTGTTTGTTTAGTCCCATTATTAAAGTGAATTAAGGATTCGCATGAAAAACTTAATGAAATAAAGTTTCTTAAATATCCCACTGTCTAGGTGGCATTCGAGAACAAATTATTTTATGTGAGATTTTCACATGTATCCTTAAAATTTTAGAATGGTTTTGGGCATAAGTTTGGGTCGAGGCTTTAACATTTGAATTATTGTTTGGTGATGATTCAGGGTTGCATACCAAATTTGGGATTTTAGGTTTTAAATTTTAAAATTTAGAGTTTTATGTTTTAGATTTTAGAGTTTTGAAATTTTAGGGTTTTGAAGGTTTATGGTTTTAGGTTTTGGGTTTTATGGATTTAAAAGTTTTTAAATTTTTAAGGTTTGGGATTTTAGGGTTTCAATTTAAGGGTTTAAGGTTTTAGGGTTTTAGCTTTATGGTTTGAAGGGTTTAAGGCTACAATTTTAAGGTTTTGAGGGGGTTTTAGGGTTTCGATTTTAGGGTTTAGAGGGTTTAGGCTTTGATTTTTGCATTTAGGGTTTAATGTTTCGATTTTAGGGTTTAACGGTTTTAAGGTTTTGATTTTAGGGTTTAAAGGGTTTAGGGTTTCAATTTTTGAATTTTAAAAACAATAACATCTTTGAAAATCTTTAACATCTAGGCAAACTTTCAAAGAAGTTTGATTTTTATGATTTTCAAAAATTAATTTAAAATTTTTCATATATTTTCTTTTTATAAATATTTATTATTAATAATATTATTAATTTATTTATTGGGTTTTTAAATAATTCTCCAACATCTAGGTGGAGTTATCATTATTTAAAACACGATTATATTCCCTCCAACATCTAGGCAGGAAAAAATTTCCTTATTGCTAGTTTATTTGATATTTGGTATATATTTTATATCATTTATTTTTTATTTAACACTTTGATTATTATTCTTTATAAAAAAATATTTTAAAAAATCAAAAGTTTTGAAATAATTTTTTATTATTGTTTTTGTTATTATTATTTAGTTATTGTTATTTTATTTATTATAAGGTTTATTTTAAGTTTATTTTATCTTTTTGAATGAAATTTAAAATTACTAAATTTTAATTTTAATTATCATTATTTATTGTTATTTACTTATATCATTAATAAAAAAATAAATATTTATTCTAAAAAATTAAGCATGCTTAACTAAAAATAACATATAAAAAAAGAAATAAATAAATAAAAAATAATAAAAAAAATTATCTGAATCGGATCGGTCAACAATCTGGTCAATGCTAGTTCAACTGGATCGAATAAAGGGAAGGTTCGATAAGCGGTTTGGTTGAACCAGTGAGGGGTGGTTCAATTGAACTAGTTGAAGGCTGGCTGAAGCGGGTTCCCGAGTCAGGTTACGCAGATCTTGGGTCGAGTCACGAGCATGTGTGGATCCTCCCTTCTTAAAATGGCATCGTTTTGAGCTTCCTTAACCCTATATAAAACCCCAAAATGTTTTTACTTCATTTCCTCTTTTCTGCCAAAAAAATTTCAGGGCTCTAGGGAGAGCTCTAATGGTTCTACTAGTGTTTGATGTCTAGCCCTCGCTTTGTCATGCTAGCCATCATCTAGTGTCACCGTCGGTGGTCGAAAAGTGTTAAAAACTTCCAAAAATTTTCCTCAATGTGCTCTTTCCAAATCCAATATTCCTTTCGCTAGGAATAACCCTGATTGGTAAGCTTCAATTTTCCCTTTTTTTTGTAAACTAATTTTTTTTTTTTTTGCTTTTTTACAAGGACTTGGCACTAATGGTTCTTCTTTATAAGGAGGACTGTTTGTGATTGTTTGATTTTTTATCTTTTGTTTGTTTTTTGATGTGTGCTGGGGGTCTTTAAGTACAAGTCTGTGTTGCCTAAGGTTCGACTAGGGTCGAGGGTGCCTGGTGAGAGGTGTCATATAGTGTGAGAACGCTGGAACTTTGAGGGTTAGGGCACGCGAAGAGCCATGTCGTTTAGGCGTGGGAGCTTAGGTACCAATGTATACATGGGAGATTTAAGGTTTCTGGGTGTATAACAATTTAAAGCTTGGTGAGGGTCGAATAAAGGTTTGGTCTCACATAGGTGAAGACCTACGCACTGTGTAAGAAGGTGTAAGGTGCTGGGGGTGTAAGGAACTGATGTTTGGAATGGGTGGTCTTTTAAGACACCGGCCTTTTAGGATAATGGCTGGAGTAAGTGGTAGTTGGTAAAGGTTCAGGGTATCGCTATGACTGTAGGGGAGTAGGTGATTCAAGGTTTTCAGGCAGTTGTCGGTAAGGGTAAGGTATGGGTTTAGTGGTTCCGTGCACAACACCACTGTCCCTTTTTTTTTTAAATATTTTTTATTAATATATTTAATTTATTATTAATTTTAATATTAATAAACAAAACTTGAAAATAGGATTTAATCTACCAAACCCGAACAAAATTTGATGTCTATAGCTATCCGTCTTTAGATATTACTGAGAATCAAGAATAGGACAAAGACAAAGACAAAGACAACAATTTTGCCCGAAGCCAACTCGATAACTCCCTAAAAGTTTTTTTCTTTTTGGATTGAACTAGAAGTCAAGAGATAAAAAAATGATTAGGATGACATCACAAGTCGAAAAATAAAGAGTCAACCGGGACAACACCACAAGTCAAAAAATAAAAAATTGATCGGGATAACACCGTAAGTTGAAAGATAAAGAATCGACTAAGATAACACCGCAAGTCGAATAAAGTGATCGTTAATTTGGGTTTACATGCTAGCTAAACTGGGCTTAAAACTTTCTTTGGTGATAAATAGATTGGGCTTAAATTTCATTAGGGGCCAAATAAACTAGGCTTAAAATTTCATTGGAGGCCAGATAAACTGGGCTTAAAATTGGGTGCTAGCCAAACTGGGCTTAAATCTTTCATCGAAGGCCAGATAAATTAAGTTTAAAATTTTATTGAAGGCTAGATAAACTAGGCTTAAATCTTTCTTTGGGGCCCAAATAAACTGGGTTTAAAATTAGATGCTAGCTAGACTAGGCTTAAATCTTTCATCGAAGGCCAGATAAACTAGGTTTAAAATTTCATTAGGAGCTGGGTAAACTAGGCTTAAGAATTTTTTTTGGTGCTAGTAAACTAGGCTTAAAGCTTAAATCTTTTTTTGAGGGCTAGATAAACTGGGCTTAGGATTTCCTTGGAGGCCAAATAAACTGGGCTTAGAGTTTATGCAAATTTGAATTTTTCTAAGGAACTAACAATGCCTATTAAAAACAAAAAAAAAATGAAAAATCTCTTTCAATGGATTGGTTGATTTAGAACCCAAAGATTCCTATTGATTTAAAAAAACTTCACCACTCAAAAGAGATAAAAGGGGTATATAATTTTTTAGCTAATCTCAGTTTATATGCTAGCTAATCTGGGCTTATGTGCAAGTTAAACCGGGCTTATGTACCATCTAAACTAGGCTTAAAACTTTATTGATTCCAGATAATCTAGGCTTAACTTTTCATTAGTGCCAGTTAAACTGGGCTTAAAACTTCATTAGTGCCAGATAATCTGGGCTTGCGTGCCAACTATATTAGGCTTAAATCTCATTGATACCAGATAATCTAGGCTTAAGACTTCATTGATGCCAGCTAAACTAGGCTTGAAATTGTTTTCTTTTTAGAATTTGGCAATCCTTATCAAAAATAAAAGAGGTGAGAATTTTCTTTCCAAATGGATTGAATGATTATGTAGAAGAAGATTTTTGTTTATTCAAAAAGGTTTCAACACTTGAAGGGAATAAAAGAGGCATATAATTTTCTATGCAAGTTCACAGATGAAGCATAAGCTTTTCTAAAACATGAATTCCTTGAAAACCAAACATATTCAACATTTTTCTTAGTCTTCAAATGTGACATTTCGATATATGTTAAGGTTAGCTATAAGGGATTGAGATTTTAAAAGGTTATTTGGGAATGGACAAAAGTTGAAATTTTTTAAATCAACCTATCTCAGACTTATAGGACTTTGATATTTCAGATCTTTCAATAAAGTTTGGCTTATCTTTGTTCAGCATCTACCATATTTAACATTAGAAATGGCCTTTCAGGGTTTGCTCTAGACTGCCATCTAGGATTTTTACCCTAAAGCCATTCTTATTTCTATTTTTATTCTTTTTTTGATTAACACACCATGCACAAAAAATATTCAAACTTAATCTGAAAGGGGAAAAAATTTTTTTCGAAATGAGTTAACAATCTAAACAGGAAATTATGTAATAAATGGGGACTCAAAAGATTCATGGTCATTTTTCCAAGAGAAACTTTGCAATTTTAAGCCTCCATGCTTGATCCAATATGGACTTTTCTAAGGTTGTAACATAGGTTAAGGTTTGGGGTTGTCAAAGAAAATGATAGAAAGGCCCAAAATAAGTATTTAAGGGCATTTAAAATCAATGATCATTTTCCTATTCGAGAGATACACTCTGGGGTCTATTCCTTTTTGTTTTCCACCCATTCATTTTTTTTTCCTTTTTTATTTTTCTTTGTTTTTATTTTCCTCTTTTTTTTTCTTTTTTTTTCATTGAATGGATTCAAAACTTTTGTGAACTTTATATTAGGCTTTTGCCCCCATCCCATGAGATTTCATTTGGACATCCCCATTCTCAACCCCTTAAATGCGTTCCATTTTGTCCCCTAGTATAGAGGGTGATCCTTAGTCAGAATTTATTTTGAAAGAATTCAATCAGGCTTAAAAGGGTGACAAGGGATAAATTTTTATTTTTGTGAAGGGATAATGAAAGATGGCCATTTGTCATTTCAAGCGTAAACACTTAAATTGAAGAGTAGTTCCTTTTAGGAAAATGAACTTGAAGAAAGGTTTTCATTTCAAAAGTTTGTGTTTTTTTTTTGTTTTCATTTTTTTGAATTATTAGCCTTTTCTATTTTAGGTTTTTTTCTCGTCCTTTTTCCAAAACTTTGACTTCGTTAGGACTTTATTTAGATTTGCCCAAATTTTTGAGTGTATGATGTCATAACTAATTTTTTTTTTAAAATTTTTTTTACATGCCTTCATAACCCATACCTAAATTCATTATGCCAGTAATACATTTTATGGAAGATGTCCCATTTTAACAAACTACCTTTAATGAAATTTATTATAAGAAAAGGATCATATGGAATGGATAAGAAAAGGATAATGTGGGGTAAACCTGTTTAAGGTCTCAAATGATCTAAATTACTCCACAAAAAGAGAACAAAAGGGTTGATCATAACTCAAGTTGTCTTAAAAGAAATAAGGTCTTTCTTCTCAGACAAACATGCCCCTAAGACAAAAGATCGACCAATTTTGGGGTAAAAAGTTGAAAGGTTGGTACACTTGAGTTCATTTTGCAAGACTTGGGTTTGAAAATTTGGAACTTGCAGCATAATCTTGACACATCAAATTACCATATTTGAATTTTTAAAAAGTTAGTGTTTATGTATTTGGGAAATTTTTAATAGTGATTGCCAACTCATTCTAGACTCAAAACTTTCCTTTTTCTCTTTTTTGTTTTTTTTAAAGGTGTTTTTATAGCCTCGATACTTAGCTTCATAGGGCTTTATTCAAACCTAACATTTTTTCCATTTTTATCACTTTCTTTTAGAGAAAATTGCAATATCTAAAACTTAAATGAAATAAAAGACCTTAAATGATAATATAACCATAAAACACTATGATGCACAATGTTCACTCATGTGATGAAAACATTCAAACTTGACCCAAAATTTACAATCTTAGTGGTACTCTCAAGATGACACTTAAACTTATAAACAAATGTTCCCCACTTGGTGACTTAATTTTAGCATCATTGACCTACAACTTGCCGACTGTCAATAATCAAAATCACTAATAAATTCTTCAAATTTTATAAAATTTGCATCAATCAGGGCTGAACTATATCCTCGAAGGTAGTACAATTTTCTATGGAATGCCCTATAACTCTATCATGAAATTCACATTTAACATTTAGGTCGTACCACTTTAGGTATAGAGGCTTTTTGGGTCTTGTAGGAACGATAGAGATCATATGATTCTTAACCAGTAAGGTAAAGAGCTTAGCATAAGGCATTGGAAGTGAATGATACATCTTAACTCTCTATCTCTTACGGCTTCGTGAATGGCTTAAGTTGGTCTTTGGTTCTATAAATGTTTATGGCAAAAGAACTGAAGCACACAAATGAACCATTTTTTCATTATTCTTAGATCTTTTATTCCCCTATTATAGTTGGATTGAACCATTTTGTATCTATAAGTAATCGCACCTTATGCTTGAAACCCTTAAATTCTTAATGGAATGCCCCGTATTTCCACCATGGTATTCGTATCTTGCATTTGGGTCAAAATATTTTAGATACGGAGGCTTTAAAGCCTCTGAAAGCATAGGGACAATAAGGTGTCTCTCAAATAGATAGGAAAAAAGTTTTTCATATGAAATAAGGAGAGGATTTAACTATTTTTTTTGGGTAATTTTTGGATAATAAGTTAACTAGGAGTCTTAGGATTTGGTAGTGGTGTAAATGTTCGAACTTTAGCAATCGGTCGAATAGGTAGTTGGGGAATGGACGGCTAAAACTTTTGGTTCAAATATGGACTTCCCAGAGATTTGTAATGAAGTTTTTAGGGCTTGATGTAGATGTTAGAAAGGATGGAAAAAATATCATGAGAATATTTAACGCAAGTTTGAGCTTGTGAACAATTAGTGAAGGTGACAAAACTGGTAACCCATCATTAGAAATCAAATTCTGAGAGATCAGGACCTGAACGGCATCACCATTTTTGATGTCTTACTCCAGACTTCTTATTGCTTCAACCATGAATGATTCAGCGATGCTCTGATATGTCTAGCCCATAGAATTGTTGATCATGCTCATTGATTCAAAGGATTCACTTTGGTGAGAATTCGGTAAGAACTCTTGAGAAGGCATCAAAATAAATTTATTAAGTCTATCCACGATTTTTGTCAACTTAATGAGCTATTTTGTCACTTCTCGAATGTCAAGCCAAACTCCTCTTGATTTTGTTCTAACGCACTAATTTGGGCCTTCAATTGATCTTCCATATTTTCAGCTTCTTATACCCATTAACAAAAATATTATTTTAAGGGTTTAATACCAACAATGCTTATGTAATTATTCTTGCTAAATGAATGACACAATTCCTGTTTGGTATGCAACATGTCTATGAATGCTTGCATATGATAATGATACAAAGATATATACAAAAATGGAATAACCTAAAAATATAGAAACTAACTTAATGATGAATGGAATGACTAAATTCCAAAAAGAAAACAAACTTCTTACCTATCCTAAATCTTTTTTTTTTTTGCTTTTTTTGCCTTTTTCTTTTTTCCATCTCTTTTTTTTTATCCTAACTTTATTTACACTATTATTACCCTTAAACACAAACTATATCAAAATGCCCCACCTATCCTAATTTGGGTAATTTTTATGAAAGAAAAATGGCATGGCTTTGAACTTCTAAATAATTTTTACAAAAGGTCGACACCACTAATGGCTCCATGAGAGCTCTTTTTTTTTTTTTTGCTTTTTTTTCTCTTTTTTGTCTCTCTTTTTTTATCTTGTCAATGACGGACCTAAAAGAAATACCCAATCTTAAAATAAAATGTCTATGTAATGTAAGCAACACAATCAAAGAATATATAAAAAAATAAAAATAAAATGACTCAATAATTCAAAATTAACAAGTAATAGAAACAATATAGCAACCATACAACAAAATGATATAATGTATATAGTGTCCTAACTTTTGGTAACTTTTAAAAAGGTGACATGGCTCTACCCTAAGGAGGCTTCCTATGGCTCTCAATATGTCAAGTTGGGATTTATTTATCTAAGGTTACCAGACTATTCCTCACACAATCATCCGTTATAAAACTAGTAAGGCTCCCCGATCCTTACCCATTATAAGCTATCTGAGTGGAAGTGTTTCACTAGTGAATGCGGAGGTTATCACTTCATAAGAGCATAGCTATTTCACTTCCTCCTAAAAAAGATGAAGCAAGGGTCTAGAGCTCATGCATGTAAGTGCATATGCAAAAGTGTGCAATGTGACATATTAATCAAAATATCATCAATAAATCATAAACACAAAATCAAAACAAAATAATAAGTAACATACAATTTATTTTATCTATTAACTTGTATATATATATTTTTAAAAAATTAAAATAAAAGGAATTAAATTAAATATAAAATAAAACCAATTAAATCCAACCACTGTTAATAATGCATATTTAAAATTTTGGCCTGACTCTCAAACAGTCCCCAGTGGAGTCACCAAGCTATCGTAACGAATTTAGGACCTCCAGACATAAAGAATTTTAAAATTGAGAAAAAATGAGAGAAGTCACCACCAATATTTTTTAGGGTGAGATTGGCCACCCAAAAGTTTATCTTTTTAATAAAACTATAAAAGTCAAAATGATAAATTTTGGTTTATGAAAACTAGGTTAGATCTGGGAGTTGGTTACGTGTGGCGAAAGATTAACACCTTTACAACATCCATAAATTGGTACCAATTAATCATGCATTATTTTCAATGTTGGATGAAATGGTTTCGATTTGAAATTTAATAATAATTTTCTTTTATTATTTAAAATAAAAGATAATTAATTTTATCAAAATTCTTTATTTAGGAGTATCGAGGAAATCTTTAAGTTAAAAAATCATCTTAAAATTCTTCAACATCTAGATAGAACTTTAAAATAATACTTTTAACTAATATTTACCATGACATCCCTTGAAAATGAAAACAACAGTCTTTGGAAAAGATAATTGGTGATAACTCTCTAACATCTAGGCAGAGTACCAAGAATTATTTCCCTCAAAATGTTATTTTTGTTTTATTCCATATTTTTAAATTAAACACATTTTTTATGCAAAAATACCAACGATGGTATTATTAGACAACAAACAATAACTAAAGGCACAAACATGCGAATTAAGTGCAATCAATAATAAATAGATGCAATAATAGATGTTATGCATAATGATGAAATGCAATTTTGAAATTGGGTTCTTAAATATAATGAGACTACCTTGACTCCCCAACATCTAGGCAGAGTTTAGGTGTGACTATTTATATTTAAGATCCCATTATATATATTCCTTTGTTTGTTTAGTCCCATTATTAAAGCGAATTAAGGACTCACACAAAAAACTTAATGAAATAAAGTTTCTTAAATACCCTATTGTCTAGGTGGCATTCGAGAACAAATTATTTCATGTGGGATTTTGACACGTATCCTTAGAATGTAGAATGGTTTTGGGCATGAGTTTGGGTTGGAGCTTTAAGGTTTGAATGATTTTTCAGTGATGATTCGGGGCCACGTACCAAATTTGGGATTTTAGGTTTTGAATTTTAAATTTTAGAGTTTTAGGTTTTGGATTTTAAGGTTTTAAAATTTTGGGGTTTTGAAGGTTTATGATTTTGGGTTTAGGGTTTTAACGGTTTAAAGCTTTTAATTTTTTAGGGTTTGAGATTTTAGGGTTTCAATTTAAGGCTTTAAGGTTTTAGGGTTTGAAGGGTTTATGATTATAATTTTAGGGTTTGAAAGGTTTAGGGTTTTAATTTTAGGGTTTGGGGTTTAATGCTTTGATTTTAGGGTTTCGAGGGTTTAGGTTTCGATTTTAGCATTTGGGGTTTAGGGTTTTGATTTTTAGGGTTTGGAGTTTAAGGTTTTGATTTTTTATTTTTGAATTTTAAAAATATGAACATCTCTAAAAATCTCTAACATTTAGGTGAACTTTCGAAACAAATTTAGTTTTTATGATTTTCAAAAATTAGTTTAAGAAATTTTCATATATTTTCTTTCTACAAAATTTTTTTATTAATTTATTAATTGGTTTGTTTTTAAATAATTTCCCAACATCTAGGCTATATTATCATTATTTAAAACACGATTATATTTCCTCCAACATCTGGGCAAGAAAAAATTTCCTTGTTAGTAGTTTATTCGATATTTTATATATATTTTATTATTATCATTTATTTTTTATTTAACACTTTGGTTATTATTCTTTATAAAAAAATATTTTAAAGAATTAAAAGTTTTGAAATCATTTTTTATTATTGTTATTGTTATTATTATTTAGTTATTATTATTTTATTTATTATAAGGTTTATTTTACTTTTTTTTTATCTTTTTTTAATGAAATTTAAAATTATCAAAATTTAATTTTAATTATCATTGTTTATTGTTATTTACTAATATCATTAATAAAAAATAAACATTTATTCTAAAAAAATAAGAATGCTTAAATAAAAATAATATATAAAAAAATAAATAAATCAAAAATGAAAAAAAATTTTTTACCGGAACCAAACTGATCAATGGTCTGGTCAATACTAATTCAACTGGAATGAAAAATGGGATGGTTCGGCAAGCGGTTCGATTGAATTGGCTGAGGGGTGGTTTGGCAAGCAGTTCCATTAAATCGATTAAAGGCTGGTTGCAGCGAGTTGCCAGGTCAGGTCATGCGAATCTTGGGTCTGGTCACAGGTATGTGCGGATCCTTACCTCTTAAAACAGTTTCATTTTGGGATTCTTTAACCCTATATAAAACCCAATTTTTTTTTACTTCATTTTTTTTTCTACCAAAAAAAATTCAAAGCTCTATGGAGAGCTCTAAAGGTTCTACCAGCATCCATCATCTGGCGTCCAGCCTCCACGCCGTTGCATTGGCCACCATCCAGTGTTGTCATTCGGTGGTCAAAAAGTGCCAAAAACTTCCAAAATTCTCCTCAATGCGCTCTTTCTAGATCCAATATTCGTTTCCCTAGGAATGTCATAACGTATCGGTTCAGAGACTTAATTGCTATATGTAAAAATATTTTAAAAATAATGAAAAACACAGAGAATCACCACCAATCTTTTTTAGGGTGTGATTGGCCACCCAAAAATTTTATCTTTTTAATAAAACAATAAAATTGGGTTTAAAGCTTTATCAAAAAGATGATTTTGGTCTACGAATAAAACGATTGGGTTCGGGAGTCAATGACGTATGGGGAAGGATTAGCACCCCCACAACGTCCATAAAATTGGTACCAATCAATTATGCACTATTTGTTACTTTGGATAAAAATGGTTTTCTATATGAGATTTAATTATAATTCCCTTTTGTTTGTAAGAAATAAAATTAGTTTAAGAAAACTTTTACTTAGGAATATGATGAAAATCTTCAAATTAAAGCAATACCTTCAAAGTTGCCGACATAAAGGCGGAATTCAAAAATTGTCTTTCCATTCAAGATTTACCATAACATTCCTTTTTTAAAAATAAAATAACATTCTTTGTAAATGATAACTATTGATGACTCTCCAACATCTAGGTAGAGTACCAATCAATTACATTTCACAGAATGCTATTTTGATTTTATTTGTTTAAAATAAAAAATTTAAGAAAAACTTTTCATGTGATAAAACAAAAAAAAAAAAATATAGTTAATATTAAACCAACATAGCTAAAATAAATATATACGTATGCATTATAAGTGAAAACATATGCAAAATCATGATCAAGCGTGAATTTAAGGACTGGGATTTCAAATATAATGAAACTACTCGGACTCCCCAACATCTAGTGGAGCTTTAGTACAAATTTTTATATTTGGAAATCTCATCCCATTATTAGTATTATCAGTTAATTTGCACTTGTTAATCTAACAAATTTATTTTGAGTACTGAAAATGTATGAAAATTCTCAAGGAAATAAAATTTTTTAAATACCCCAACATCTAGACAGTATTCGAGAACAGACTATTTTATAAAAAATTTCATGCAAATCCTTAAAAATTTAAAATTTTAAAAAAACTTTTATGTGATAAAAAAATGAAAATACAATAATATAATTAATATTAAACAAATGTAACTAAACGAACATAGACATATGCATTATGAATGAAGACATTAACTTAAAACGAACATATGCAAAAATGATGATTAAGTAAGAATTTAAGACAGGGATTTCAAATATAATAAAATCACTAGGATTCCCTAACATCTAGGCAGGGCTTGGATGCAAATTTTTATATTTAAAAATTTCGTCAAATTATTAGTATTATTGTATTTTAATAATCAAAATTTCAACAAAATGAATATACTTTAAAGTTATGGAAATGCATGAAAATTCTTAATGAAATAAAATTTCTTAAATACTCTAACATCTAGATGGCATATAGAAACAGATTATTTCATAAAATATTTTCAAATCTTTTTAAAAATGAATTTGAGGTTTTAGGTAAGTTTGAGTTTAAATTTTAAGATTTTTATGAACCTTTCTAAAAATATCTAATATTTACGCAGATTTTCGGAACAAGTTCATTTTATAATTATTTCAAAAAAAAAATTTTTATATTCTTATATTTTATACATACTTCTTCTTTCTTTCAATATCAACATCCTAATTATTCTCTTTTTTATTATTTTTATTTTATTATTTTATTATATTTTTGTAAAGCAAGAGTGCGAGTAAAATAAATTGTATCCAAAACAAATAAGTATGGATAAATATTATAAAATGCATGCATGACACCCAACAAAATCAACTTGTACCCCACGCCTAGAAGTTTTTTTTTTTTTTTTTTTTTTTATGTTAATGAATGCAAAAGACAAAAAAAACTTAAATTAGAAAATTCAAAGAATGAGATAGTTTGACAACGTAAAAGTTCTCTACTAGCCTAGGTCCTATTAACATATTGCAAGGTTTCAACAGTTCCTAAGACTCTAGACAGCAGTATTCATGGATTTGTTTTTTGTCTTTTTGTCTTTAAAATCGGAGTACTCCTCCGCGCTAGTATAGCACGGCAGCAGGACTGAAAACCCAACATGGCAGAAGGCTTTCGCAGGAGCTATGGCGTACATGGGCAGAGGACAATAGCCTTTACCTTCATGAATTAACACAGACCGCATACAACAACAACCCCCACCCTCTAATAGCCCACACGGAGAAGGAAGAAATCAGAAGCCATGAAAGACTAAAGCCTCAACCTTCCACCCATAGACCATACGCAGAAAGGCACCAAAAAGCGTGACAAAGCTTTGGGTTTTTAATTAACAAGTTATGCAGGGAACAGAATAACAAACATGGAAGCAACCAACAAACCCTCTTCCCCTCCAGATCACTTATCACTCCCTATTTTAGAAACCATTTTCTGTTTTAGTCTTCTTCCACGCCAAAATAGGAGGAGCTGTACATAAAAAAAAGTCCAAACCGTGACTGCCTATGGAAGTTTAGGCAGCATGGTTTGGTTAATCCCAACTGATTTCCTTTTCTTTATTTGCTTTAGCTTAAGCTAACTAAAGGCTGGTTATGAAGGATGGAAAGGCAAGGGCCTTAAAGAAGCAAAGCTAAGGTGGAATGATTTGTGGAGTGCGCCGACTGCTGCTGCCATTAGAAGAGGCAGCAGCTGTTCGGCAATGCCAGCAAAAAATGGGATGAGATTTCAACCATTTTTGCACCAAAAGCAATAGAACATATATAACTTAAACTTCATCCACATTCACACCGAAGTCCAAGCATGCAAAGAACAAATGAAAACACTTTGCAGAAAAGACCATAACCGATGCAAAAATGGAGTAAGAACAATGATAAAAAAAAAACAGCATACATGCCCTTGTGTGGGCTGCTCACCTTTGAAAATTTTTTTGTTTTCAGCTTACCCCTTTTTTTTTGTTTGTGCTTTCTCTTTCTTTTTTTTTTTTTTTTTTTTTCAGATGCCTCTCTTTCTTCTCCTCCTTGTTCCAGCAGCTTCTTCTCCATGCTTTATTCGGCACCCCCCCCTAAAGAAATGCAAGATTTCAATCTTGCTCAATGAGGGCCCTTTGATGAAATCCCATCCAATGGCCAAAATTCCTCCTTTTCTCCATTCCAAGGAGCCATCTTTGGCCCTTGGATTAAAAGTCAGCAAAGCATCCATCGGCTCAGATTAAACACTGCAAAAGGTTGAATTTTTATGCCCCTCAAACTAATGGAAAAGACCATTTTTACCCATAATGCAAAGTTTTGGTATTTATGGTCATTTTCTTAGAAATCATTGTTCCTATAGTCATTTTTGGGATTTTAAAGCACAAAAAATCATGAAATATTATAAAATTAAGATCTAGGAAGTTTCGTGAAATTTTGAGCTTGGAAAAGCCAAATTATGAAAATAACCTTATAAGGGTATTTTCATAATTTTACACTTTTCGAGGTACTGCTTTGATTTCATATATACCAAAAATCATAAAATATTATGAAATTAACATTTGAAAAGTTTCGTGAAATTCCAAACTCGAAAAAGTCAAATTATGAAAATACCCCTATAAGAGTATTGTGGTAATATTACCTTTTTTAGGGTATTGCTATTGTTTCGAGCTCACCAAAAATCATGAAATATTATGAAATTGAAATCTAAAAAGTTTCATGAAAATCTGAGCTCAAGAAAGCCAAATTATGAATATAGCCCTATAAGGGTATTTTGGTAAGTTTACCCTTCTTAGGGTACTATTGTGATTTTAAATACACCAAAAATCATGAGATATTATAAAATTAAGATCTGAAACGTTTCACAAAAATTCAAGCTCGAGAGGTCAATTTACGAAAATACCCCTTATAAGGATGTTTTGGTAATTTTGCCCTCCCCAAGACACGATGAAAATTTTAGTACTTCAAAAAAATCTCAAATTTAATTTTAAACCATATTGATTTCAATTAGGGTGTGAATTTTTAGAACTAATATGTGTTCTTATCCATTTTGATCAAGTTTTATGCAATTTTGACTTTGTTTGATCGGATTTAACTCGAGTTGACTTTGGATTTTGAATAGGCGAACTTGTGAGCTCTTTATGGATCGTAAATGGTCCTCTCAAATGGTCTTGGCCTATGTTCAAAAATGAGCCTTGATCAATCATGTTGAGAAATACTCCAGACAAAATTTGATATCTACAGATGCCCCTATTTGCATATTTTTTAGGATCCGAAATAATGCAAAGATATATAAATGACAATTTTGTCCAGATAAGGCTTATGAGTGAGTAAACCTTGCTTTTCTTTTTCTTTTGTTTCTTTTTTTTTTTGTTTTTGTTTTATTTTGTTATTGTTATTGTTTTTATTTTGTTATTGTTTTTTGTTTATTTTGTTATTACTTTTATTTTTTTGTTTTGTTTTTTTTCTTTTTGTTTTTTTTTTGACATCACAAGTTAGAAAATAAAGGATGACCGAGACGATAACCATGAGTTAAAAAATAAAGAGACCGAGATTAAATTGCAAAGCAAAGACTAAAGATGATTGGAATTGAACCACAAGTAAAAAATGTGAACGAGAGGGCTTAAACCATGAGTCAGAGAACAAAAATGACTAGAATTGAATCACGAGTCAAAAAATAGAAATGACCTATATTAAACCATGAGTCAAAGAATAATGATGACTGGGACTAAACCATGAGTCAAAAAATAAAAACAACTTGGATTAAACCACAAGTTAGAAATAAAAATCATCGAGATTAAACCACAAGTCAGAAAATGAAAATGATCGAGATTAAACCATAAGTCAAAAAATGAAAATGATCAAGATTAAATCATGAGTCAAAAAATAAAAATGACTGAGATAAATGAAAATGACTAGGATTAAACCACAAGTCAGAAAATGAAACTGACTGGGATTAAAGCATGAGTCAAAAATAAAAATGATCAAAATTAAAACCACGAGTTAAAGAATGAAAATAACCAGGATTAAACCACGAGTCAGAAAATGAAAATGATTGAAATTAAACCATGAGTTAGAAAATGAAAACAATCGAGAATAAGCCATGAGTAAGAGAATGAAAATGACAGAGATTAAGCCATAAGTCAAGAAATGAAAATGATCGGGATTAAACCATGAATCAAAGAATAAAAACAACCAGAATTAAATCACGAGTTAGAAATGATAATGACCAGAATTAAACCATGAGTCAGAGAATGAAAACGGTCGAGATTAAATCATGAGTTAGAAAATAAAAACGATCGAGATTAGGCCATGAATCAAAGAATAAATGTGACTAATACTAAGTTGTGAGTCAAAAAATAAAGGATCAGGTGCTCCATAAATTGATAGACTTGATTTTAATAATCATGCTAGAGGTAACATTTCATCTTCAGGACTATCATTCTTGTTTTGAAAATGAAAAACATACTAATTCTTTCTGATGTCTCATAGAGAAACCTTCAATACACCTTACATAAGAGGTATGTGATGCATGCAATGATTGTGATAAAAATGCAATTATATCATGCACTTTCATTCATGTTAATTCAACCTTTGGAATTGGCTTGGTTCTTTTGGACTTTAAAAGCTACTTTTGAATTTCTCATTTGTCATTTAGTTGTTTGTTTTTCCTCTTATTTTGGGCATCTCTGGCTTTTGGTTGACCTATTAATCACTTTGTTTGTCCATAAACCACTTTCGAATAATTTATTTATCTTTCTTATTTCTTTTTCCTTTTCCTTTTTCTTGTTTTCAAGCAATCAATCAATTTCCATTACACATTTTTTCCTGTATTGTTATTTTTCGTTATCCTTACACTTTACACTTTACACCTTCCTTATTCCTTTTCCTTCTTTTTCTTTTTTTTTTTGGCAACACATTGTTCTATCATGAACATTATCAATCATTATTCTAATTTCAAATGACGAATGCAATGATTTCATGCTCAAAGTTGAATATAGGATTTGCTTAACCATAGGGATATTTATTTTGATTTAAAAAAAGAAAAATGAGCTTTCAAAACACAAAGGATAGGTAATTCAAAGGTATTTTGGGAATCAAATATCATTTCTTTAAATATGAATACTTGAACAACCTTGATCTACTTAGACTAGATTATTTCCTAACAATTTGTTACATTTGTGATTTTGCTATGTTTGATATCATACAACTAGTCTTTACCCCATATCCACCACTAATGTACTCTTGCCCCAAAAAGTCATCTCTTTTAATTCTAGCACCAATTTATCTAGTTGTGTGGCATTCTATCATTCTTTAAAGGATTTCCTCCTAGCTCCACCTTCATTTAAGCCACCTTTTCAAGTTTTTTACTTAAACGATCCCCTTTTTGGTTTAAACCACCTTTTTGGGTTTTCTGTCTGAATCATTCCTTTTTTTCTTTCTCTTTTTTTTCTCTATTCTTTATTTTTTTTATTTTTTTGCTTTTTTTTAGGTAAAATATTTCTTGATAGTGTTTGAATTCACAGGATATGACAATTTAACACCATCCATTTTAGCAAGGATGAGAGCTTCACCAGAGAATACTTTCTTTACGACATATGGACCCTCCTAATTGGGTGTCCATTTTCCTCTGCTATCATGTTGGATTGGCAAAATCCTTTTCAATACCAATTCACCTTCACAAAAGCACTAGGTTACATCTTTTTGTCATATGCTTGCATGATTCTTTTTTGGTATATCTACCTATGATTGGGTGCTGAGAGCCTTTTCTCTTTAATAAGATTCAACTATTCGAAATTGTCTTGAACCCAATTTGTTTCATCCAATTGTAACTCCTTCAAAACCATTAGGGAAGGAATTTCAACTTCAATTGGTGAAATAGCCTCCATCTCGTATACCATTGAAAAAGGCCATGGAGGTGCTAAGATGTGTAACAAGACTGGAGGGGAATGAATCTTATCCATGTAAATTTGACATTTATGACATTTTCGAGCATAACTAATGCAATCATTTTCTAATATAGACCAGTGGTAACTTACTATCATAATCTATCTGGCCATCATATGCCCATTGGCATATATCTCACAAATTCCCTCATACATTTTTTTAAGTATCTTTTGTGCTTCAACAGCATCTACACACCTTAGTAATACTTGATCTCAACTTTTCTTATAGAGGATTTCTCCATCAAGCACAAATCTTACTACTAATCTTTGGATAATCCTTTTGTCATTCTCTAAAGTTTACTTTGGATAACTTTGGCTTTTGATGTACTGCATAATGTCATAACACCATGGTCATTGATCCACCTTCTCTTCCACATTTGAGCAATGGGCTGAAGAATCTTTCATTTGTACTTTGATGGTTTGGATTCCTATATTGTCATTTAACTTGAACATTGTTGCCCAAGTAGCTAATGCATCAGCAATTTGATTTTTTTCTCAAGGAACATGCTGAAATTAGATCTCTTTGAACTGTTTTGCCAGATTAGTTTTATGCCTTTGGTATAACACCAACTTTAAGTCCTTAATCTCTTATTCACCCTTCAATTGATAAATTACCAGGGCTGAATCCCTATGTACTTTTAGCACATTTATCTTCTTTTCAATAGCTATCTGCAGGCCCATGACACATGCTTCATACTTAGCAACATTGTTTGTGCAATTGAAATCCAACCTTACAGTACAGGGATAGTAATTTCCTTTTAGGGATATTAGCACTGCCCCAATGCCATGCCCTATTATATTGGATGCCCCATTGAAAAATATCTTCCATGATTTTTTTCACAGGTTCTTCATCTTTATCTTGTAAGACAACCATCAAATCTTTATATGAAAATTCAAATTTCATGGGCTTATAATCTTCAGTAGCTCGATTGACAAGAAAATCAGCTATCCCATCTCTTTTTACTAATTTTTAGACCATATACATAATATCGTATTCTGAGAGCATGACTTGCCATTGCTATCCTGCCTGACAGGAAAGGTTTTTTAAAAATGTACTTGAAGGCATCTAGCTTTGATATTAGCCAAGTCGTATGATAGAACATGTATTGTCTAAGCCTACAAATAATCCATGCTAGGGCATAACATATTTTTTCTATTTGGGAGCACTTAACCTCATACTCGGTGAACTTTTTACTTAAATAGTAAATAGCTTATTCTTTCTTATCGGTTTCATCTTTTTGCCCTAGTACGTATCCTATCGATTTCTCTTACACCATTAGATACAAGATCAATGGCCTTCCTACAATTGGTGGCACCAACATCGACGAGTTTGTGAAATATTCTTTAATCTTTTCAAAGGCATTTTGGCATTCTTTATCCCATTTACCTGGATTATTTTTGTGAAGCATCTTAAAGATCAGGTCACATTTTTAAATAAGTTGAGATATGAAGCAAGAAATGTAATTTACCTACTTCAAAAACCTATCATTTCTTTTTGAATGTATAGTGCTGACAACTTTTGGACGGCCCGAATCTTATCAGGGTCTACTTCTATACCTCTCTCACTAACTCTAAACCCTAGCAATTTTTTGGATTTAACATCGAACATGCATTTAGCCAGGATCATTTTGAGTTGGTATTTTTGTAACCTTTCAAAGATTTTTATAAGATTAGCTACATGATCTTTTTCTTCCTAAAACTTAGCTATCATGTTATCAACATACACCTTTATCTCTTTGTGCATCATATCATGAAAAAGGGTGACCATCGCCCTTTGATATACGGCACTAGCGTGCTTTAGCTTAAAAGGCATAACTTTATAGCAAAATGTCCCTCACATTATCAGAAATGTGGTTTTCTCTATAACTTTTTGGGCTATTTTAATTTGATTATAAACACAAAACCCATCCATGAATGAAAAGGTCAAATGACTAGTAATGTTATCCACAAGGGTATCAATATGAGGTAACGAGAAATTTTTCTTTAGACTAGCTCTATTCAAGTCCTTGTAATCTACACATATCTTAACTTTTCCATTTTTTTAGGAATTGGGACTATATTAACTACCCATTTAGGGTACTTGGCTACTTTAAAAAAGCCTGCATCAAATTGCTTCTTAACTTTTTTTTTTATCTTTAGCAATATCTCTGGTTTCATATATCTTAACTTTTGCTGTATTAGTCAACATTCTGGCTTTAAAGGCAATCAGTGCTCAACAATATTTGAGCTAAGCCCAGGCATATTTTGATAAGACCATGCGAATACATCTACACATTCCTGCAACAAATCCACTAGCTTCGGTTTCTCACTTGGTGCTGGTGAAGTACCAATCCTAACTTCTTTCTTATCCTCACCCTTACCCAAATTCAAAAGGTTAGTGAATTTCTAAAGGGTTCTATGATTTTGTTTCTTGTTCCATCTATTGTAATAGATCTTGAGGTAAATCATAGTCTTTTGAATTAACATAATCATCAAATTCGCTAATGTGACTCGAATTTTTGAAATCAAATCCATCATCATCATCATCTTGGTTATCCATAGTATTCATTATTTAAAGACCTAAAATTAGGTATAATTTTAAAGAGATATAGATTAAATTTAGTGACAGTAAGAAAATTATGAACAACAATGAAAAAGAAAAGAAGGAAATGATGAAAATGGTATATGTGAAAAGAATCGCATTCGTATTTTTATTAGAATAATGAAAATAAGCCCATACATTTGGCCTCCGCATGTTTTTTGGTAGAAGTAATTGGAATTTTTAGGTTAGAAAGGTTCAAAGATAATGGAAACAGTACATCATTCTTGAATCCCTAACCTAAAAAGGAAAAAAAATCTCTTCATCATGCATAATGTCATCATCTGCTCCAATTTGAACTTGAGAAAAGGCTTCATCCAATCTGATTATTTGTTTTGCTTTTTTGATCTTTGATGATGTAGGATGGAATGCTCGCCTAAACAAAATGTTTCATATAGATAGGGAATATCATTTTTCTATCAACTGAGTCTTGCCTTTTGAGGTGTGACATTCTCTTTTCTTTTTTCTCTGATGTCAAATTCTTTCTATCAATAGCAGTAGGCTTATAGTATAAGCCTCATCTTTCTTTGTTTTCACCTATGTTGGATGCCTTCTTAATCCTTTGTAAGGAATTTTCTAAGCTACAACTGGCCTACCAACACTTACCTATAGTTTGTTTGATACCATGTTGGTATTTTTTGATAATTGAGGAATCGATATCTTTGACCCTTCTCTAACATAAATAGCATTTGCTACTTCAAAATTTTTAAATGAGTATTTAGTCGCCTCTTTTGTACCCTCAATATAAGGAGTAGTCAAGGTTTATGTCATCAATACATCCTCTTCACCATCTTTATAAACTTGTTTCCCTTCAACAATGAATTTTATCTTCTAGTGCAAAGATAAAGGTATAACCCTAATCATATGAATCCAAGGTCTCTCGAGTAAACAACTATGTGCAAAAGTTATATCCATCACCTGAAATGAGACATTGAAGGTAATGAACCAATCTATAGCTAAATCTCTATATCACCAATCACCTCTCTTTGTGCTCCATCAAAAGCTCTTACAACCATCGATTGTTTCTCTTTTGAAAAGGATCTACTAAAAGCTTTGACAATGTCATTAAAGGCATGATATTAATAGATGACCCATTGTTAATTAATACTTTAGCCATGGTATGGGTTTTGCACTTGACAATAATGTGCAAGGCCTTAACACTACCTCAACCTTTTGGAGGTATTTCATCATCGTTAAGAGTGATGAATTTGGAAGCTATAATATTTCTAACCATATAATCCATTTCTCTATAGAAATATTGTGTTCCAAGTAAGCCTGGTTAAGTAATTTCAGTAAAGCATTCCTGTGTGGTTTTGAATTCAACAAAAATGACAGTAAAAAAATATGAACTGGCAGTTTGTTTAGTTGATCAATTACATTATACTTGCTATGCTTTATGATCTTCAAAACTCACAAGCTTCTTTCTTTGACACTGGCTTGTTGATGTGGACTTTTGGGCTTATCATTGGCTGAGAAATTTGACTTTCTCCTATGACTTTTTCTTCACGAAAATGAGTTTTAAGCTTGAAAATCCTAAAGCCATAAGAGCAACATGAAAAGCACTAAAAATCATCAAAAATTTTAAATTCTAGCACCATTTCAACATATAAATACTCTATATATTTTTGTGGTATCAAACTTTTTAAGGCATCAAATGGTTCATGTCACATCACAAAAAATACAAGTTGGTTATAATTCAAGTTATCTTAAAGGCAATGAAGTCTTTCTTTTTTGGTTTATTTGCCCTAAGATAATGGACAAAGTCAATTTTAGGGTATAAAACTAAAAGGCTAGTATGCTTGAGGTCATTTTAAAATATTTAGGTGGCTCTAATTTTGGAAAATTTTGAAACAACAACATAATCTTGACACACCAAATTATCAAATTCAAATTCTTAAAAACTGTCATGTTTGCTTGATATTCCAAAATTCCTAAATTTTTTTTGAAATTGACTGCCTCATTGTTCATTTCCTAGAAAAATATTATCACCATTTTCTATCATAATGTTATCAGGCGAAGGCAAGGTTCACTAATTCAAGTTCATGACTCTTGAGGGATTATGGTTGATGAGTGAAATCATTTGAGTGATTTGGGACATGAAAGTATTCAAAAACGTTGTGAAGGTATTTGATGAGTTTATTTCTAATAGTGATCACCAACTCTTTCAATACCATTTTCACCTTTTATTATGAAAGAAAACTTTTTTTTCTTTTTCTTTTTCTAGTTTTTTTCTCTTTTTTAAGGCACTTTCTTCTATTTTTATGGTTTTGGAAATTAATTATGTGGGGCTTTATTCAAATCCAATAATTACTTTTTCACTTTTTTTTCTTTTAGGGAAATCCTAAAAATGCAAAACTTAATAGAAATTAAAATCCTCAAATGACAAATGCATAAGACAATATGATTCACAATATCCATTCATTCAATGCAAACATTTAGGCCTAATCCAAAATTCACATCTTTAATAGTGCTCACAAGACAATATACAAGCTAAACAAATGCCCTTACTTGGTCTCTTAGTCTTAAAATCTTAACCCTTAATACACTGCCATCAATTATCATAGCCACTAACCAACTCTTTAAATTTCACAAGATCTATGTTGACCAAAGATCAAACTGTATCATTGAAAGTAGTGCAATTTTTTATGGAATGTCTTTTGAGCCTATCATGGTATTCACATTTAACATTGGGATCATACCACTTTGGATAAGAAGGCTTTTCAAGTTTTGTAAGGATAGGGGAAATCATATGACTATTGACAAGTAAAGGGAAAAGCTTCATGTAGGACATTGAAAGTGAGTGGTGTATTTTAACTTTTCTTTTGTGACTCTACAAACAACCTAGGTTGATATGTGTTCTATGAATTGCTATGGTGAACAAGTTTGAGAAAAAGGCATTAAAAGAAAAAGACATTGAGGCATAAGGATAAAATGGTTAAAGAAAGTTACTAGCTTGAGGTGTCGAATTGTAAAAAGGTTAGGACACATTATTAACAAATAGTGACTAATGAAAATGAGCGTTTATCATATCTACTTGTATCACATCGAAGTTTCCCTCATTTCACCCTTCAATAGTTGTTTCTTTGGTGCGTTCACTAGAAATACCTCCCTTTTTTTCATTATGAATTTTTTCACTAGCACCATAATTCTTCCTCTTTTTATCCCATCCTCAATGTTACCCATGGCAAATAGTAAATCTACAAACTTTGAAAAAGTGTTGTTGATTAACCTATCATAGTAAGGATAAGGAAGGGTATCCATAAATAGGGAATTCAACTCCTTATTAATAAGAGGTGGTGGTACTTGTGATGTTATCTCTTTTCATTTAGCGACATATTTTTTGTAGCTTTTATTAGGTTTTTTTTTTATGTTTTGAAAGGTCAATTAGTTTGAAGCTATCTCTAACTTGTGCTAGTATCATTTTAAGAATGCCCAAGATAAATTCCTCTAAATATGAATCTGGCCACTTTCCAAACCATAATACCAATTAGCTGCTACCCTAATCAAATTTTCTTGAAAGACATGAATAAACAACTTTTCATTATGAGCATACCCAACCAATTTGTGATAATATTGAGCCAAATATGTTTTAGGGCTTTCAGTTTCAACATACTTCTCAAATGTAGGAACCTTGAACTTGGGTAGAATGATCAAGTTTAGAACTAGTCATGATTTCTTTGCATTGTTAGATTCATCCTCACCTTCCATAGCTCGAATCCATTTTTCTATAAGGCTATACCTTCTTTATATATATGGATCCCATGCCATTTTTAATGGGTTATCTCTTAAGGGTCTTAAGTTAGGTCTTTTGTGTTGTTATTTCCTTAAGAAGAATGTTCTTCCACAATCTTTTCCATTTGCCTTATACTTTCTATCTTGTGCGACATCTGATTTTATTCATATTTCATTTCATCCATCTAACCTATATGACCCCTACCAATATGATGTTCTCCTAATCCCAAGAAGAAATTGCCAAGATTAATCCCAAAGAAACTCATTTTCTCATTAGGGCACACATGAATGGAATTTTATTGAGTGGATACATGAATGAATGAATGAAAAAGCAATTCGATAAAATGTGCATGAATTAGAGCAGAGGCAAGAGTTAGAGAAATTCAAGATCATAATCCATACATCCAAATTCAAAAAGACAACACCATGTTAAAACAAAAAATCATTCTTCTTAAACATTTACAAAATAAAAGAATTTAAAGACTATCTTTCTACAAAATATTTGATTAACATAATGACCTATAGCCCATGCATCATTTTAATGTTCATCATCATGCCAACCCTTTCTCATCATCCTTAGATCTGTAGCCCATTAGTATCACTAAAACGAACCATTTCACTTTTATGAGTGCTTGCACCTTATGTTTGAAAGACTCACAATCCTCAATGGCATACCCCATATTCCCACCATGGTATTGACGTCTTGCATTCAGATAAAACCATTTGTGTAGAAAGGTTTTAAAGGCTCTTAAGGCAAAGGGACAACAAGACATCTCTAAAGCAAATAGGGAAAAAATTCTCCTTATGAGATGGGAATAGGATTTAATTATGTATTTTTTTTCTTCTTGAATAATTTATGGGCAACAAATTGGCTAGGACCTCAAATATTTGATGGTAATGTAAAGGTTCAAACTTGAGAAATTGGCTGAATAGGTGATTAGGGAATGGTAAGTTGAGGATATAAGTTCAGGTATGGAATTCTCAGAGCTTGCATGAAGTTTAGGGGCTTAGTCCTAGGTGGTTGAAAAGGAGGCTGAAAGCAAACATAAGAAGAGTTTGAGTGTAGGTTTTTGTTTGAAACAATTTGTGAAGGTTGTATAAAACCTAGTGACTCTATCTTGGAAATCAAACTTTTAAGTTCAATCATTTGTGTGGTCAAATCATTCATTTCTTTCATGACCTTGTCTAGACTTTGATTAATGTTCATAACACTAAATGCCTTAGTATGCTTAGTAAAAGTGTTGGACCTAGATCATAACTCCACGAGTTCTTAGGACTTGCTTGGGCTAAAATTGGCAAGGACCATTGAAAATGAACCAAATTAAGTTCCTTGAATGCCTCAACCATATTAGTCAACTTGGCAAGCTATTGGGTCATCTCTCAAATGTCATGTCCAAATTCCTCTTGATTGTGTTCTAATGCAATGATCCTTTCTTCTAGTTGGTTCCCCATTTTTACCCTTTTGATACCTACTGAGGCAGATATTTTATTTTAAGGGTTCAAACCAAAAAGTTTATGTTATTACTCTTATTGAATAATGCCACAAAATAACTTCTAACTTGCATGATACACAAAAAATGTTTATGAATGCTTGAGTATGATAATGATGCAAATATGTCCACAAAAATAGAATTTCTTATACAAATGGACCAAATATAAAAATCATATTAACGATGAATGCAAAATGCGATTATTGAATAAAAAAAAAGATAATAAACTCCTTACCTATCCTAAATCTTTTTTCATCACTTTTTTATTCCTTTTTTCATTTTTCATTTTTTTTCATTTTTTTAACTTTTTACTAGATTATTTTACAAGACTTATTAGACAACTTGATAAATTCGAAAACTCTCTTTTATTATTATTATTATTTTTTAAATATGCGAGAATAGAAGGTACTATAAAACAACTTGATTCCAAATTCACCCAAGAAAATTTTGGTTTGAAAAAAAAGAGGTAAAAATGTTTTTTAGATATCTCTTTTTCTTTTTCACACTTTTTTCCTTTTTTTTTTTGTTGTGTTTGACTAATAAAGCAAAGAAATTAAGGAATCTTTTTTTAATTTTATTTTTTGAGAAAATTTAGAAAAACATTTTTTAAAATATTTTAGAAAAACTTTTTTTAAAATTTTTTCAAAAAATACAAATCTTGGACAACCACTAGACAACTCGAACAATATGTCAAAAGACAATTTTATTGGAAGAATTTTATATTTCATATATTTTTCTTTTTTCAAAATTTTTTTACATTTTTATTGCCCCTAATACAAGTTGTATCACCATGTTCCTTACATATCCTAGTTCAGATAATTTCTATAAAAAGGCTCAGCACGACTTTACTAAAAGCTGGTCCCTTATGGTTCATTATATGCTATGTTGGGATTTATACATCTAAAGATTCCTAGATTGTTCCTCATATTATCGCCCATTATAGATTTGTAAGGCACCTTGATCCTTACTCATTACAGGTTATAAATGAAAATGATTCAATTTGAGTGGGAGTGTTTCACTAGTCATTATAGAGATATTCACCTTAAGAGAGCATAACTACTTTATTTGCTCCTAAAAAAGGTTAGAGCTCGAGTATAGAGCTCACGGATGTAATGCACATACGAGTGTGTGTGAAGGAACATACGAAACTTTTGACATTTTTTCCAAAATACCCCTATCCTAAATGGCCCACAATTTATTAAAAAATAAGATAAATAACAACTTAAAATAAATGTTGTAAAAATGTACATGAAATGTAAAACATTTTTTTATATTTTTTCAAATTTTATGTTGTTTTTTATTTTTTTTAAAACAAGAAAATTGAAGTCAAAACATCTTTTTCAAGTTTTTAATTTTTTAGCTTTTTTAGGAAAGTAAGAAAATTAAAATTAAGGAATTAAGACTAAACACTAACTACGGTCATTAAACCAAAATTTAGGATCACATGCAATCAATCTCTAGCCTAACTCTCAAAATTTTTTTCCAATAAAGTCACTAAGCTGTCACAACGTGCATGTCCAAAAACCCTACCGTAGGACGTGAAAAACATTTTAAAATCATTAAAACCAAAAGAGTCATCATCAATCTTTTTTAAGGTGTGATTAACCACCTAAAAAGTTTATCCTTTTAATAAAACAATAAAATGAGTTTAAAGTTTATTAAAAAGATATTTTGGTCTTCGAAAATAGAGTTGGGTTTGAGAGTTCAATTATGTGTTGGGAATGATTAGCACCTCCCACAATGTCTGTTAAAAAATAGCATCAATCAATTGCATATTATTCTTAAGTTTTTGTAAAAATGGTCAAAAATTTAATATTTGCAAATTAATTCCTTACATTTCCTTTATTCCATCCAAAAGTATTTCTTGAAGCCAAATTATTTTGAATTTTATATTTTGAAAAAAAATTATATTATTTGAATTCTTGAAAAACAAAACTAATTATTTTGGATCAAGATAAAAAATCCTAAGTATTGAAACATCTCCTTAATTCCCCTATATTTAGGTGGAATTCTAGAAATATCTCTATACTTTAGGAGTTTTTATGATGCCCTACAAAACCAAGATAATATTTCTCATAAATGATAACTGTTGAAAATCCCCCTCATATTTAAGCCAGTTCTCAAAAGTTATTTTTACTTGAAATATTACCTTATTTTATTTTTTTATTTGAAAACAATTTCTTAAAATACTTATTCATAAGATACGTAAATAATATATTATTATGCAAGAACATAATAATACATAACATATGCATGACAATTAAAATATGAATGACAAATATGAGAGTATGGACAATAATTTCATAATGCTAATGCATGTGACAATTTATTAAAATGAAATGCAAATGCATGAGAATTGGTCTAGGTTTGACTTTTAGGGTTTAAGGTTTGGTTTAGGGTTTGGGATTAGATTTAGGGTTTAGTTTAGGGGTTTAGGTTTGATTTGGGGTTTAAGGGTTTGGTTTAGGGTTTGGTTCAATTTGAGGTTTGGGCTTGGTTTAGAATTTAGGTTATAGTTTGAGGCTTAGGTAGGATTTAGGTTTGGTTTTGGATTTGGTTTGGGGTTTAGTTTAGGGTTTGGGTTATGGTTAGGGTTAGGCCTTAGGTTATGGTTAGGGTTAGGCCTTGGGTTTGGGGCTTGGTTTAGGGTTTAGGGGTTTGGCTTGGGGTTTAGGTTCGGTTTGAGGTTTAGTTTAGGGTTTAAAGGTTTGGTTTGGAGATTAAGTTTGAAGGTTTGGTTTGGAGTTTGAGTTTGGAGTTTAAGTGTTTGGTTTAGGGTTTGAGTTTAGGATTTGAGGGCTTAGTTTGGGGTTTGAGGGTTTGATTTAGGGGTTTAAAGGATTGGTCTAGGGTTTAAGGGTTTGGCTTGGGGCTTAAGTCTTTGGTTTTGAATTTAAGGGTTTGGTTAAGGGTTTTAGGGATTGATTAGGTGTTTAAGGGTTTTGATTTTGGGGTTTAAAGGTTTGGTTTGGGCTTTATTCTACATTAGTGGTACATTTAACAAAATAATTAAATATAGTGTCAATGCTAAATGTAAACATTTGATGCATGAAATATAACTAAATAGTAAAGCAAGAGGTTAGGGCAATTTCACAAACACTTCATGAACTAACCATACATACAAAAACTTAACAAAAAGGAAACCAAATACCAAGAGTCAAGGATGGGGCTAAGGTTCAGCCAAGCCATGAACAAGGCTAGAATCAAAATTCCTACGGCTATTTGAAACGTTTCTTGTGTTGGCTAAGTACATTGATTATGTATCCATCATTAGCATGCAAAACAAACACTTGTAAGAAAAGGTTAAATTCTACAAAAATTCCACTCCTTTAACATTTTTATCCTTTGATAATTTGATCAAATGCATAGAAAACATGAAATTCTAATTAGAAACAAAAGCAAGAATGCATGCCATGTCAACCTTCTAGCCATGAAAACAAGGTGGAAGTTTCGGCCAAGCAATAGGGAGCTAGGCCAAGAGCTTCTTATGGCTCTTCCCATAAGTATCACATCATTTCCTTTAGTTAAGACATGCATCAAGCACTTGGAAAACTAGCTTATAGAGGCCTTTTATTGTTAAAGAATTTTTATCAAACATGTGATGAAATAACAAGAATGAAAGTGTTTGAAAACATTTTATTTGCCAAATAACCAACATAACACATCAAAATAGTAGACTAGCATGAAAGTAACAATCTAAAAAATCACAAATACACCACAATACCTCAGTTCAAGCAAGCAAATCACAAGAAACAACCAAGAAAAGTTTCAACCAAGATATGGGAAAACATTGGCCATGGACTCCTTATATGGATTTTGTAATTTTTTTATCCTTACTTACTTCAAACCATACCATTAACTTGGTAAGAATTTATTTAATCAAGAATGAAAAAGGGAAAGGAACAACTATGGGAAAAGTTGTCTTCTCTTGAAAAACCATAAAAGTAAAAGAAAACTACATGAATGAGTATGAAAACTTGCATGAAAATGCATGAAAGTAATGGAAAGATTACAATTTCCAAGCTTTTTCCAAGGTTTTCATTTTTTCCTTTCTTTTTTTTTTTTTTTTTGCTTTTCATGTTACTTCCTTGTTGTTGCCTCCTTCAATTTCCTAGCCTTTTATGACTAATCTAAAGGCCAAGCGTAGGCCTCTTAGCCCTTTAATCAATCCTTCATCCGATGGCTAACTTATTCCCTTTCTCTTTAAGCATAATGATCAAGCAATCACCTTTGACCCTCAGATTTAAACCATTGAAAAATCAGTGGCTCATAATGAATACAACACACAATTTGACTCGTAGTGCTACTAATTTGATTGGAAAAGACTATTTTGACCCGATTGTGCTCTTAGCCCTTGTGCTTTATTTTCTTAGAAACTTATGATCCAATATTTATTCTTGTGATTTTAATGCACCAAATTTCATAAAATAATATTTGATCATGATCTGGAGCCTTTGTAAAAAATCAACCTTAGGAATATTAAATTACGAAAATAACCCAAAGGCATTTTGGTAATTTCAAAATCATGGAATAATATCAAAATATGATCTAGAGCTTTTCACGAAAAACTAACTTTGGGAAGGTCAAATTACAAAGAAAACCTAAAAAGGCATTTTGGTAATTTCAACACTTTTGAAGTGCGATTAAGCTTTTCAATGAACTAAAATTCATGAAATAATATAAAAACATAATATGTAGTTTTCACGAAAAGCCAAACTTAAAAAGGTTAAATTAGAAAAATACCCATAAAATGTATTTTGGTAATTTCAATACTTTTGAAGTGCGATTAGGGTTTTTAATGCACTAAAATTTATGAAATAATATCAAAACATGATCTAGAGCTTTTCACAAAAAAATCGACCTCAAAAAGGTTAAATTGCAAAAAAAAAAACCCTTAAAGGACATTTTAGCAATTTCAATCATTTCTAGGTGCAATCATGTCTTTCAATGCATGAAAATCACAATTTTATTAATCCTAAACATTAATAATCCTATTCAGTTGTAAAGTCCAATGGTTGACCAAAGTTTAACCAAGTTTGATCAATTTTGACGAAATTTGACCTTGTTTGACCATATTTGATCAAGTTTGACCATAAAACATTCAGGTCGATTTAATCCATAATTCAATTTTAAAAAAATCATCAATGTTAAGAAAGTGTTGGACATGAACTAGACCAGACTTTAAAAGCATCACAATTGGCTAGAATGTGCCTAAACAAAATTAGATGTCCACACCATTGGAGGCTAGAGAATTGGATAGTTGAATGTTTGCTATAACCTACCTATAAGGTCTTGAAGTCTTTAGATAAAACAACCCTTAAACCGAATTCTACAATGGTTCTAGGTATGAATCTTCATTCTGTTGATGCTAGTTTTTATGTGGTTAGCAATATTATTGTGTGATTCTATGTATTATGAATTAAAATTTTTAACTTTCAATGTATTAATCTATGATCTTGCATGATTAATTACCAATGTTGGTATCAGAGACTCCATTGAATTGTTATAAACATATGAACATGTTTAATTACAATTTCATCTTGAATACTTGATTGCATGCCTAGATGTATTTATATGAAAAATATGATTTTTTATTGTAGTTTGTTAAGATTCCTTTAAGATTCAAAATATAATGTGTTAGGATTTTTATGGATTAATTTCGTGATTTATGAACCTAATAAACCTAACAAGATTGAATTTAGTTCATGACCATGATATTGGCCTGAGTTTTGGAAACCTAAAGTATGCATTAAAATTTTGTACAACCTAACCACCATGGTTCATCCGCATCATTCAATAGAGAGTAAAAGTTTGTTGCAGTTGAATTTGATTATTATTGCTCAAACTTTGATTCATTACCATAATTAGCATTTGAGTCTAAGCTTGAATGTAAAACATGCATAACCATCCTGGCATATAGTTTTTATGTTTCTACTTCACACATTGGATCAACAACCTCATGATCTCTATTTCTTGAAGTTCTTCATATACATCCCAAATAGTGTAACCAATCAAAAACCTTTATAATAAAGGTGCCTGCAAATATCATTAGCTTAAAAAAATCATTTGATTTCACATATGATGTAAGGAGATTAATTTTATCCCCACTAACAAACTATGTATGAGAAAAATACAAAATTTATAAATTCTATAACTTCATCCAAGAACTCATCAGTAACATACTCATTTGAATCCACCCGAGAATGCATCCAAGACATATCCTTATCAATTTTCCAATCCTAATTTATTCAAAATAACATAAAAAGATTTTAATAAGGATTTCAAATTATCCTAAACAACTAGGATATAATAAAACTTTCAAGCAAAATCACTCATCTTCATGAGTAATCCAAAGTGCTCACTAACCACACTCAATTAACTAACCTACTCAAGCATCAAACTCATTCTTCAAAATTTCAAAATCCTAATTATATATCATACTCATAATCCTCTTCAAATTTAGCTTTAAACTTTATAAAATTGTAAATTTCATACACATCCACTAAGTTTAACATATAATTTTCAAAAAATAAATTAAATTTCATACAAAGTAATTGCAAACATTTTTTCAATCAAAGTTCTACAATATAAAATAATAAATAAAATAATAATTTCATAAAAAGTAAAAAACAGGAAAAAAAAACCCTAACTTGCTTTTGTAAAAAAAGGAGAAAGAAGGCAAATAGATGAAGGATAAGAGGGTTTGGGTTGCAAATTGAAGAATTATAGGAGCAAATTAGCCAAGGGTGACACTAGGATGAAAGGATATAAAAGGGAAAAGCAGGAGTGTGAATAAGGGAGACATGCAAAGGGTTCTATAAGGGGTATGGTCCTGAAGGGGAAGAGAATCATATTTGAAAGGGAGAGACCACATCGAAGCTAAGGGATGACTCGCATAGTGTACTAGGGCAAGGGTGGAGAGAGAAAGGTGTTGGTATTTGCATTTCAAGCCAAATCATTTTTTTAGCTAAAACATTGTGAGACATGCAAGAGTGTGAATAAAAGAGACACATAAAAGGTTCTGCAAAGGGTGTGGTGCTGAAAGGAAAGGGGATCATATTTGAAAGGGAGAGACCACATCAAAGCTAAGGGATGACTCACATGGTGTACTAGGTTTGGGGTGGGGAGAGAAAGGTGTTGGTATTTGCACTTCAAGCTAAATCATTTTTTTTAGCTAAAACATTGTCATATTTGTAATACTTTGATATTTGATACCTTATATGAGGGGATCATATTTGAAAAGGAGAGACCACATCGAAGCTAGGGGATGACTCGCATGGTGTACTAGGGTAGGGGTAGGGAGAAAAAGGTGTTGGTATTTGCACTTTAAGCCAAATCATTTCTTTTTAGCTAAAACATTGTCATATTTGTAATACTTTGATATTTGATACCTTATAAAGGTTTTATTTACACGTATTTTATTGTTGATGCTTACATGATAAAGTCCTATGAATATAAATAAAGTTTTATAAGAGAATTAGAAAGAGATTGTAATTATTAGATCATTATTGCATAAAAATTGTATATTCCAAAATAGTTCCAAGTCAATGCTTTATCAATTAGAGAACATTGACAAAAACTGTTGAAACTAGCACATGGTTATACTCTTACTTACGAAGTAAGCAATCAATCTCATAGGTTGAAGTTTGGGTAAACTTAAGCTAATATGTGGGTGCTTGCTACAAGAACAAGTTCAATGAATATAGCCCAATATGAGAATGCTATATGGTATTTCACATAGTGTCTATAGCTACATTCTCATGTGATGATTGTACAAGTGATCCTTTGACTTCAAATTACTTATGATATTATATGATGAATGTTATACTTTGACTTTACTTATGGTTCTAACCAAGAACGCTTTAGTTGTTACAAGTCTCAGTATTTAAGGGAGGGCTGACCCTAAAGCTAGACAAATGGGGAAAGTTTGGAAAATGAGGGATTAAAAATATTTTTGATAAAAACAAAACTGAATAAATTGTCACCAATCTTTTTTAGGGTGTGATTGGCTGCTCAAAAATTTTGTCTTTTAATAAAATATTTTAAAAAAAATTTTTAAAAGTTTTAAAAAAAGAACAAAGTTGTGGTTTGCAAAATCAGAATTGAGTCCAGGAGTCAATTATGCATGTGGAAGGATTAGCACCCTTATAGCACTCGTGAAAAATGATACTAATTAATTGCATATTATCTTTCAATTTTCATTAAAATGGTCCTATTTTGCTTAGGTTTTAAAATTAATTTCCTCTATTTTTTTCATTTTTTCTATTTTTGAAACAAAAACAAATCAAATTTAAAATAAAACTCTTTTTTTATTTTTTTCTATTTTTTTCAAATTTTTTAACACAAAAGCAAAACAAATTTAAAATAAAATTATCTTTTTTTAATTTTTGGATCAAACTAAAAACACTTTAAATATCGAAACACTTTTTTCACTCTCCTATAACTAGGTAGAGCTTTAAAAATATTTCTAATTTAAAGCCTTTCAAATTGCCCCACAAAAATCGAGATAACACCCCTCATAAATAATAATCACTGAGAGTCCTCCTGTAGTTAGGCAAGATCTTAATGACTATATTTACATAAGATACTATCCTATTTCAAAACACTTTTCCTTTGAAAACTAACTTTTAAAAAACAAATGCATGAGATGCATGAACATAATAAAATATGACGAATGCATGACAATATAATATGGATGACAAAGTATGAATGCATGATAATTTAAAAATGCATCTGATGGCAAGGTAAAATGAAATGCAAATGCATGATTGATTTAGTGCTTTAGGGTTGGTTTAGGTTTTAGGTTAAGGTTTAGGATTAGGGTTTAAGGTTAGGGTTTAGGTGTATAGTTTAGATCTACAATTAGAGTTCAGGTTTAGGGTTTAGATTAAGGTTTAGTTTTAGGGTTTAAGCTTTTAGGGTTTGGATTTAGTGTGAGTTTAGGGTTTCAAGTTTGGGGTTTCATGTTTTTGTCTGATGGAAATGGACATGAAATGCATACAAATTACAAAATTGCCATTAATGAATTCATATGCTAAATGCATGACCTAAAAAGAACATAATTACAAACTAAGGTATTTTCAAACCTAATGTCACAAACATGTAATGCATGAAAATTCAAGACAAAAATGGAGCAAACATAGAAAACTTTAAATTTTCATTTGAATGTTCCATCATTATTCATAAAAAAAAAAAAGCTAAACAACTTATAAAATCATCAAAATCAAACAATATTTTTTAACGAAATTATTTTTTCAAACATTTTAAAAACTTATCAAACATTATAAAAACGCAATCCCATGCATGAATTAAAGATTAACCAACCATCAAACAAGGCAGCAAGGTACGGACAAACAAAAGCTTCCCATGGCCGAACCTTCAAAGCATCACCAAGCTTAACTTTTCATCCCATTTTACTCAAATGTGCATTGAACATCTATAAAATCCAAATTTAAAGACATATTTACTTCAAGGAAGATTTATCACACATGTAACATACATATTTACTTCAAGGAAGATTTATCAAACATGTAACATACTAAAATAGCAAGAAGATCGTATGAACAAAAACACAAGCCAAACACCATTATACACTACAAAACTAACTCATAAACTAAACATATAACAAATGAACAATTAACCAAGCATACAAAGGTAGCAAAAGAAATAAGGAAAACATTTAGAGAGGGAGCAAAGAAGAAGTTCGGCCATGGGAAAGGAGGTTGTCCGAACCTCCAACTTGGTTTTTCAATAGTGGATTGCTTTGTTTTTATTTGTTTTCTAACTTCACTGTAACTATTGATTAATTGGATGAAGTTGGATTCAAACTTTGAACAAAAAAATAAACTATAAAACCTTCAAGAAAATCAACAAAGAAATTGATGAAACACAATGAAAATGCAATGAAAAATGTGATAAGGATACAAGAAAATACATAGATAGATGACAAGAAAAGTCTACCTTCAAGTTTTCGTTACTAAGATTTTTCTTTTTTTTTTTTTAGATTTTTTTTCTTAATTTTCCTCCTCTGTTTCATATTTTTTCAGCCCGCTCCTTTAGTTTTTAATGCAACCAACATCTCTTATTGAATGAAGAAGAAGCCCAAAAAATATCTTGCAAGATTAAACCAAGGCCTTAAGATAAAACCTCATCCAAGGGCTAAAATTTCTCCTTTGTTTTTAATCCAATGAGCAATCTTTAGCCATTAGATCAAGATTCAATATGAGATCTAATGGTCTACATTGTTCACTGTAAAAGTTGGATTTTTACAACCCCTAAACCAAATGAAAAGACCATTTTGCCTTTAGTACAAAGTTTTCAATATTTAGGCCATTTTATTATAAATTAATGTTCTTATGCTCATTTTTAGAATTTTAAAGCACCAAAAATCATGAAATATTAGAAAATTGAAATCTAAAAAATTTAGTGAAAATTTGACCTCAGGAAGATCAAATTACGAAAATACCTTTAAGAGGTATTTTCGTCATTTCACCCCTCCCTAAGGTAGTACTATGATTTCAAATGCACCAAAAAAAATAAAATATTATAAAATCATGATACAAAAAGTTTCATGAGAAACCAACATCGAAAAAGTTAAATTACGAAATTACCCCTAAAGGGCATTTAGGTAATTTTACATCTCTCAAGGTACAATCAAGGTTTTCAAAATTTGAGATATCATCAACTATTATAAAATATGATCAAGAGCTTTTGCAAAATTCTGACCTCTAGAAAGTCAAAATATGAAAATACCTTTAAGGGACATTTTGGTTATTTTACAGCTCCCAATATGTGATCTAGGTTTTTAATGCAGCAAAAATCATCAAAAAAATATTTATTTATGATCTAAAAGTTTTAATAAAAATTCAACTTTAGGAAAGCCAAATTATAAAAATACCCCTAAAGGAATTTTGATAATTTTATATTTCCCGAAATGCAATCTAATTTTTTAGTGCTTCAAAAATCATGAATTTCAATTTTTAAACCACACTAATTCTAATTTGATTGTGAATTTTAAAGATTGGCTTGGGTTCTATCTGTTTTTATCGAGCTTGACCAATTTTGATCAAGTTTGATTGATTTTGATTTTGTTTGATCAATTTTGACTAAAGTTTACTAGAGTTGACTTTAGGGCATTTCAATCAAATTGATCCAAATTTTGATTTTAGAAATTTGGAAAAATGTTGGATTTGAACTGGATTAAATTATAAGCGCTTCACATATGATTGAAATTTTGTCCAAAAAAAATTAGGTATCGATAACTACCCCTCTTTGCATATTTCTATGAATAAAAAATAATGTAAAAACCAAAGACAATAATTTTGGCTGGAACTAAGAGCTAAAAGGAATTTGTTTGCATGTGTTTGTTTGTTTGTTCCCATGTTGGAAGAGGGTTTTTTTTTTTTGGACCTATCTAAAAAGGGCTCTTATGAAATAGGCATCAGACTTTAAAATTCCATTTCAAAAAAGGCTCTTATAAAATAGTTGTCAAACTTTAAAAAATCTATCTAAAAAATGGCTCCTATAAAATAGGCATCAAACTTTAGAATAATCTGTTTGGAAAAGGCTCCTATGAAATAGGCATCAAAATTTAAAAATCTATTTGGAAAGGGCTTTAATGAAATAGGCATCAAACTTAAAAAAAAAATTTTGTCTAGAAAAGGCTCCTATAAAATAAGCATCAAACTTTAAAAAAAATCTCATTTTGAAAAGATTTTGAAAGCCTGCTCTTGAATTTTTTTTTTTAAAGAAATCTAAATGAAAACTTGAATAATACAATCAGAAAAAGAGATGACTTCGGATATCACCTCGAAAGGAACCCAAATATCACCATCGAGTGGATGTAGACAACTTTATATATCACCACTGAAGAAAATATGCAAATTTAGACTTGCATACTCAGATATCACCATCGACTGAAAACAAATGACTTAGGATATCACCATCGAAAAGGACTCAGATATCACCACCGAAGGAACCTTAGATATCACTACTAAGTTAAAACACATGGCTTTGGATATTACCACCAAAGAGAATTCGAATGACTTCAAATATCCTCACAAAAGAGAACTTGGATATCACCACTGAGAGAGTTTTAATGAAAAAGTTAGATTTCACAACCAAGATTTGAAAAAGCTAGGATTTGAACATTCAAATATCACCACCAAGATTTGAAAAAACTTAGATATCACCATCAAGGAGTTTTAAATATTCAGATTTGAAAAAGCTTGCATATCACCATCGAGATTAGAAAAGTTCAAATATGACCACCAAGATTTGAAAAAACTTGCATATCACCATCAAGATTTGAAAAGTTCGAATATCACCACCAATGAGTTTTAAAAAAAATCCAAAAATCACCATAAAATATGCAAAAAAACTTAGATATCACCATCGAGAGAATGAAAATATGTAGAAAACTTGTATATCGCCATCGATGGAATTGAACAAAATACGGTATTATCATCAAAAAATCTTGACATATTTTTCTAAGAATTGTTGTTCATTGGTTTTGCATCCATTATTGTTTTTCTCAATTATTCGTCTCTCTTTTTTTTGTTCTTTTTTTAAATTCAACCATTCAAATTTTTTTCTTTTTTCTTCAATATTTACAAGATTGTCAATTGTAATTATATTGCAAACATTTTATTTTCACAATGATAATGCAAAAGTATATGCAACTGTAAAAATTCTTATTAACCTTGCAAATGTCCTTTCTATGTTACAAATGTTCCATGTGATTAATGCAAATTTCTAATCCCAGTGATGTAGATGTCTTGCAAGCGTCAATACCAGTTTCACAATGCAAAAGTGACAATCACATGAAAAAATCCTTGCTATGATGAAAATGTACATTCTTTTTTAATGATGCAAATGCCTTTACAAAAATGCAAGTGCTAGGGTTCCTTTTTCTTTCCATTTGTAGATATCATTTTTGCTAATTTCTCTTTGCTTATCAAATCACCTCTTCAACTTCTTCTCAGAATGGTCCTTTCTTCAATTTTCTCATATCTTTTCTTTTATTCCTTCACTTATTTTTTCTTGCTTCTTTGCCAACTTCTACCTTTTTTGCTTTTGAATATACTTTCTTAAGTTTTCTCTCATTTTCAACATGCTTTTGTACAACATGCAACATGCATTTTAGACTTGATTATAGGAACAAAAAAACACACCATTATTCTTAAAAAAGACACATTTTCTCTTTTTTCTTTTTTTTTTAAACAAAACTGGATGCTTCAATAAAAAACATTTTTCTTCCTTAAATCTAAACTGGTCTAAAGATTCACAATTCAATGATTTTCTTTTATACCAAACATGATTTTTCTTATTTTTCACAAAATGTGATTAGTTATTTAAAAAAATGATCAATAAAATTTACCTCACATAATTAAATTCCATAATCAAAGAAAGTGAAATATCTAAACAGATGTGACTTTAGAGTCTCTTGAAAATTGCCATTCCCTATTAGCAACGAAATGGGTGACAGTTTTTTTTTTTTCAACTGACTTGATGGTTCAACATGTGATGGCTTTAGTTCATTTAAAAAGACTTCACTATTTGAAGGGAATAAGGGGGTGTGCATTTTTATGTCCAGGCTCACAAATGAGACATAAATTTTCTTTAACGCATGAATCTAATGAAAACCAAATAGGTATGGCATTTTTCTTTAGTATCTAAATATCACATTTTCATAAATGTCAAGATCAGTTGTGGTGGGTTCAAAATTTTGGAAAGTCATGAGAAAAGAAGGCTTAAATTTTTTGAATCAACTATGTTTTATGCATTTCAAATCTTTCAAAACCTTGGTATTTTCAGTTCTTTTAAAGAGGTCTAGGTTGCCTTTGGTGTGTCAAAAGTGGCTTTGAGGCCTTCAAAATTTGCTCTAGATTATCGTTTTGTAAGATGTTCACCTTACAGCCACATTTATCATGTATCATTTTTTTCTTCTTTTTTTCTTTTTTTGATTATCACACCATGCACTCAAGAATTTAAATTTATCTAAAATGAACTAATGATCCAAATAGGTAATTAGATGATAAAACGAGGCAAAAAGGTTCATGTGTTTAATGGCCATTCCTCAAATATATGGTCTTCAATTTTAAACATCCATGCTTGATCAAATCTGGACATTTGCTAGGACATAACGTAAGCCAAGATTCAGGGTTGCTAAAGAAATGGATAAATAGGCCCAAAATAAATGTTTGAGGGTGATTAAACCAAGGATCATTTTTTTTTATTTGAAACATTCACTTTGGGGCATAAGTCCTTTTATTTTCCCATGCTTTATACTCAATCATTGATTTTTCTCTTCCTTTTTTTCTTCAGTCTCTTTTTTTTCTTTTCTCTTTTTTGTTATTCTTCCCCCATTTTTTTCTTTTCTTCTTTCCTTCATTTTTTCCCTTTTCCTACTTTTCTTTTTTCACCTTATTTTTCTTTCCTTTTTTTTCTTGAGAAATTTAAAAACTTAGGGACCTTTTATTAAACATTTTACCCCTTAACATATAAGGTTCATTCTTAGATATTACCATGCTTCACCATTTCAATGCATCATTTTTGCCCCCTAATGTAGAGGGTAATCCTTGGTTAGGGTTTATTTTGAAAGAATTTTTATTGAGCTCAAAATGGTAACAAATGATAAATTTTTATATTTGTGAAAGGATGATGAAATATGGCCATTTATCACCCTAAGTAGGGTTACTCAAATTTGAAAAGCAAATCCTTTTTGAAAAAAGGTTCGAATGAAGGTTTTTTTTTTTTTTTGAACTCCTTTTGAACTCTCTAGCTTTCTCTCATTAGTTTTTTTTATGAATTTGTTAAGACCATTTTTTTTTTAGATTTATTTGAATGTCTCAAGTGCATGATGTCTTAACAAAAAATTTTCCTCATTTTTTTTCTTTCTTTTCTTTTCTTTTCCCTCTTTTTTTTTTTTTTTGCATGCCCCTTATCACCATTTGAAAAAGACATCATGCTTTGGCCAACCACCCTTGATGAAGGTTAATATGAGAAAAAGTGTCATGTAGAGTAAACTTATTTAAAGTGCCAAGGAATCCGTGTTACTAATCCATAAGGGTTTATCACAATTCAGATTGTCTTAAAGGCAATGAGGTCTTTATTTCTAGTCAATGTACCTCAAGATACTGATCAAAGATAATTTTTAGGTATAAAACTAAGAGGCTAGTATGTTTGTGGTCATTCAAAAAGACTTAGGTGGCTTTTTTTTTCTGAAAAAAGCCTTGACATTTATCAAATTACCATATCCAAATTCTTTAAAAAAAAAATATTGTATTTGCCTGATCTTCTATGAATCCTAATTTTTTTTTATTTTTTATTTTTGGTTTTTGTTTAAATTGGCACTCACATTGTTCATTGTCTAGGAAAAGATCAACACCCTTTTATACCACAATATTATGGAGCAAAGGCAAAGTTTCATGAATTCAAGTTCATGCTTTTAAGGGGTAATGGTTAGTGAGTGAAAACATTTTGAAAGCTTTGAAAAAGGTGTGAATTCAAGTTCTCTCTCTCTCTCTCTCTTTTATGATTGAAAAATCCTAAAGATTAAAACCTCATATTTAAGTGAATGGGAAAAAAATTCAAATCACAAATTTATAAAGTAGTAAGGCATGCAAAAGTTTATCCATTTAGATATTCAAACCAAACTAGAGTTGACATCCTCAAATTGAGCTAGAAATTAACCTTGAACAACATGTCACCTTTTTTTAACCTAAAAGCCATTCATTCCCTCAAATTCCTAAATAGCCATGAGTCTTGGGTCTTTCAAGACCTTTCATTATATTTCTGGCTTCTACCTACTAACAATTTCATAGATTCTTCATCCAATTCTTTCTTTGTCCCTAAAGTCTAACAATCTAGCTTTGATTAGATCTTTGACTTTCTATTGTAGTTTGGGGTAGTTTTCTATTGAATGTCCTTAATTACCACTATGGTAATCACATCGCACTTGGGCATCATACCATCTTGGGTAAGGAGGCTTCAGAGGTTCCAATTTCATATGTTTCACAAGGTTTTTTTGAATCAATTAGGGTAGTAGTTCAAAGTAAGTCATAAGAATTAGTTTGATTTGACTTCTCACTTGTTTATTTCTTTATTCTTTTAGGTCATTTATCTTTTGGCTAGGTCTTACAACTAGTTTGACAATGGATGCAATGCTTGGGCTTAACATATAAGTAAATGCCTGAGGAACAAATATTGGCTAAAAATTTATTGTTGGTGTTGGCTAATAGGATAATGGGTTGATGCCTTATGAGCTTGATATTTTGGGTAATGATAAGGTGGGGTGAAATTTCCAAAATATTGCCCCTAGTGGCTTACAATCTGAGCTACATGTTCATTATCCTTCTTTATATCAATGTTTTCCTATCCCTCAAGCTTACCATTCTTGATTGTATTTTTTATTATTTTCTCATAAGCATCACATCAACTAAGTTTTTTATGACATGACCAATGATCTTATCAAAGTATGGGGTTAGAAAAGTATTGATGTGGTGGTTGTACTTGAGCTGTAAGATCCCTCCATTTATGGGCATACTTTTTAAAGGTCTCATTAGACTTTTTCTCTGTATCCTGTATGGTTAACTTGTCATGTGCCAAGTCTAATACATGATTGTATTATGCTATGAAGGCCCTAGCCAAATCCTTCCAAGAGTGAATCTTACTTCAATCCAACTAGACATACCACTTTGTAGCAGACCCAGCGAGACTATCTTGAAAATAGTGGATCAATTTGTAAGTGTGAACATAGCTCATCATCTTCTGACAATACATAGTGATATATGCCAATGGGCATTTTGTTCCATCATATTTCTTGAAATGTGGAACCTTAAACTTTTATAGAATGACAAGATCAAGCACAAAACCTAGTTCATTAGCATCAACACTCCTATACACGTTTTGCCCCTTTATTGCTTTTAACCTTTTTTCTACCAAATCGTACTTATCCTTTATTTCTATATCCCCTAATGAATTTGACACCCTTTTCAATTTTCCCATTCTTTAGGATCATCCAAATTAGGCACAAAAATGGGTTCATAGGGAGTAGGCTCAGGATTGACATTCTATTTGAATTACAGATAACTTGGCAAAAGTGTTATATAAAGTTGATGGGTTACCGGGCATGCTTATGACATATAAGAATCTTAAACATAGGGATATGTGAACCTGAGTTGATACAATGGTTCCTTAACAGTCATTTTCTCCCTTGCCCTGTGTGTTTCAATAATCCCTTTTCCTTTTGTCAAACCCACTATCATCTATTTCAATTCTGCCAACTATCTATCCATTTTTTGTTGCATTCTCGTAACTGTCTCTGTAAACTCCTCCTGGGCCCTTTCCATCCTTTCTATCCTATTAGCATTCTCCTTTTCCATAATTCTTACAACATGCGATCCTTGAACCTTTTATTAATTACCCAAAGTTAGAAGCATATAATGTGAATTTTATTATTAGCCTTAAAAGATAGTTTAAAGATCCTCCAATATTTAGGTAAGACCTCCAACAATATCTCTTCATTTCAGGTAAGACCTTTAAAAATATCTCTTCACTTCAAAGGTTTGATAAAAGTACACTCACAATCACCATTCCTTGTCATTAGCTAGCAAGAAAAACAATGAATTTAGACAAATGACGCATGGTATGCAAGTCAAATTTTATTGTTATTGTTGAGAAAGAGCTTAAATTTGGCCTATACTTAGTACTTAGATGGGATTTCTTAAAGATGTTCTTCTTACTTCCCAATAATCTCTCATTTTTGCCATTCTAATACCCACCAAGACAGACATTTTATTTCAAAGGGTTTAGACAAAAAGTCTATGGTATTATCCTTATAAATGAATACCTCCAAACAAATGTTAATTTACATGACACACAAAACATGTTTATGAATACATGAATATGGTAATGATGCAAAAAATGTCATGAAATGCAAAAATGCCTAAAATAATGGATTTTCATATGTACAAGCCCCAAATGATAAAAATTTCATCACCCATGAATGTGTACGCAAGAAATGCAATGACATATTTACATAAGTGATGAAATGCATACCTATGACTAATGCAACATGCTTGTGTGAAATGTAACTAGCGTATTATATGCATGAGACATGTCTACATGGAACGTAACACATGTGTTGTGTTGACATAATGACGTTGACACTACTTAAGATATGTAATAAGATGGGGTGCATGCACTATCTATTGATATAGATGAGATGAAATGTATGTACCATCTATTAACATGTGCATGAAATAGAATGCGTGTATTATTTATTGATATGGATAAGATGGAATGCATGTATTATCCATTAAGATGTGTATGAAATGGAATGCAAGTACAATCTATCAAGATGAAATGCATGTATTATCTATTAAGATGTGTATGAAATGGAATGCAAGTACAATCTATCAAGATGAAATGCATGTACTGTCTATCATGATGCATGAAATGGGATATATGTACTATCTTATTATTTTCAATCGCGATAAAAATGTATTGAAGAATGAAATGCAAAACATGAAACAACATTCAAGCTCAAAGATTTTTTTTTAGAAATAGGAAAAAATTTAAAAAACACACGTGAAATGCCATTACATGGAATGACTAGGATTCAATGATTTTTTTTCATTTCTTTTGTTTTTATTTCTTTTGATTTTTTTTTTTGGGTTTTTCTGGGTATTTTGTTTAAAACAAGGAAAAATTCAAAAACATAGAAAGAATTACACAAAACTGACTAAGATTTAAAGATTTTTTCATTTCTAACTTTTATTATTAAGCCAACAAAGAAATAACTTGAGAAAAAACCTTCATGCTTTTTTTTTGTTGCCAATTTTGAACACAAATCAAACGAATACAACTACATGAAAAAAGAAATTTTATTGGAGGTTTTTTTTTCTTTTTTTCATTTTTTTAAACACCAAGGATTGTTTTTTCTTAAGGATTCTTTTCTTTTCCTTTTTTATTAAAAAAATACAAACTATCAAATTATATATATATAAAAAAAAAAACAAGAAAAGTGAGAGGTGTTCTTTTGTGTGACTTATTTAGGGTAATTATGATGGAAAGGGTACGGCATGGCTCTACCTAAGGTTAACTCCCTATATGTTGGGTTGGGAATTAACGCATCAAAGGTTCCTGAATTGCTCCTCACATCATTGTCCATCATAAACTACTATAGTACCTCGATCCTTATCCATTACAGGTTACAAGCAAAAAGAGTTCAATCTGAGTAGGAGTGTTTCACTAGCCCTTGTAGAGGTTTATACCTCACGAGAGCGTAGCTACTTTACTTCTTCCTAATTAGGATTAAAACCCAAGTATAGATCTTATGCATGAAATGTAGATGTGAGTGTGTGCAAAGGAATAATCAAACCATTAACATTCTCCTAAACTACCCCTATCCTAAGAACAAAATAAAAACAACAATATATATTAAATGACAAAATTAAAATATGCATGAAATGACATAATTAAAATATGCATGAAAAGTATAATTAAAAGTATGCATGAAATGACATAATCAAAATATGCATGACATGACGTAATTAAAAATATACATGAAATAACATAATTAAAAATATGCCTGAAATGACAGTTAAAATATACGAAATGTAAAACACACTTTTTAAAAAAAAAATTTTTACATTTCCATTTTTTTGTGGGAAAACAAGAAAATTAAAATCAAAATATTTTTTCCAAAATTTTTTCAATTTTTATTTTTTTTATTTTCTTCAAAATTTCCACCTTTTAAGAAAACAAGAAAATCAAAATCAAGAAATTAAGATTAAATACTAATAGGCCCATTAAACTGAAATCAAGGTTATCATGTAATTAATATTTGACCTGACTCATTAAATGTATCCCTAGTAGAGTCGCCAAGCTGTCATAATGTTTTGTGACTAGGGATAAGCTGACTCGAAAATCGGATAAATGAGAAAATTTTAGAAAATGGGGAGATTAAAAATATTTTTGATAAAAGCAAAACTGAAAGAGTTTGTCATCAATCTTTTTTAGGGTGTGATTGGTCACCTAAAAATTTTTGTCCTTTTAATAAAATATTTTAAAATAGGTTTAAAAAAGTTTTAGAAAAAGAAAAAATTTATGGTCTGCAAAATCAGAGTTGAGTTCGAAAGTATATTACGCATGGGAAAAAATTAGCACCCATAGCGCCCGTCAAAGATAATACCAATTGATTGCATGTTATCTTTTAATTTTGATTAAAATGGTCCTATTTTGCTTAATGTTTAAAATTAATTCCCTCATTTTTTTTCATTTTTTTTCATTTTTTCACTTTTTAAAACAAAAACAAATCAAATTTAAGATAAAACTTTTTTTGACTTTTCTTTTTTTTTTCAATTTTTTTTAAATAAAAGCAAATCAAATTTAAAACAAAACTCTTTTTTTTTGGATCAAAGTGAAAACACTTTAAATATCGAAACACTTATTTCACTCACTTATAACTAGGTAGAGTTTCAAAATTATTCATAATTTAGAGATTTTCCTATTGACCCACAAAAATCAAGACAACACCTCTCATAAATAATAATCACTAAGAGTTCTCTTATGGTTAGGCAAGATCTCAACGACAACATTTACTTAAGATATTATCTTATTTCAAAATATTTTTCCCTTGAAAACCAATTTTTAAAAAACAAATGCATGAGATGCATGAACATAATAAAATACGATGAATGCATAATAATATAATATGGATGACAAAGTATGATTGCATGATAATATAAAAATGCATGTGATGACAAGGTAAATTGAAATGCAAATGCATGATTGATTTAAGGTTTGAGTGTTGGTTTGGGGTCTAGGTTGAGATTTAGGATTTTAGGGATTAGGGCTTAGGATTAGGGTTTAAGGTAGGGTTTAGGTTTTAGGATTAAAGTTTAGGTTTAAGGTTTAGGGTTAGGGTTTAGGTTTTGGTATTTAGGGTTTGGATTTGGGGTTTCCAATGTGGGGTGTCAACATTTCTTTGGTGTTATGGAAATGGATATGAAATGCATGCAAATTATAAAATTGTCATTAATGAATGCATGTGCCAAATGTATGACTTCAAAACATAATTACAAACTAAGGTATTTTTGAACTGATTATCACAAACATGTAATGCATGAAAATTCAAGACTAAAATGGATCAAGCATGGAAAACTTTAAATTTTGGTTTGAATGTTCCACCGTTGTTCAAAAAAAAAAAACCAACCAAAAAACTTATAAAATCATCAAAATCAAACATCAAACAACATTTTTTAATGGAAATTTTTTTCAAACACGTTAAAAACTTACCAAACATCATAAAAACATAATCCCACTCATGAATCAAAGATTAACTAACCATCAAACAAGGAAGCAAGGTTCGGCCAAACAAAAGCTTCCCGTGGCCAAACCTTCCAAGCACCACCAAGCTTACCTTTTCATCCCATTTTACTTAGATATGCATTGAACATCTTTAAATTCCAAATTCAATGACATATTTACTTCAAGGAGTATTTACCACACATGTAACATACTAAAATAGCAAGAAGATCATATGAACAAAAACACAAACCAAACGCCATTATACACCACAAAACTAACTCATAAACTAAACATATAACAAATGAGCAATTAACCAAGCATCCAAAGGTAGCAAAAGAAATAAGGAAAACATTTAGAGAGGGAGCCAATAGGAGGTTTGTCCATGGGAGGGGAGGTTGGTCAAACCTTGAACTTGGTTTTTTAATGGTGGATTGCTTTGCTTTTGTTTGTTTTATAACTTCACTCTAACTATTGATTAATTGGATGAAATTAGATTCAAACTTTCAAAAAAAAAATAAACTTAAAAAACCTTTAAGAAAATCAACAAGGAAATGGATGGAACACAATGAAAATGTGATGAAAAATGTGATGAGGATGCAAGAAAAAGCAAAAATGGATGATAAGGAAAGTTTACATTCAAGTTTTCTTCACAAGGATTTTTTTTATTTTTTTAAGAATTTTTTTCTAAATTTTTTTCCTCTATTTCACTTTTTTTTCTAGCCCCCTCCTCTGGTTTTTCATGTAGCCAATACCCCTTTTTCAATGAAGAAGAAGCCAAAAAAAAAAAATATTTTGCAAGATTAAACCAAGTCCTTAGGATTAAATCTCATTCAAGGACCAAAATTTCTCCTTTCTTTTTATTCTAAGGAGTAAGCTTTAGCTATTGGATCAAGATTCACTATAAAATTTAATGGTCCACATTGTTCGCTACGAAGGTTGAACTTTTACAGCCCCTAAACTAAATGAAAACACCATTTTACTCTTAATACAAAGTTTTGGGTATTTAGATCATTTTCTTATAAATCAATATTCCCATGCTCATTTTTTGGATTTTAAAGCACTAAAAATCATGAAATATTATGAAACTAAAATCTAGAAATTTTTAAGAAAATCCGACCTCAAAAAGGTTAAATTACGAAAATACTCATAAGGGGTATTTAGTCATTTCACACCTCTTAGGGTATTACTGTGATTTTGAATGCACAAAAAATTATCAAATATTATAAAATCATGATCCAAAAAGTTTCACAAAAAACTAACCTCAGAAAGGTCAAATTACAAAATTACCCCTAAAGGGTATTTTGGTAATTTTACATCTCTCGAGGTACAATTAATGTTTTTAAAATTTTAAAAATCATCAAATATTAAAAAATCATGATCTGGAGCTTTTTGCAAATATTGATCCCGAGAGGGTTAAATTATGAAAATATCTCTAGGGGCATTTTGGTCATTTTACAGTTCTCAAGGTGTGATCTAGGTTTTTAGTGCAATAAAAATCATCAAAGAAAATATTTATTTATGATCTAGAAGTTTTCACAAAAATTCAATTTTGGAAAGGCCAAATTATAAAAATACCCCTAAGCATGTTTTGGTAATTTTATACTTCCTGTGCATTATAACTTTTATTATTTTAAAAATCACTGATTTTAATTATTAAACCACATTGATTCCAATTTGGTTATGAATTTTAAGGATTGGCCGGGTTCTATCATTTTTTATCAAGTTTGACTAATTTTGACAAAATTTTATTGATTTTGACTTTGTTTGACTAATTTTGGCTAGAGTGACTTTGGGACATTTAGGTCAAATTAGTCCAAAAATTGATTTTAGAAACTTGAAAAAAAGTTAAATTTGAACCAGGTTAAATTTTAAACGTTTCACAGATGGTCAAAATTTTGCCCAGGCAAAATTAGGTGTTTACACCATTCAAGTGTTGTTGAGTATAACATGAGGCATATGAAGATATATGAAGTAATCAAGATGGGATTCATCACCTTGTGTGATTAAGAAAGTATCTCAACTAGTCTTAATTAAATTAACTTGATAAGTCTTTCCCTAATGTGAAATAAGAGTTTAGAATTGTTCTAAAGCTTATTTGTGAATTAATGTCAAGAACAAAACTTAACATGGTTGAACATGATTGAGTAGAGACTAAACCATACTCAATGTTCAAATCGAGACACTATGTGATGAAAGGATATTAATTATACCTTAAAATTATTCACGGATAGGTTGTCAAGCCATATTGACTTTTCTTTAGCAATTAAGGGTCATGACAATGAAGCTAGCACTAATCATGATCTATAAACATAAGATTGGCTAATAGGATAATTAGTGATGAAGACAAAAGGTTTGTTTCATCCATAGCCGAATATTAAGGCTCACAATGCTTTTGTCTATTGCCAACATGCTAAAGAACCTAATGGGTCACACACAGTAGGACTATTGTGAAAGATTAAAATTGGGACAAATTAAGTTAAACTTAATTTATTTTTGGTATGACTAAAAGATAAAGGAAATAAAACGAGAGAGGGCAACTTTTATTGTTTAGACCATTCGGCCAAGCATGAGATATTTATGGAAATATACTTGCTTTGCATTAAACCTAATGTGGCTGAATATCACTCTATAAAAAGACATCAAACCTCCACCCTTTTTCTAAGAAATAAGCTAAGAAAGTCTAAGAAAAAACTTGAAAGAAAACAAGAGGTTTTGCAAACACTAACCGACTAAAATGTGGTTTGGGTTTTACAATATCTTAAAGAAGGTTTTTTCACAAGTGTTCATAAGTATCATCATTAGAGGTAGAACACTTGGGTAACTTTTGGCTTCATAACTATTTGAAAGATCACCAACTAGAACCACAAAGATTTCAACATTCAAGTTAACACCCATAGCCAAAACCCTGATATTGGCTTTAGGAAATTAAAAATTTTAAAATTTTGCTACTTTAACTCTAACTATAGATGCTTAATTCCCTTCAAAAAGACACAAGGGGAAAGATTTAGGATTCAATTTACCTTTAGTAAGTCAAATTTTACATTAAAATTGCAAGTTTTAACTATTGATGATGATCTTAGGCTAGGGTAGTGATACTCTATTCAAAAGGATCGATCCTACACTTAATGGGCATCGATCTTTTACTAGGTTTCTTTTTATTTTTGTAGATTATGCTTATGTGATAGATCCTATAGCAAAAGGATCGATCATCTATGCTCTCTAAAATTATTTACGATGGAATATTTTAATCAATAATGATAATTAAAAAATTAAATTTTCACCATAAATATTTAGCGACAAAAAAATCATTGAAAAATATGTTGTTAGTGATATCATTTTTTACGGAATTTTAATGAAAATTTCATCAAAAAAATACAGCAGTCAAATTGGTTTGGGACCAAACATTAACAAAAATTGATTCGATAAAAAATTTCAAACGAAAATATTGATAAAATCAAATTTCGTCAATAATTTCGCAAACCTTATCCCTCATTTTTATTTAAAAATAGTCAATAAATGAGGACTTCTAGAGATAGAAAAGTTTTCGTTGTTCTTAAGTAGTGTATAGTGAAAAAAGGATTAGTTGCTGAGTCCATCATTATGCTTAGTGAATCTTAATAGTCTATTGCTAAAAGGTTTATTTTCACTTTCATAGGAAGCTATAGGAGATACTTAGTAGCCAATTTGAATATTATTGACTTTACCATCATCTCCTTTTGTTTGGAGTCCAAGGATTCAAATAACAACAGAATAGCGATGTCACAGTTGCTACTTTGTGGTTTCAATCCCCTCTACCTTTGTTATGTGCCTGAAATTAGGGTGAGAATGGGATTCACGCACGCAATGGCATCTTGCAGCCATAAAATATTAGTGTAGTGGACAATTATAGCTATAACAGGATGCTACAACCATATCCACCGTTTTCCAATCCAAAGAGTAAATCAAAAACCCATTCTTTTTCCATCAATCACAAAATTTCACATGAAAAAAATACACAACAACAATTCCTCAATGAAGAATCAACAAATATAAACACCTAAATCAATATCAAAGAACATGTTGAAGTTAAGTAATAATAGGAAAATTTTTCCCATTTTTTCTTTCAAATTTCTACAAGTTTAACAACTTAATTTCTACAAATTTTTATCAATTAGTTTTTGGGTTCATCCATAACCACTTTACCTCAAATCTTGAGAGTTTAGAAGAAGCAAAAATCCTCATAACTATCAAGATGGGAAAATGAGGAGCTTGGGTTCAGAAATGGTATGGGTAGCCTCTTAGGTTAAGAAAGAAGGCAAAGATAATGTGAGTGGAACTTAGCAAAGATTAGGAGACATAGGAGGTGTGGGTGATGGGTGAAGAGGTATGGGCATCTGACCATTGATGAATTTTTAAAGAAAGAGACAAGATGAGTTAAAGTGAAAGAGAAACAGAGTCTATAAGTTTTCAAAAGAAAGTGATAGGGGTTTGGTGGATTTTGGTTTAACCAAACCAATAATAGAATTTTTTTTTTCTTTTCTACCTTAAATTTTAGGTGAGAATTTTGAAGGCTTTGGGTAACTCACATGTTGCATCCAAAACTTAAAATCATATTTTGCCTTTTTTTTCTTATTTAGGTGAAATTTTGAGAAGGAAAAGCAAATGATTGATGAAAATTTGAATACTTTAAAATTTTTTTGATAATTTAGTTAAAAGTTTAATAAGGAATGTGGGTTGTTAATTAGTGATTTTTTTTTTTTTTGCATTTTTATGCATGTAGCCATGTATAATCATTTAAAAATAATTAGTAATTTTTTATATAATTTTGATAATAGTAATGTTATTTTTTATGAGCCAATAAATATTAAATTGCTAATTATTATATTATTTGGGTTTAATTAGTTATTTTAATTATTTCACTTAAATATTTGATCTAATGGTAAAGTATGTTTATTCATGCTCAAAAAGTTAGGTTTTAATCATCTTCCCTCAATAATCATATGTTATAAAAAAATAGTTAAAATGTTCATCATTATTTTTCTAATTAAATTAAATTATGATGTTAACTTTATATAAGATTGTTTTTCCATCATATCTATTTCTAGTGTTTTATGTCAATGAACTTCATAGGAATATTAATGGAAAGCATTTTAAATATTCATATTAATTCTAAATTGTAACTACAAAATGCAAATAAAGTATTTTCACTTATAAATAAAAGAATTAAAATGTCATAAATTACTTTAAAAATCTTAAAATAAGAGTTTTTATAATTATAATTATAACTATTATATTTTATAACAAGTTATGCAAAATGTTTTTAAAAGAATCACGATTGCGACGATCACAATGATCTTTATTATATCTACAATCGCAATAAATGCGATGCGACCAAAATCAATATTGTTAATATCGTACCAGACAACATTTCGATTTTCTTTAAAAATGTGATATATGCCGGTACCAGTTGTTTTGACATATTATATTAGATTTACAGGTTTAATATAAATATTTTATAAATATGCATGAACTTGTATACTATAATCCTAGTAATAATTTACAAAATAAATGTGCAATATCTTCAAAAATCAAATAAATAAGTTTATAAGTATAAGAAATAATATCATAAAATTTTCATGATATTTTTAAACACTTAATTTGATTATATGATATTTAAATAAGTATTTTTTACATATAAATATTAAAATAAAAACAAAAAAGGTGAAAAAAAATTAACTTTGGTTTCATGATTGTTAAACTTAGAAACTGAGCAAAATTCCTTTCTTGAAAAAGATTGGAATATTTATAAACTTTGGTTTGAAAAAAATAAAGTATAAAAGAAAACAAGTTACAATAAAAAATAGAGAAACTAAGCTTTCAAGACTTATTTTGTCAATTAATTTTATTTTTATTAGGTTAAAAATAGTCAAAAAATAAAAGACAAATTAAAAATTACAAAACATAGTTCATATTGACATACGGGTCGAAACAAGCCAATTCACTGAAATTCACTAAAACCAACTAAAAATAACTAGTATTATCCAGTACCAAATCCAATATGACAAATCATTTTTAGATGTATCATATTTTGATATAATTGAAATGTATTGACCAATATGATTGATACCAAAATGAAATTAACAACTAATGCAGCCGTGACCATAATTTAAATCTCTGGTTTGGACATGGAGGTTTTTGTTGGAATTCATGAGTTTCAAGTCCCAAACACATATTAACCAAAACAAAAATCCCAACCACAAGAGAATAACCTTTATAGCTTCATGAAAAGACCAAGGGTAGTAAACAGGAGTTCTTTGCGCTCTTAACTCATTTGTTAATTGTGATGTATCTTTTACTGGTTTTCCATGTTGCTAGTTTTTTCCTTATACCATTCCTCATTTTTATTAGCCTTCTTATTTACTTGGTTTGGTGATAGTAGACTACTGATCCTCAAACAAAAAGTTATTATTGTAAAGTTTATTATAATAAGCTATTATAATGAAAGGTATGGTTCCATAAAAATCAAGTTACTGTTTTTCCTTTTAATGCATTTACTAATAATTTAAACTCTTTAAGCATCAACAAAAGTACAAACTATCCCTTGCTTTGTCTATTTATCAAACTCTTACAAATTAGACATCTTATATGGTTTAATGTAAGGCAATATATGGTGCATGATGATCATCTCATAAATCATTCTATTTGCCTGATGTAATGCAGGTCAATTTTTAGTATATATTAAATATGATGAATATATTAAAAACATTTGATTAAATAATTAGAATATAAATTAAAAATAAATAGAAAAGGACAGAAAAGAGTTTAAATCTTATCATTTAAAAAATCAAAATCAAAATTGTAGCTTAAAAACTAAGTTAATGATATAAAAAAATCCAAATCAAATTGATAACTCAATCTCTTACTCCAATTTTGACTTAACCAATCAATTACTTTTATGCATAAACATTTAAACATTTGATATGAATTGCTATATAAACTGTCATTGTGCAAGAAATTTTCTGCTTACTCTCTTTTATTGTTGCATACTACAATTAAATGGTAATTATAAGAATATTAGTAGATTTAGGATTACATACTCTAATATTACTATGAATTTTCAAGATCAATTTACAAAAACTAAAAAAACTTTCAAATATCTATTTTTTATTTTACTTTTTAAACAATTTCTTTGATTATTCTAAGATTAGATACCAAAAAATTTAGGAGAGATCATTTTAGTAAACTAATTGAGATTACTTTTTATTAAATTTCACAAGTGCATGTACCCATTTTTATATAGTACATATCTCAATCTCATTGAAAAAGGTTTCTAGTAAAAGTTTTTAAAATTCTATTAGAAATAGATTTGTAAGTTAATTGTAAGTTAACTCATTAAAAATTAAATAATATTTTATTAACAAACATTTACTAAAGTTTGGAATGTTAGTCTCTTCAAACCCTTGGGTTGTGTAAGAGGAGTTTTTAGAGTCTTGTTAGTATACAAGAGTTCCCAATCTTAGTTTAGTGGTGTAGAGTTTATTTTAGTGGGAAGAGTCCAGTGGAAATGGTGGGGAGTGCAACCTAGTAATGGCAGAAGAGTTAGAAAGAAACTTGTAAAAGCTAAAACTCACTAAAAAAGAAAAGGATGGCAATGGCATGGAAGATCTAATAGAAGAACAAAATCCTTTGTAGGCTTTTTTGCTTATAGGGAAACGCTTGACCACATGAGTGTTCAATAGAGATGCAATGATAAACACATTTTGGATGATATGGAAGCTGTCGAAGGAAATGATTGTGATAATTTTGGAACCAAACTTTTTTATATTTAAGTTTGGATCAAAGCATGATAAAAGAAAGGTTCTTGAAGGGTTGCCTTGGTCGTTCGAAAAAAATCTATTGGTTTTTAAGGAATATAATGGCGATCTTTGGCCAACGGATTATATTTTTGATAAAGCTGATAATTAGATTAGGGTATATGTGTTGGCACCTAGAATGGCAACCAAAGAAATGGCAAAAGAGATTGGATCAAAGTTGGGAGTCCTGAAGGGAGTGGATACTAACAGTTTATGTTCAATAAGAGGAATCTATCTTAGAATTCGAGTGGAAATTGACATAACAAAATCAATGAGAATATGCATCTTCATTGTAGGAAGAGATAGGTAAGAAGGCTTGTGAAGGCAGTTAAAGTATGAATGCCTACCTAATTTTTGTTATGTGCATGGGAAGTTGGGACATATAGAAGTAGAGTGTGGACTAGAAGGGGACTCAAGAGGGGAGAGCGAGGAAAGGCAGTATGGTGAATGGCTTAAAGCCTTACTAATGAAAAGAGGAACTATGGTCAACATGAGTAGGTACCAACAAAAAGTTCGACACCAAAATGTTGAAAAAGTTGGTAGGGATATAAGGGCCAATAACAGTCACCAAGGTAAAGTGTGGAAAATAATACACTGAGTGTATCATCTTCGATAATGAGAAAACAGGTGGCAAACACAATAAAAGAGGTGGAACCGACAAACAATGTGGCAAATAACAAGAAAGAAGGAAATTTTGGGGATTGAAAAGCATAAAGGAAGGGATTCAAGGAAAGAAGGCGAGACTCCTGGGCTAGAGGAAAATCAGGAAATTGATGATTTGTTGGGGTTAACGAATTATAATGGGGGAAAGTTTCCATCGAATGAGATAATGTAATCCATGGGACATGATGTGAATGAAGAAAATTTGCATACGAAAGAGATTAGACCCAAAAAATTGGTGAATAAGGTGATAGACTTAGGTGACGTGAGAGATAACTTGGAAACCATGTGTAAGGATGAACCGACAAAGAAAAAATTGGAAAGAATACTTGGAAAAAAAAAGCACGAGAACAAGTTGTTGGAATTGAACATGGAGATAGTACCATAATAGGAAAACAAAGTTTCATGACATGGAAAAAAATCCTATGAAAATTGATCAAGTAGCAAAGAAAAATAAAAAGGAAGAATGTGAAGGAACAAAAGGACTTTATTCAACAGCAATGATTAGACCATAACCCCATCGAGAAAAATGACGTGTATAACATGGAAATGCCATGGGCATGGGAACCCATGGGCAGTTCGGCTTTTTGTGATCTAGTGAAAAACCAAGATCCCCATGTAGTGTTTTTAATGAAAACAAAACTATATGTAAGAAAACTAAATAGAATAAAAAATAGATGCTGAATGCATGGATGTTTTAGGGTGGATTTGATTGGGAGCAGTGGAAGCTTGGCAATTTTCTAGAATGATGTTATTGATCTCAAAATTTTTAGTTTCCTAAGAAACCATATTGATAGAAAGTGAAAGAAGAAATAGGAAAGACCCCATGGTGATTGAAAAGATTTTATGGTGAACCAGATGTTAGGCTTCAATATGAATCATGGACATTGATACAAAGATTAGCTAGGTAGGATGATGGGCTATGGCTTTGTATAGGAGATTTTAATGAACCACTATGGAACTAAGAGAAGTAAAAAATAAACATGCGTAATGAGAATTAGATGGTAGCATTTATAGAGGCACCAAAAGCTTATGGGTTGGATGATCTAGGATATATTAGCCAATGGTACACATGGAAAAAGGGAGGACATAAGAAAATTATATTCGAGAAAGATCGGATCATGGGTTAGGAAACAAGATGTGGTATGACCAATTCCCAGATCTTGAAATACAACATTTGCAAGCCTCGGTCTTTGATTATATCCCTAGCAAGCACAAAGAAGAAAAAGCCAAGGACTAACAAAGTAAATAAGAGAAAAATGAGGTGCAAAGCTATGTAGATGAAAGAAGAAGTTTACGAGAAAAAGGTAAAGACAGCATGGGACGATACAGGCTCACTACATCTAACTAAAAATTGACAAAGGTTAGGGAGACTATTAGATAGTGAATGAGTCCACCTACAGAGATGTAAAAAAAATAATTGCACATCTAAAATAGGAGCCGAAGCAACTAAATGTAGACCCCTTAACTATGGCAAATATAGATCAAGCAAACAAAGTAAGGTGCTAGCTTTTTAGGCAAGATGGTGATCCAATAGGGGGATGAATTGGATCTCTCCATATTCCTCCAAAATAATGATTTAATATAATTGAATGGAAAATTAAGATCAATATCAACATATGATGCAAATAACAATAAATTGATAATCTTAAACCAAATGCAAAGTAAAGAGATAGGGATAGAGAAATCAAACCTAAGAATTTATAAAGGTTTGGTCCTTCTCCATAAGGCACCTACATCCTCTCTTCTTGGTTGTCCACACTAAGGCTTCAATCCAATATTCTTGAATTGAAATTACAACTCTATCTTTTTCTTAAGGCTTAGATAGTAACCTAAAACTCTCTACTTTCTAGCCTAAGCAACAACCTCTCAATCTCACAAATTCAAAATGATACCTCACCTTTTGATTACAAAATCACTTAATAGAAATATAAACTTAAAAAACCTCTAAAAGGCTAAGTGTTTGCTAAGTTTAAGTACAACGAAATGATGAATGAACAACAAATATAATTAGGATACAATAAATATAAAAGATATGGATTTTTAAGCTCTAACCACTCTTAATTCTTTAAGAGAATGAAAATATAGCTTGTCGGTTCTTGCTCTCTTGATTCATCAATCTTCTTGGTGTGTTGGAGTGACCAATTTATAGAGGAATTGAAGAGCTAGTAGTTGGGGATGGTTTGGAAAAGAAATGTCCATTGGAAGCTTGAAAAACTAGCCGTTATGCACATCTCTGGGTAGACCAGATCGATCAAGTAAGGGACTCGATCGATCCTCTAAGGGATCGATCCCTTATGTAAGGGGATTGATCCCTTTTACACGTTTTAAACCCAACAAAATTTTTGTATAAAAAATGGATCGATCCCTTAAAGGGGCAATCAATCGGGTCACTTTGAAACCCTAACCAATCAATCCCTACAAGGAGGGATCGATCCAGTCAAGCCGGGTGGTTGTCTCCTATTTTGCACTCCACTCACTAATTTAATCATTTCTTAAGTTATACAATTCTAAATCAAAAATCGTTTGAAGATTTAGAAACTAGACTTAAAGGGATTTCTAGCTATATAAAATTCATCACATAATTCATTGTATATGAATTATAGTAAATTTTCAAATCTACCCTTTATGCAGTTTTTAGACAACTACAAAGTGTCTAGTAAAAATTCAAAATATTTTCTTAGAAAAATTGGACTTTGATTTTGTTTGATCCATTAGAAAGTAGACTCAAAAATCATTCCAACATATAAAATTTAAATATTAAACCTCTGTGAATTAACATATAAAAATAAAAAAAAAGTTCAATGTTGGAAAATCTTGTTTTTGTAAAACAACTTTCTTAAGTTAATCTATTTCTCAAAACCAATATTATCAAAATTGTATTAAGTCCAAAATGAATAACTTCACTTTATAAAAAATCATTTGGACTTTCATTTAAGCTCAAATAAATAATATTTAAAGATAGTTTAGATTTGAGAAATATGAAAACATAAAGAAAGTTTTGTTTAAACTTTGAAAATCATATTATTTATTTAGTACCAAAATATAAAACTTAAGAACATGTACTAAATAAATCTTTTTCAAAATCTTGATCAAGTTTATTTAGTTTAATGTTTTGTCATTTCATATTAGGATCAATTCAAGGCTAACAATCTCCTCCTTTTTGATATGACAAAACTTAAAGATAAATTTACTTGATAAAAAAAACTTTCTTGAAGACATGTAAGATTTTGAAAAACATTTTGAATAACTCCCATTAAACTTTGCATGGCAGAAGTCCCCCTCAATTAATGCATCCTAATTCAACATAACTTAACAAACATATGTTAGTAAAATATATCAAAATTGAGTACAATTAAACATATGCATGTCAAGCACAAGCAAATTTGTCTATATGATATTTCTCCCCCTTTTTTGTTATAGCAAAAAAGCATGAGCATATTATGGAGCAAATAAACACAAAGAGGTATCATAGCAAATATATTCATAGAGCATTTCTCCCCTTTTTTTGGTTTAATCTCTTTATTCCAAATGTTAAAGCTCCTATACCAATTGTTATAAAAATACAAGAAGAAATATCCATAAACTCTCCCTCTTTTTGTCATAGTAAAAGAAAAATAGATCAATTCAAGGCATGGAACAAAATGCTTGATACCAATAATATCAAGAGTATTTTGAATGCATGTAATCAAGTGTAATATGCATAATGAAGTTCACATACATGTATTCAAGCGCAAAAGCATAAAAGTATTCTAATGTATCCAATTTTAGCATTTTAGCACATGTCATCAAATTTACTACATGAAATTTATGAGCAAAGGATAATGAATGTTATACAACCTATTCATAAATCATGTTAGCATAAGATGTGCTTAGAACATAAAACATCAATAGCAATTAAGCATAAATTCAAACACATGCATACAAGTTCATACCAATTGTTAAGGATACCAATTGTTAAAGATATGTTATCACAAAGCATACCAATTGTTATCACAAAACAAAATCAAGCAAAATTGGATTATAAGATTTCTTTTCCTTTCCAAGATAAGGATTAATCAATTTAAGTCACACACAATTTTGCATGAAAGGTATAAACTATATTAAGGATAGGCATATAAATAAGCATCTCTGAAAGTTCAAAAAATCTTTAGCAATTTTAATACCAATTATTAGCAATTTTATTCAACAACTTTCATAGAGCACACATACTCAAGCATATGAAAGATTCATTCAATACATGTACAAATGATAATAGTAATCTTTCATAAGCTATCCTATCTAAACAAGAACCAAGAGCTCATATTTATTTAATAAAGCATGAATACTAATGCGTAGTAAGGTTCAATTATCATCATGTTATATCAAAGAATTATACAAGCATGATTTTTCAAGCATGATGAATACATATGCTATAACAAAGAAATAATAAAAGTATAATTGTTCAAATATATTTTAAACTATTTCAATGCAAAGCAATATTCTTAATCCAAACATATGCAAGTACATAAATATAGTTCAAACATATTTTTCAATCAAAATCATACAAGCATATGCAAAAGCTTTTCAAATCACATATAGCAATATACCAAAAAAGATATAAACATTTAGACATAATGTGGTATATGCTATTTCTATAATCTTAATCAATTTAACTCATATCCATGTTCAAAGATTCATCTTATACAAATATTTATGCATTTAAAAAAAAACTATTAATCGCATCAAAATAATTAAGAACTAGCGATGAATATCAATAAAGGTGAATTAATCAATCTAAGCTTTCAGGAATATTAAAACAATATCTATCAAGTGGCTTGGTGATTAATTTGTGCAATGTCTTCATATGTTCTAGCACAATATCTCATTTTTGCACACAATCAAAGCAAGCATGTATAGACACATAGTATAAAGTCAATACAATTACCTCCATCCTTATCAAGCTATGTTGATGTGCTCAGTTGGTTTTGATTTTCCATTCCAAATGCTTTGAGCAAATATTTGATGTACTTGGGCTTGATTGATGAAGATGCTTTACTTACTATACTTGAAACTTCAAAAAGAACATTGACCAATTCATGCTAATTTCAAGTTCTCCTAGCATAGATTTATAAAATATCTTGACAAAGATTTTTATTAGAAGCATCAAGAAAATCAATTGATAAAAATTATACCAATTGTTAGAAAATAAATTCCAAATTTTAAGTTGTTATAGGCAAAAGAAAATTTTGCTTATTATGCACAAGTTGCTAATTTGCTAGCAAATCATTCAATATTAACTAAAGTTATAGACCATTCATCATAATAAACATCATATAGCACAATGGTGGCACTAAAGCAAAAGTTCTTAAGTAATGTGCAAAATATCAATCTTTCTAGATCTTTTATGAACACAAAGAGGACATATTCAATAATCATGTATATTCAAGAAATCACCAAAGAATATGTCAAATTATAGTTTACTCTATATGAAAACTAAAAGCTCAATAAAGACATATTTATCATCAAAAACATATTCAAGAAAATTTTAGCACAAAAGAATAAATATGTCTACACAAATTATAGGCCATAATCAACAATGACTTAAGCTAAAAATAAGCATCATAAGAAAATCACTCACTTAAGTCATATTGCAAGCATGTCAAGTAAAGCTCAATCATATTCATATAAGCACACACTTGACAAGAATAATAGATGAACCAACAACCCATATTTTACAAAACAAGTAGTTCATCAATTTAAAAACAATAATCAAGAGATAAAACATTTAAGCACAAGAGCAAGCATATCACAAAGGTATTTCACAAATTAAGAAATAAACAATTTAAGCACTTTCAAATCACAAATATTAAGGTCAAGTTGAATCAATCATCATATGAGCACATATCTTGACCAAAAACTTAGATGAACAAAGAATCAATATATCTCTTTTAAGCACATAAAACTCATCAATTTGTCAACACAAGAGAAGAAATAAAACTTGAATTAATAAGGATAAATGATTAAAGCATATTTCAAGACTATTTCATAAGAAATCAAAAGATGAACAATCAAACATTAATAAATATGATTTAGGCACAAGATGATCATCAATTTCTAAAATCACAAATCAAGAGTTGAAACAATTGAGAATAAAATAATCAAGTTTTAATAATATTTCACAAGATCCAAGCATTATCAACAAGTGGAGCAATTTTAAACAACATGGTCATATAGGCATTTTTAATAATCACTCATCAATGTATATCATATAAAGTGCATAAAGAAAAATATGAAACATATTCATCAAGGTAAAATCATTCAAACAAATATATTTATGCAAAAACAAAATAAAGTAATCCATTCAAAGCTTAATATGTCTAGGTTTTTTATTTTTCACTTCAAAACTCATTTTCGCTTGAAAAATACCTTAATGAATCTCAAAACAAGTCAAGCTCATTTTTAACCATCTTGAACCATTCCACCAAGTTTCAAATGACAAAACAAAGTTATTCAAGTGGTCATTTGGCCTTGGAAACAAGAAAATCAAAAAATCAATTCTTATACCCAACATTTCCTTGAAAAAGGCTATTAAGATGGGCAAATATGTTTAAAAACATATTTTAAGCTCTTTAAACCATTTATAAAAGTTTTATATCACAATTTAAAATTGTCTAAATGGTTTTTATGCCCATGTATGTTCAAAAACAACATTTGATCTTTCAAGCTCTAAAATCCTTTAAAACTTGCATGTAACAATATGAAAAATAAAAATCACTGCAAGTTAATCAAGTTTCTTTGTTTGAGCAAGTTTAAACCAATGAACACAAGATATTCAAATTCTTTTTACACTTAAAAACTTGCTAAAATAAAATTTCATAATTTTCGAGCTTGACTTTTAGCAAAAATTATTTTCAAAGCAAAACTTAAAATTTCAAAATCATTAAGTTTTGAGTAGTCCCCCTAAGTTTGTGCATAAATATAAAAATAATTTAGCACATAATTAATCACATCAAGCACCAATAATAATTTCACAAAAGCATACATGATATCATCAATATCCAACATTCATTTACACAACCATGCATAAGCACAAGTTCTCAAGAATGTCAATTTCACAAATAATATCAAAATATCAAGATCATTCATGCAATCCCAATATCAAGAGTATTCACATGTAATCCCACAAATTCATTCGAGCATACATAAACTCTCCTAAAGATATATCTCGAGCAAATAAGCATTAAACACAATAACAAGCATGATAAATTATTAAAATTATACATTCAAAAGAAAAAAAATACATACACAATTAAGCTCATATTTTTCAAAGTCTTGCAAATTATAGCATATAATTAATTTTAATCAAAATTGCAATATCAACATAGTATATGTGGGCATATTTTCTTCAAAAAACTTTAGAATCAATCAAGATGTATCAATAAAGCATTTAGCAATTAAGCACTTCAACATTCAACCAAGAATTGGCAACCAATTTCAAATACTTTTGAAATAAATATTAGGCTTAGAGGTTACCCATTTTCATTTGTGTGTCTAGAGAATCCAAACTTCAAAAGCACATTTTAGCTCAATGCTTTAACACACCTACAAAAGACATTCGCATTTGATTTTTGGTACCCAAATTACTTTGGGTCCTTGAGAGTTAGTAACCAAGTCTCTAGTTCCTTTTGGAACCCATACTTGCTTATTCTAAATGGATTTTTTCTTTTGATCAGACAAGTATGTGTAGTATATGTAGACACCAAATTTTATCCGAAATATTTTAACTTAATTGACCTAAGGTTCATTTGTGAACATGGGCTGAGACCATTTAGGAGGACCATTTACAACCCATAAAGAGCCCACAAACTTGCCTGTTTAGAGACAAAAAAAGTCAACTCGAGTCAAATCCGATCAAACAAAGTTAAAATTTTACAAAAACTCGATCAAAATTGATAGAGCCCGAGATAATTCTCAAAAATTAAAAACTTAATTAAAATCAATGTGGTTCAAAATTAAATTTGGGATCTTTTTGAAATACTAAACTTTTCATTGTACCCAAGAAAGGTGATATTACCAAAATACCCTTATAGGGGTATTTTCGTAACTTGACCTTTTCGAGCTCAAATTTTTATGAAACTTTTCAGATCTTAATTTTATAATATTTCATGATTTTTTGTGCCTTTAAAATCACAGAAGTACCGGAGAAAGGTGAAATTACCAAAACACCCCTATAAGGGTATTTTTGTAATTTGGCCTTCCCAAGCTTTCATTTTTGTGAAACTTTTCATATCACAATTTTAAAATATTTCATAATTTTTGGTCAGTTTGAAACCACAACATTTCCCAAGAAAGTATGAAATTACCAAAATACCCTTTAAGGGGTATTTACGTAATTTAGCCTTTTGAGCTCAGAATTTCACAAAACTTTTTAGATCTCAATTCTACAATGTTTCATGATTTTTTATGTATTTAAAATTATAGTAGGACCATGGAAAGTGTAAAATTACCAAAATACCGTTATAGGAGTATTTTTATAATTTTACCTTTCCGAGTTCAGATTTTCATAAAACTTTCTAGATCTTAATTTCATAATATTTTATGATTTTTGATGCTTCAAAATCCTAAAAATGACCATGGGAACATTGATTTCTAAGAAAATGACTTAAATAACGAAAACTTTACCTGAGGGTAAAATGGTCTTTTTCATGGGTTTAGAGCATAAAAATTTCATCTTTGCAGTGTTTAATGTGGGCCATTGGATCTTTTTCTGACTTTTGATCCAATGGCCAAAGGTGACTCCTTGGAAAGAAGAAAAAGAGGAACTTTAACCCTTGGATAAGATTTCATCCAAGGGTCCTTATTAATCAAGATTAAAATCTTTCTTCTTGGAGGAAGGTTTGTCAATTGGATAAAAGAGATGAGGGCTGGCTGAAAAAAAATGAGGCTTTTGGTAAGAAAAAAAAGGGAGAGCACAAACACAAGAGAGAAAAGAGCTCAAAACAAAAAAAGTTCAAAAAAGGTGAGACAACCCATTGACCATGGATTAAAGGCGTATTTTGCCATTTTGTATCTTTTTCTTTCACCATTTTTACACCTACCATGATCTTCTCTGCAAAGTGTTTTTATTTGTTCCTTGCATGCTTTGACTTTGGTGTATATGTTGATGTGTTCTATGTTTCTTTTTTACAAAATGGTTAGACCTTATCTCCTTTTTGTTGGAACTGTTGAATAGCTTTTGTTTCTTCTAGTTATAGTAGCACTCTGGCTTATACCACAAAGTCTTCACCTTGACTTTTCCATCTTTCATGAATAGTTTTTAGTTAGCCTAAGGTGGAACAAATAAAGATTTGGATATCAGCTTGGAGAAACCAAGCCGTGCTACTTGGCTCTCTATAACTAGTCATGATTTGGATGTCTTTCCACACAGCCATAGGTAGTCATGGTTGGATGCCATTCCATATAGCCCCACTCATTTGACATGGAAAGAAGGTTTTAACATAAAATGGTTTCCAGAGAAAGGAGTGATAAGTTGTTGAAAGGGGAAGAAAGGTTTAAAAGTTTGAGTTTTTTCCAGCTCTTTATTTCACATTTAGGGGTCTTATACAAGCCATAAAGCTTCAAGCTTTCCTTTTTTTTTCTAGTTTCTTCCTTCCACATGGGATCTATTTTGACTCATCCTTGTTATTGATTGTATAAAAGATGGAGAAAAATAAAAAAAAAAACCATTTGTAGGATAAGTCTCACATGTATTGTAATTTGTTTTATCATTACTATTGTTTGTTTATCTTCCTTGCATGATTTTTTCTATTCAACCAGTCATGAATCACTCATAGATGTTTGAAAAATATCCCATGTACTTATGGTGCCACCATTGTTTACTTATCTTTTTTACTATTTGGAAAGTTTGAATTTTTTTTCTCTTTTATTTCCTGTTTGCTATTTTGATTTGGTTTGCTTGCATGCTTGCTATTGTGGTTTGGCATGCCTGCATGCTTGTTGTTTTGGTTTGGTTTGCTTGCATGCTTGTTGTTTCGATTTGGTTTGCCTGTATGTTTGCTATTTTTAGTTTGGTTTACCTGCATGTGTTGGCTGTTTTGGTTTGGTTTGCCTACATATATTTGTTGTTTGGTTTACTACATATGTTGCCTATTTCAGTTTGGGTTGCCTACATCTATTTGATGTTTTCGTTAGGTTTACTTATAAATATTGGCTGCATCGATTTGGTTTACCTATATATATTGGCTGTTTCAATTTGGTTTACCTTCATATGTTGGCTATTTTGGTTTGGCTTGCCTACAGAAGTCACCTTTGTACTATTTAGAAGTTATGGCCTCATTTTGTCTCATAGGTTTTGATTATGTCCTTTTCATGTAAAGGTAGTTCATGATGAAAAAAAAAAAATCAAAAGCCTTATTTCTTATATGGTTTTTCTATGTTAATAGGCATATTGCTTCTAATCATTTTGCTTACATGTGGGGTCTCATCTAAAGCTTCATTTCTTAATTGTTTTTATATGGCAGTAAGCATATTGCTTTCAACCATTCTGTTTGCATCTGAGGTAATAATGTGCAAAAACTAGCCATCTTTTCAAAGCAAAGTGAGCATGTTTCTACCTATGGTTATATACATGCCACTTGTAGATACTGCCAAGCATTTCTTTTAAAAGTTTAATCTATGTCTTCCATCTTGGTTTAGGTACAACTTATCGGTGGACATGTGTATTATTGTTGCTAAAATTAAGATTCTATGTACTAATGTTTAAATCTCTACACTTACTAGGTCATTTCATTTTTCATGCTTCAACATGGCTTTCAATGCCTTGCATTTTTTAATCTACCAAAACATAATAATAATAATAATAATAATAATAATAATAATAATAATAATCATAATAATAATAATAATAATAATAATAATAATAATAATTTTAAGTCCCTACTTAGATGTTGAAGGGATTCAAAATCACTTTTTAAAGAAAAAAATAATTTCGCTTAGATGTTGGGGAATTATCAAGTAATAAAAATAAATAATAATAATAATAATAATAATTTTTAATGGGAAAGGAAATATATAGAGCATCAAATTTAAAATCAGCATGTTCTAATTAATTATAAAGATTATGTCCTACAAATTATGAAAAACAAAACTCCTTTCGAATAATAATTCATTTTTTAAAAAATTATAAAAAAACAAGCTTGCTCCAAAAGTTTGCCTAGATGTTGGAGACCATTAGAAAGCTCATGATTTCTTAAAATTTAAACCCAAGTCTAATTCATTTTTAGCTTTCTAAAAATTTGCATGAAAACTTTTTATGAAATAATCTGTTCCTAAATACTACCTAGATGTTGGGGTATTTAGAAAATTTTATTTCATTAAGAATTTTCATATATTTTTACAAACTCGAAATAAGTCCATTTTCTTTAAACCACGATTATAAAAATACATGAATTAATAAAAGATAATAGGACGGGATTTTTAAATATAAAAATTCACACCCAAATTCTGCCTAGATATTGGAGAGTCTAGGTGGTCTCTTTATATTTGAAAACTCAATTCTTAAATTTATACTTCATCATCATTTTGCATACATTTCGTTCTTAAATTAATGTCTTCATTTATAATACATACATATACATGTTCACTTTAGTATGGATGTTTAGTATTAATTATATTATATTCCATTTTTTTACATCAAAAGTTTCCTTAAAATTTTTAGTTTTAAATAAATTAATTAAAATAGCATTCCCTGAAATATAATTGATTAATACTATGCCTAGATGTTGGAGAGTCATCAATAATTATCATTTACAAAGAATGTTATTTTATTATTTTTAGAAAGAATGTTATAATAAATCTTAAATGGAAAGACTATTTTTGAATTCTACCTTTATGTTGGGGACTTCGAGAGTATTTTTTTAATTTGAAGACTTTCTTAATATTCCTCAATAAAAGATTTTTTAAAACTAATTTTATTTCTTACAAACAAAGGGAATTACATTTAAATTTCATATAGAAAATCGTTTTTGTTCAAAATTGCTAATAGTGCATAATTAATTCATACCAATTTTTGGGCATTGTGGGGGTGCTAATTTTTTCCCATACGTAATCAACTCCCGAACCTGATCTTGTTTTTGTAAAACAAAATCATCTTTTTAATAAGGCTTTAAACCATTTTTATTGTTTTTGTTAAAAAGATAAAATTTTTGGGTAGCCAATTACACCCTAAAAAAGATTGGTGGTGACCTCTGTATTTTCACAATTCTTTAAATTTTTACATCTAGCAATCGTGTCTTCAGATCATACATTACAATAGCTTGGTGACTCCGCTAGAGAATTTTGAGAGTTAGGCTAAAAATTTTAATCATGCGTTAGTAATAATTATTGGATTTAATTGGTTTTATTTGATATTTAATTTAATTCCTTTTATTTTTAATTTTTCAAAAAATATATATACAAGTTAATAAATAAAATAAATTGCATATTAGTTATTTTTTTTAATTTTACGCTTATGATTTATTTATGTTATTTTGATTAATATATCACTTTGCACACACTTTGCATATTCACTCGCATGCATGAGCTCTAAACCCGAGCTCTATTCCTTTTAGGAGGAAGTAAAGTATTTACACTTTCGTTTGGTGATAACCTCCGCATTTGTTAGCGAAATACTTCCACTTAGATTGAACACTTTCCATTAATAGCCTATAATGGATGAGGATTAGGGAGCCTTACTAGTCTATGATGGACAATGATGTAAGGAATAGTCAGGGAACTTTTAGACATATAAATCCAAACCCAGTAGATTGAGAACCCTAAGGATCCAGCCTAGGATAAAACCATGCCGTCCTTCTTAGAGAAAATTACCTAAACTAGGAGATTATGTATAATTTACATTGTTATATGCTATGCTTGATTATTTATTTGATTGTTTATTTATTTATCAACATTACTTATTTTTTTTACTCTTAACATTGTTGCATGCACCATATAGGTATCATACATCTTAGAAGGGGTATTTTTTTTAGATTAATCAATAGTAAATGAAGCACTCATGAAGCCATCAATAGCAAAGAAAATGATGAAAAGTGAAAAAAGAGGAACTTTAAATTTGAATGTTGTTTCATCTTTCACATTTTCATTTAATCTTTTACATACATTTTTATCATGTTTAAAAAAAAAAAAAAGAAGAAGAAATAATAGCATAGTATATATAGCCCATCCCATACATCTCATAGATAGTACATGCATCCTATCTTATGTACATCATAATAAGATAATACATGCATTGCATCCCATTCACAATAGTGGATAGTACGCATCTCATTTCATGCACATGCTAATAAACGCACATGCTTGTCATGCTTTAATTGGCGATGCATGCACTCCATCTCATCACATATTTTAAGGCAGTGTCAACCTCATTTGGCCAATAGAACACATGCATTGTATTTCAAGTAGACATATTTTGTGCACTTGATAGGTTCATGCATTCCATACAAGTATGTTGCATTAGTCACAGGAATTATCTCATCACTCATGTAAATATGTCATTACATTTAATGCATATGGGTTCATGAATGGTAGGGTTTTATAGACCATGCATTGCATTTCATATCCTACCATCATTACAACATAACATTACCTTCCTTGCATATATATTCATGGATGAGGAAATTTTTATCATTTGGGGTCGGTACGTGTGAAAATCCATTTACCTTAGGCATATTTGCATTTTATGACATTTTTTTTACATCATCATCATATTCATGTATTCATAAACATGATTCTATGTGTCATATAAGTTAAAAATTATTTTTGTGGCATTCATTTAATAAGGGTAATAATATAAAACTTTGAGCTTAAGACCCTGTTAGCCTTGAATTGATCCTTATTTTGAAATGACAAAACATTAAAACTAAATAAACTTGATCAAGATTTTGAAAAAGGATTTATTTAGTACATGTTCTTAAGTTTTATATTTTGGTACTAAATAAATAATATGATTTTCAAAGCCTAAACAAACCTTTCTTTGTTTTCATATTTCTCAAATAAATAATCTTTAAAGATAGATTTGGTTTAAGAAATATGAAAACAAAGAAAAGTTTGTTTAAGCTTTGAAAATCATATTATTTATTTGGTACCAAAATATAAAACTTAAGAACATGTACTAAATAAATTGTTATATTCTAAATTGTTATAACTATTGATTTATGAATTTATGAACATCTTGTGCTTAAATTATAAATATTGTTGTTTGATTGTTCATCTTTTGATTTCTTATAAAATAGTCTTGAAATATGCTTTAATTCTTTATCCTTATTAATTCAATATTTATTTCTTCTCTTGTGGTGATGAATTGATGAACATTATGTGCTTAAATGAAATATATTGATTCTAGGTTCATCTTTAGTCTTGGTCAAGATATATGCTTGTATGATCATTAATTCAATTTGACCTTAATGCTTATGATTTGAAAATACTTAAATTTTTTATCTCTTGATTTTTAAAATATTTTTAAATATACTTGCTCTTGTGCTAAATTGATTTATTAATTTTGTGAAATATTTTGGAACTTGTGCTTAATTAACTTATCTTCTGGTTTGAGATTAAGTATTGATGAACTAATTGTGTTTAATGATATATGTTGTTAGTTCATCTATTGTTCTTGTCAAGTGTGTTCATATATGGTAAATATAATTTATCTTTACTTGACATGCTTGCAAATGACTTAAGTGAGTGATTTTCTTATGATGTTTATTTTTAGCTTAAGTCATTGTTGATTATGGCCTATAATTTGTGTAGACATATTTATGTTTTTGTGCTAAAATTTTCTTGAATATGTTTTTGATAATAAATATATCTTCCTTGAGTTTTTAGTTTTCATATGGCCTAAAATTTATTTTGACATATTCTTTGGTGAGTTCTTGAATATACATGAATGATCTAAAAGGTTTGATTTGTGCACATTACAAGAGAATTTTTGCTTTAGTGCCATTCTTGTGCTATTTGATGTTTAAATTGATATATGGCCTCTAGCTTAAGTATATATCTCCCTTGCAATTGGCAACTTATGCTTAGTGAATAAATTTTCTTTTGCCTATAATGACTTAGAATATGGAATTGTTTTCTAACAATTGGTATAATTTTGATCAATTGATTTTCTTGATGCTTCTAATGAAAATCCTTTGTCAAGAAATTTTTTTAAGTCTATGCTAGGAGAACTTGAAATGAGCATGGATGAGCCAACATTTTTGGAATTTCAAGTATAGCAAGCAAAGTATGTCATCCTCATTAGTCAAGCCCAAGTACATAAAAGACTAGCTCAAATGATGTGGATTGGAGGATTCAAAGCCTCACTCAACTATAATGAGCACAACAACATAACTTAATAAGGATGGAGGTAACTATATTGAATCTATGCTATGTACCTATGATTTATAATGTTTAATGCATGATTTGATAAATGTTTGCTTTTATAGGTGCAAAAATGAGATATTGTGTTTGAATTTGTGAACACTTTGCACAAATTAATCACCAAGCTACTTGATAAAATTTGTCTTAATAATTTTTTTAAAGCTTGGATTGATTAATTCACATTCATTAATATTCATGCCTACTTCTTGATTGCTTTGATTAATAGTTTTAATTGCATGAATATTTATTTGAATCTTTGGACATGGACATGAGTTAAATAGATTGATTTCTTTGAACATGTTCACTGATTGAGTCCATTGAGATAGCATGTACCATATTGTGTCTAAAGGTTTGCATTTTTTTTGGTATACTGCTATACATGTTTGAAATGTTCTTGCATATGCTTGTGTGATTTTTTTTTGAAATAAATATATGTTTGATTACTTGCATATGCTTAGATTAAGTACATTGTTATGCATTGAAATAATTTGGATTATAATTGAACAATTATGCTTTCATTATTTCTTTGTTATAGCATATGTGCTCATCATGTTTGGAAAATCATGCTTATATAATTTTTGTTATAAAAAGGCCTTTAAGTCTAGTTTCTAAATCTTCAAACGGTTTGTGATTTAGATTTGTATAACTCAAGTTATGATCAAATTAGTAAGTAGAGTGCAAAACGTGAAACTACCACCCAGCATGGACAAGATCGATCCCTTTTGGAAGGGATTGATTGCTTTTCAAACAAAATGCTTCTAGAACCAAAAATTTAGAAAAGAGATCGATCCCCTACAAAAGGGATCAATCGGTTAGGCTATTTTCAAAGGGAAATTAGTTCAAAACATGAACCAATCAATCCCCTAAGGGAGGCGATCGATCCCCTGAAGGCCAAAATTACTCCAACGCTATTTTATCAAGGATTCACAGCTACTTTCACTTCCCAAACACTTCCAATGGCTACTTCTTCAATTTCTCTATAAATTGAGCACTCCAACACACCAAGGAGATTGATGAATCAAGAGAGCCAGAGCCAACAAGCAATATTTTCATTCTTTCAAATAATCAAGAGTTTTTAGAGCTTCAAAGTCTATATCTTTGCATTTATTGTATCCAAATTATTTTTGTTGTTCATTCATCATTTTCTTGTCTATACCCTTGTATACTTCAAATTAGCAAACACCCAACCTTTGAAAGGTTCTTAGAGTTTGCAAAACACTTCAAAAAATTTGTATTGTGTGCTTGTAAGCTTAAGAGGCAGGATAACCCTTACGAGTGTGTAATGTTGAGTTTGTAAAGCTTTGAGAAGCTTGTTTATAATCTTCAACACATAGTGGATTGGAGCCTTGGTGTGGACAACCAAAAGAGAAATGTAGGTGCTTTGTGGAGAAGGACCGGACCTCTATAAATCATTGTGTTTGATTTTTTTATCCCTATCTCCTTATAATTTATTATTGTCCATATTTGATTTTAAGTTCATTAATTGTTATTGTTTTCATTATATTTTCATCAAAAGGGCTTATTGTCTTAATTTCCATTCAACTATATTGAAATCATTATTTGAGAAGAATTTGGAGAGATTCAATTCACCCCCCTCTTGGATCACTATTTAACCTATAAAGCTAACAGTCCCAGAATAAAGTGTCTATCTTGGTGAAAATTAGAATGGCAAAAATAGGAGATCAAATGGCAGCAACGATTAGTGCTTTAGAGTTGAATCAAGAGAAATTTTGGCTCAAGCTTCGAGAGATGAAACAACAGATGGCTCAATTGATGGAAATGGTTAAAGCTAGTGGTATGGTTGAGTTTGTTGTCTCTCAAGGATCGTTGTCAATTTCGATTCCATCAAATCAAAATCAACTGGATCTTGTTGGTTCCAACATTTTTCCTGAGCATACTAAGGCATTGGGTGATTTGAACAGTGACCAAAGTTTGAGCGAGCTCAAAAGTGGAATGGATGAATTGGCCACACAAATAATTGAACTCAAAAGTTTGATTTCCAAGACGGAGTCACCTAGCTTCAAACAACCCTCACCAACTATTCCAAGTTCAAACCCGTAATTAAATCCTTCTCATGACTGCATTAAACCTCTTATCTAAGCAACTAAGAGTAGGCCCCCATGCAACCTCTGAGAATTCCACACTTGAATTCATTTCCACCGCCTCACATTTCACAACCACCTGTTCAATCTAATTTTTTACCCAAAGTTTCCCAATTCATTTCAAGACTAACTATACCACCATTTTACTAGTAAAGCAAACCAACCATAGAATAGAAAAACTTTTGCATCACCAAAGGAAAAACCCCTATTGACCTAATACCCATGTCCTACATAGAGTTATACCTACTTCTCTTAAAAAACTACCTCATTGGCCTCATCCTTGTTGAACCCTTCAAACCACCTTTTCCCAAATGCTATGACCCTAATGCCTGATATTAATACCATCTTGGTATCACGGGCCATTCTTTGAAAGACTACACAGCTTTGAAACATAGGGTACAAAGATTGATGAAAGTCAGATATTTGAGTTTTGATGTCTAAATGAAACCAATTATTTCTAGAAATCCTTCATCGATCCATTCTAAGCTAGCAAGTAGTGTTAAGGCTTAAGGCAAAGGGTTATTCTTACCAGCAACCTTAGTCCATTTCTTTTAGATTTCTTAGACGAGGCAAAGAGGAGTAAGAGCTAGTCTAGCACTTTTTAGCCTTTGTCCTAGGATTGTTCTTGATGTATAAACTTGAAACTTTTGGGAATGAAGAAAAACTTTTGAATTTTCTATGAACGGACATCTCTATTTACAATGGTGTGACTAAAAGAGCTTATGAAAAAGAATGATGGTTGCAAATACATTTTTACCAAACTTTTGATGCAGAAGAAATGTCTAACCCGACTTGAATATAAAGGGAATTTGAGCTTATCCTCAATAATAATAAAATTTGACTTGCATATTATGTATCATTTGTTTGAATTCATTGTTAAAAGCAAGGAATGGTGATAGTGAATACACTTTTGTTAAAGCTTCAAAGCAAAAAGATATTTTTGTAAGTTTTAATAATAGGATCCATGTCATGCATTTATGACTTTTGATAATTAATTAAAGGTTCAAGGATAACGCATCCTAGGAAACAAGAATAGTTAAATTTGTACACTTACAACACTCAAACTTTACTAGAATCATGGAAAATAAAAATGCAACTCGGATAGATAGAATGGAAAAGGCCTAAGGAGAGAGTAGGAAAATAGTTAAGAGAATGCAACAGATTATGGATAAATAGTTGGCAGAATTAAGACAGATGTTAGCAAGTTGAACAAAAAGAAAAAGAATCATTGAAACACATAGGCAATGAAAGAAATAGTTGTTGAAGCACCATTGTGTCCATCTGGGTTCACATATCCATATGTTCGAGACCCTCATATGTCACAACCACCTTCAGCAACTCATCAACCTCATATGGATACTTCTGCCAAGTTGCCTCTAGTTCAAATAAATGCCAACCCCAGGCATTCCCCTTACAACTCCATTGATGTGTTTAATTTGGATGATCCAAAAGAATTAGAACAACTAGAAAGAATGTTGAATCCATTAAGAGATACGACGATGAAAGATAAATATAATCTGTTAGAAGAGAGATTGAAGGCAATTGAAGGCTGTGATATATATGGGAGTGTTAATGCTAATGAGCTTACTCTAGTGCCTGATCTCATTATTCCAATAAAATTTAAAGCTCCAGATTTCAAGAAGAATGATGAAACGAAATGCCCTATAACACACATTACCATGTACTACTGAAAGATGGCAAGCTATACTCATGATGATAAGTTGTTGATCCATTGTTTTCAAGATAGTCTCACCGAGCCTGCAACAAGGTGGTATGTCCAACTAGATAGAAGTAAGATTTGCTCATGGAATGATTTTGCTAGAGCCTTCTAGCATAATACAAGTATGTTGAAAACATGGCACCAAATAGGTTGTCCTTGCAAAATATAAAGAAAATGGCAACTGAAACTTTCAAGGAATATGCATATAAATGGAGAGACATAAAAGCCTAAGTACAACCACCTCTATCAAAGAAAGAAATCCTTATTCTATTTGTTAATTCTCTAAATACTTCGTATTACAAAAGAATGATTGGAAATATCTCCAAAGACTTTGTTGACATGGTGATTGCTAGGGAAATGATAGAAAATGTAGTCAATAATGACAGGATTAAATTGAATGATGTAGTGATGCTGAAAAGGGAAATACAATGAAAAAGGAGAAAGGGAAGTGCAAGTAATCACACTTAAAGGGCATCTACCCAAAAACTTCATCCCATATAGTTTTTATCCTTTTCATTAACCCCACTTCCCAGTCATAAGCAGTATCTCTCAAAGCCTATATCTTTGCCAACCAAGCCAGTATCTAAATTTTCGAACAAGTCCCCATCCCCAAATAACCATTCACAATCCTGTCCCTACATTTAAGCCTATCACCTAACCAATAAAAAATCCAAAAAGAAAAAGAAATGAATAAGAGAAACTTCCAATCCCTATTTCTCACTTTTTACCTTTCCTAATAAAAGGTTAATACCTCACTCCTGTGCCTTTGAAAATACCACCTAATCCATCAGCAAAGAGTTATGATCCTAATGGCAAGTGTGATTATCATATGGGGGCAATTTGCCATTCAACTAAAAAATATAGACAACTGAAGGAAAAGGATGAGGATCTTATCAAGAATGCTATACTGACTCCAAAACTGATGGAACAATGGAATTCAACTCTATCTAGTAACAAAATGTGAAAAGTTAAAATGTGAGAAAAGGTATTGAGTGCTGAAAGATCAAGATATGATAGTTTTCTTTTGAATTTTTAACTTTTTTATGTATGATATGTGCATGGTATCCTTAGGAGTTATTTAAATTACTCTTGTTAAACTTTATTTTGAAAAAAAGAATGTTTTTTTTTATTTTTCTATGAAATTTTATCTCTATGCATTTGTTTGAATAACAGTCCCACATAATTAATTTTTCAAATCATAAAATGGAAAGAATTTTGCAATAAAAAACAAAAACAAAAAAATGATTCATAATAAAGTCCTATAGAAGCAATTTTCAAGGTCAAACAAAAAAATAAATTTCAAAGAGAAATTTGCAATGGTGAGAATCTCGAAGCAATTGGTGATTACTTTTGAAAAAAAAAAAAAACCACATCCAATATCATTACACTTTTTCCTTGACCACTCTTATGTTTCAATCATTTTGAATAATTTTACTCACCAATCATAATCCTTTAAGAGATATGAATTTTCACTTGCGAACCGTGCTATCATTTGATATATTGAAACTATGATATTTTCTCGGGTAATAAACAAAAGAGAACAATTTCAAAATTTATTTTGAATTTTGAAAACCAAGCAAGATACTCTTTCAAATTTTTAAATGGTAATTCAATGTGTATCAAATCTTGTCAATTCTTTCGATGACATAAACACAAAAAATGCCTGAACTTTCTTTCTCAAGCAATCATTGTTTCAAGTCTTAAGTTATAGTGATTAAAAGAAGTAAAATTCCTTCTCGCCTAAGACAATTTGTTCATGCCTTAATAACTTTTTACCTTAAAATGCCAGACGATTTGGAACCAAAATAAGCCTTTTTGTGAAATGTGCAATCAAATTTTGGACATCCTATATGACCCGATAAGAACCTTGAACAGGAAACAATATAGGGCATCAGTCACGTAAAAATGATTGATGGTTGTAACAAAAAAAAATAAAAACAAAAAGGAGGTTTTTACCTATTTCTTTAAATACATTGCTCTTTTATCCAAGTGATCAAGTTTGAAATGATAAATGGCCACCTTTCTCTATTCTTTGCTTATAAAAAAATTATTCATTTGCTATCCTTTTGAGCCTATTAAATTTATTGTTCCCAAAATAAACCCTGGCCAATGATGGCTTTTTACATTTAGGGCAAAATAAGGATATCTTCAAAAGCCCAACTTCAAGGAAAGTATCTAATATTGAGAACGTCTAACATGCACTATGAAAATGAGAGTCCAAGGCAAAAAGTGAATGAAGCTTCAAGAAAATAAAATTCAAGAAGTTGATTGCTAAAGATGAAGTCAAATGTCCCAAAAAAAATAAATAAACAAAAAATAAGAGAAAGAAATGAAAAATGGTTATGATATCATGCACTTAGGAAATCTAAATGAATTCCAAAAAAGTCGTAAAAAATTCAAAGGTTTGGAAAAGGAACAAGAAAAAGGCCCAAAATAGAAAAATGAAAAAAAAAACAAAAGAAAAAATTGTTGAAATGAAAACCTTTCTTCAAGATCATTTTCCTAAAGAGAACTCCTCTTCAATTTAAGTTTTTATACTTGAAATGACAAATGGCCATCTTTCATTATCCTTTCACAAATGTAGAAATTTATCTCTTGCTACACCTTTTAAGCCTAATTCAATTCTTTTAAAAAAAATCCTAACTACGGATCACCCTCCATACTAGAGGGTAAAAAAGAAACATATTTAAGGGTTAAGAATGGAGATGTCCAAATGGAATCTCGTATGTTGGGGTAAAGGCTCAACATGAAAGTTCACAATAAGTTTTAAATCCAATCAGTGAGAGAAAAAAAAAAGAAAAAAAAAATGAAAGAAAAGGAAGAAGAAAGAAGAAAAAATAAAAGAAATGAATAGCTGGAAAGCAAAAAAGAATGACCTCAAAGTGCATCATTCGAATGGAAAAATGATCCTTGATTTTAAATACCCTTAAATACTTGTTTTGGGCCTTTTTATCCTTTTCTTTAATAACCCTAAACCTTAACCTACGTTACAACCTTTGAAAAGTCCATATTGCATCAAACATAAAGGCTTAAAATTGAAGAGTTTCTCTTGGATAAATGACCATGAATCTTTTGAATCCCATTTATTACATAATTTATTGTTTACACCGTTAACCTTTTTTAGAAAAATTCTTTTCCTCTTTTGGATTAGTTTTGAATTTTTTAAGTGCATGGTTTGTTAATCAAAAACAATAAAAAAAAGCAAAGAATGATAGACACATGGCTTTTCGTCCAGAGAATACTCCATAAGATCCTTGGCCTAATTACCCTAAATAATATATTTTGAGTCTATTTATCCATTCTTTCAAAACCCTGAACCTTGGCCTACATTACGTACCTCAAAATTTCATTCTGATCAAATGTGGATACTTGAGTTAAAAAGCTATGTCCTTGAAAATTTGTATATACCTATTATTTTGGCAAGATTTTTCCAAGTTCTTTAGTGTTTGAAAATATAACTCTAAGGTGAAAACCCAAAAAGGGCAGTTAGAGCTACAACCACTCTTAAGACCCCAAAAGAATTTTAGAGTTCCAAGGTTTTATCCAGAATAAAAAGTCACAACACAAAATCTTTTAAAGGATCAGTACCCATTAAAGACTTTACAGTTCACCAAAGTGTGAAAATTAAAAAAAAAAAAATAGCCTTTTCTCTTCCTAAATCTTCCTCAAAAAATATTGATTAGCTTTTATGCACATTTAAGTATCATATTTTCAATAAAAGAAAAGTGTTTTAGAAAAGTTATCTCTTTTATAAGCCCAAGAGAAATAAACCCTCATTGAGCCTTCCTTGAAGTATGCCTATCAGTGGAAAATTTATCACCCCATCCACAAATATTCCAAATAGTAATATCAAGCCTTCTTTGAAATATGCCCACCAGTGAAAAAAAAATTGAATTGCTAATCATGTCATCCATAAGCATTCCAAATAGTAATCATCAATTTACAAGAGATTCGAAAGTCATGTGCTTTCAACTTTTCTCATTAATTGTAAAGATACTTTATGTGGGATAAATTTTGTAAACACTTTTGAAAAGTTTAGAGATTATTTGAGCATTTTGTATAGAATACTGAGATCATTTCTAGTAAAAAATAAACATTGAAATTGAATAGAGATCGTTCAAAAAATAATAAAAAATTGCATTTGCAGCACATCTGCATTACAAGAAAAAATACATTTCCATTTGCATAAAAAAAAAGATATTTGCATTTGGATCACTTGCATTTACATCATGAAAAAGACATTAGCATTTGCATCACTTGCATCTGCATCACAAAAGAGGCATTCACATTTGCATTCACATCTACATCATAGAAAAAGACAATCGTATTTGCATCACTTGCATTCGTACTTGTATTTGCATCATAAAAAAGAAATTAGCATTTGCATCACTTGCATCTACATCATAAGAAAGACATTCATATTTGCATCACTTGCATTCGCACTTATGTATGCATCATAAGAAAGATATTTGCATCACTTGCATCTTCATCTAAAAAAAATGGACATTCATATTTGCATAACTCGCATTTGCACTTACATGTGCATCATGAGAAAGACATTTGCATTCATATCTAAATCGTGCAAAAAAAAAAAGACATTTGCATTTGCATTGCTTGTATCTACATCATAAGAAAGACATTCGCATTTGCATCACTTACATTTGCACTTATAGAAGACATTTGTATTTGCACCATAAGAAAGAAATTTGCATTTGCATCATTGTATCTGCATCCTAAGAAAAGATATTTGTAGGGGCATTTACATGAAATGAACATTTTCATTTGCATTGTAAAAGGAAAAAGTCAAACATATTTGCATCAAGCATTCGTATTCTTGCATTTGCATTGACATTTGCATCGACATTTCCAGTAGCATCATTTGATGTGAATAGATTTGTATCATGATTGCATTTATCAATTTTGTAAATATGAAAAAAAAAAAGAAAAAAAAAGTCTATTATGAAAAAGATGAGAAAAAAATAGTTTGACAAGAGATCAAAATATCAAAAAGGTTTGAGAAGTTGAAAAAACAATTATCTACAAAAAATGAAGGGATTGTTGAAAAAAAGAGATGAAGAGTTTTAATACAAGATAAGACTTAAGTCCAGTTAAGTTGGCACCCAGACACTCTTTAAAACCTCCGGGCAAAACATTTTACATTTTAAAGTTTCAATGCCTCTAATGCATGAGGAGCATTCAAAGATTTTTCAAATCCTTAAGACCTCTGGGCACAATTTTTAAGACCTCTGGGCACAATCCTTAAAACCTTCGGGCATAATCTTTAAGACCTCTAGGCAAAACATTTTAAATTTTTAAAGTTTCTACGCCTTAAATGTATGAAGAGCATTCAAAGATTTTTGAAGTCCTTAAGACCTTCGGGCACAATCTTTAAGACCTTCAGGCAAAACATCTTACATTTTAAAGTTTCGATGCCTCTAATTTATGAGGAACATTCAAAGATTTTGAAATCTTTAAGACCTCCAAGCATAATTTTTAAAACCTTTGGGCAAAATATTTTATTTTTTTAAAGTTTCTTGGTCTCTAATTAGAGGAGCATTCAAAGATTTTGAATTCTCTAAAACCTTCATGCATAATTTTCAAGACCTCCGAGCAAAAATTTTTAAATTTTCAAAGTTTTAATGCCTCTTATTAGGATGAGCATTCGAAAATGTTGAGATTCATAAAACCTCTAGGCATGATCTTTTGTTTTATTCCCGAAAGTTATTAAGTTTTTATTTTATTAATTTACAAACAAAAACAAAAAACAAAAGCAAAAAATAACTAAAAAAACAAAAAATAAAAAAAGGTTTTTATTTGGAAGTATCCTCCGGACAAAATTGTTGTCTATATCTTTACATTAATTCTGATTCTAAAAAATATGCAAAAAGGGGTAAATGTAGAGATTAAATTTTATTCAGGACATATTTTAATTTAATTGACCCAGGGTTCATTTGTGAACATGGGCCAACCCATAAATAGCCCACAAACATGCCTATTTAGAGATCCAAGTCAACCCAGGTCAAATCTAGTCAAACAAAATCAAAATTTCACAAAAACTCAGTCAAAATGGAAAGAGCCATGGGTAATTCTCAAAACTCAAAAACCTAATTGAAATCAATGTGGTTCAAAATTAAATTTAGGATTTTTTTCAAAACACTAAAATTTTTATTGTACCTTAAGAAAGATGAAATTATCAAAATACCTTTATAGGGGTATTTTTGTAATTTGAACTTTTTGAGCTCAAATTTTTGTAAACTTTTCAGATCTTAATTTTATAATAATTCATGATTTTTTTCGTGTTTAAAATTCACAATAGTGCCTTGGGAAGGGTGAAATTACCAAAATATCTTTCTAAGGGTATTTTTGTAATTTGGCCTTTTTGAGCTCAGATTTTTATGAAACATTCCATATCTCAATTTTAAAATATTTCATGATTTTTGGTGAGTTTGAAACCATAGTGGTACCCCGAAAAGTGTGAAATTACCAAAATAACATTTAAAGGGTATTTTCGTAATTTGGCCTTTTCGAGCTCAAAATTTCACAAAACTTTTCATATCTTAATTCTATAATGTTTCATGGTTTTTGGTGTATTTAAAATCATAGCTGTACCCCGAGAAGTGTGAAATTACCAAAATACCCTTGTAGGGGTATTTTCGTAATTTGGCTTTCTCAACTTTGAAATTTCATGAAACTTTTCAAAGCTTAATTTCATAATATTTTATGATTTTTGGTGCTTTAAAATCCTAAAAATGATCATTGAAACATTGATTTCTAAGAAAATGACCAAAATATTAAAAACTTTGCACTAGGGGTAAAATGATCTTTTTCATGGGTTAGAGCATAAAAATTTCACCTTTGCAGTGTTTAATGTCGACCATTGGATCTTTTTTTTGACATTTGATCCAATGGCCAAAGGTGGCTCCTTGGAAAGAAGAAAAATAGGAACTTTAACCCTCAAATGAGATTTCATTCAAATGGTCCTTATCAATCAAGATTGAAATCTTTTTTCTTGAAGGAAGGTCTGTCAATTAGATAAAAGAGAGGAGGGCTAGCTCAAAAAAGAGGAGGCTTTTGGTAAAAAAAAAAAAAAAGAGAGCACAAACACAAAAGAGAAATGAGCTAAAAATAGAAAAAGTTTAAAAAAAGTAAAACAGCCCATTATCCATGGATAAGGGTGTATGGTTGCCGTTTTGTATCTTGTTTTTTTTTTTCACCATTTAGACACTTACCATGATCCTCTCTGCAAAATGTTTTTATTTGTTCCTTGCATGCTTTGACTTTGGTGTGTATGTTGATGTGTTTTATGTTTCTTTTTTACAAAATGGTTGGCCTTTGTCCCTTTTGTTCTACCAAATAGTTTTCGTTTCTTCTAGTTGCAGTAGTAGTTTAGCTTATACCATAAAGTATTCACCTTTACTTTTCCATCTTTCATGAATAGTCTTTAGTTAGCCTAAGCTAAAACAAATAAAAATCTAAAAATTAGCTTGGAGCAACCAAACTGTGCTGTTTGGCTCTCCATAAGCAGTCACGGTTTAGATGTCTTTCCACATAGTCATAAGCAATCACGATTAGATGCCATTCCATACAACCTCACTCATTTGACATGAAAAGAAGGTATTAACAAAAAATGGTTTCCAAAGAAAGGGAGTGACAAGTTGTTGGAAGGGGAAGAAAGGTTTAAAAGTTTGAGTTTTTTCCAACTTTTTATTTCATGTTAGGGCGGTCTTGTAAGAGCCTCAAAGCTTCAAGGTTTTTTTTTCCAGTTTCTCCCTTCCACATGAGATTTGTTTTGACACATCCTTGTTATTGATTGTATAAAGGATAGAGGAAAAAAAAAACCCTTTGTAAGACAAGTCTCATGTGTACTACAATTTGTTCTATCATTATTATTGTTTGCTTAACATCCTTCATGATTTTGTCTATTCAACCAGTGCGTGAATCACTCATAGATGTACGAAAAATATCTCATATACTTACGATCCCACCATTGTTTGCTTATCATTTTTCTTGTTTGGAAAATTTGAAGTTTTTTTTCTTTTTTTCTATTTTAATTTCTATTTGCTGTTTTGATTTAGTCTACCTGCAAGCTTGCTGTTGCAATTTGGTCTACTTGCATGTTGTTGTTTCAGTTTGGTTTGCCTACATGCTTGTTGTTTCGATTTGGTTTTCCTATATGTTTGCTGTTTCGATTTGGTTTACCTACATGTGTTGGTTGTTTCAGTTTGGTTCATCTACATATATTTGTTGTTTAGTTTACCTGCACGTGTTGGCTGTTTTGATTTAGGTTACCTGCATTTGTTTTCTATTTTTATTGGGTTTACCTTCATATATTGGCTATTACGGTTTGGTTTACTTGCATATATTGGTTGTTTTGGTTTGGTTAGCTAGCTGTTTCAGTTTGGTTTACTTGTAAAAGTCGTTTTGTTCCATGCTCACTATTTAGAAGTTTATGGCCTCATTTTGTCTCATAGGTTTTGATTATGTCCTTTTCAGGCAAAGGTAGTTCACAGTGAAAAGAACAAAAATTGAAGGCTTTATTCTTAAATGGTTTTTGTACTGGTTGTTTTAGTTTGGTTTGCCTGCAAAAGTCACCTTGCTCCATGCTTACTATTTAGAAGTTTATGGCCTCATTTTGTCTCATAGGTTTTGATTATGTCATTTTCATGCAAAGGTAGTTCACAGTGAAAAGAACAAAAATCGAAGGCTTTATTCTTAAATGGATTTTATATGTTAGTAAGCATATTGCTTCTAATCTTTTTGCTTGCATATGGGGTCTTCATCCAAAGCATAATTTCTTAATTGTTTTTATATGGCAGTAGGCATATTGCTTCCAACCATTCTATTTGCATGTGAGGTAATAACGTGTAAAACCTAGCCATTAGCCAAGTGAGCATGTTTCTACCTATGGTTATATACAAGCCACTTGTAGATATTATAGGCCTTTCTTTTAAAAGTTTAAGTACCTATGGTTTCCATCTTAGGTTAGTTATAGCTTATTGGCGGACAACTTGATTTGTTTGTCTTCATCCTCATGTGTATTTATTTCATTGTTGCTAAAATTAAGATTCTGTGTACTAATGTTTGAATCTCTATACTTACTAGGTCATTTCATTTTTCATGCTTTAATATTGCTCTTGATGTCATGCATTTCCCTGCATTTTTAATCTACCAAAACATAATAATAATAATAATAATAATAATAATAATAATAATAAAATTTTAAGTCCCTACCTAGATGTTGGAGGGATTCAAAATCGTTTTTTAAAGAAAAAGATAATTCCACCTAAATGTTGCTGAATTATCAAGTAATAAAAATAAAATAATAAATAAATAATAATAATTTTTAATGGGAAAAGAAATATAGAGCATTAAATTTAAAATAAGCATGTTCTAATTAATTATAAAGATTATGTCCTAGAAATTATGAAAAACAAAACTACTTTCGAATAATAATTCATTTTTTTAAATAATTATAAAAAACAAGCTTACTCCAAAAGTCTGTCTAGATGTTGGAGACTATTAGAGAGGCTTGTGATTTCTTAAAATTTAAACCCAAGTCTAATTCATTTTTAAACTTCTAAAGATTTGCATGAAAACTTTTTATGAAATAATCTGTTCTCGAATGCTACCTAGATGTTGGGGTAATTAAAAAACTTTATTTCATTAAAAATTTTCATACATTTCTGCAAACTCGAAATAAGTTCATTTTGTTTAAACCACGATTATAAAAATACATGAATTAATAAAAGATAATAGGACAAGATTTTTAAATATAAAAATTTGCACCCAAACTTTGCTTAAATGTTGGAGAGTCCAGGTGGTCACTTTATATTTGAAAACCCGATTCTTAAATTTATACTTAATCATCATTTTGCATATGTTTTGTTTTTAAATTAATATCTTCATTTATAATGCATATATACATGTTCACTTTAGTATAGATCTTTAGTATTAATTGTGTTATATTCCATTTTTTTTACATCAAAAGTTTTCTTAAAATTTTTAGTTTTGAATAAATAAAATTAAAATAGCATTCCATGAAATATAATTGATTGATACTCTATCTAGATGTTGAAGAGTCATCAATAATTATCATTTACAAAGAATGTTATTTTATTATTTTTAGAAGGAATATTATGATAAATCTTAAATGAAAAGATGATGTTCGAATTCTGCCTTTATGTCGTTGTTTTAAAGGGTATTTCTTTAATTTGAAGATTTTCTTTATATTCCTCAATAAAAGATTTTTTAAAACTAATTTTATTTCTTACAAACAAAGGGAATTACATTTAAATTTCATATAGAAAATCGTTTTTGTTAAAATTGTTAATGGTGCATAATTAATTAATGCCAATTTTTGGGCGTTGTAGGGGTGCTAATTTTTCCCCACACATAATTAACTCATGAACCTGATCTTGTTTTCATAAACAAAAATCATCTTTTTAATAAGGCTTTAAACCCGTTTTATTATTTATAAAAAAAGATAAGATTTTTGGGTGGCCAATCACACCCTAAAAATTATTGGTGGTGACTTTTCGTATTTTTCACAATTCTTTAAATTTTTGTGTCTAACAATCTAATCTTGGATTGATACGTTATAACAATATGACCATAAAAATGACAAAAATTGCATTTAATCTTTTTATTACTTAATGAACTCTTTAAAAGCTTTTGTTTTTCATTCATCAATTCATCAAATTTCTTTTTCAAAACAATTATTGCTTTTTCTAAAAATTCATCTCTACTTTGAGAGGTTTCAAAGTCTATTTTCAATTTTTCATTTTCTTTTTCCAAAATATTTTTTCCATTCATCACAAAATCATTTTCAACATTCAATTTTGAAATCATTTTCTTATATTTCCCTTCATTGATTCACATTCAACATTTAGCTCATTTTAAGCAACTTGCAATTTATCAAAAATATATGAATTTGAATCAATAAAATTTGAGGTTACCTCCGGATCTTTAAAAGCCATGAGACATTATGTATTTCGGTTGGAGGTTTGTCTTTCATGTATTTTCTCTAACTTTCTCCATACCTCATTTGAAGTGGAGTAATTTGAGACCAAGTTGAAGTAGTATGCATCTAAAGCTCCATAGAAAATGCACTTAGCCTTTGCATCATCCATTATTTGCTTCATGTAGTTTACATCTTTGGAAGGAGTTTCAAGCCCTTTTTCAACCACATTCCAAGCTCTAAAATCTTGAGCCACTATGCACACCTCCATCCTCATTTTCCATTCACAAACTCATATTTGTTGAACATAGGAGCTTTGAGGACTTCTTCACCATCTTAGAACCTAAATTGAGCCATAGAATCTTTACTCAAGATAGTTAAACCTATAAAAAGAGATCAAAGCTTTAATACAAATTGTTAGCTATTTAGGTGAGATGGTGAACCAAAATGGGGGTAAATTGGATCTCTCCAAATTCTTCCAAAACAATGATTTTAATATAATTGAATGGAAAATTAATATCAATATCAAAATATGACACAAATAACAATAAATTGATAATCTTAAACCAAATGCAAAGTAAAGAGATAAGGATAAAGAAATCAAATACAAGGATTTATAGGGGTTTAGTCCTTTTCCATAAGGCATCTATGTCCTCTCTTTTTGGTTGTACACACCAAGGCTTCAATCCATTATTCTTGAATTGAAATTACAACTCTATCTTTTTCTTAAGGCTTCGATAGCAACCTAACACTCTATACTTTCTAGGCTAAGTAGCAACCTTTCAATCTCATAAATTCAAGAGGATACCTCAACTCTTGATTACAAAATCACTTAATAGAAATGCAAACTTAAAAAACTCTCAAAGGCTAACTATTTGCCAAGTTTAAGTATAAGGAAATGATGAATGAACAACAAATATGATTTGGATACAATAAATACAAAAGATATGGATTTTTAAGCTCTAACAACTCTTGATTCTTTGAGAAAACGAAAATATTGCATGTTGGTTCTTGCTTTCTTGATTCACAATCTTCTTGGTGTGTTGGAATGCCCAATTTATAGAAGAATTGAAGAACTAGGCATTGGGGATGGTTTGGACGAAGAAATGCCCATTGGAAGCTTGAAAAACTAGCCGTTATGCACATCTCTGGGCAGGCCTAATCGATCAGGTAAAAGACCTGATCGATCCCCTACCTAACTGATTGATCCCCTATGTGGGGGATCGATCCCTTTTACATGTTTTAAACTCAAAAAACTCTTTGTATAAAAAATGGATCGATCCCTTAAATGAGGGATTGATCGGGTCATTCTGAAACACTAACCAATTGATCCTTACAGGGATGGGATTGATTTGATCAAGCTGGGTGGTTGTCTCTTGTTTTGCACTCCACTCACTAATTTGATCACGTCTTGAGTTATAAAATTCCAAATCAAAAACCGTTTGAAGATTTAGAAACTAGACTTAAAGGGCTTACTAGCCATATAAAATTTATCAACTAGTTCATTGTATACGAATTATAGTGAATTTTCAAAACTACCCTTTGTGAAGTTTTTAGACAACTACAAACTGTCTAGTAAAAATTCAATCTTTTCTTAAAAAATTTGGATTTTGATTTTGTTTGATCCATTAGAAAGTAAACTCAAAGAGCTTTCCAACCATATAAAATTTAAATATTAAATCTTTATGAATTAACACAGAAAAATAAAACAAGTTTAGTGTTTGAAAACTTTATTCTTATAAAACAACTTTTGTAAGTTAATAAATTTCTCAAAACCAATATTATCAAAATTGTATTGAATCCAAAATGAATAAGTTTACTTTAAAAACAACATTTGGACATTTAAGTTCAAATAAATAATGTTTAAAGATAGTTTAGATTTGAGAAATAAGAAAACATAAAGAAAGGTTTGTTTAACTTTGAAAATCATATTATTTATTCAGTACCAAAATGTAAAACTTAAGAACATGTACTAAATAAATTTTTTTCAAAATCTTAATCATACTTATTTAGCTTAATGTTTTGTCATTACAAAATAAGGATCAATTAAAGGCTAAAACAAGGGAAGAGCTTAATAGTTGGCTTGAAAAGGAAGAGGCTTATTGAAGACAAAGGTCGAGGATACAATGGCTTAAAGTGGGGGATATAAGTACAGGTTTCTTTCATGCCAATGCTTCAACCAGGAAAAAGACAAATTTGATTATGAGGTTAATGGATGAAAATGACGAATGGTGTGATGAAAAAGATCGCATTGTAAGGATAGCTACTGGATATTTCAAGGGGCTCTTCCAGTATAATAATGCATCAAATTTTGATGATGTACTGGGAATTGTGGAACCTTGCATCACTGATGAGATGAATAATCTCCTTATCGAAGAATTCGTTGAAGAGGAAATTCACAGAGTGGTCAAACAGATGAGTCCAAACAAATTACCTGGTCTTGACGGTGTGCTTGTTTTATTTTTCCACAAATATTAGCATATTGTGGGAAGAGATGTAACCAATTTTTGTTTGTCTTGCCTTAGGGGAGAAAGGAACTTATCTGAGATCAACAAAACTAATATTGTCTTAATCCCTAAGATTAAGGATCACAAATACATAACCCAATTTAGGCCTATTAGCTTATGTAATGTGATCTATAAAATCATCTTAAAAGTTTTAGGCTTAAGATTATTCTCCTGCATTGTATTAGTGAAACACATAGTGCTTTGTTCCTAGTAGATTAATTTTTTATAACATTTTGGTTGCCTACGAACTTATGTTCCATTTTAAGAACAAGAAACATGGGAGAAAGGGTTTCTTTGCTTTAAAAATTGACATGAGCAAGGCTTATGATCAGGTGGAGTGGAGTTTCTTAGAGGTAATAATGGATAGGATGGGGTTTCAAGATAGGTGGATCTTTAATGCAATGAATTGTGTAAGATCTGTCTCATATTCGATTATGGTCAATTGAGGGTTCACAAATGAAATATTTCCTGAGAGGGGTCTCCATCAAGGAGATCCACTATCACCATATTTATTTCTTTTGTGTACTGAAAGTCTCTCTGCCTTAGTAAAGAAGTTCCAAGATCAGGGGTTGCTACATAGAGTACGGGCGAGCCAAAATGGACTTCAAGTTGATCACTTATTCTTTGCAATTGATAGTTTCCTACTTGCAATGGCTAATAGAGGTGAAAGTGAGAAAGTGATGGACGTACTAAAGTGATATGAAGAAAGATCGGGTTAAAAAATAAATCTTGACAAATCGGCCCTTTTCTTTAATAACAACACCAGAGAAAGACGAAGGGAGGAGATAAGGAGAATGTTTGGTGTGAATGAGACAAGTGTAGAGAAGTACTTGGGTCTGCCAACAATGGTAGGAAAAGACAAGAGAAGGGCTTTTACAGGCCTAAAGGACTGAATAAGGGCAAGTATGAATGGAAGATGTCAGAGATTGTTGTCATTTGGGGGAAAGGAGGTCTTCATAAAATCCATTCTTCAATCAATTCCTATTTATGCAATAAGTTGCTTTCTTCTTCCAAAAACACTATGTGAAGAGATCAATAAATTGCTTAACAATTATTGGTGGGGAAACAATAAGGAGTTAAGAACAATATACTGGCAGAATTGGAAGGAATTGGTAAAGGCAAAAAAAAGATAGAGGTATGGGGTTTAGAGAGATGGGGGAGTTCAACAGGGCCCTTTTAGCAAAATAAGAATGGAATGGAGGATTCTAACGAATCCTGACACTCTAGCTCATAGAATCTTGAAAGACAAATACTTCCCAAATGTTTCTTTCCTTGATTCCAAAGTAGGATCACACCCCTACTCACATGGACTAGCATATAGGCAACTAAGGTAGTTCTACGACAAGGCCTAAGGTGGCGAGTGGGGAATGGTCAGTCAATTAGTGTTTGGACTGATAAATGGATTCCATCCTCTCCTCTGTTAACGCCTTACTCACCAAGGAACCATAATTATGAGACATTGGAGGTAGATTTAATTGAGGAGAATACCCGTACGTGGAAATGAGATATGATACACGAGATGTTTTCAAGTGAGGAAGCATGTGCAATCCCCCTTAGCAAACTAGATAGGCCAAACACTTTAGTATGGCATTTTGACAACAAGGCGGAGTATACTGTGCAAAGTGATTACAAGCTATTATGTAAGCTATCACAAGAGTATAGATCAACAGAAGAAAACAATGAAGACATAAGGGGAAGACAAAAAGTATGTACAAGGATATAGGACGTACAAATGCCAACAAAAATTAAGGTGTTAACATGGAAAGTGGGGAAGGGTTTTCTCCCTGTAATGACAAATCTGGCAAAAAAAAGAATACCAGAGGAGGTTATGTGCCAGAGATGTAATCAAAACCCTGAAATAGTTCTACATGCAGTAAAAGAGTGTCATTTGGCAAAGGGAGTCTGGGAAAAATTAAGTTTCCAGTGGAACGAGGAAGAAAATGGGAATTGTTGGCACTAGACTAGTTTTCTGAGGTAATCACTAATGCCACAGGAGAGAAACTGCAGACATTCATGGTTAGAATGTAGATAATTTGGAATGATCGAAACTATGATTACCGCGGGGAAAAAAGAAAGGAAACAAAAAATGTTGCTAGCTTCACAAGGAAGTATGTGAAGGAATTTAATAAGGTACACCAGAAACAAATGGGAATGAGTATTGCGGAAGCAGGGCAATGCAGACCTCTAGGAAGAGGCACCATCAAGGTGGATTTTGATGGAGCCGTGGTTAAGGCAAAAAGAAAAGGAGGGATAGGGGTGACAATTAGGGATGAGGAAGGTAGAGTATTGGGAGCCCATAGTGATAGGTTTACCTTAGATGACGAACCTTTTCGCCATGGAAGTTGCAGCAACAGTTCGTGCTGTGGACTTTGCAAGGGATCTGAGGATAAGGAATTGAGCTAGAAAAAGATGCACTGATGATCATCAACAAGCTCCGATCATGGACTAAAAATATGTCTCCTACAGGTTTAATAATTGAAGAAGCACGATAGAAAATAAGAGAACTACATGATGCACAACACAGCATATTAGAAGAACAAGGAATGTTGCTGCGCATAGATTGGTAGTACATGGATTGGAGTTATATGAAAAATTGCACTGGGTCGAAGACTACCTTGCTTTCATGCATGAAATTATCGTAACTTATTCAAATGTGAATTATCAGTAAATGAATATGCATTATTTTTTCAAAAAAATAAGTAATATTTACATAAATGTAATAATAAATTTGGATCCACTTCACTTTATACATATTTAAATACTAATATAGATCGAACTTAGCGGCTTCAATGAAATACCTAGCAACTTTCCATTTTGTAATTTACTTCGGACATATTTCCATATCACCCTTAAATAAAAGTTCTTTGTGACACACTCATAAATTTGTGTTAAAATTTGAAATTAACAATACTTACACACTTGTCCAGGATTATCCCTCCACGAGCACCATGCACTACGTTTTTTCCTTATAATTTTACGTGCACAACATACTTTTTCTATTCAAAAAAGAAAAAAAATGTTAGAAAAATGTAAATATACCATCGTAAATAAAAGTCCAGCATTGAAAACGTGATATAAATGAATTGATTTCGGGGAAAAAAAATCAATTCCTTTGATTATATATGCACAAAATCCCTACGCGTAGGAGATTGTACAATTACAGAGCAAGAGTAGAGTATTTAGAAAACAAAAGAAATAAAAAAAAAAAAAATGCTTTAGAAGAACAATAAAAATTATTGAGCGTAAATCAGAAGCAGAGAACGGCCAACAATAGATAGACCAACTAAACCTAATATTCTAATACCCTTCATGTTGACGCTGTAGTAACAAAAGCCAACTCGGTTACAAATAGGAAACGCAGCAAACCACTTAAATCATACTAGAGGTTGTCTTTATATAAAATGCAACAGCTAAGCTCATGTTAGATTTATGTTTAAGAAAGATGGTGTACTGATATTCCAAGCTTTTCATTACAGTTGAATCACAAAATAAAGTTGATATATATAGCAGCTTAACTGGTTGCAGAAAGACCGAGAGAGAAGAGCTATATGTGCAACTTCTCAAAAATGTAAGCATTGGAAAGAAACCCTCTACAATGTAAGCATTGGAAAAGAAACCCTCTACACCCTTTTTTTCCCTTGTAGAAAGGCAGTTCATGAAAACGGAAAAAGGATTAGGGGAAAAGGATGACGAAACACATCAAGCCCATTTGCAGTTGCATCAAGCGCCACGATGATAACTGTAACTGTAAATATCTCACCCATCAAAATATTAACTCGCAAACCTGGAAGGAGTATAAAGTTTCCAATCAATTCAGGTTTTTCCTTCCATATAAATATGCAACATATAGATATATGGATATAAAGGAACAAAAAGATCAGTATCAACATGCATCTATATTACAATGAAAGCTTAAAAAGACCTTGGATAAAACACTTCAACATGCATCATGTTAACATGAACAGATCATATAAGCCAGACATTCAATACATACCTCTGCATGTTTTGCTGAAGAACCAAATATTACGACAATCTCAAGTCCTAGTATCAAGTCAATAGAAAACATTTGGCATTGGTATTTGACAAGAGGTTAGTACTCGGGTGCTTAAAAAAATAATAATAATAACATAGGCAAAACCTCCTAAACAAGGACTGATGGTAAGACGATACTACCAAAGAGTACAGTAGAATTTCAACACATCAAATTCTGTGAACATAGGGCTAGTGTATTACCTTAACACCTATAGGAGTCCACATCGTGTAGGTCTAAATGGAATATCCAACTTACATATTCATTTTACCTTTCCATTTTGCATTAACTTTTTGTCAAAATCGGAAGAGAAGGTTTATATTATATACAATAACTCTATTAAACTCTGCTTGTGTGTTATCACATTACTGGTGCCAAGCCCTGATAAAGCGAGGAGGATTGCAATAGAATGACATCAACGTAAAACATAGTCAAACCATAACGAGAGACCAAAATAAGAATTTTCATTAGGTCATTTCCTCCCAGCAGCATGCTACATCGAAGCTTGGGTGTAGTGTTAAATGGGCAAGGGTAGCTAAGTCGTCACCCGAAAGCAACGCGCCATATTGCTGCCCGGGTGTGGTGTCAAATAGGCAAGGGCTCTCGTGTTTTAATGGACAAATATGAGTAAATAAGCTAATCCATGAGGATAAGTTACACTTAGCTACTTGAAATATAGGATCATTAACTGGTAAACTAGTATTGATAAGAGAGATCATGATTAGGAGAGGAATTTATATCATGTATCTCCAAGAAACTAAATGGGTAGGGGAAAAAGCTAGATAGATAGAAACATGGAACTCTAAACTTTGGTACACAAGTAAGGAAAAGAGTAAAAAATAGAATAAGGATAATTGTAGATAAGAATTAAAAATATGATGTAGTTGAGGTTGAAAGAAAGAGAGAGAATTTTACATGTTAAACTTATATTAGGACAGGAAACTATTAACATCATTAGTGTTTATGCCCCGCAAATAGGTTTCAATTAGATGAGTAAGCAAAAATTTTGAGAAGATCTAGATGAGATAGTGCAAGCTATACTAAACAGAAAAAAGTTGTTTATTGGAGGAAACATGAATGGTCACGTAAGCAAGGATTATAGTGACTTTAAAAAGGTGTATGGAGGATATAGCTTTGGAGAAAGAAACGGTATAGGAGATAATATTCTAGAGTTTGCTTCTGCATTTTACCTAACTATATTAAGCACATGTTTTAGGAAAAGAGAATCACATTTGGTGACTTTTAGGAGTTGGTCAAATGCTAGTAAAATTAACTTCTTTTTTACGAGGAAAAAGGATATAAGTAGCGGCAAAGATTGCAAGGTTATATCAAGTGAGAGTGTGATAACACAACACAGACAGCTAGTTCTAGATATCTTTCACTTCTGGGGGTCAAAAAGGATACGTCAAAGTCATAAACCACATATTAAGTGGTGCAACTAGAAGGGGATAAAATGATAGCTTTTAAGGATAAATTGGTAAAAGTAGTTGATTAGAAAGTTGATAAGTAGAAGTAATGCGAAAAAATATTTCTACCAGAATCAAAGGGATGCTAAAGAGACACTTGGCAAATCTAGGGGTCATGCACTACTAGGAAAAAAAAAATCTTGGTAGTGGAATGAGGATGTGAAAATAACTATTAAAGCTAAGCAGGAGTGTCATAGGAATTTAAGGAACAATAGGGATGAGACAAGTTATCTAAAGTATAAGACAACAAAAAAGAAAGCCAAATAGGCTATTCAAGATTCAAACACTAGGATCCATGAGGAATCATGTAGAAAACTAAAGATAAGAGATGGACAAAAAGAGTCGTTCAAAATTACTAAAATGAGGAATTAAAAAAGTATGGATCTTAATGGCTAAGATGCATCAAAGGCGATTACGAAAGAGTTTTGGTGAAAGATGAGATTAAGAAGAGATGGAGAGATTATTTTAATAATCTCTTTAATGGCAATTTTGAGCATAACATTGTTGGGCTTAACATAACTTTTAAAGATATAAATCATGTTTAAACAAAATATTAAAGGCATGAGATTAAAAAGGCTTTGAAAAGGATGAAAGCAAAAAACAATTATAGGATCTAATGGAATCTCGATTGAAGTTTGGAAATGCTTGGGTGAAATTAGGATAAGATGGCTGACGAATCTTTTCAACAAAATTTAATGATCTAGGAGAATGTACACCTTCAAAGTAAAGCTAAGAATCTGAACCGATTCCAGAGATACTTGAACCAACACTGGTAACACTCTTACTGAATCTGATTTAATTGAATCTTTTAATGATCTTGATCAACCGATTGCTCTAAGGAAAGGTGTGAGATCATGTACTCAACACCCAATCTGTAATGTGGTTTCTTATGAAGGTTTATCACCCAGTTATCGGGCTTTTGTTACCACACTAAACAATATGCAGATTCACAATAATATTTATGAAGCACTCATGCAACCAAAATGGAAGATAGCTATTTTGAAAGAAAATCAAGACCCTAGAAAAGAACAAAACATGGGAGATTTCAGAATTACTCAAAGGTAAAAATCCAGTTTGGTGCAAATGGAAGTATTAACGGATTTAAAGCTCGCCTTGTAACAAAAGGATTTACTCAATCTTATAGTGTTGACTATAAAGAGACATTTGTTCCGGTTGCTAAACTTAATTCAATCCCGACGTTATTATCATTGGCAGCAAGTCTAGATTGGCCACTCCACCAACTAGATGTCAAAAATACATTTCTTAATGGCGACCTAGAATAAGAAGTTTACATGGAAATCCCTCCAGGATTCAAAAACTAGGACAATTCTAGCAAGGTTTGTAAACTTCAAAAGTCTTTATATGGTCTCAAACAATCCCCACATACATGGTTTGATAGACTAACAAAAGTGGTAAAAAAGTATGATTTTTCACAATGCCAGACTGATCACACCATGTTTGTCAAATATTCACTTGAAGGAAAAATAACCATCCTTATTGTCTATGTGGATGACATTATTCTTACTGAAGACTATGTGAAAGAAATTAGCAACCTTAAGAACCTCCTAGCCAAAGAATTTGAAATCAAAGATTTAGACACCTCAAATATTTTCTTGGCATGAAGGTAGCTCACTCAAGGAACGGCATCTCTATTTCACAGCATTAGTATGTGCTAGATTTACTAAAGGAAATTGGAATGCTTGGATGCAAACCTGCTAACACCTCTATGGACACAATGAATAAGGTAAGAATGGAAGAAGTCCATCGATAGATAAAGGCAGATATCAAAGACTTGTAGGGAAACTCATCTACCTCTCTCATACAAGACCAAATATCAATTTTTTGGTTAGCATGGTAAGCGGATTCATGAACAACCCAACGGAGGAACACTTGAAGGCTGTGTATCGAATCTTACAATACCTAAAGAAGAGCCCTAGCAAAAGGTTATTTTTTAAAAAGACATCACACCGAAATGTTGAAATTTACATTGATGTTGATTGGGCTGGACCTGTTATTGACTGAAGATCAACTACTAGTTATTGTACCTATGTGTGGGAAAATTTGGTTACTTGGCGAAGCAAAAAGCAATATGTGGTGGCTAGAAATAGCGCGGAAGCTGAGTTTAGAGCTGTCTCATGGCATATGTGAGATAATTTGGATAAAAAGGTTGCTAGAGGAGTTAAAGGTCTCTGCACAAGAATCCATAAAGATATTCTGCGACAACAAAGCTGCCATAAGTATAGCAAAAAATCCTATTCATCATGATAGGAATAAACATGTGGAGATTGATCGTCACTTCATCAAACAGAAGATAAAGGAAGAAATTGTTAGATTAATTTATAGTCCCACATACCTCCAAACTACAGACATACTAAAGGTCTCTCTCAAAACAGCTTCAAGCATTTGAAGTTCAAGTTGGGCATGATTAACATCTACCACCCAGCTTGAGAGAGAGTGTGAAAATCTAATCTTCATTATTACTTGATTAGTTGACTTTATCTATTTTAGTTAAGTCTCTTATTTTCAGAATAAATTTCTCCTTTGATTAATTGTTTTAACGCATGAAAATCTTGAGTTTTAAGGCTGAGAATATTCAATCTTTAGCCTATATATTTTCATGCAATTCTAATATTGTAATAAGAAAAATATAGAAGAATAAAATAATTTTATTCTAGAGATTTTTTTGGTATTTTTAAAAATATTTCTTGATTTTTTCAAGTCATTACTAGTAAAATATCCATACATTTCTTTACAAATCCAATGCATCCTTATTCCATATTTTTCTCCATTTTATATTTTTCCCACCCTTAACATCATTATTTCTTTATTATTTTACAATTTCTTCATCTCATCAAATTTCAACATGCAATTTCATTGTAAAATGTTTCTCATCTAAACAATACAATTATAAATGATATTATTTTAAATAGATACAATCGAACATCTTTTCATTTTATAAATCTTGAAATTATCAAAGTTCCTCATCAATATGTACTCAATGTGTTTGGTATGAGGAAAAAAGGAAAGAAAGCATTGAAACAAAAACTACTTTATTTCTATCCTTTCGTTTGTTTGGTCAAGAGGAAATAAATAATTATATACGTATTGGAAGAATAGGTGCTGACCTTATGGCTGATGGCTTATGGCATGGATAGATAAATGTTTGGATTCTAAAAAAAGAAAAATACTTATCACACAAAATCCAATTTTTTCTTCTTTTTTTTTTTTTTGGAAAAAGATTATGGGTAGGTGTTATTGATGGAGAAAAAGTACTACATTGGTGTTTAAAAGCCCATAGATAGTTTGAACTCCATGTAGAAATAATGAATTTTCTCTATAATGGTTTGAAGAGGAACACTAACTTCTCGGATCCATCTTTAAAGAGATTGTATGAAGAAATGGCCAAATCTAAGTATGACATTGCTATGAATGCATGTACAATTACAAAAGGGATCTTTAGTACCACTTCTTATAGTATTGTTTTGGGAGTCAATAAGGCAACTTCCATGGATGTTTATTTGTTGTGTTGTCCCCCTAAATCCAAGGCAGTTTAGATGCTATAACAAAACATTGTAGATGAGAATGCTGTAGTTTTCATTGTTCAAGAAGGAAATTCAAAAGGAACTCCAATTTTTCATGACGAACCCGAGAATTAAGTTAATTAAATTTCACAAGAGTAGTTTCATTTGTTCCTGAGGTATACAGTTATAGTATTTAAATAACAAATTAATTTCTAATCCTTGATCTATTTTCCTTGGCTCAACTAAATTGTTTGTACGTTAGGTATCTCCTATGTCTAATAAATTGTACAATAATGAATCTGAGATCATCCAACAACCAATTAAGGTCTTTTACTCCTGCACCGCAAAGAAAGGTACTAGTCTCTTAAAAGTTCATTTTAATCCTTAAAAGGTAATTGCAATCTACATAGTTGATCAAAAGAAACCACAAACCATAGTAGAAACCATGCGCAAATGCTTCATGGTAGCTTCATTACAATTTAAGCGCTCAAATAAAGCAAACCTAAAACTTAGAGAATTTTTCCCCAAATTTCTTAAATTAAATTGTTAATTAGATAAAAATATTGATTGTTATGACCTATTTATAAATTCACTTGAACTAATACTTCTAAAATTGCAACTATTATTATTATTAAAATAGTATAATAACAAAACTTGTAATACCATCACAATATTAAGTAAAGCACACAGTAAGTCCATAGCCATTTAATAAAATCTCATTTTGGTCCCTAACTATTCAATTATTCCATTTAAGAATCTAGATATCTTTAAATTCCCATGTGTTCAAAAGGCGGTCGTCCATGTGGCCATTTTATCTAACAAAAAAGACAAAATTTTGATGATTTAAAAAACATCGCAATTAAAATTAAGCATGTTCAAAGGTTAAGGATCACTACTTCATTATACTCATACCCTTATTTAACAATTTAATTCGAGAAATTAAAATATTAGAAAAAAGTCCATGTTAACAAAGTGATGCAATATGCTAAGAAGACAAGTGAGCCATAACTTTTTTTTTTATTTTGCCACTTTACTGTATTTATGGTGTTTGACTGTAATATTTTATCGATTTAGGATTATATTTGGTATTTTACATTTACAATAGGATTTAGTACAGAATAGTTTGGCTATCCTTATCCTATTAGATATTGATTTTTAAGTCAAGTTTGTGAGTTTTCTACTTGGAGTCTAAAGTTCGGTTTTTGAAATAGGAGTTGTAGCCTATATAAATATCAATGTGCTCTTTCTTTTGGAGACAGATTATGATAAGAGAGTTTTAAGCATTATTGCTATATTTCTATTGTGATTGTCTATCGCGGTAAACCTTAGGTGTGACTCCTAAGGAACCCTAAGTGCTATGCTTAGCGTTTATTCATCTTGGTAGTGTGAAGCAATCAAGGAACCCTATCCCCTAGGACCGAAGCTCAAGAATCTTTCCTTTTCCATTGAATTTTCCCTGTTTTATCAAGAATTTTAAGCTATTATTATCATAAAACCTAGCCCTCCAAGCTGTCCTACATCACAAAGTGATAGAAAAGCAAATAAGTAAAATGTAAAAAAGCACTTGAGCATTTACCTCAATGGTTCAGCAGACAAGATCTTATCTTGCTCAAAAAGCTGGGTTGAAATCACCCCATTCCACAATATCAAAAGGTAATGGACAGATATAAGGAAAAAAAAAGACTAAAAGAGAAAAATCAGAAAAGACAAAAAATAGGGTGGTGGGCGGAACACACTTTTTGTGGCAATAGGGCCATGGTAGGAGCACCATTGTTGCTATAAGTGTTGCAAAACCTCGGTTTACTTATTATTATTATTATTATTTGAAGTTTCAAAATGGACTAACTAATTTTGTTCTGTTAACTAATGCTCATGTATTCAAAATTAATAAGCAATACTTAGTTGCTAAGTGTTTAGTTTTAGTTTTATCAAACAAGCAACTTACCTCCCACGCTAACTTAGTCTAAAAGAAAAAATGGAGAAGGGAGAAAGAAACGACAATAACAACAACAGCAACACATATATACACACATGCTTACAAATTAGATAAACAAAACACATGCACCTAACATGAGCAACTTTGTCCTAACAAGTTAAAAAGGACGTACTTCATAGAAAAGAAACTAACCAGTTATCACTTCCTGGTTTTATCAAGAACTTCAATGTATCTCTTTGGGATTCCATATTGTTCAAGCAAATGTCTTGCAACATCATCAATCACACCACCTTGAATAAGAACTTCATGCCCTTTCTTACCTATAAGAGAAATCCAATTACGTCTCAGACTCTCAGTACACTAAAACAATGCATTTTCTTGCATTCATGTCATTGTTTAAATTGCGAGTGAATGCACGTAACAATGAGAATGTTCAAAAAGAAACATGGAAAGATAGAAAAAAATATTGGAACATTCATTTGATCTCCAATCCTTGAATCCGCTTCAGACTGACAAGCAACTTTTCAAGTTGGTGGGTCTAGCTCAACAAATTTAATCGAAGGTCATAATTTGATGACGTGCAAGCCAATGCCAATCATAATTCTTCTTTTCCTTTTTGTTTAAAAGAAATGACAATGAGATAACTCATGGATAAAAGTTAAAGTTGGTGTGAAACAATGAGTGGAGGCAAATGCCACTGATGATTTTGTCCTTTTGAAAGAAAAAAGGAATTGATCATGGAGAAAAGTTAAGAGCGTGTGAAACAATAAGAGATGGTGCAGATAACCCATATGAAGAAGCTAGAGAGATATTTATCTCAAAACACCCTACAGAAATAGTGGAAGATTTTGGAAGATATGTCAAGTTATATGTTTATATGTAATTGTCTTTGTGCTGCACTTGCACCGGTAGCCAAGCCTATGAACAGCTCTACTATTTCTATACTGTACACCTAATAATATGGTTAGATATTGCAAAAAATAAAGAGAAAAACCAACCTGGCAATTCCACCACCGTTGTACTACAAGCAAACTTCTTCTGCAGCTCTGATGCCAATGCTTCAGCATCAATGAGGAAAGTTTCCAAACCTGAAACTTTTGTCACCTTTTTGTTCCCTTGCCTTCGTTCAGTCATTATATGAACTGTTTTCAAAACACCTTTACGCACAACAGACTCGCTTCCTCTGGTCACAATGTGGTGGGCCTGCATACGGCTTATAAATGTTGCTCCTAAATCTTTCTTGTGGATCTCAGTTGGATATGTTGATCCTTTCTTGATGGCTCCCTTAAATAATGCATCACACAAAGTTGCATCTAAAACCACAATGGCTTTTTCTGTTTGCTTCACCAGATTTTCTTTCTCAATGTACTTGAAGACTATATCAGAAGCTTCAGAAGCTGAGTAAAGTTTCCCAGTGTCAGCTCCAACAGAAGCAAAAATGGAATTAACATGCACACTTGACTTGTAGACCTCTACCACTTCAAGCACCTTTTGTGAACAGCATTCACTAGCAGCACAATCAGCAGCCTGATCAACTTTCTCTACTGGTCGCTTTTCTGGCTTGAATGGTAAGTAATCTGGGTGACTGCGGTTAACAGATATTAACATAGCTTCTTTTTTGTACTTGTCTTCCTTTATTGTTATCTGCTAAAGAATTGACAATGATTTTGAAATGAAAAATAAAATAATTAACAGAAAAATACAAAGCATCCCATTTTAGGTAGAAGCCGATGGTTGATTTAGGTTTTTGACTGCTTGATCATGATTTTAACCATCTAGAAACTTGAGGAGTCTCTTTTTTGCATCAATTTCAGGCCACTATAACCAACAGTGTTACATCATACATGTTTTTAATATGAATGAAGAACTTCGTCAGTTTGAAACTAGACTAAAATTTAGTGTTGGTTTCAACATTTTATGGGAGTTTTGAGATTTTTCAAGACCATATGGAAAGGCAAAATGTGGATGTAATTTCTCTGGCGACAATAAATTTTTTAAGCAGAAAAAATTCTTAAAAAGTTTCGTTTCTCTAACCAACCAGAAGTTCAGATGCAATAACACATCATACGGAAAAGAAAGGAATAATACCTCATAAAAACTCAAAGTTTTTAACACTTTTAATGCCTAAACTTTTAGAACCTCAACTTTCAAATGCAATAATACATCATACAGAAAAGGAAGGATGCAGCATAGATCATAATAAATTCATGAGTTTTAACATGTATTTATCTTCTTCAATATAATGAAACACATGTTGATTACAGACTTCATATGTTGAACCAACACATAAAAGAGATGATCTCTTAAAACTTCCAATTTATTTTAGCATAGTTGCTCAAAGGAGTCAAAAACTACACAAGACAATCCTCAAAGTAACTTCATATCATGCATCTACCAAAAGAACCTCAGTAGCATCTTAGTGGATACCTTGTAGAAAGAAAATACACCATTTAACTTTCATTCCTATTGTAACTTTACTTTCATATTTCATGTAAAACCCAAACACAACATATTTTAACTCAAAATGGCATTAAAGTACATATCCCATTTTAGAGCAAAAATGCCATCTTTTAAATCATGTCAGGGCTAATTATACTTGCAAAATCAAAAGCTAAATGCTACCTCATTTAACCCTCAAATGACAGACTCTGCATGTTTTTTAACCTTCAGATTAAGAAGATTTGATCCAAATAACTGAGTAAAAACCGAATGGAATAATGACACAAACCATTAAATAAAATGAGCATAACTAGACCTAGTTTCTAAATATCACATCACTATTTTCAAGAGAAAATATAGGAAACAAACCAGTCCTGTAGATGATTTAGCTTGTAGCCACTTTGATAACTTCTTATGAGATGATTTTTTGATATCTACTGTGATTCCTGAAGGTCTACAAGCTAACACATGGTTAGACCTGCAACAATCACAAAGTCGAGAAAGTAAGAAATTGGAGAAAATAATGATACCTGGTCCAATAATGAGCATAAAGCAAATCTTACAAGCATTTCTGGCCATAACATTGACATCTACAAAATGGCAAGATCGTCTAAGCAATATAACAGCAAGGAAGCACATATACAGATACAAGACACAGAACTGATAAGAAATGAACATGACACTATGGCAAGTATAAATATATATATAATACAGAATTGATAAGATATGAACACAACGTTATGGCAAGTATAAATATACATATATATATATATATATATATATACTTTAAAGGTTGTAAGCCAATGAACTCTAAAACCTTTTAACCAAATGCCTACTTGACCCAGCCCAATTTTACAATTTAGTGGCCTACAATAAAAAGTTTTCTTCATCTTCAACACATAGCAACCACTAGGTTCAACGATGCAACACTACAATTCTTTCCATTCGCTAGATCACATCACCTTACAACCGACTTTCATCTCTAATTTGAGAGCAAAGCCGTTGATCACATTGCCTTATAATTGACTTTTATCTCTAATCTAAGAGCGATGCACAGGAAGGTCTATCCGTCCTTAACATTTATCTTGCTTCTCTTCGGCATGTCCTTCCAATGAAGGACAGCTATAATTTTCATTTCATTTTACTGCCATATCTAGCCCATGAGGTATGTCTTGGCCATGTTGTGACAATATCCTAATACTTCTATATTCTTTTGGCATGTATCTCCATACTAGATACATATCCAAGCGTGTCAGACGTGCATCCAGGTTGGACATGGATACGACACTAGAATACTGGGGATTCCAAAGTATCTGTGCTTCAGAGTATAATAGCAACAGAATCCCAGATTTTATATACTCCCTCGGTCCCTTGGTCCCATATGTTATGTCTGGTTTTACTGTTTTACAGTCAAACTTTATCAACTTTGACCACTGACATGTAGAATATTTTATTAAATTAATTTTGAAGGTTTTTAGAAAGTATTTTCTCATATTTTAATTAGCAATATATTAAAATAAAATAAAGTCAAAGCTGAAAACATTTGACACTTAAAATTTAAACTAGGACATTACAGAAGGAGTTTCATATTTCATCAAATTTACTTTCCCAAAATTTCTATGCTTATGAAATTTCAATCAAATGTTTTGAATTTATAAGTGATAAGGTACTCTTCAGTCTATGTCAAAAAAACCATGATTTTCTTATGACAAACAAAATAATATATACATATATATAAGAAAGGATCCACTTCCACTAGTGTAAGAGTTACACACTTTTTTAAGACTTGGATCAAAATTATATCCATAACACTTATACTTAGCTATTTTGTCCAAGGATCAAAAAAATATGTAACACTTACACTAGTGTAAGTGGACCCCACCTATATAATATATATTATATATAAACAACCCAATAAACTAGAAAGTTTACAAAGAAGAAAAAAGGGGTAAATGCAGCTCAAACCAATTAGTAGAAGAACAAGGTCTAGAACCCTAACGGTTTATGACATCTATGTGTAAAAATAAGACTAACTTTACATTACAATAAATTGATAAAGGTCTACTCCCCTAGTCAAATAACTTGGTTGATTTTAAGTCAAAGTTTCATCTTGCCACTCTAATTTGGTTGAATTTTGCGATTGAAGTTTGATTTTCAGTGATTTTAGGTCAAATTTTAATGGAAATGGAATATTCCACATAATATTCCATCTATATCAAATAAAAAAATTTAAAGATAAGCCAACCAAGGCAAATGCCAAATGGAAAAAATATGGAAAAATGACATTGTTGCATGCCATGTTAGAATAAGAATATTAAAATTAAAATTATTTATTTTCTAAAATAACATAATTTTTTAAATTCCTAAGCTAAAAAGTCTAGAAACTCAAGCACAAAAATGAAGATAGGAAAAATAAGGAGAGAAAGGAAAAGTGAGAAAGGGAATAGGACACCGGTGGATCTAGCCATTCAGTGCCAATCTAGCCTTGTCCAGCCAGGTCAGCAATCTAGAGTGCTAGAGAACCAAGATAGAGAGATATTGCACAAAAAGTAAGGAGAGAGGAGGTAGACAAGAGCTGGATGAAAGGGAGGCGTCAGATCTTGCCTTCAGACACCAATTTGGCACCTGCAGGCCAACTCCAGTATTGGAAAGAGGAAAATTGGAGAGTAGAGAAAAAATGGGAGAGAAATAAGGGAAAGTTGAGAAAGAAAGAGAAAAAAATAAGTCAACGGGACAGGGATATCATTGGGTTTGGTGTTCTCTAGCCAAAACTTGCTTTGAAGCATCACAGTTAATTGGCAACACTGGCCAAATGCAGTAGGTAGAAGAAAAGAAAGGAAAAAGAGTAGAAAAGAAGAAAAGGAGAAAAAAATCAAATTTTTTACCTTTTAAAAATTAAAAAAATTATCTCAGCTTTTTATTCATTTTATTATGAAAAGGAATATTCTAGAGACTAGTTTATTTTTATTAAATTTTGTCCTAAATACCCCAAACTAAAGAATAATGCCAAAAATCAACCAAAGTATAATGGCTAAATTTAATATTAACTGGAAATATAGTGACAAATTTGGCTTTAATTCGAGAAAGAAAAAAGCATTTATAGGATCTTCAAATAATGTTTTAAGTAAACACGTGACCAAGAAGCAATGAGAAATGTTAAATAAGTGAAAGGGATGCCATTCTTGCCTTCTTTTCAACCCCCAAATGAAAGAGAGGCAAAAAGCCCATGGAAAAGTGTGAGACAAAACCAAGCGAAGAATAAACATAATAGTAATTAGAGTTTGCACCCTGATTCATTTCATGTCCCAATAAATTTTATCGTATCATCCCCATATTTGCAAACTTGCATCTATTTAATGTATTATAAAACTTATTCTCATTATCCACCTATACCATGCCCTGTACGTGTCCATATAATTCATATACAATATTTGTATTTTTTCTCCTTTCATTAAAACCTTAATTCTCTTCCTACGAAATAGAAAAATACTTGCAAAAGAGAATCAACCAAAACAAACAATGAAACTGAGCATAGCAAGAATTTCTGAACAATAATGCTACCCCTGCAAGGAAGATAATTCAGGTACTCTTCAAGTACTTTTTGTATTTTTAGTAGGCAGTCTAGATATCGCTGTTTGCCTATAGAAACAGACTAAAAAAAGGATGCAACTACTGTTTAGTTTTTTTATAAATATTGTTCATGCTTGTGTATGCTTTCATGTGTCCCAAAAGTGTGACAGATAGAGGGCAAGTAGAGGAAAATAAGTGTACAAACATCAATTGCAGTATTGTTACCACAATGTGCTTCCAGGTATTGGAAGGTCTTTATCCTTTACTGTTGTATGCAAGGCCTGCAAAAGGCATCTGTCTAAATGGGAGTCAACATCCTCAATGGAGAGCGAATAGAGCTCAATATCTGATTTGGCAGCAGCATCATTATCTGTTGACTTCAAATCACAGGCATCCAAAGTAATTTCTTTTGCAGCATTCACGGAATCATTTTGTATTGAGGCAGCAGATGTTTCAGCAATAACATCATTTACATTAACAGATTCCCCAATATTTTCATTGTTAATGTGACTTTGTTGAGCATCAGACCCATGAGTATCACCTTCAAATGAATCAGAAGGTTGATTTGATGCCAAAAATAAAGGATCCTCAAAGACAACATCCTCCAAGAAACCTGCATTAGGAACATAATGACCCTCAACTGATTCCCTGCAAAGATCCCACAAGCATGTCAATGATGATGTCACTCATTAATCAACTTCTCTTTTACGTTACAGGTATACTTGCCAAAGTAAGTCACGATAATAGTGCATTATCCGTAAAGCCTTCCCACGCAAACCAGCTTTTAATGCTTCATCACTGCTCATAGTGGTGGACCCAACCTGCATAAAACAAATCAATTTTTACCAACGCTGAATACATTAATATAAATGTGAAGCAAAGTATAGAGAACCAGCAAAGGAAAAGCAGATATATTTTCAAAAGAAGCTTACTGCAATAGGTGCTGGATTGCCAGGAACTTTCACCGCCCATGGTTCCCCAGCTGAAAAAGAAGCTAGACCTCCAGCAGCCACACTGATACCAGGGAACATCAGATCTGCCCCTCCAATGACAAATTGAGAAACCTCACCCCCCTTAAGCATAAAAGAAGGTAAGAGTTCAGGGACCTTCCAGAGAGCAAAAACTGCAAGATAGAAATTAAGATAAAAACTTATTAAAACCAGAAAATTTGCATATACAATATGAACATAATGAAGAACTTCACCATTTGAGGTTTCTGAATAAAGTTCAAGTTAGGTTAATATCCTTAACATTCCAATGCTCTTCACATCATGGAAAAATAATCATGGCTAGTGTCATGTTTAGGATCACCATTGAGAAATAACTAAAACCTTGTTTGCTCTCCACCCCATGATACTTAAATTGTAGTTTGCTTGTATACTATGATTATTGTTTTGAAATGTTGATATATCCAGCAAATATTTGTCTTAAGTTGGGTTACACTCACTCAATTCAAATTCAGGTTGATGATTCCTCCACCACTGACATATTTAGATCGAGTTTCATTGAAGCAAGTTATCTCAAGTGCAAAACTACCAACCAAGCAAAGTCTATACCAAGTTTTCTTCATCAAATTTTATTTTGGCTTGGCTTTATGTTAATTTATGTAAAGTTCATACAAAAAAACATGCTCGCCATACCATTGAAACCAACAAAGCAATTTTTGCACATCCAAACCAACAAAGTTCATGCAAACATACTTGAGGATAGTACATGCTATTCCTTTAAACTCCACAAAGTGATTTGTAGAGCGAAACCAACTACGTTCTTCACATTCTAAACACCATCTAAAAGATAAATTCTTAATTGTCAGCAACTACCTTCACTAGACTAAAATTTAAGTACAATTCCTTGAGCCTTTTTCTGTTTATAATAATAAGGATTTAGGGTAAACTGAAAAAAAAAAAAAAGTAAGATACACATACCAGTGGGGTATATTTCAGAGCCTCGGCCATCCACATCGAAAAACACCGGAAAGCCACCTTCTACACCATAGACATGGACTCGATTTTGGAACTTTGCAACTATTATCTCAGCCTAATAAGGAAAGATGTTGAAAGGATTTTAAATAAGAAGGTTAATATATATATATATATATAAAAACTGAAAAAAGATATGGGTACCTTGGGAGGGAGCAAGGCATCAATGTCGGCATCAGAAGCCCTGGGAAATTTGTCTCTGACAGTCCGCCTCAGCTTCTTCCTATCGGCTCCCGATAACCTCTGTTGGGCCTTCGCTTCTACTGCCTTCTTGAACATTTTGTTGATTAAAATGAAATAAATTTGGAAGGAGATGACAACTTCAATTTTGAGACAGGGAAACACAGGCGGTGTGGGTAGAGGCGGCGTGGGTAAATTGGGTTGGACCTATGTTAGGAAAGATATTAATAAGGAAAAAAAAATTTTATATATATATATATATGTACCATTGGATAATTAAAATTAATAAAAAATTTTAATAAAATTATTTGGATAAATAGTGAAGAGTAAAATAAATAATTTATTATAATATTTTTTTAATTATAATTTTTTAATAAAATAACATATAATTTTTAATATATTTTTATATTATTTAACTTGTATAAATAAATTTTTTTTAAAAAATTGAACATATCTAATACGATAAAATATATTAGCTAATTATTGATTTATTCTTAATTTTTTAATTTATTCTGATAATAATTTGACTTATTTTATTATTAAAACTTGAAAAATTATAAAATATTTATAAACTGTAATATTATAAAAAAAATACTCATAAAAAAATTATCTTTATAAAAGATATCAGTTATATAATAAAATTTAATTTTATAATAAAAATATAGATATAATAATCTTTTCTTAAAAATAAATTTTTTTAACTTTTTTTTTTATTTTTCTCCCAAATTGAGTATTAAAAAAGTGAAAATGATAAAGGAAACCAAATGTTATTGGATTCTCATTTCTTTCTTTTTCTTTAAATTAAAAGTTTGTCCAAAGAAAAAAAAGGTTTTTCTGTTAAATTTTTTTATTTTGTAATAAAAATATTTAAGATAAATTTTAAAAATTAGTGATTATAATTTAATTTATAATATTTTTAATAAATGTAATGATTAATAAAAATTTATCAATTAATTTGTGTATAATATGTGTATTTTATTTTCATAATTTATATAACAAATCAAACAAAATTCATTCTTTCAAATTTATTTGATTAAATATAGTTAAAAAATTAAAATAGACAATTTAAAAAAAAATAAAATAAAAAAGCCCAAGAAAAAAAATAAAAAAAGGAAAGCAAATCAAATTAAGGTGTTTTGTGCATGCATTCCCTTAAGATAACAGCAAATCGAGTCAAGGCGGATACTTTTCTAACTTTCACTCAAACCTAATTTTTTAATAATTCAATCTAACTTCAACTCAAATCTGACATGAAGTTATATTTTTACATTCAATCTTGATTGGACACATATATGTATAACACATTTGACCTAATTTAACCTGAAATAAATTTAATAATTTTAATTTAGTATAATGTTTATAAGAATATTATTTTTAAATATAATTATATATAAATTATATATAAATATAGTATTTTTATTTAATTAAATTATTAAATAATAATGTTATTAATATAATACATGTATATAAATATAAAATTAAATAAATAATATAATATATTTTTTATATATCACGAGGTAAATCGTGATGAAATATCTTAAACTCGCCTCCGACTTGACTCCGATTTAAAAAAAAAATCATTTTAACCTAACCTAAGCTTATTTTTAAAAGAAAAAAAGCCTCTATTGAATGAAGGCGGATCAAAACCCGTCAGATACTAGTTATTGTCATTCTTATTTTTAGTGACTTATTTTCTTATAAAATTTATCTAATTATAAAATAAAATAGATAAAAACTAAAAATAATTAAGAAAAGGGCAAAAAAGAAAATTAGAAGGAAGTCAAATTAAGGTGCTACATGAATACTTCCATTTAGAGATGACAACAGACTGAGTAAAGATGAATTTAAGCTCATCCGAAAATCGATCGATTTTAATGATTTTATTCAATTTCACTCTAACTCGACATCAAATTTTTTTTATATCTAATTTTGTCCTGACACATATGTGTATAATATGAATCTAATCTAATTTTTTTCCAAAATTAATTTTATAATTTTAATTTTGTATAACTTTCATAAAAATATAATTTTTTATTATAAATAACATCCTAATTATATATAAATATAGTATTTTTATTAAATTAATATATTAAAAATAAAATTTAATGTATAGCCTTGAAAAAAAATTAAAAAATTAGAAAAGTAAAGACTCAAAAAAGAAAAAAGTAAAAATAAGCCAAATCTGAGTGTTATGTAGATATATTTATTGAAATTTTTTTACAAAATTATGTAATTAAAAAAGAAAAAATAAAAGAAAAAAATGAAAATATATATTTTAATAAACAATATCAAATATACTCCACCTTAAAATTAAAAAAAATTAAAAAAATCTTTATTAAAAATTGAGAGAATAAAAAAAAAAGTAAAAAGTAAAAAAAAAAAAAGGAAGACGTGTGGCAAGTCTTAAGAATGTCAAACTTAATAAAATTATTTGTATATATATATATATATATATTTAAAGAAATAAATAAAAATTAAATATTCATCACTAAAGCTAAAATTTTAGATCCAATAGGATTTTGATTCATGACATATTACCTTATAATTTATTTTTTATTATGAAAATTACTTGATCTAGATTGAACAAATTTTATTATAAAATTTGATTTCATTTATTTCGTAAACATTGGCTACTAAAAATATTTTTATACTTTTTATATTTATTTTACATAAAATTATTTAATCAATAAAAATATTTCTTTTTCAAAAGAAAATAGACATTTTTTAAGCTGATAATTATAAAAAAAAAAATTGTTCATAGATAAGTTCGAAAGATTAGTTAAACATAAGCTAGATCTTAATAATAATTTTTTAGACTCTAATTTAAGTTTATCTTATCCAAATAATAGTATAATATTAATAAAAAAATTTATTTAATTTTTTACAAAAAATATTTAGAATTAAAAAAGTAATATAAAAAATATTTTAATATTTTAATTTAAAATATTTCTATTTTAAATATTAGTAAACATATACTTTTAATATTATAATAATAAAATATTATTATTATTTTAATAATAAATAATAAATGATATTTTTGTTATTTTAATAATAAATATTTAATATAACAATATTATTATAATAATAATTTTTTAATAATGAGGTTATTTTTAATCATTACTTAACATTTTAAATTTAAAATATACAATAAATTCAATATGTAAATGAAAATTTTTATATTACAATTTTAATAATAAATATAAATAAATAATACTTTTTATTATTTTATAATAAATATTCTCAATATAAAAATATTAATATTATAGATATTTTTAATATTTTAGTAATAAATATTTGATTGAGGATCTATAAGCGTACAGATCATATAAGTAGTAAGTAAAAATCATTCCCATGAAAATTATAAATAGAGTGATTCAAATATTGAAATTAACTCACTTATCTTATATTTGAAAATTTTAGAATAAAAATAAATTATTATGCAAACTACTCAAAACAAAATCTAAATAATGCAATTAAACTTGGAAACGAGCAACAACAATGATTTAAAATGAATTCAAACTTGAACTAATGCAATCAATAAGTAACTAATTGAATTAAGATGCAAACAACTCTAATTAAGCTAAAACCGAACTTACTAGCAAGTTAAAATTTAAAACTATGAATGCAAAACCAATTTAAACATGTATCAATTCTAAATAGAAGTTTATGTAAACTATATGCTTTAACTAAAATCAAGAACTAAAATTTATGAATTAACTAATGCAACAACCTTAGTAAATAATTAAACATGCAAATAAAACCAAAATCTAACAAGCAAAAATAAATTAAAACAGAACTTATTACCAATTAACCTTTAATTAACTTAAACTTATGCAATTTAACTAGCTGAACATGAAATAAACATAAACTAAGGAAATCGTAAGCAATAGAAACAAACTAAACTTAATTAAATTCTAAAACATGCAATTGTTATAAATTAAACTTAACTTTAATTTACTAAGTAAATTAGAATTGAATCAACTCTAAAAATATGCAATCTAATGAACCGTAAAGAATTAAAGTTAACTTGACTTAATTTAACTTAACTATAGCTGAAAAGCCTTAAAAACATGCAAACTAACCTAATTTAACTTAATTGAATTAAAACTGAAATTGATTAATAGTAAACTCAAGCAAATTGATTTAACTTTATGAATTAAAACATGCAAACATCATTTAAAACCAAACAACATCTAAATCATATAAACTAAATCAACTTTAATTTTTAAAGAACACATAAGCATGAATTTCGTAAAACTTAATTGATTTAAATTGAAAAAACAAGAACAGAAACTTAAACTTGAAAATCAAAATTGCTTTGGAATCTGAAAATAAACTTGAACTTAAATTGCAGTAAAGAAAAGCTTAAGAACAATAAAAACTTAAAAGAAAACAAGAAGAAAAATGCTAAACTAAAAAGATTGGTCTGTCCTAAACATGCCTTTTCCTAATGCTAAGTTAGCTATTTATAGAACAAAATTACATAAAAACCTTAGAGAGATAAAATGGGAAAGGTGACTAACTTTAATTTGATTGGTTTGTAGTTTGACCAAGCTAAGATTCTTAGATTCTTGAATGAAAAAATCTTTTTAATTTGAATCTTTATTGTACTAATTTGACTTGCTTAATTTAATGTATGCAAATTAAATCTTGGAAAGATTAAGTGTTAACTTATCCAAAACTTGATGATATGTATAGAATTGTGATGACTTGTCACTCTCTTTTTTATGTCACTTAAAGAGATAAGAAAAAGCTAGCATAGTCTTCTAAAAAATAAAAAGAATGGTGCGACTTGTTTTCTTTAGCAAAAGAAAGGTATGCTCGACTAGTCTTTTTTAAACTTTCTCAAGCAGCTCTCAAAGTCTCAACTTTGAATTAGTTGCAACTTTCTTTTTGGCAAAGAGTCTTGTACAATTAAGTTTTTATGCAACTTAAAAAGTTTTAAAAATTTCAGCTGCTTAACTCTTTGTAAACTTTTTTTGAACTTTAAATATCTTAAAATTTAAAAATAGCATTTGGCTAGGTTTTTCAAGAGAACAAATCATGTTGCAATTACTTTTGCATCCGTGGCGACCTTCTAGAAACAAATATTTAACTTTGGAGTAGGTTTTATGCTTCTTGAAAACTTCTTAGACTTTACCTTTAAATGAGACTCTTTTTTAAGAAAGAAAATCAATTTTGAATTTAAATTCCTCCACCTTTTTTTTAGGAGTCTTTTATATTTATGCAAATCTACCTTAGTAGGAATAAATGAAATCTAAGTAAAGGTAGGAGTCAAAGTCAACTTAGGATTTCCTAGTCAATCTAGGAAAACCTTCTCCAAGTAAGCTTTTCCAAGTAGATCTCCTAGTCAAGGTAGGAATTTCAAATCAAAGTGAGATATCCTAGTCAAACTAGAAATCCAAGTAAAAGCGAGAAAACTTTTTTCAAGTAGGAAAGCTAATTGTGAGTTAATCTTTTCCAAGTTAATGTAGAATTTGTCAAGAATTCTTCAAGATTTAGCAAAATTTCCTCTTTTTTATTCAAGATTACCAACACATCATCAAATTAAGCACATTAAGAGTAAAAAGCATCTTATTTTATCAAGAACAAAGCTAAATTCATTCACTTTAGCACTAAAAATAAGTCTAAATAACTCTATTCTATAAAATAAAGTTATAAATATTACTATTTAAATATTTTTTATGCTTAATTAGTGTAGGTAAGTTTAAATTTCATGCAAATAATTAGCTAAAATTTAAAGTAGTGTGTTAATTGATATTTTTTTTATCATCGTTAGATTGATTATGTTCAAGATGTTTTATTTTAATAGTTCACATTAGGCTATTTTATTCTCCAATAAAACGACATCAACTTTTATTATATTACATACCATCACTTGTGCACTTATGAGATCGAACAACAATGTATAAAAGGGTACACATATATTAAGAAGGTAAGTTATGTACTAGCTTAAGAAATGTTTTGGAATAATTAGTCCATCCTTGCTAGCTACAAATTTCTTAATGGATTGCTAAAGTAATTAATTAGATGCATATTATTTTTTGTCACACGATTTTTTCCCGTATTCGAAGTTTATCATTTAACTTTCATTATTTTGAATCATTAAAAAATTAAATTCTTTTAATTTTTTGATGATGCATACAGCCTATGTAACTAATAGATTGATCTTTCTTAATGTTAAATTGTTGGGTTTCAGTTTAAGTTTTTCAATTTTAACAACACTTTTCTTAAATTTGATAATTAGACTTGCCTTTAATTAATGTCTTAATAAGCATGAAGGCAAAATTGGTGCATGAACCCCAAGTTTAGCTTAGTTGATATATGAAGCCGCTTTTAAAAGGTGTTATTTAGTAGGTTTGAAGTTTAAATCTCAACATTTACAAACTCATTCCCTTAAATTGCAGTCTTTTTTATGCAAAAAAATTAGTGTTTCGATTAGTCTCTTTCTACTACTTTGTATTTTGTAATGATAGTTGTGGCATATAGGCATCAGATCAACTTAAATTTATCTAAAACTAATTAAGAATAATGAGTCTCAATTTGGTAAAATTTTATTTTTGCCAAATTGCATGATCAAGATGGAAAAATTAAGCAAATTATGGATACATTGGCTACTTGATTTGTTTTAATATGGCTTGAAAGTTATTTTCATTTCATGCTTTTTTGTGGGTGGTTAAATAGCTATTTATCATTATTAAAATTGTTTTGAAACAATTTTTTTGTTGTTGCTATTAACTCTATTGATAAAGAATTAATGCAATAACTTATAATGTTGTTGAAAAAAAATAGATATTGCAATGACTTTTAGTTTTTGCCATATAAAACATGTTTTCATAATGATAAAATGTTGTTGTCTAAACTTTCTTTTAGCAACAATAAATTTTGGTTACATAAAATTTTATATAATATTATTATTATGGTTGCAAAAAATTTGACATAATCATATCAGTTTGGTTGCCATATTTTTTACATAACAAAAAAAATTATAGTTGTTAAAAATCATTTTGTACTGACAAAATAGCGTTGTACAAAATTTGTTTTAGCAACCGTAAATTTTGATTTATATAAAATATCTCATAACTATTAAATATTATTTTTTTTGTTCAGCAATTATAAAATTTGGTTACCAAAACTCTTAGGTAACAATTGTATTTTTGTTACACAACATATTTGGTAATGATAAAATGTCATTTTAATTTCATTTTAGCAATTATAAAATTTGGTTACAAAAATGTTTTACATAACAATATTATTTTCATTATTTTATAATATTTTGCAACATAATCATATGCAATTGGTAATTACGTTTAGCATCATGATTTTTTTTGTTTTAATAAATATTTTTAACAACAATTATAATAGTTGTAAAATGTTTTACATATCTACTATTGTCATTAGTAAATGATTTTCACAATGCTTTTTTTATTAATTTTAACAACGAATTTTATCATTGCCAATTTTTTTAACATAACCAATTTAATTAATTGTAGCAATGACTATTATTGTTACATAATTATTTTTTAAAATTTCTTTATATCTTTCTAACAATTTTATTGTTACCAATCATAAAATCATATAATTTTTTATTTTATTCATAAATATAATAAAAATAAATATGTTTCAATAATATTGACCAAATTTCACATAAGTCATCTCACATATACAATTAGTTCGATCATTAAAAAATAAAAAAATTTCCTTGTTCATCCTTGTCTATGTCAGGATGTCCTAAGACTTACATTATTCACATGAAGAAATCAACAAAGCCTTTGCCATTACCACACTTATAACCATGTAATAGACAACTTTAATGTTGTGTTATCCCGTGAATGCAAGCATATATTTTCTCATACTTGCAATTAAAATTAGCTTATTTTTGCTTACATACTTCAAAAAAAAATGATTACTAGAAGCCAATAATGATAGTACCTTAAGTGTAAGGCAATGTATGGCTCATTATTGATCTTTACTCTATCAACTGAAGTCCTTCCAAGATTTTATATTTTTTGTATACTGGAAAGCCTCAAAATTGGCACGGTACCTTAGTCTTTGAATAAAGGTTGCAAGGCCATTATTAATAATCCTTGAATCACTATATGTGAACTTAATCACTTTATGTCACTCTTGTAATGAAAAAACCTCTTTTTTGTAGTAATTATCCTATAAATAAAGCATCTAGCATCTAAGTCACCTTCCAATAATAACAAAAAAATGAAATATCATCATGCATTTAGCAAATTTCAATATTTTTTGTACCATTGACTAGAAAACAATGGCCTTTACAAGGGGCATTATTGGTGTGTACTTAATGGTAGATATTCAACAATTTCAATATCTTTTAGCACATGATAAAGTGCCTCTAGTCAAGAATATCCTCACAATCATTGTCCAAAATGTATCTAAAAAATTAATTTTTTGAACCTTATAATAATGAGTAAAACTAACATCAAACTACTATAGTGATTAATATTATCTTGGGTCTATCCAAAATGACTCATTATCAAGAAAAGGAAGAACTAGAATAGCATTCATTATCTTGGCAACAACAACCATATATTTGAATTGAACCAATAGATTAGCTTTTGGGAAAGATTTTAAAAAGTAAAAAAAAAAAAATCAAAGTAATATCCAAGTTTGTGAAAAACTAAGTTGTCAAGAGTCAAACTTACTCCTATTCTCAATTTGATTTAATACACCATTGGCATGGATAAAAATATAACCATTAGTCTTTGATGTAGTCCCTGAATAAGTTTGTTCAAATTATTAATAAAAATCACATACAAATCTCTCTCTTTGTTTTTTGTAAGTGATTAACACATTGAGAAAAGCAACATGACATAGTTAATTTATTTTTAGTTTGAGATATACATTGCTAATAATTTTAATTGTTTGGTGTCATCCAAATTTTTGAGGTTTGCAGATAGGAAAAAATACAAATAAATAAAACACGTGAGTATAAGGAACAAAATCTAATTTTACTGAACCAATAAATAAAGCAATTTCATTTACTTTTATGTTACTATTACACCAAAAAAAAAGATAATAATTTCATGAAAACATGAAAAATTCCATGGATAGGAATTAAAAGAGAAACTACAAACTAATAATCATGTGAATGCATAAGGAACAACGATCAAAAAATATAACAACCAATTCAACTAAATGAATGGTTAAGATAAAGTAACCCAAAGAGAGTAGAAATTGGCTATTTGGTTAAAGCCACCATTCCTTAATATAATTCAATACAAAAAAAAATGACGAAAAAAATAAAGGAAGAAGCTTACTTAAAAAAACGAGTAGGTTAGGGATATTTGAGGGAATAAAAGTTTAACTAGTAAAGACAAAAGGCATGAAAGAGGGGAGGGATGAAAGGGATTAGAAAATAGAAGACTAAGATTTCTTTGATGTATTGGTTGCTAAATATGTTCCAATGGCTTTGATTTAGCTCCTACAAATTGGTAAGTGTCCATGTGATGATTGAAATGGTGGTTGAGTGTCGATGGAGACTGATTGTTGAACTAGATAAGGAACAAAATCAATAAGTGGCATTCGAATGAATGAAATCTATGATACTATATTGAACATAAGGTCAAAATCTATAAAGAATGATTTGGGAATCATGATTGAATTGGTTTTAGGGTGGCTATTTATTTGTGAATCGGTGTTGGAAAGAAGTTATGTTAATGGAGGCTATTGGTTGAGGCATTAATAAGGGATTGTAGACACCTAATTTTATCTGGACAAAATTTCAACCATTTGTGAAACGTTTAAAAATCCAACTCAGTTCAAATCTAATATTTCTTTAATTTTGACAAAATTTTAAAGTAAAAATTTAGACCAATTTGACCTAAATGCCTTAAAGTAAACTCTAGTCAAACCTTGTTAAACTTGGTCAAACAAAATCAAAATTAGTAAAACAAAATCAAATTTGGTCAAACTTGCTCAAAACATATAGAACCCGAGTCAACCTCTAAAATTCACAACCCAATTGAAATCAGTGTGGTTCAAAATTGAAATTTGTGATTTTTAAAGCACTAAAAAGTTTAGTTACACTTTAGGAAGTATAAAAATATTAAATTGCCTTTAAGGGTATTTTCATAATTTAACCTCCTCGAAGTTAGATTTTTGTGAAATATTTTCAAATCATAATTGAATTTTTTTTTAATTATTTTTTATGTATTGAAAACTGAGATCACACCTTGAGAGGTGTGAAATTACAAAAATACCTTTAAGGGTATTTTCATAATTTGACATTTTCAAGGTTAAAATTTTGTGAAACACTCTAGATCATGGTTTTATATTATTGATAATTTTTAGAATTTTGAAAACCTTGATCATGCATCGAGACGTATGAAATTACTAAAACATCCTTTAGGGGTTATTTTTGTAATTTGACCTTTCTAAAGTCTATTTTTTACGAAACTTTTCAAATCATTCTTTTAAAGTATTTAATGATTTTTGTGCATTTAAAACCACAGTAGTACCTTGGAAGGTAAGAAAGTACTAAAATGCCTTTAAGGGTAATTTTCTAATTTATCCTTTCCTAGGTCAAATTTTCACAAACATTTTTAGAACTTAATTTGATATTATTTCATGATTTTTAATGCTTTAAAATGATAAAAATGAGCACTAAAATATTGATTTTCAAGAAAATGACTTAGAAACTAAACCTTTCTAATTAAGGTAAAATGGTTTTTTCACTTACTTCTAGTAGTATTAAAAATTTAATCTTTAGTAATGAGCATTTTTAACCATAGATGATCTTAAAGGGCTAGATCCAATGGTGAAGTTAGCTCATTACAAAGAAAACAAGAAAAAATTTTTAACCATTAGATGAACTTTTAATCCAAGGGCTTCATGTATTATAGAGCAGATTTTTTTTCTTCATGAAGGGGTTAGGATTCATGTTGAAGAATAGAAGGAAAGAAGTTGAAAAACACAAAAAGTAGGAGAGAAGAAAAGAGGAAAAAATGTGAAAGAAAAAAAGAGGAAAAAGAAAGAAATTTTTTTTTTAGTTTGCTAGCTTGAAGGTATAATCTTACTATTTTTTCATTTTGCATTCCTAGCATTTTCATCACATTTCATAGCATTTAGTATTGATTCTCTTCTTTTCTATTTTTTTCTAAAAAATTTCATAGTTATTTGTGTTTTTTATTCCAAGTTTGATCCAAGCATGGAAACAACTATTCCATAGTTGGATTTGAGATAAAGGATCAAAGAAAGTAAAACAACTCCACCATTAAAAACCAAGTTGGAGGTTTGGCCAAACCTTTTCCACCATGGTCGAACCTTCATTTGGCTCTTAGTATTTGGTTGGTTTAAATGTTGCTTATGATAGTTAGATGATTAATTTATTGATGTTTTATATGATTATTAGTTGTTTAGTAATATATGGTAATGTTTGCTTTAAATTCTATTGGTTTATGATTTATTGGCTATTTTTAGTTTGCTTTATGTTGGTAGAATTCTTTTTATGATGTTAATATTCTTACATGATGGTTTGATGAGACATTGAGGCATGCTTGAGTAAAATGAGATGATTGAACATTGATTGGAAGTGGCATAGGACATTTGGCCATGGTCGATTTCATGTTGATCGAATGGTGTTCTTGATTTTGTGACAAACTTGGTTTTGATTCTTATGTGTTTGGTTGTGTATTTGTCATGATTTTCGTGTTTTTAGATTGTTAAATCAAATTTCCAATGAAGAAAAGGTTGTTTTGATGTTTGATTTTGATGCTTTTATAATTTATTTGGTTTGGCTATTTTAAAGAAAAGGTGGTGGAACATTCAAACCAAATTCAAAGTTTTTTTCATATTTGATTTATTTTGTTCTTGAATTTTCATACACAAAATGTTTGTAATTTAATTTTGTAAATATCTTGTTTTGTAATATTTTTCAATGTCATGTTTTTGTCACATGCATTTATTAATGACTTTTTATAATTTAATTTTGTCACATGCATAATCTCATAAAACCCTAAACCTTAGACTATAAACTGTATACACTAAACCCTAAACCTTAACATTAAACCTTAAACCCTAAACCTAAACCATAATCCCAAACCTTAAATCCTAAACCATCCTTCAAACCTAAAACAAATTAGGCATTTGCATTTCATTTTACCTTATCATCACATGCATTTTTATATTGTCATGTATTCATACCTTGTCATTCTATTATATTGTTATGCATTCATCATATTTTATTATGTTCATGCATCTCATGCATTTGTTTTCAAAAATTGGTTTTCAAAGAAAAATATTTTAAATAAGACAACATCTTAACTAAGTATAGTCATTGAGATCTTGGTTAACTATAATAGGACTCTCGGTAATTATCATTTATACGAAGTGTTATCTCAATTTTAATGAGGCTATTTAAAAACCTTTAAATTAAAAATATTTTTAAAACTCTACCTAATTATAGGAAAGTAAAAAATGTATTTTGATATTTAAAGTGTTTTCATCTCGATCCAAAATTTTTTTTTAAAAAGTCTTTTTTTAAAATTTAATTTGACTTTTTTTATTTTTCGAAATAAAAAAAAAAGAAAAGTAATTAATTTAAACATTAAGAAAAATAGAACCATTTTCACCAATATTAAAGGATAACATGCAATCAATTGGTACTGCCTTTGATAAGTGTTATGGGGGTGCTAATTGTTCCCCATGCATAATCGACTATTGGACGTAACTTTGATTTCATAGATTGCAAATTTGTTCTTTTTATAAATCTTTTAACCCCTTTTAAAATGTTTTATTAAAATGATAAAATTTTTGGATAGTTAATCACACTCTAAAAAAGATTGATGGTGACTTTTTTTTTTGTTTTCATTAAAAATATTTTTAGCTCCTATTTTCCAAAATTTCCCATTTATCCAACTTTCGGATTACCCACCCCTGGGTCTTAAGACATTGCAATAGCTTGGCAACTCCACTAGGGATATATTTAGAGAGTCAAGCCAAATATTGATTGTATTTTATCCTTAATTTTGGTTTGATGGTCCTAACTAGTGTGTAATTTTAATTTCTTGATTTTGATTTTCTTGTTTTCTTAAAAAGTGAAAATTTTAAAAATAAAAAAATGAAAAAATGTTTTAATTTTAATTTCCTTATTTTCAAAAAAAATTTCAAATTAAAAAAAATGTGTTTTTTTGCATTTCATGCATATTTTAATTATATCATTTCATAAATATTTTAATTATGTCATTTATTTTATATTGTTGTTCTTTATTTTGTTCTTAATATTTGTAGGGTATTTAGGTTAGGAGTAGTTTAGGAAAATGTCAAAGGTTTAATTGTTCCTTCTTATATACTCGTATATGCATTACATGCATAAGCTCTATACTCAGGCTTTAACTCTATTTAAAAGGAAGTAAAGTAGCTATGCCCTTGTGAAGTATAAACCTTTGCAATGGCTAGTGAAACACTCACATTCAAATTAAAACCTTTTTCGTTTGTAGCCTGTAATAGGTGAGGATCAAGATGTCATAGTTGTCTATGATGGACGATGATGTGAAGAGCAATTTAGAAACCTTTAGATGTATCAATTCCCAACCCAAGACATAATGAACTTTAAAGAGCTGCCCAAGGTAAAGCCATACAGCACTATTTCCATAGTAATTACCCTGAATAAGTCACATGAAGAAACACCCTTCACTTTTCTTGTTTGTTTTTTTTATTAATTTGATAGTTTTGTATTATTTCTTTTAATAAATAGGAAAAAAAGAATCATTAAGAAAAACAATCCTTGGTGTTTTAAAAAAAGGAGAAAAAATAGAGAAAAGAAAAAAAATACTTCCAATAAAATTTCTTCTTTTACGTAGTTTGATTCATTTGATTTGTGTCCAAAATTTGCACCAAGAAAAGCAAGAGAAAAAAAATAAAAATTTTCACACGAAAAGAAAAAGAAAGGGTTTTGTTTAAATTCTTTGTTTACGGGCTTAATAATAATAAAAAAGAAAACAAACAAAAATAACAAAATGAAAAAAAAAATGAATCTATTTATTTTTTTTTGTAGAAAAAATGATATGTTCTTGAGTTTTTTTCCTCACTTTAAAAAAAATGAAGTTTTAAGTTTAAATATTGCTTCATCTCTTACATGCATTTTTATCATGCTCCAAAAAAAAAAAAAAAAGAAAGAAAGAAAGAAAAAAATTGGAAATAATAGGATAATAAATACAACCTCATCTCATGCATCTCAATAGATAGTACATGCATTCCATCTCAAGCATCCCAATAGATAGTACATGCCCTTATCTCATGCACATCTTAATAAGATAAGTACATGTACACTCTTTCATGCATATCTTAATAGATAGTACTTGCATTTCATTTCATGCACATCTTAATAGATAAAAAGTGCATTCCATTTCATGCACATCTTGATAGATATTACATGTATTCCATCTTGATAGATAGTATATGTATTTCTTCTCATGCACATCATAATAAGATAAGTGCATGCATTCCATTTTATGCACATAGGTAGTATATGCATTCCATCACATTGCATATCTTAACAATAATGTCAATTTCATTGGATCAGCATAACACATGCATTGCATTTCATATAAATAAATCTTATGCATATAATATGTCAGTGCATTTCATATATGTATGTTACATCAATAATAAGCATACATCTCATTACTCATATAGTATGTCATTACATTTCATACATGTGTATCCATGACTAGTACATTTTATAAAACATGCATCACATTCCACATAAACATACCTTATCACCTTTGGCAACAGGACATTACATCCCTTACATACACATTCATAGGTGATGAAATTTTTATCATTAGGAGCCTTATACATATGAAAATCCATTGTCTTAAGCATCTTTGCATTTCATGATATCTTTTACACCATTATCATATTCATACACTCATAAACATGCTCTATGTGTCATATAAGTTAGAAATTATTTTGCGGCATTCATTCAATTTAGAAATTATTTTGCGACATTCATTCAATAAGGGTAATAACATAAACTTTTTAGTCTAAACTCCCTGAAATAAAATATGTCTTATTCATTTTTGCATTTCACGATATCTTTTACACCATTATTATATTCATACATTCATAGACATGCTTTGTATGTCATATTCATGCATTCCATCACATTGCATATCTTAACAATAGTGTCAATTTCATTGGATCAGCATAACACATGCATTGCATTTCATGTAAATAAATCTCATGCATATAATATGTCAGTGCATTTCATATATGTATGTTACATCAATAATAAGCATACATCTCATTACTCATGTAGTATGTCATTGCATTTCATACATGTGTATCCATGACTATTACATTTTATAAAACATGCATCACATTCTATATAAACATACCTTATCACCTTTGGCAACAAGACATTACATTCCTTACATACACATTCATAGGTGATGAAATTTTTATCATTTGGAGCCTTATACATATGAAAATCCATTGTCTTAAGCATCTTTGCATTTCATGATATCTTTTACACCATTATCATATTCATACACTCATAAACATGCTCTATGTGTCACATAAGTTAGAAATTATTTTGTGGCATTCATTCAATAAGGGTAATAACATAAACTTTTTGGTCTAAACTCCCTGAAATAAAATATTTGTCTTATTCATCTTTGCATTTCACAATATCTTTTACACCATTATCATATTCATACATTCATAGACATGTTTTGTATGTCATATAAGTTAGAAATTATTTTGTGGCATTCATTCAATAATGGTAATAATATAAACTTTTTTGTCTAAAACCCCTAAAATAAAATCTCTATCTTAGTAGGTATCTGAAAGAAAAAAATGGGAGATCAATTGGAGACAAAGATCAATGCATTAAAATTGAATCAAGAAGAATTTGGCCATAAGTTTTGAAAGATGAAGCAATAGATCACTTAAGGGAATACTTTTAAAGAACCTGGCCTAAATATAGAAGGGGATTTAAGAGTTTTCTTTTTTGAAAAAATAAAACTTGACACGCATAACATACATTATTTGTTTGAACTCATTGTTTTTCATGCCAACTAAGGATAAGGAATGGTGATTGTAAGTATACTTTTGTCAAACTTTTGAAACAAATAGATATTTTTTAAAAAATTTTCTAAATATTAAAGGATTTTTAAATTAACCCTTAAAGCCAATAATAAAATTCACGTCATAGCTTCTGACTTTAGGTAATTAATAAAAGGTTTAAGGATAGCGTATTCTAAGAATCATGAAAAAAGATAATGCTAATAGGATTGAAAGGCCCAGAGAGAGATAAGGGAAACAGTTATAGGAATGTAACAAAATATAGACCAGCAGTTGGCAGAACTGAAATAGATATTGGCAGGGTTGATTAAAGGAAAAGGGATTATTGAGACACACGGGGCAAAAGAAGAAACAATTATGGAAGAACCAGTGTATGCAGAATTCACTTATCCCCATCTCTACAATTCTCATCTCACTCAAGCACCTTCTACACCTTATCATCAGTATGCTGGTGGTACTTTTACCTGGCCATCACCCATACAAATAAACACCAACCTTGGGTATATTCTTTTCAATCCCATTACTATGCCTAATTTGGATGATCATAAAGAATGGGAGAAATTGAAAAGGCTGTCAGATCCATCAAGAGATATAAAGATGAAGGATAAATGCAATTTATTAGAAAAGAGGTTAAATACAACAGACAAGTAAGATGTGTATGGAAATGTTGATGCCAATGAATAAGTTTAATGCCTAATCTTGTCATTTTGCCAAAGTTTAAGATTCTAGATTTTAATAAGTATGATGAAACAAAATGCTCCTTGGCACACATCACCATGTATTGCAGGAAAATGATGGGCTATGCTCATAATGACAAGTTGTTGACCCATTACTTCCAGAATAATCTTACTGGCTCTACTACAAGGTGGTATATATAATTAGACCATAGCAAGATACATTCATGGAAGGATTTAGCCAGGGCCTTCATAGCACAATATAAACATGTGTTAGACATGGCGCCAAATAAATTGACCCAGTAGAATATGAAGAAAAAAAGCTATTGAAACTTTAAGAAATATGTGCATCGATGGAGAGATATGACGGCACAAGTACAACCACACTTGACAAAAAAATCACTATTTTGTTCATAAACTCCTTAACCACTCCCTATTACAAAAGAATGATCAAGAGTGTCTCCAAAAATTTCATTGACATGGTGATTTCATGAAAAATGATAGAAAATACAATCAAAAGTGATAGGATTAATTTAAGAGATACGACTAATTTGAATAGGGTAGTAAATTGAAAAAAAAACCTAGGGAAGCGTAAGCAACCATGGTGGAAAAACATCTATTTAAAAATTTCATCATGTATCCTTTTCATCAACCTCACTTCCTGATCACAAGCAATATCTCCTAAAATCCATATCTTTATCAACCAAGTTGGTATTTGGGCTTTCAAGCAAATTCGTATCCTCAAATGACCACTCATAATCTTGTCTTTATACTTGAGCCTACCATTCGACTAATAAAGAACCAAAAAATATTAATAAATGACTAAGAGAAACTTTCAATCCTAATTTTTCACCTTTTGCCTTTGCTAATGGAAGATCTGTACCAAATTCATCGGTGGTGAGTTATGATCCTAATGGCAACTATGATTATCATATGAGAGCGATTGGCCACTTGACTGAAGAATGCAAACAATTGAAGAAAAATGTTACAGATTTCATCAAGAAAGGCACCATGACCTTAAAACTTAAGAACAATGGAAGTTGACTCTATCCAGTCATAAATTATGAAGAGTGAAAATATGAAAGGGAGTCCCAAGTTTTGAAAGATCAAAATATGATGATTTTTATTTGAACTATTGACCTTTTATTTTATGCATAACATGCAAATGGTGTCCCTAATAGTTATTTGGAATAACTTGTTAAAGTTTATTTTGAAAAAAATGGATGCTCTGGAGTTTTTCTATGAAATTATGTTTCTATTGATTGAATAAAAACCCCACATAATTAACTACCAAAATTGTAAAATGAGAAGTGTCTTGAAAACAAAACAAAAAGAGAAAAAAGAAAAAAAAATAGAAAAGAGAAATTTTTTTTTGCAATAAAAAATGGAAGAAATCTAAAAAAAGTTGGTAATCTCTATTAGAAATAAACTCCATAAATACCATCACACCCTATCAAATTACTTAAATAGTTTCACTCACTAACCATAATCCCTAAAAAAACATGAACTTGAATTTCTGAACTTTACCTTTGCTTGATAACAATGTGATATTAAAGAGTGGTAATATTTTCCTAGGCAATGGCCAATGAGATAGCAAATTTCAAAACACAAAAAAAAAAATTTGGGATGCCTAAGAGATTAGGCAAATATGACATTTTTCTTAAGAATTTGGATGGGGTAATTTGAGAAATGTCAAAGTTGTGCTTTAACTCTAAAATTCCGAAGATTGAAGCCACTCAAATCTTTCAAAATGACCTCAAACATAATATTTTTCTAGTTTTTTATCCCAAAATTATCTTTGTCTAGTGTTTTGGGGCATATTAACAAAAAAAAGACCTCATTACCTTAAAAAATAACTTAAGTTGATCTATGCATTCTTGTTGTGGAGTGACATGAACTTTTCGATACCTTAAACGAGTTCATTTCTCATGACCTTTTTTCTCACATCAATTTTCAATAGGGGTAGATTGCCAAAGCAAGGTATCTTTCTCAAATGGTGGTGGGGGCATGTAAAGAAGACAAAAAGAAATAAGAGAAAAAAATAAAAAAATGATGGAAAAAAAGAAAAAAAACTTTTAATTGTGACATTATACACTTGAGACATTCAAACGAATCGAAAAAAAATAAAAGATCCTAACAAATTCATGAAAAAACCAATAAGAGAAAACTAGAGGTTCAAAAACAAAAAAAAAAATTCCTTCAAACTTTTTTTTTTTGAAGAATTGCTCTTTAAATTTGAATGACTTATGCTTGAGATGATAAATGGCCATCTTTCATCATCTTTTCATAAACATAAAAAATTTTATCCCTTGCTATCCCTTTTTAGCTTGATAAAATTCTTTCAAAATAAACCCTAACCAAGAATCACTCTCTACATTGAAGGGCAAAGAGGAATGCATTTAAGAGGTTAAGTATGGTAATGCCTAAAGAGAAATCCTATATGTTAAAGGGAAAAATGTCCAATAAAAGATTCTAAAGTTTTGAATTCACTCAAAGTAAAGAAAATAAAAAAATGGTGAAAGAAAGAAAGTAAGAAAAGGAAAAGAAATAAAGGAGAAAAGAAAAAAAAAGTGGAAAGAACAAAAAAAAAAGAAAAAGAAAAAAGAAAAGAAAAGAAAAAGGAAGAAATGAATGATTGAGTAGAAGGCATTAGAAAATAAAAAGATATATGCCCAAAAGTGAATCTTTCAAATGAAAAAATAATCTCCAGTTTAATTGTACTCAAACACTTATTTTGGGCCTATTTATTCCTTTTTTTGAGAACCCCAAGCCTTGATTGACATTACATCCTAATAAAAATCTATATTGGATTAAGCACAAATGCTTAAAATTGAAAAGCTTCTTTATAAGTAATGATCTTAAAAACCACAAATCTTTTTGTCTCCTTTTTTTTCTTACCTAATTACTCATTTGATCATTAGTTCATTTTGGATAAGTTTGAATTTTTGAGTGCTTGGTGTAGTAATCAACAAAGAAAGGAAAGAAAAATAAATATGATTATAGGATGAAAACCCTGCAAAAGGGCAGTCTAGAGCAAATTTTGAAGCCCTTAAGGCTTCTTTGGATACTAACTAAAAAAAACCTAGACCCTTGAAAAGATCCAAAGATATAAAGAACCCAAAAGTTTAAAATGCATAAAAGGGAGTTAATTCTAAAAATTTGAGCCTTCTTTCCTCATCCTTAAGTGACTTTCCAAAATTTTGAGCTCACCACAGTTAACATTGACATCGATCAAAATGCCATATTTGGATACTAAAGAAAGTGTCAAACAAGTTTGACTTTTAAGGGATTTATACTTTAGGCAAACTTATGTCTCATTTGTGAGCTTGCATGGAAAAGTATGCACCCTTTTTTATCCCTTTTAGGTGATGAAACTTTTTAATTGAACTGAAACCTCTACATGTTGAACCCTCTAATCTATTGAAAAGAAAATTTTCACTTTTTCCATTTCTAATAGAGAATGCCAACTTTCAAAAGACACCCAAAGCCACATCTATTCAGATATTTCATTTTTTTTACTAAAGAATTTAATTATGTGGGGTAAATTTTATTGACTATTTTGAAAATTTTTGAATAATCAGTCTTGCATCTTTTGAAAAAACAAAGAAAATCATGTTTGGTAGCAGAAAATCATTGGATTATGAGAACATTTAGACTAGTTTAAATTTAAAAGAAAAAAGAAAAAATATTTTCTCTTTAATTTTGCAATCGAGTTTGAAATGCATAATGCATATTGCATGTTGAAAAGAAAAAGAAAAGCATGTTAAAAGTGAAAGGAAAATCAAAACCCTGTTGAAGAAGTAAAGAAAGTAGAAATTGGTAAATAGAGCACAAGGAAGATAGGTGAAGGCATAAAGAAAAGAACATGTGAAAATGGAAAAAGAAATCAACATAAATAAAATATGATAAAAAATGAGAAAAAGGGTCTTTGCATGTGCATCCTCATTTTTGCATTTGCATTATGGAAAAAAAAATATTTACACTTTCATCAATACAATACATCTGCATAACTAGATAGAAATTTGCATTTGTATGGAACATTTGCATCAGGAAAAAAATATTTGTATTTGCATCTAAAATGAAGCATTTTCATATTCACATATTCGTATTTCTTTACATCTTTGTATGAAGTAAAATTTGCATCTATATAATCATTTTAATAGTCTTTTTGCATCATGATTATGTTTGCCTAATTTTGGGTAATAAAACAAGAAAGATAAAATTTGTTCTTTTAAAAACACTAAAAAATGGAGTGAAACACTTCTAAAAGATAAAATTGAAATATTGGGCATTTTCAAATCTAAAAAGATAAGATCTTTTGAGACAGAGTGAAAAACTTTTGGAATGAAAAGTGAAAATTTTTAAACTCTAAAAAAGATTATGATTGGGAGAATAAGTACAAAACTTTCAAGACCTTGAATCAAATTTTTAAATTTTAAAAAGAATTTCAAGACTTTTGGACAAAATCTTAAATTATTAAATGATTTCTAAGACCTCTGGGCAAACTTTAAATTTTCAAAAGAATTCTAAGACCTTTAGGAAAAACCTTAAATTTTTGAATGATTTCTAAGATCTTAAAGCAAAATCTTAAATTCTTGAATGATTTTAAAAACCTCTAGGTTTGATTTTTGAGCGAATTCCAAGACCTCTTGGTAAATTTTAAATTTTATAATGATTTCCAAGACTTCTGGGCAAAACTTTAAATTTTGAATGCCAAGACATCTAAGCAAAATTTTAAATTTTTGAATGATTTCCAAGACCTCCAAACAAAATTCTAAATTTTCAAAAGATTTCTAAAACCCTCGGGCACAATTTCAAAGTCCTCCAAGCACATTTTTAAATTTTTAAGGCACAATCTCAAAGTCTTTTAGATACAATTTCAAAGTATCTCGAGCACAATTTCAATTGTAAAAAATCACTAACAAAAAAAATAATAACAACAACAAAAAAAAGAAAAAAAAACAAAAGCCACAAATTAAAAACCAAAAACAAAAATAAACAAAAACTAAAAAAAAAAAGATAGAAAAAAGCTAAAAGCGCAAAGCATAAAAAAAAAAACCTTATATAGGTCGTGAACAAACAAACATACAAGCAAAACCCCTTTAGCCCGTGGTGCTAGACAAAATTGGTGTCTTTGGTCTTTGTATTACTTCTAAATTTCAAAAATATGCAAGAAAGGCAGTTGTAGACACCTAGTTTTGTCCAAGCATAATCTTAACAATTTGTAAAGTGCTTAAAAATCGAAACTAGTTCAAATCCAATATAGTTTTTTTTTTAATTTTAATAAGTTTCTAAAATCGAAATTTGGGTCAATTTGACCAAAATGCCTCAAAGTTAACTTTGGTCAAATCTGGTTAAATTTGGTCAAACAATGTTAAACTTAGTCAAACAAAATCAAAATTGATAAACTTGATCAAAATGGATGGAACTCGGGTCAACCTTTAAAATTCACAGCCCAATTGAAATCAATGTAGTACAAAATTAAAATTTTTTATTTTTAAAGCACTAAAAAGTTTAATTGCACTTCGGGAAGACTAAAATTATTGAAATGTCTTTAGAGGTATTTACATAATTTAACCTTCTTGAAATTAGATTTTCGTGAAAACTTTTAGATCATAATTGAATATTCTTTAATGATTTTTGATACATTGAAAATCGAGATCACATCTTGGGAGGTGTGAAATTATGTTTGGGTATTTTCATAATTTTATCTTTTCAAAATTGAAATTTCATAAAACAATTCAGATCATAGTTTGATATTATTTGATAATGTTTAAAATTTTGAAAACCTTGATTGTGCCTAGAAAAGTATGAAGTTACTAAAATACCCGTAAAGGGTAATTTTATAATTTTGTAATTTGACCTTCATGAGGTTGATTTTCATGAAACTTTACAAATTTCAATTTTATATTGTTTCATAATTTTTGATACTTTGAAATTGGAAAAATTGGAACATTGAGATGATCTTAAAGGGCTAGAGCTAACGGTGAAAAGTGGCTTCTTGAAAGAAAACAAGGGAGAATTTTTAACCATTAGATGAGCTTTTAATCCAAGGGCTTGGATGCATTAGTGGAGAGATTTTTTTTTCATGAAGGTGTTAGGATTAACATTGAAAAATAAAGGGGAAAAGAGCTAGAAAAACATAAAAAATAGGGGAGAAGAAGATGTGAAGGAAAAGAAAGGAAAAAGAAATATATATATATTTTAGTTTGCTAGCTTTGAGGTACAATCTTACTACTTTTTCATCTTGCATTCCTTGCATTGTCATCACATTTCATAGCATTTTTGTATTGATTCTCTTTCTTTTTATTTTTTCTTAAAAATTTCATAGTTATTTGTGTTCTTGATTCCAAGTTTGATCCAAGCATTCAAACAACTATCCCATAGTTGAATTTGAGCTAAAGGATCAAAGAAGAAAACAAAATAACTCCACCATTAAAAACCAAGTTGGAGTTTTGGCTAAACTTCTTCTACAGTGGCTGAACCTTTTTTTATCTTTTTTTATGTTTAGTTTCTTCATAATGTTGCTTATGATGGTTAGATGATGAATTTATTGATGTTTTATATGATTCTTAGTTAGTTAGTTATATATGGTAGTGTTTAGTTTAGATTCTAGTAGTTTATGATTTTTTGGCTATTTTTGGTTTACTTTATGTTAATAGAATTCTTCTTATGTTGTTAATATTCTAACATGATGGTTTGATGAGATAATAAGGCATGCTTGAGTGAAATGAGATGATTGAACATTGATTGAAGGTGACATAGGCCATTTAGCCATGGTAGATTCCATGTTGGCCAAATGGTGTTCTTGATTTTATGACAAACTTGGTTTTGATTCTTATGTGTGTGGTTGTGTATTTGTCATGATTTTCAAGTTTTTAGATTGTTAAATCAAATTTCCAATGAAGAAAAGGTTGTTTAGATGTTTGATTTTGATGATTTTATAAGTTGTTTGGTTGATTTTTTTTTGAATAAAAAGTAATGGAAAATTCAAACCAAATTCAAAGTTTTTTTCATGTTTGATCCATTTTATTCTTAAATTTTCATGCACAACATGTTTGTAATTTAATTTTGTAAATACCTTGTTTTGTAATTATTTTTCAATGTTATGTTTTTGTCACATACATTCATTAATAGCATTTTTGTTATTTAATTTTGTCACATGAAACTCCTAATCCCATGAAACCCCAAATTCCATAAAATCCTATACCCTAAATCTCAAACCCTAAACCTTAACCATAAACCTTAAATCCTAAACCCTAAGCCATAATCCAAAAACCTAAACCCTAAACTAACCCAAACCTTAAAACCAACCTTCAAACCCTAAAACTAATTATGTATTTGCATTTCATTTACTTTGTCATCACATGCATTTTTATATTGTCATGCATTCATACTTTGTCATTCATGTTATGTTGTCATACATTTATCGTATTTTATTATATTCATGTATCTCATGCATTTGTTTTCAAAAATTGATTTTCAAAGAAAAATATTTTAAATAAGATAACAACTTAATTAAGTATAGTCATCGAGATTTAACCTAACTATGGGGGGACTCTCGGTGACTATCATTTATATGAAGTATTATCTTGATTTTAATGGGCCAATTTAAAAACCTTTAAATTAGAAGATTTTTTAAGCTTTACTAATTATAGAAAATTAGAAAAAGTATTTTGATATTTAATGTATTTTCATCTTGATCCAAAAATTAAAATAAAAAGTTTTATTTTTTAAAAATCAATTTTTTTTTTATTTTTTGAAAAAAAGGAAAATGAATTAATTTTAAACATTAAGAAAAATAGGATCATTTTCACCAAAAGAAAAGGATAACATGCAATCAATTAGTACCATCTTTGATGAGTGCTATGGGAGGCTAATCTTTTTCATGCGTAACCGACTCCTAAACCCAACTCTAATTTTGCAGATCATAAATTTGTTCTGTTTACAAGACTTTTAAACTCATTTTAAAATGTTTTATTAAAAGGATGAAATTTTTTGGTAGCCAATCACACCTTAAAGTAGATTAGTAGCGACTTTTATTTTGTTTTCATCAAAAATATTTTTAGCTCGTGTTTTACAAATTTCCCTATTCGTTTAGCTTTCAAATCACCCATGCTTGGGTTTCGAGACATAACGACATGGATATATAGCTATCAAGTTTGATTTTGTTAAGACAAATATTTACCAAGATATAAAATGATGTGTTTCATAACTAATCCATTTGCTCTGATCGTTATTGGCATATATGTTTGCCATTTTGTTTGACTAAAATGGATATGTACATGAAATTGATTATTTTTACTTCAAGTGCTATAAATACTAAGTGTTCCATCATAAATGGTGTAGTGTCAAATTTGATAAAATGATAACTATGATATTACAAAGTATATATGTGAAAATATTATCCAAGAGCTAGTTGGTTTAAAGTTTATATTATGGAAAGTAGAATGCCAATTTTGAATGAAGAGAGTTTGACAAGTATGCTCTTAGTTGGGTTCCTATATAGGGAGGCAATTAAGCTATATGTATTTTGTTTTTTGTTTTAGAAAAGAAATCCTTTTTTGTTTGAATTGAATTTTCTATTAACTTCATTGTAGATTTTTTTTATCTGCCTCCAGTTTTTATAACTATGGTGCTTGATTTCATGGTTGATTTGCCAGTGATTTCACTTATTACCTTATGCAAAAGCCTTTACATGCTCTTTAAGTGGTGGCATCGATTATTTCATGACCTTATAGGTCAAGAAGGCCCTTTTCTTGAAGACTATATGTGTCCCATTCACTAGCTTTGTTATCTTGCTTTGGCCATTTACTATTGTTGGGATAGTTTTCGACTCAATGGTCTCTAGTATCTTCCTTGGTGATTATTTAAGGGTGATTGTTTATCAAGTTTATATCTTATACATAGCTTTAGTGCCTTTGCTAAGTCTTCCTATAAATTATCATTGTCCATTAATTTTCATTTGATTAGGAATGTGAAATTTCATAAATGCAGTATTTAGGTTAAGCTTTTAAGTTCATACATTTCATATCTCTTATTATTATTATTATTATTATTATTATTATTATCTTCATCATCATTGTTTAAACTAAATGCTGAATAAGCTTATAAGTTCATATATATTGTTTGTTTTTTGAAATGGCACCTTTTTTTCATATGTCAATTTCATTCTTAGATTTCGTTGACAACCAAGTGAAGTTATAAATGTAAGTTCAAAAAAAAAAAAAAGCAAATCATGTTGTTAGTGCTTGTATTGGTTCTTATGAATTGTTGTTGTCTCTTTATTAATTATGCTTAACCTAGGAATTTGGAATTTATTGTGAACCATTTTGTTATCATGTTTCTTACTTTCTTAAAGACATACAAGTATTTTAAAGCATTGGTACCTTTGTCATCCTTGACCTTATTTCCATTCAACATATAACATGATAATAAGGTAACTGAATATGCATTACAAAGAATCAAATATGCTCAAGCACCTTGTATGATACAATTGCGTTGCACAACATTTAAAATATAATGAAATGTTGAACAATTTTATAACAAACAATCCAATGCATAAGGATGCAACTACTGAATAAAAACAAAAAAAAAATAGCCAAAGTATAAACTATTTAAGAAAATACCCTATTTATAACAAAAAAATCCAATGCCCAATATAAAATTATGCAATAAAAAGTTTTATAAAGCATTGTTCATTATATTAAACGAAATAATGAAATTAATGGAATACTTCTAAAGCCTTATCTTGCAAAATAGATAAAAGATACATTTATTAGTAGTCTCAATAAAAATTAAAATCTATATGATAAGAGTATGATTTAGAAATATTTACTAGTTCAAAAAGCAAATAACAAAAATTAAATGTCATATTGATGGTTTTGACTCATTACTACGAGAACTAGGGAAACTTATCGGACTTGCATCAACAACATTTTGCGCCATTCATTTGCTAGTTATTGTTTCACTTTTGCACAAATCCTTTCTTTCGTGCTACTTGATCGGCTTCATAATTAGCAATCTTCTCTTAAAGATTGACCACTTTAAGTTCTAATGCCTTATGTTTTTATTGCTACTATTGAACATATTAAGTTGCATATGTGCTTTTGGTAAAACCCTTCTTACTGTAGCCAAATCCTTGTCCACACCCAAACTTAATGCTCGTTACTTCATCATACATATCTTCTCTAGTTATTAGAACATCTCTTTGTGAACTTTTTTCAACCAAATTTCATAGTATATCCTCTATTTATTTAAACATTATTATTAAAACTATATAATAATAATTATTACATTAATGAAATAACAATATAGGGATATTAAATTAACATATGCCTATTTCTTTTGAATGATCATAAGCCCATCAATTTGACATTTTTTATTCTTTCGAGTATGTTACTTGAAACAAATTTCATTAGTCATAGGTTTTGCTCCAATATTAGGATCTATCTATTATAGTTGCAACAAATATAATCTTTCTTTGTAAGCCATAATAAAATAACTAAAGATTATAAAAAATTGATGCTACCCTAAAATGATATAGTTACCATTTTATATTCACTTTCGATGAAACTAATGTTTCTAGTAGTGTGTTTCTACTTTCATTTTTGTTTTCAATGAGTTTTGTGAACTGATCATATATAGGACATAAAAACTAGCTAGACAATGAGTAACTTGGCATTTAATAAAAATAGTCAACTCGTAAAGTACCTTAAACTCATTTGATACAAAGTAATCTATACAACTATTGTTCAATTTTTAGGTTTGTAGGCAAATGCTGTAATCGCTCATATTCATTTGCATACTTTTGATAATGTTTGTGCAACTTGTTCTTTTATGCCTTGTACAATTATCACATGGTTGCCTCACAAAAAGATTTGAATTTCTCTTCATTATCATGATACTCAAATTTATCTTACAAATAGATTTTTAAATAAAAAAAGAAAATAGTTAGAAAATACAACAATTATACCAATTTGACTTTTAAATATTATCTGTACTTGGCTCATCATCTTGTTGCCAACCTGTTTATCTATCTTTTTCCAATTTTTAACATTTATTGGAGTCATTGACCTTATAATATAACTACAAATGTTTATTAAATCTCGAATATTATCCCCAATAGCCTGTTTTATATCAATGAGTATATCAATATCCAATTTAGTTTTCCCACCTTGATTCGTCATTAATAATTTTATGCTTTTGTGTTTGCCATGACCATTCCATTTAGCTTTATTGACAAATCATAAAAAACCAAAAAATAAATGTTTTATAAACAGTAAAGCAATATATGGATTGCATTTACTCAAAATAATCACATATTACCTATAGAGCCTTCAATTTTTCCACTTTCTCTTTCAGTATCCGTGTCCTCAGAGGGTTGTGTTTCATCATCATCATCTATATGTCTCCTTGACAATTTAATTTCAATATTAGACTCATAAAATTCATGTGATACATTGCATTGATGATATTTTTATGGTACGATCAACTACAAGATTGGTTTTTCCTCTATCTCTAGCCCACATATTATGTTTTTCAAACAATCAATCTAAATATTGCTTACATCAAATAATTGTGAATAAGAAATGTAAATTAAAATACTAATGTAGAAAGCTCATCCAATACATTTATGCCCACTTTACCATTTTTTCATTACAGGCAATTAACAAAATCAAATCATATTTTATTGTTAAACAAAAAAAGACCATCAATAGTAACAAACATACCTTAACATTATTAAGGAGATTTGGTAAAAATCAAAACTCAAGCTTTTCTCCTAAAAAAAATAAAACTTAATCACCTTATGGCCTTTTACTGTTTGAATTGTGTTAAATAAATAAATTATAACTCTTTTATATTAGGATTCAAGGTAGTTATAAAGTTGAAGGGAAATTTTTTAATAATAAAGGGCCAATTTAAGTTGTCGTTTAATTTTTTTATGATAAATTTGGAATTTACAAATAACATTTTTATTAAAGTAAATCATAAAGCATAAAATTAAAATCAATTTGGAAATTTATGCCTTAAATTAAATCCTAAACATGATACAAAGTACTAAATATTTGTCAATTTAAATTTTTGGAAATAGATAATTACCCATACAATAAAGCAACTAATGTATCATTTTAGGAAAAAAATAAATTTAAAATAAATTCTAAAAAAAAAAAATTGACACATATGAAGATGAAAGACCTATCTTTTTAACTTGTTGAGTCATGTGTTGCAGAGATTGAATGCAAACTTCATCAATCTTGGACTTTCCAAAAAACATGCACATATATTTATAAAAATATATAAAATATTTATGTAAACTAAAAAAGTCAAATATAAATAAAATTCGAGGATTCATGAGTTATAGAAGGGGGAGTTGATAAAAAATGGAACCAAGAATGAAATTTTAAAAAAGAACATCTCTTTGAGAAATATATAATTGAAATAGAAAAGGTGAGTGTGAAACTGAAGAAAGTAAAGTAAGAATGAGATAAGAAGGGTATTCATTTGTTTGTAAAATAAAGTATGGAAAGGTAAAGTAGAAGTTAAAAGCATGGTCAATGTTTGTTTCATGTACAAGACAAGCACCAAAACTCATGTAAAGACTAAAATGACCTTCACTTTATTATATTACATAATTTAGAGTGTAAAAATGTTTCAATTGTTTAATCAATCAAATTCGGTTCCATCATGTTACCAGTTTGTCTGCACATGATTTTTTTCTTAAATTAGTATATTTTACATTGGTTTGAAACTTCTCACTTTGTACCTTTTTTCATTTGGGGGTATTGGATATAATTTTTTTTTTCATTTTGAATGAATACTATATTAAAATTTTGGGTTATTTAACCAAATAAAACTACTCTTATAATGTATTATGAGTAATTTAATTACCACAATATATATAAGCATGTATGGTATTATGATATAGGTTTTGCTTGTGCATGTGATTTAACAATAATTAATTATTACATTAATTGTTAGTATATAATTGATTTTCTATTTACTATAGTTACAATTAAAAAATTTAAAAATTTTATAGGAAAATTTATTCAAAGATAATAGGATCAATGATACAAAAATTGAAGGTTTTTCGCAATGATTCATTGATAATGAGCATTTTCTAGACTAGGGTAATTTGAAGGATCTAAGAAGCTTACCAAATTTGGATGAGGTTATTGTGGACATCAAAATTGATAATGTAATGTTTATTTCACTTCACCAATTTCCCAGCACATTCTTTCACAATCACAATGAGAAGAGTGATATTTTCATCATTTTGACCACGTGCCACCACCTTATCAAGATCAATTCATAAGAGTCACATTAAAGTAATTTTGCATAAAATAATTTGCTTGTGAAACTACTTTAAATGATAGTTATGTGGATATATTTATTGCATTTTATTATTATAATTTTAAATTAATTGATAATTAGTGTCTGATTAACACGTGCATCAAAATCATATTAACATTAGTATAAATTATAATTTTTTTAATGAAGTGTATAAATTTAAAATTTTAAATGATAAAAAAAGTACACAAAATTATATGCAATAATGATTTAAAGAAACAATTAATAACAACTTATTTAATTAGTCCTAAAAATATTACAAAGAATCTACAACATTGATTAATAAATCCTAACTACATTGGGCCTATAGTAGTTGATAATAATGCAACGGCCATTTGAAAGAGGTGGGCTTTTACATATGGGGAGGTATCCAATGCATGACACATTGTTTTGTGGGCTTCTCTCAACTTTTTTGTTTTGAAGCTAAGCAACTAGTTAAAACAACTCTGTCAACCTTCCATGATTTAGTAAAAACACATATTCAAACTCATGATATGACCCCAATCTTATCACCTAAAAATATTTCTTTCACATAACTTACTCATTGAAAGGATTCTAATGTGGCTACTTGTAATATTACCCAACTACTTTTCTTGGTTTTAAGGTAAATCATGTATTTTGTATTATGTTTATTCTTGATATAACATTTATTTAGGCATTTGGATGCTAAAGAAGTGCTAAGGCATTTTGATTTGTTCTAACAGTGTACATCAGCTAAAGTAATGAAAAAAAAGTATGATGCAACTAATAGTGTTTTTAATTGGAGAAAAAAAAGCATTTTCTTCCAATTGCCTTACTAGAAGACATTTATTTTGTGTCACAACTTAGATGTAGTGCACATTGAAAAGAACGTATGTCACAACATACTTGGAACATTAATGAATATCGAAGGAAAAATAAAGACATTATAAAGTCTCCTTATTAATTAGTAAATATAAGTATAAGATAATAACTTCATCTAGTTTTAAATGGAGTAATTATTCGAATGCCAACTACTTATTATGCTTTGTCTAATGAAGAGAAATCGATTATGTCTAGTTTATTAATGAATTTAAAAACTCCTAATGGATATTTGCCCAAAATTTCTTGGTTTGTTAATGAAAAGGAAAGAAAGATATTATTTATGAAAAGTCAAGATTGTCATGTGTTTTTAGAGTAACTTCTTCCCTTGGTTATATGTGGATTATTACCTAAACAAGTTTGTGATCCTTTAGTCGAATTAAGTGTTTTTTTTTTTTTTTGAGACTTATGCTGTAAGAGTCTGGATGTTGATGATCTTGATCACTTACAAACGTAGATAAGTCTTAATATTGTATAACCTTAAGATGATTTTCCTTTTTTTTCTTTGATATTATGGTGCACCTGACAGTGCACTTACACTTTGAGGCCAAACTTGTTGGTCTGATAACTTTTTGATGAATGTATCTTATTGACAAGTAATTTTCACAATTTACTATACTATTGTTTGTCATTCTTTACTTAAATAATAATTAAGTTAAACATTCATTTAATGTATTGTTTACTTATTAGTTACTTACTAAAATTAAAGCCATATTGTCACAACAACGCATGCTCAGAATGATCAATTACTGTAGGTTATCTAGCTAATGAATGTCTTACTTTTTGTTCAAGGTATTTGAAAGATATCGACACCAAGTTTAATTGCCCAATGTGCAATGATGATGGTTATCACATGTCTCTATTGAATGATAGCCTTCATATCTTTAAAAAATGGGTCATACCATAAGGAAAGGTATAATGAATGAGCTTAATTTGATAGAGTTAAATCAAGCCCATTCATATGTCCTAAATAGTTATGATAAAGTATTATTTTTATAGAGTATGTTTAATCAACCATGATTTGCTCATTGCATTTTATTAACAAAATTCAATTATTTTTAATTTTATTAATTGCTTTGCAAAGAGCACAAGGAGTAGTTGAAAAAGACTTTTTCTAAAAATATGGAAGAGAGACATATTGTTAAATTTCTTAATTTGTTTTATACACAAGTATGTAATGAGTTTTATTCTTTATATTCATACTTATTATAAATTAAGTTTTCTTTGTACTTTAACCGTATTTTTATTTGATTCCATACAATTTATTAATTTGTTTCGTAATTTAATAGTTGTCAAAATTACATACTAAGGGAATTGTTGGAATTGACTTGCTTAATTTGGCACAATCTTCTTTGCATATTGTTATCAAATAAAGTGGCTACATAGTGAATGGTTTTAGATTTCACACTTGTGATCGTGAAAAATATAGAAAACTTAAAATAATATAGTAATATGCAAGCAGATAATAATTTCCCCAATAAAGTATATTATGGTTTTTTGATAGATATATTTAAGTTATAGTATATTGGGGGAAAATAATATAGTGATGTTTAAATGTGATTAGTGGGATATTTTACATAAAAGCGTTAGATTTAAGATTGACTCTTATGGTTTTATAAATGTTAATATGAATTGTACTCTAAACACAGATGAGCCAATTGTGCTAGCATCCCAAGTAAAGCAAGTCTACTATGTTCAAGAACTGAAAGATCCTAATTGTCTTATTGTGATGAAGGCTTCTCCACATGATTTATAGAACATCCCAGTTACCATTGATGAGACAAATGATTTGGTAAATTATGGAGATATTTATCAACAAGATGAGTGTAATGAAATGATCTTACAACAATATCATTAGATGATACGACTAAAGTCACTATGCTGCAAAAGGATGAATAGTTGGGCAAACAATTCCTGTTGAGGTAGCAGAAGAGATAAAAACAATGATTATGCAATTGCATCGAATGAAGAGTTTATTGCAGGGAATGATAATGATGAGTTCATTGTGGACTTGGCTATAGTTGAAGGCTTTGATAAGGTTGATAATATTGATCCATATTTGTTTGATGATTAAGTTTACTTTATGTGATTGCATTTATCTAAAAAATTACTTGTATTAGACCAACATTGTTTTTTGGATATTTAGTAATATTTTGCATATTATTTCTATCTTTTGATATCTTATAAAATGGATATGGTTTAGACCTAATTGTCAATTATTCTTGTTGTAATTCTTTTATTGATTTTCTTTTGTTTTAGATGGTGCATGTAAACTTTTTGTTTCGTTAGATTTATTTTCTCAAAAATGTTATAATTGGTGTGAATCCTATCAAAATTCATTGTAATTCTTTTTATTGTTATAAATATGATAAATATTTTCATAACAACTTTTTTATCCATATATAAGAATACTAAAAAAATTAATTAAACAACAATCATGAAAAATTATTAAACATAAAATATTAAAAAATATTAATTAAACATAAAATATTAAAAAATTTTTAAGTAACGACATTGAAAAATTATTGCAAATAAAATAAGTTTACACAACAATAAGTTTTTATTGTTACAAATATGATAAAAGTTTTCATAACAACAATTTTTGTCGATCTTTAAAATATTAAAAAATAACTTAATGACATTGAAAATGGTTACAAATAAAACAAGTTTTCACAATAACATTTTGTTGTTGTTACAAATATTAGAAAATTTTTTGCAATAATTTTTTTTATCATTATATAAAATATTTAAAAATAACTTAAGCAATTACTTTGAAAAATCATTGCAAATAAAAAAAGTTTTCACAACAAATTTTTATTATTGTTATAAATATGATAAATTTTTTTGTAATAACTTTTTTTTGTCATTATATAAAATATTTAAAAAGACTCAAGTAACGACATTGAAAAATCATTACAAATTAATCAAGCTTAACAACTTTTTGTTATCGTTGCGAATAATAGAGGAATTCACAACGATTAAATTTATGGTTGTATAAAACATTAAAATTTTTAATTAAGTAATGATTATAAAAAGTCGTTATAATTATACAAATATTTGACAATGATATTTTTAGTCGTTACTAAATAAAGTTGCTAAATATCCATTTTTTTGTCGTGATATTAGATGATTGGGAAAGTACAGAGAAAGAGAACATGCCAAAAGAATATTAGAAGGATAAGAGAGAATAGGAGATGAAACAGAGAGTTTCATTCTCTTCTTTCTCATTTTCTTTCTTATACCTTTTATCTTTTTTCTCAACATGTTTTGTCTTTTATGTAAGGTTATAGAAAATATGCAAACATATTAAAAAAAACACTAAATGATGTTTTTTTTTTCACTAAACTACAAAGATATAACGTGTATTTTTTTTAAGGAACTAATTAATACAATTTAATATAATTAATAAGAAAAACAAGTGAAAGGTTGGTGTAAATAGTGACATGGCATGGTAAGAGTTGAACTTTTATTTACCATTTATATATATTATATTAATTAATTGCATTATTTTGAAAGCAAGTGCACGAAAGTTTAACATTGTAGTTATTACTACACAGTCAAAATTTTTTTAGAGTTTCTATTTACACTCCTTAATTACTCTTTACAACTATTTTCTATTTACACCCAAATTCAAATCCTAAACATAAATTTTTACTGATTTCGCTCCATAACCATATTTCTTGGTTTCCTTAAACACCAAGTGCAATTGAAGTTTCTAGAGAGTTATACATTTGTGTATTGATAAAACCATTCACTATTTCTTAAAGCTCAATCTCTCTTTAGATGAACCATATAGCCAAAAGAAACCATGAACCAGAATAAAAGAGCTTGCCTTACCTATGAGTAAATATTTTGCAGTAACGTCATTAAACTATACATATTTCTTGATATATCCATATGATATGTAAGAGCATAAATTGAAACATTTTGGAGCTACAAAGATAGTTATTAATAGTTAGTACCACATAAAAACATTCCTCTTCGAATAGTTGTTAAAATGAATAATAAAAACTTTATTATAGCCATTTCAGAAACTTTGTTAATACAAAAAATATTCACTCCCATTCTCGTAGGCTTCTTCCTTTTTCTTAATTCATCCTATCTTTATTCAAATCCTTGTCATAATGGTTTTAGGAGCCACTAGACAATTTTAAAATAAAAATTGAAGTGACGAGAGTTACCACTAATCTTGTCTGGCTAAATGTGATCAGCCACTTAGAAAACTTATTTTCTTAATGAGATTTTAAAAATAATTAAAACTTATTAAAAAGATAATTTTTGTTTAGTCTACAAAAACAAATTTGGGTTCATGAGTACGGTTACTGTGAAGAAAGATTAGCACTTTCATAGTACCTATTTTTAAAAATGGTACCAATCAATCATATATTATCCTCTGATAAAAAAATTGTCTTAATTTTGACATTTGAATAATTCCCTTAATTTCATTTATTTTTGCAAATATTTTTTCTAAAACATTTTATTTAGGAATAAAATGAAAGTTTTTAATTTTGAAACAATTCATAAATTTCACAATATCTAGCGAAATTTCAAAAAATATTTTTCCACTTGGGACTCCTATAATAATCTTTAAAATCTTATGTAATATTCTTTGTAAAAAAAAATTGTTGAGAATCCTTTCAATGTCTAGGTAGGATTTTTTATTTATTTATGAGTATTGGCTTTATTTTCTAAAAAATTTTAAAATCACCACTTATTAATTTATGTTCTTTGTAATAATAATAAAATGCATAACATAACATGAAGCAAATAAATGATATAAATACAAATTAAAAGATAAAAATGACCAATTTGATCCATCGTATAAATAATTTAATTTAATTTCCTTTTTGCTATTATTTTTAAAAATATTTAATAATAAAAGAAATTTTATTTACTTTTTGTTGGAATTTTTTTTCATTCCTCAATATCTATGTGGAACCTAAGAAAATTGATTTTTCTTCATTTAAAAATTTCATATGAAATTTTCTAAAGTTGAGAGAATATTATTTTGCAAAATGATTATTTGAATTTCCTCCAATATTTGGCAGGGTCTCTAAATTTATTTTTAAACTTAGAAATATTATCTCTTATTCCACTTTCTCTAAAATCATTTTTTAAGCTTTTCTTTGAAATATCACTTTATTTTTTATATTTATTTACTATTCTTTTTTGCATAAGAAACCTTTTCATTTAATAAAAACATTACAATGCAAATAAGTTTATTTTCAAATACATTTAACAAAACATTAGAGCATAAATAAATATTGAAGTAAATAGTACATGTAATAGCATGTTGATACCAAGGATAAAGAAATATACTCAAGAAGCTTTTAGGCTTGAACCCAAATTTACCACGTCAAAATCTGTTAGGCCTTTGAAGCAAAAATTGATATGGTTCGGGCCTTTTCATGGGCTTAGTGGAGCTTGATGGGTCGGGTCATCTATTTTTTTTTTTAAAGATCCTAAACCACTCATTTCAGCCCCTAATCTTTTTTTTTTCTTCTTCTCCCTTTCTTTTTTCTTTTCTCCTAGCTGAACCTAGTTTTTCTTCATTTCTTCTTCTTTTTCTTCTTCTTTCTTTTCTCCTAATCTTTTATTCTCTTGTTTTGTTCCTTTATCTTCTCTCTTTCTTTTTTTTTCTTTTTTTTTTTTTTTTGATCCTTTTTTTCTCTTTAGCGCTAGCAACTGCAAGTGTACGGACTGCACAAATAATATGTGTAAGAAGTATCAAGAATTTCTCTACAATGATTGAATTTGTGATTAACGTAGAGGTAATTATCGAAATCAAACACCTAAATTATATTCAGCTCTAACAAAAATTGGAGAAATAACTAAATTATCCTATATGAATTAAACCTACAATTAAAACCAAGTAAATTAAAACCTAATGACTAACAAATTATGGAAATTAACAAATTCTACCTAAACTTACTAAATTAAAAAAGTTTCTAAAAATAGTAAATTACTATAAAAGAAGAATTCTAAATCTAATGCCAAGTCTTTAAATTAAAATCTAATTTAAAACATGAAAATAAAAGTTAAAAATTTATAATGCGTGAGAAAGCAAATTATGTTAACATAAATTGATGATGCATGAAAGGCAAAAAAAAAAAAAGCATTTAAAACCTAAACGCTATAAGGTAATAATAAATGTAAATGATCTAAAAATTGCATAGGAACAAATGCATAAACTTAGACTACATTGAATCTAATCTAACATGAACCGAATATGAGTAAAATGAATGGGCAAAATTAAATCAAAATACAATGCAAATGGTGATGAAATAAGTAAACACAAACATTTAGTAAACAAGATGAAAATCATATGAACATTAGTCCTAAACAAATTGACCTTAATCTAACATAAACTAAAGGCAATTAACATTCAAAATATTGCATTTGAAGCTGGAAATGGAATATAAACAACCTATATATAACAAACTAACTAATGTAGAAAGAAGCAGATACATAAAAACCTATCATACCACATGAACCTTAACTTAAAGCATACTTAAATGATACTAAACTAACATGAATTTAAAAATGAGATGAACTTGAAAACACATAATTAAAAGCTGTAAAATATCTAGAAAACAAGCTAGAATGTAATCAAAATAAGGGTAGAAAAATGACAATGAAATTGCAATGGTTACTAAAACGATCCTAAGGTCTAAATGATATGTAAGCTTAAATGAAATGCAAGGAAACTTAAAATCTAACTTCATGATATGATATAGTTAAAAACAAATAAATAACCTATAGGAAGTGAAAGCATAAAACTGAACCTAACAGGGCAGAAAAATGAAATTAAAATGAATAAGTAAAAGCTAGGAAAATCAAAAATAAAATAGCATCAAGACTTAAAAAATTAAAGGCATAAGAAAAACATTTAACATCCTAAAATAACATGAAAATGAAATTAAATGACAAGAAAATCAACACAGAAATCAAGCTCAAATAACTCAACATACAAACTAAAACAGAAAATTAACAAGGCAATAAAGTAATAGCATGAAAATAAATCAAACAAAAAATTTAAAACAATCAATTAAAGTAACAAAAGATCTCTTAGATGAATGCTCAACCTAATAGCAACCTTGTACCATCCTTGTCAACCCCCAAACAAACATGAAAACTAAAGAAAAAAAAAAAACAATAAGCTAAACCAAACATTAAAAATCTAGAAATAAAATCTGGATAGCATCCAATAAATTTGGTTTCCACTCTCATTTAATGGTATTTGATCTCCAAATTTTGTGGAAGTAATTAATATTATATGAACACACACATAAGTTTTCAAAATCATTGGACTTGATTTAGTACTTGAAATCTAACAAAAATAGTAATAAAACAGAATTTGGAATTACAGCTTGAAAAATAGAACAACCTCTACTTAACCTTAATCTAACTCAAAATATGGAATTTGCTCTCAAATTTATAGAAACTTAGATAACTTATAGATTAAAAAATAATAAGAAGCTTGAAGCAAATTGAAATCAAGTTGAACTTGAAAAGTAACAAAAATCGAAACAAATGGAATATGAAAACAAAACAACATCCTGGAAATAGCTTTGAAAAAAATTAAATTTGCAAGCTTAAATAGAAGTATTTGATTAAGTGAAAGTAATGTAAATCAAGCTAACAAGTAGAAGAACAACATATAAAAAGTTCATGATTAGATGAAACCAAAATCAATTTGAAAATTAATGACATAGTAGCTAACATCAAACTTGGAAACTAAAAAATTATGTAGAATACAAACAGAAATTGCAAGCTTAAATGGAAAATGTTTGCTTAAAAGAGCTAAAATAGAGCTAAATAACAACTAAATGAATGTAAAGGAAACTTAAAATAAATTTAAGACAAAAGGAAAAACAAAGAACAAAGGCTGAATGGCCAATAATGTAGCAGTTATAGAGTGCCAACACTTGGAGTTTTAGCAAGAAGAAAAAAATGAAAAGGTAGTTGGAGGGCTCTTTTTAGTAGCAAAATGTGTATTATATAGCATCATTTTAAGTTTTCTTTAGTAGGCAATCATCATGTATTTAGTGACCACATCAGCAGTAAAAATTAGTAACCAACAACATTATTTTTAGGTGTAATCAATGGGAGGTAAATCAGTAGTAACAGGTTTTATTATATAGAAAAATGTAATGTTCTTTAAGTTCTCTAGGTCCATCCAATGATAGTCAATGATGTAGCCATTTAAGCACCAAGTTAGTAATACATTCTTATGCACCAAAATGAAGAATTATGGCTTTCAACCTTGTGTAGATAGCAGCTACCAGTTGCTTTTTCTTATTTTCTTGTGTTATAGTCCCAATTTATCTTTAAGTAACTCATTTTTTCCTTTGTTCTCAAGTGCTTTGGCTTGGCTTATGTTACTCTTTCTTCATGAATTGGCAGTTAATTTTTTTTACTTATTCAACTGACAATTTTTATGACAATATACTTTGGTAGCAACTCATGTCTAAAGCTTAAGAAACTCTACAAAGTGCATAAATTACTTCCAATCAATGGCTAAGGATATGTAGCAAGGGAGAGTAGCTAGCTTGAAGGAAGGGGAAACATTTTAGCTTGTGCTAATCGTCATGGCACCTTATCTTTTTAATCTTTTAACTTTTTACACATGAGACAATTAAATACAATTAGGTGGATAATTAAATTAATTTTTTAAGAATGAAGAAAAATTAACCAAGTAAATGTCATAATTAATCAAATAGGTTCATAATAATTTTATAAAAACTAAAATTATCACTCTAGTTATCGATTCATCTTTTTTCACTTTTTTTCTTTTTTTTATTTTTTCTCTTTTTCTCTTTTTTTTCTTCTCATTTTTTTTCGCCATATCTGGCTTTTTTCTTTTTTTCTTTCTTTTCCTTCTCACTTAAAATTTTTTTTTTGTTGAATGGGTTTCTTATCGAGGATTATGGTTCTTTTTTTATGTGTGTGTGTACAGGTGTTTTGTTATTTTGGATTTTTAGATGAGTGTGGCAGAGAGTTAGTTATGGGCAGAGTTGTGATGGGTAGTGGCTGCTTGGTAGAGCTTAGGTGGTTTTAGGTGCTAGTTTGTGTGATGGTGGTCTAGGTTAGTTTGAGTGATGATGATGAGGGTCAAGGTTGGTTACCGTGTTTCGATGGTGGGGTTAGAGGCTTTCTGAGGCTTATTGCAGTGTTGGGGTGTAATTAATGATGATGGTTAGATAATTTTGGTGAGTTACTGATGGTAGGGTGAAAGAGAGGTAAATCATGCACGATTGGGTGGCTATTTTTGCTAACGAAGGCTATGATTGGAAGAGTTGGTCATGGCCTTAAGGCAGTTTAAGGTGGCAAATATTTTTTTTGGTACCTTCAGGTGGATGGGTTTTTGGGTTGTAAGTAGAGAAGTGGCTATTGTTAGGATGTTTTACAGAGTTTCAGTTTTGCTAAAAATCCTTATTTTTTTAATTTTTTGGCTTAATTTAATCAACCTATTAAGATCATTGTCAGGACCAAGAAGGATAAGAAAATGTTAGGTAAGAAAGAGTTGCTTGGTAGTTGAAATTTAGCTATTATGGTGGCTTGTGGTGGATGGGTACTAGGTACTAGGGTGGCTAAAGGAAAATGGAGATGTAACAAGCATTCAATGCTTATGTCTCTCATAGTCAGAAAAATAAAAAACATGTTTGATTCTCTTTTTTCTTTTTTTTTTCTATAAAACAAAAATTAATGAAATGAAATAAAATGAAATAAAAATGAAAAAACATTTTTAGGCTTAAAAATATTGATAGCACCAAAATTTATTAAGTTTTTATATGTTAAAATGGTGCTAAAATTTAAAATTTTGGATGACTTTTAGTCCTTTTCATGTTGTTTTCATGGCTTTAGATTTTTCAAGCTTAAGACTCATTTTCATGCAAGCCATACATGCAAGCATGCAAAAATCACATTTGGCCCCGCCATGCAAGCTCAATGTCACCCATATTCAAGCATATCCAAGTCCATTTAGACTCCACCACATTCAACCAAGATGAAATTTCAAGATAAGCATGCTTTCTTTACTTATCATGAAAAGAATGAATTGCACAAGGACTCTAGCATATTCAACAACTTAAAAAAAAAGGAAAAGTTGCAAGAACTTGGACTCTACAAGCTCAATCCATTCAGCTAAGAAAAGATTGAAGTTTATGATGACATTTGACTTAGTTTTGAATAGTTTTACTTGGAAGAAAACTTTATCTATTCAAAAGATGGATGAAATTCAAATTCTAGCTCTTGAAATCTATCTTAACCAAACCTAAAGAAGGAAGTTTAATCAAGATTACTTCACGATGTGATAAAGGGCCAACATTGCTCCACCAAGACCACATTCAGCCAAACATACCTAAGGGAGAAAAGTTTCATTTGGTCATGCCTATTTAGAAGATGAAGAACAAACCTATTATGAAACATATGAATTTAAATCAACAACTTGTAATGTAATCTTCATCCCCTTGGCCAAATCCCATTCTATAAATAGGGAGGCCATTCCTCTCATTCCATCATCCCACTCCCCACTTCCCCCTTCTTTTTCTCTTTAGTTTCTTTAGTTCTTTATTTCTTTTACTTAAGTTGTTGGCTTAGGTGATGTCATAATGTATCAATTTAGAAACTCAATCGCTAGACAAAAAATTAAAAATTGTGAAAAACGTGAAAAGTCACCACTAATCTTTTTTTAGGTTGTTATTGGCCGCCCAAAATTTTTTATCTTTTTAATAAAACAATAAAACAGGTTTAAAGTCTACTAAAAATATAATTTTGATCTACAAAAACAAGATTAGATTTAGGAGTTGGTTATGCGTAAAAAAAGATTAGCACCCTCATAATGCCTATAAAAATTATTATCAATTAATCATGTACTATTTATAACTTTGGGCAACAATTATTTTTATATGACATTTAATTATAATTCCCTTTTTTTAAGAAATAAAATTATTTAAAAAATTTTTATTTAGAAATTTTATGAAATATCTAAATTAAAGAAATACCTTAGAATTCTCCAACATAAAGGTAGAATTTAAAGATAATTCTTTCTTTTTAAGACTTATCACAATATTTCCCTAAAGGTAAAAATTATTCTTTGGTACAGAAGCTAGATTACATTTTTTCATCACTACGAGTTGTCATGATTGCAACGTCGAGATGAGATCAAGGTCAACAAAAGGTGTTTGGTGTCATTCTTTATAAGAAAGCACTATAATGATGAATTATGGTGTGATGTAGTCCTCATGTATGCTTGCCAGTTACTACTTGGGAGACCATGGCACTATGATTGAAGGATTCTGCATGATGGCTTCAAAAATGCATACATTTTTCTTAAGGATAGTTGCAAGGTCATATTGAGTCTAACTAAATGAGTGAATACTCTTGAACTTTCTAAAAGAGAGGGAAGTAATTTACTTACTCAATTCAAATGGAGAAAGGAGATTGAGGTAAAATGTAGTGCTTTAAATTTTGGAATTGGTGATGTTTTTAGCAAAAAGGATAAGTTAATTTATTTCTTTAGTGAGAAGCTCAATGATTCCCAATAAAAATACTCAATCTATGACTTGCAATTCTATGCAACTTATAGAGCTTTGTTCTTTTGAAGCCAGTATCTTTTTACAAAGTCTTTTGTTCTATATTCTGATCATGAGTTGCTAAAGATCATTAACGGCCAACACAAGCTCAATTGAAGGCACATAACTTGGATGGAGTTTTTTCAATCTTATTACTTTGCCATCAAACACAAACCTAGAATTCCTAAGATGGTGGTAGAAGCTTTGAGCCTAATGCACTCTATATTGGGAACTATAGTTGATCAGGTTACTAACTTTGATGTGCTAAAAAAACTCTATAAGGAGGTTTTTTATTTTGACAAAATTTGGAAGGAATGCAAGCTTGGATCATATAACCAATTTCTTTTACATAATGGCTTTCTTTTTAAAGCTAATTGTCTTTACAGTCCTTAAAGACAAGCCATTTTCATCAAAGTTCATGATGGTGCATTGAAAGAACATTTTGGAAGCGATAATATCAGCTTGGACTTTATAGTGGGATTGCCAAGTATTTAACAAAATAAAGATGCTATCATAGTGGTTGCAAATCTTTTTTACAAGATGGTAAATTCTATCCCTAGTAACAAAACCATAGATACTTCTCATGTTTTTTATTAGTATTTTAGAGAGAGCGTAAAGTTACATGATATTCCAAAGTCCATGGTGTTCAATCAAAATTTCAAGTTCTTAAGTCTTTTTTAGTGCACCCTTTGGAGGAAACTTATTACCAGTCTTAATTACAGCTCTTGTCATCGTTCCCAAACTGATGAGGAAACTAAAGTTATCAATCACAGCTTCAAAATTTTCTTAAAGAGTTTTGTGGGAAAGAAAGTGAAACAATGGGAACTTGTTTTACTAGAAGTAGAGTTTGCCTACAACCATTCACCAAGTCAAACCATTGGTTGTAGTCTTTTTGAAGTTATTCTTGGTAAGAATCCAATCTATCCTTTGGATTTGATTCAACTTTTTACTAACCAGTAATTTGATAGAGATGTAGAAGAAAGAACCAAGAGTAACAAAATATTTCATGAATAGGGTAGGAATATGATTTTGCAGAAAAATGAAAAATATAAAAATGCATTACAAGCACAAAGACAGGTTTCCACAAGGGAAGTTTGGTAAGCTATAGTTTAAGGTGGATGGCCCATTTAAAGTTTCACAATGAATTGGAAAGAGTTCCTATAAGATAAAGCTTCCTAACACTTATAAAGTATTTCCCACATTCAAAGATTCTATTTTGTCACCTTACAATAGAGATGACACTAGTTCAGACTTGAACCTAAGTCTTTTCCAACTAGGGGAGATTAACACAAGAATGTTTATAGATTTTGTAATTTAGGTTGAAAATAAGGAAAGTTTAATCCAAGTGAATATGGGACTATCTTGGGTCCAAATTCACTAAGCAAATACAGAAATAAGGTGGGTTAAAATAGAGAGATTATGTTTACATTGGCTGAAGATGGGAGCATAAAGATGGACGAGATTTGGTTAGATTTATGGATAAACCTAGAAACCAAATATTATGCACATTATCAATGTTCAAGGCTATAATATGCAGGAGTAAATGGGTAGCTAATTGTGTTCACACTATAGATTATTGTGTTCACATGCAAATCCCATGATTTTAGGAACCATTTCAGCAAGACAAAATTGAAGGCAATCCCATCAATTTAGTAATCCAAAAAAAAAAAAGCAATCTTTGAAGCTCTCATGATTGGAGGGATGTTCCAAGCTTATTTTAAGCAATTTTTTAGATTGTTCTCAAGTTTTGTATCTCTTAGGAGAATTTCGTAGAGTGGTGAAATTTTATAGTTCATATCCTTGATTAGAATTCTTAAAGTAGTGTTTCTATATCCTTTAATGTCTAGTCTTGGTGGTGAACTTCTATCCTTTTAATCTAATAATCATATTCTACCATTATTCAAATTTTTGTGAGTTGTCTTTTTTGTGAGTTTTTTTGTTTGCAATTAATTTTCAACATATCAACCATCAATTCGTGGCATTATTGATTTTGGAAGTTTTTGGAGATACAACATTATAAACACCCCATTTTGTTTGGGAGTTTCTTTGGCATAAAAAAATAGACATTCGATCGTAGGTTGGGCCTAATTGTGAAACTTTGGGCTTAACAAGAATTTTTTAATTTTAATTTTAAATTGATTTAATTTTAATTTTATTGTTTAAAAAAAAGTCAAAAAAAGAAAGGGAAATTAGAAAACATGGAATTAGGGATTTGATCTCAAAATTGATTATGGATGAATCTTTGGGCTTAATTCATGCAATCATTGCAAAATCAAATAAAATCATACAAGTAATCACAGGTTACAAAATTGCAATAAAATCATAATCAATTTGATTTTTTTTTCCAAAATTAAAGGGATTTAATCCCTATAAATAAACAAAAACCATAAACAAAGGGGGAGAAATTCTAGGGATCTTAGTTTTTTATTTTTTTATTTTGGGGAGAAATCATTCAAGCAAATTTTGGGATTTTTTTCTTTAGGTTCTGTGATTTTATTTCATTCTAAGTTTGATTTGATTTACTTTTGGGTTTCTTAAATTTGGATTTTAATTTCTAAGTTTGATTTCATATCCTATTGAGTTATATGATTTTTGCTGGGGTTTTTTGTTGACTTTTGATTCTAGGATTTCTATTGGGTTTTCAAGAATTTGGAAACTTTTCTGGGTTTTTCTAGGTTTAGGATGAACTTTTTGGTTAAAGTTTGAACTTTTTGCGTGAACCCGATGACTCGTGTGAAGATTTGTGCTTCAAGTTCAACCCGATCAGAGGTTTTTTTTTTTTTTTCTTTCATCCTATTTTCTATTTTGATTTTATTTTATTTTAGTTTTGCTATTTTATTTTCATTTGATTTTTATATTTTTACTTATTATTATTATTTTCATCTTTAATTATTATTTTACTCATTACTTTAAATTGAAAATTTTATTATTTATTTTTTAAAATGCTTTTATGAAATCCATTTTATTTATTTATTTACTTAAAAATAATAACCAAAAAAATGTTTCTAAAATAATTTCATGAATCCTATTAAACTATTGGAAGATTTCTCATGAATTTAAATTTTTTATGAATTATACTAAACTATTGGATAATCTCATAAATCAATTTTTATAAAAAAAATTATTACTAATAAAATATTTTGTTTTGATTTTACCAAACTATTAGAGGATTTGCATCTTTAATAGAATCTAACCAAACTATTGAAATATTAATACATTTTTTAAAAATAAAATTTACAAGGAAATCTCACCAAACTATTGAGAGATCTGCATCAAAGTAAATCTTACCAAACTATTGGAAAATTTTACTAATTATTTTCTTGAAAAGAAATATTAATGAACCCGACAACGGAGTTTCTTCAAAGTAAGACACTAGTCTCCATAAATACTCTTGAGGTGAAAAAATTATTTTAAATTACTACCAAACTATTGGAGCAAATTTAGGATTAGTTTCCAATAACTAAATGATTTGGTAAAATTATAAAAATATTTTAAGGCTTGGATAATTTAAAATCAAACTGGTATCATCCTTTAGATGGGTGTTGTAAGGGTGTTATAACCTTTCTCATGTGTAATCATACTCTTGAACCTAAAATCTAGTTTCATAGACTAGAATATACTATTTAAAGATATCTAAGTCAATCTTAAAACTCCTCTTTAAGTAGTACATATTATGTCAGGTGGCCAATCACACCTTAACAAAAAATATTAGTGGCAACTTCTAAAGTATATGTCTAACGATAGGTCCACAGATTTATATGTTATGACAGTTTGATGACTCCACTAGAGATATCGAGATTCAAGATAATAAATAATTTCTTGTTATCCAAGCCTGATAAATTTAAAATTTTTCCTTATTTATATTTTATTTATTTATTCATTTTATATATTTGTCATTCACATACACATGCATAACATGAGCTCTACACCTAAGTTCTGTCTTCAGGAGGGAGTAAAGTACCTATGCCTTTATGAGATTTCATGTCTTTGCATAGGCTAGTGAAAAACTCCCATTCAAATTGAATCTTTTTCGCTTGTAGCTTATAATGAGTGAAGATAGGGTGCTTTACTAGTCTGTGATGGATAATGATGTAATGAACAATTTAGGAACCCTTAGTTATCAAACCTTTGAACCTAGCATATAAGTAAACCCTAAGGGTCCAAACTTAAGTTAAAGCCATGCCTTCACTTGTGTTAGAAATTCCTTAATAGGATATATGATGGGACATTTAATTTGCTTGTAAACTTATATATTTTCTTTGTATATATTATTTTCATACTAACCTTTTAAGTTGTTTTTTGTATGTATTATATTATTCTTTGTATATACTATATTGTTCTTTGTATATATCATGTTTACTAACCATTTTTTTATTGTATATGCATGCATTCACATCATTAAATCCTCGTTATTGCATTCATGCATTTCTATATTCAATTTCATGCATAATTGGGTGGTTCCATAAATATCCCTCTAAATTTGCATCTTAATTTTGGAAAATCAAGATTAAAGGATAGCTCAACACCATTATAACACCTAAGCCTAAGCTAAAAGAATGGAGTAGGACAATGCAAGCTGTATCAAAAAGTTAGAGAGTGCCCAACAAGAGTTCAAAGGGGAGTTGAGCAAAATTTTAGAAGAACTAAACAAGTTAAACAATGGGAAGACTTTAAAAGAAAAAACAAGACCTAAAGGCCATCCATTGCAAGATGTTGATCCATTGTATCCTCCTAGCTATAGCCCATATTTAACCCATCCTACTCAAGGCACATCACCATAACAATTCATATTCTTTGTAGGGCATACTTATATAGGAATGCCTTCTACACTAACTTAAGGGCAATTTTAAAGTTTTGTTAATCTTGTTTTCACTAAAAAAGTAGTAGAGCTCATCTTAGTCTCTAACTTAGATAACTTCAAAGAGAATGAGAAGATAAAATTGAGGGCAATTAAAAGTTTAAAGGACTCAAGGTCCTAACATAAGATGAACTCGCTAGAGGAGAGACTACGAGCCATCAAAGGTATAGATTTTTATGGTTCTATGGATGCAACAGGGCTTTACTTGGTCCCAGAGGTTGTAATCCCACCAAAGTTCAAGGTCGTTAAGATTAAAAAGTATAATGGTACTAAGTGTCCGATCACACATGTCATTATATATTATCAAAAAATAGCTACCTACATCGGTGATGAAAAGCTGTTGATGTATGTGTTCTAAGATAACCTTTTTAGCTCTGCTATAAGGTTGTATATTCAGCTAGATCGAACCCACATCCATTTTTGGAATGAGCTTACTTAGGCATTTATTAATCATTACTACCACATCATAGACTTAGCCCTTCATTGCTTTTCTTTACGAAGCATGGAAAAGAAGGTAACAAAGTCCTTTAAAGAATATTTCTAACAATGAAGGGATATGGTTACTTAAGTTCAACCTTTTTTAACTGAGAGAGAAATGATAGTAGTCTTCGTTAACATCGTAAAAGCACCCTATTATGAGAAAATGATAGAAATACAACAAAAAACTTTATTGACATGGTGATCTTAGGGGAGATTATTGAAAATTCCATAAAGAGTGGCAAGCTTGAGGAATGAGAAGCCAGCAATCCAAGAAAGGTGGGATACCTAAGAAAGAAAAGGTTGAAGCCCAAGCAGTGAGTTTTGAAAAGTAACTATTTAAAAGTTATGCTCTATATCCATCATATGTTCATCTTGCTTACTATTTGATAGCCAATAATATTGCACAAAGTCTTTTACCAGCCTCATTGCCCAACTATGAATAATATTGCACAAGTCCTTTACTAGCCTCATTGCCCAGCTATGAGTAGCATCACTCTAAGTCTTATCAACCATCTTTTCAAACACTTACATATGGCCTAGTTTTGTCAATAGGCTAGTTTTAAGGCATTATAATTAAGCGAGTAGTTTGGGAAGATCTGGGCAACAAAAAAAAAGCTTATATTGATCATTTCCCTATAACCTATATTAAGTTGTTTCTAGAATTGATCAAGAATGACCTGGTATTTCTAGTCCATTTAGAGCCATTGAAACCACCCTATCCTAAATGGTACAATGTTATTCCACATGTGATTATCATATGGGAATATGGTCACTTCATAGAAACATACCTTACTTTTAAGAACAAGGTGCAAAGTTTGATTTGAGTAGACTAGGTGAGCTTCAACGAGTCAGGAAAACTTAATGTCAATAAAGACTCTTTGCTCAATTACCCAAAGGCATGATTTTGGGAAGGTGATTGAAATTGCTTATCATCTTAGGATTTTTTAAAAATATAGATCTCTTTTATGTACTTGGATTTCATTTTATTTTTCATCATTTTAATAAAAGTGACAAATTTGATGAATTTTCATGACATTCTCTTTTTCGTGAATCACCATTATGTACATTTACCTTTTCATATCTTTTTTCATATCCATTCTTTGATTTCAAATAATGAATGTTTAGAAAGTCATGACAATAATTCAGGATTCGATTTTGAAAACATCATTCATGATGATCTGATTGATAGATGGAGATTGTTGATTCATTAGGATTGTTGAATAAAAAGAAGATAAATATGGTGAAAAATTTTAAAAGTGATACAACACATGATCTTTGAAATTGTTCATTCACAAGTCTACTCTTGATCAATAAATGTTCTTTATTTAGAGTATTCATATTCGAGATGAGAAATGACCATATTTCTTCTATCCTTCATAAAAAAGAGTAAAATTATCCTTTGCTATCCTGTTTGAGCCTTTTAAAACTTTCCTTTGTGGAACCCTAACCAAGGATCACTCTTACACTAGGGGTAAAGTTTGAGAAGCTTGTTTATCTTTAGTGATTTTAAGGGCAAAGTCCTTTTGTGCTCAAAAGTTTCTCAAAAGATGATGAAAAGGACAAAAAAAAAGAAAAATAAAGAAAAATAAAAATAAAAAGGAAAAAAAGAAAATGAATGAGAAATTGACCGGATAAAATGTCAAGGTGCCCTACATGAAAAGAAATGATCCTTGATTTGATAACCCTTTAAATATAATTTTGGCCTGTTTTATCCATTTCTTTCATAACCCCTCACCTTAGCCTATGTTACATCCCTTAAAAATTCATTTTGATCGAATGTGAATACTTGAATTGAAGAATCAAGAATTGAACTAAAGTAGGTTTGCCATTGGATTTTTTAAAATTTTAATCCAAGTGTTACTGATAGATTGAGGGTAAGAGAAATAAAAAAGATGAAGAAGAAATGTGAAAAAAAAAAGCAAAAAAAAAGTAAAAGGAAAACTTAAACTAAAAAGTCAAAAAGGCAATTTAAGTAAAGATGAAAACTTGAAAAAATAGCTTCATGTGAGGATCCTAGGAATAAGGATAATGATTAGCTGAAAGATTAAAGATATTAATGGAATATGTTTTTAAAAGAGGATTCTAAATTGGAGTTTAAAATTATTTGAACAGTCATTATTTTGGATGTTGATATCCTATTCACACAATCACAACATTTTGCTTTCATTTATTTTTGAATTGTTCTTGACCATATTTCTTTTTTCAATAATAAAGACCCATTTTTCTTATTCTTTACCCAGTGTACACCCCTTGAATGAATTGAGAAAATATCATGTTTGTCATAAATTGGAATAATGATAAATAAATGAATGACAATGTTTGTAAAATATTTTTTTCATTTTTTTGAAAGAAATCTAAGATAGAAAAAGTGAAAAAAATCAGGGAAGATGAGTTGAAAAGGGCAAATGAGGTGACCCAATGGTGAATAAAAATGATGTATTGGTCAACATAATCTATGATTAGTGACCAGATAAGGAAATGACATAGATCAATTAACAGAATTATTTTTGAAATTATTAATGCTAAAAAGCTGAAAAGGAATATATAAGATGGTGGAGTATTGAGAATTTTGTTACCATAATTAGGATTTCATAGCATTTATTGAGTGATATTTGCATTACATACATTATGTTTACATTGTATCGCATTTGCATCATGGTTGTGGCATGCATTTGTATCATGTAGAGAACATTTAAATCATTGTATGACATTTGTATATACGAATCTAGATTGTTGCATTTAGAAGGCATTTGCATTACTAGCATGATATTTTTTTTGTTGGGAGAAAATATGACTTTTGATTCCTTGAATAAGGAAGATATTTCATTTCTGGACAAGGAAAGATTTTCAAACATTTAAAGTTTTAAAGCCTTGGTTTAAAGGAGTTTTTCGAATATGAATCCTAAAATTTTTTGAATATGAATCTTTAAAATTTTAGATGTGAAACCCTGAAATTTTTTAGATGAGAATTTTTGAAATTTTGGTTGTGTAATGTTAAAGTTTATGAAGGTGAATTTTGAAATTTTGATGTGAATCTCTAAGTTTTTCAAATAAAAATCTTTAACTTTTGAATATGAATCTCTAAAATTTTTTAATATAAATTTTGAATGTGAATCACTTAAAATTTTCAAATAAAAATCTTTAACTTTTGGGTGTGAATCTAAATTTTCGAATAAGAATTTTTGAATTTTGGAGGTGAGCATTGAAATTTTGATGTGAATCCATGAATTTGTTTATATGAAACTTTAAATCTTTTGAATGTGAATCTTTGAATATTAGTTGTGAAATACAGTTTGCCAATCTTTATAATAATGAAATTCTTACAAAATAGAAACTCTTACAAACCCAAAGTTCTTGTAAATCTGAAGTTCTTACGAACCTTAAATTCTTGCAAACTTAAAAATCTTGCAAACCTGAAACTCTTGCCAACCTAAAATTCTTACAAACCTAAAACTCTTGTGAAAACTGAAATTCTTGTAAACTTTATGAATCTTGACCTTTTTTGAATTTTGAAATCTTTGCAAATTTTTTGTGAAACTTGAATATTGGGATCTGTAAACTTCTGTTAGGGAACCTTGGAAATCTTTGAATTTTCAAATTGTGAATATTTGGATTTCAAGCTAAAATTTTGAATTTTATTTTTCCAAACCATGGTTTAATCCTGGTTACTTATCTTCAATCTTGGTTCAATCCAAATCATTTATTTTTCAACCTGCAGTTCAATCTCGATCATTCATCTTTAATCTTGTTTCAATCTAGATCATTTATTTTTTTGACCTGCAGTTCAATCTTGGTTACTCAACTTCAATCTTGGTTCAGTCCATATCATTTATTTTTTAACTTGTAGTTCAATCTCGGTCACTCATCTTCGATCTTGGTTCAATCCAAAACATCTATTTTTTTGACCTGCAATTCAATCTTGATTACTCATCTTCGATCTTGGTTTAATTCAGATTATTCATAATTTTTTGATTTGTAGTTCAGTCTCAGTCACTCATGTTAGCCTTAACTTAGTGTAGGTTAGTTAATTTTTTGACTTACAACTTAGTCTCGGTTACCTTTTTTGGTACAATCATCACTTATTTTACCTTAGTTCAGTCCAAGTCATTTATTTTTTTGACTTGCAGTTCAATCCGAATCACTTATTTTAAATTTGTTTAGCCTCTATTTAGAAGAATATATTTTTTATTTTAAAGTTGTTTAGCCTCTATGTAGAAGAGCTTATTTCATATTTTAAAATTGTTTAGCCTCTAATTAGAGGAGTCTATTTCCTATTTTAAAGTTGTTTAGCCTTTATATAGAGGAGTCCATTTGTTACTTTAAAGTCATTTAGCCTTTAAATAAAGGGACCCATTTCCTATTTTAAGGTTGTTTAGCCTCTGTTTAGAGGAGCTTATTTCTTCATTCATTTAAAAAAAAATTCAATGTCTCTTTTTAGAGGATCTTTGAGTTGAACTATACATAATACCTATCTATGGCTTTATGCAATTCCTGTTTCATAGAAGCTGTGCAAAATGAGCAACTATAGACACCCTATTCTATTTAGGAGTTTCTTTGACATAAAAAATAGACATTCGATCGTAGGTTGGGCTCGATTGTGAAACTTTGGGCCCAACATGAATTTTTTAATTTTAATTTTAATTTTATTGTTTTAAAAAAAAGTAAAAAAAAAGGGAAATCAGAAAACAAAGAATTGGGGATTTGATCTCAAAGTTGATTATGGATGAATCTTTAGGCTTAATTCATGTAATCATTGCAAAGTCAAATAAAATCATACAATTAATCACAGATTACAAAATCACAATAAAATCATAATCAATTTGATTTGTTTTCTAGAATTAAAATGACTCAATCCCTAAAAATAAACAAAAACCAAACACAATGGGGGAAAAAATAAATTCTAGGGATCTTAATTTTAATTCTTTTTTTTTTTAATTTTGGGGAGATCATTCAAGTAAATTTTGAGATTTTTTTTGTTTAGGTTCTATGATTTTATTTTGTTTTAAGTTTGATTTAATTTGCTTTTGGGTTTCCTAAATTTAGGTTTTAATTTATGAGTTTGATTTTATATTTTGTCGAGTTTTTGAGATTTTTGCTGGGGTTTTCTATTGGTTTTTGATTCTAGGATTTCTATTAGGTTTTCAAGAATCTAAAAACTTTTTAGAGTTTTTCTAGGTTTAGGATGAACTTTCTGGTTGAATTTAAAAATTTTTGCGTGAACCCGATGACCAATGTAAAGAACCGCACTTCAAGCTCGACTTGATCGTAGGTTTTTCTTTTTTTATCCTATTTTTGGTTTTTATTTTATTTTATTTTACTTTTTCTATTTTATTTTCATTTTATTTTTAGATTTTTTATTTTTACTTATTAATTATTATTATTATATTATTATTATTATTATTATTATTTTCATCTTTAATTATTGTTTTACTCATTACTTTAAATTGAAAATTTTATTATTTATTTTTTAAAATGCCTTTATGAATTTCATTTTATATATTTATTTGCTTAAAAATAATAACAAAAAAAATGTTTCTAAAATAAATTCATGAATCCTACCAAACTATTGGAGGATTTTTCATGAATTCAAATTTTTTTATGAATTCTACTAAGCTATTGGTGAATCTCATAAATCAATTTTTATTAAAAAACTTATTACCAATAAAATATTCTATTTTGCTCCTACCATATTATTGGAGAATTTACATTTTAAATTAAATATTATCAAGCTATTGGAAGATATAATACATTTTTTAAAAATAAATTTACAAGAAAATCTCACCAAACTATTAAGAGATCTGCATCAAAGTAAATCTCACCAAACTATTAGAAGACTTTACTAATTTATTTTCTTGAATAAAAAATATATTAATGAACCTGATGATGGAGTCTTTTCAAAGTGGGGCACTATTCTTAATTAATACTCTTGAGGTGAAGAAATTATCTTAAACTGCTATCAAACTATTGGAGTAAATTTAGGATTAGTTTTCAATAATTAAATGATTTGGAAAAATTATTAGAATATTTTAAGACCTGGATAATTTGAAATTAAACTAGTATCATTCTTTAGGTAGACACTGTGAAGGTGCTATAACCTTCTTCATATGTAATCGCATTCCTAAACCTTAAATCTGGATTCATGGACTAGAATTTACTATTTAAATATACCTAAGACATTCTTGGGACCCCTCTTTAAATAGGACAGATTCTGTTAGGTGGCCAATCACACCTTAACAAAAAAGAATGGTGGCGACTCCTTAAGTTTATGTCTAATGAAAGGTCCACAGATCTACACGTTATGATAAGTGTATCATCGATACATCAAATTATCACATTTGAATTAAAAAATGTCATCTTTGTCAGATTTTTAGGAACCACATTTTTTTTAAATTTGTTGTTTCATTGTTCATTACCTTGGAAAAAAAATCATCCTTTGATATTGTACATTATCAAGCAAAGGCAAGGTTTGCAAATACAAATTCATGACTTTTGAAAGGTCATGGCTAGTGAATGGAATCAACTTAATGCTTTAAGAAATGGTGTTTAGGTATTTGAGAAATTCCTAATAATGGTTGCCAACTCATCCTTGACTATTTTCTTTTATCACAAAACTTTGTCTTTTTTTCATTTTTTTCACTTTTTTTCTCTTTTTTTTCCTTTCTTTTTTTTTCAAGGTATTTTCTTTTTTTATAACCTTAATTACTTGGGACTTTATTCAAATCTATAATTTCCCCTTTTTACTATTTTTCTTTCAAAGAAAAGCTATAAATCCAAAATTTAAAGGAAATAAAAATACCTTAAATAATAATATAAATCCATAAAACACTATAATGCACCATGTCCACTCATGCAATATAAATATTCAAACTTGACCCAAAAATACACATCCTAATAGTGCTCTTATGATGATATTCAAATTTACAGAAACAAAAGTTCCTTATTTAGTGCTTTAACTTTAGCATCATTGCCCTTAATTCCATCGCTATCAATTATCAAAACCAGTAACTAGTTCCTTAAACTTTGCAGGACCTACATCAATCAAAGCCTATACTATATCCTTAAAGGCAACACAATATTCTATAGAATGCCCTTTGACCCTATTATGGAATTCACATTTAGCTTTGGGATCAAACCACTTCAGGTAAGGAGGCTTTTTGGGCTTTGTAAGGATAGTGGAAATCATATGATTCTTGACCCATAAAGTGAAGAACTCAATGCTTGACATTGGGAGTGAATGATACATCTTCACTCTTTTTCTCTTATGGCTTTCTGAATAGCTTGGTTTGATTCTTTGTTCTGTGAATGTTTGTGGTGAAGAAATTGGAGCATACATATAAGATGGTTGAGGAAAATTATCAGCCCAAGATGTGGGTTGGGAATAATATAGTGACCATTGAAAATAGTCATACATCAAATTTTCCTATATCATGGTAAGGTTTCTCTCATTTTGCCTTTTAACAATTGCCTTTTAAGCGTATTCATATAAAATATTTCCTTGCCTTTCATTAGGAATTTCCTCATTAGCATCCACAATTTTTCCCCTTTTTATCACATTCTAGATTCTACCCTTAACAAATAGCAAATTGACAAATTCTGATGACGTATTGCCAATCAACTTAACATAATAAAGAGAAGGAAGGGTATCCATAAATAGAGAATTTAACTCTCTATTAGTTAAAGGTGGTCAAACTTACAATGCAACTTTTTTCCTTCTAGCAGCATATTCTTTATAACTCTCATTTGGACTCCTTATGTTTTGAAGAACTAAACAATCTAGAACCATCTCTAATAAGTGCTGGTATTACTTTAAGAATGCTCAAGAAAAATCCATCTAAGTACAAATTTAGCTGATTTTCAAATTATAATACCAATTGGCTATTACCTCAGTTAAATTTCCTTCAAATACATAAATAAGCAATTTTTTGTCACTGACATACCCAACAATCTTGTAACAGTATTAAGCCAAATGTGTCATAAGACATCCGGTTCTATTATATTTCTCAAATGTAGAAACCTTAAACTTGGGTGAAATAACCACATTTAGAACTAGCTAGGATTCTTTTGCATCATAAGATTTATCTTTACCTTTAACAACCTGAATTCCTTTTTTCCAAGAGACTATACTTCCTCTGTTCATCTAGATTCTATGATTCCTCCTTTAAGGGCCTAAGTTAGGTCCTTCGAGTTGATCATTTTCTTGAGTAAAAAGTTCCTCAATAATCTTTTCCATCTCTTCTACCAAATCAATATTCTCCTAATCCTTTGTAGAAATCGCAAGAATTATTCTCGAAAATATTTCTTCTTTTAGAGCACACATGAAATATACTCTATTGAGTGGATATATAAATGAATGGATGAATCAATGAATACACAAATGACAAAGCTCTTTGCTGAAAAGTGTGAAAATTGAAAAATGGGAAAGAATTAAAGACAAACCATATTCACATATTTAAGTTCAAAAAGACAACATTTTATTAACATAAGAAACATTTTCCACACAAGAAACTTGCAGAGCATTTCATTTTGCCAATGAAAACTTCATCCATGTTTATCATGCCATCCCCTTCTCATTGTTCCTAAATTATTAATCCTCTATTATCGTTGGATCGAACCATTTTGCATCTATGACTGATTACAACTTATGATTGAAACTTTTACAATTCTTAATGGTATGGCCCATATTCCTACCATGGCATTTATATCTAGCATTTGGGTTGAAATATTTTGGGTACAAAAGCTTTAAAGGCTTTTAAAGCATAAGGGCGATAAAGTGTCTCTTAAATAGATAAGGAAAGAGTTTTCCATGTGAAATGCGGATAGGATTTAACTATTTCTTTTCCTTAGGTAATTTTTGGGCAACAGGTTGACTAGAAATCCAACAATTTGGTGGTGGTACAAAGGTGTGGCATGGAAAAATTGGCTGAACAGGTGGTTGGGAATGAAAAGCTGGAGATATGGACTTTTTAGAGATTGCATGAAGTTTTGGGGCTTGATCCTAGATGCTTGGAAAAGAGATTAAAAACAAACATGATAAGGATTTGATTGTAGGTTTGAGTTTGAAACAATTGGTGAAGGTTGAATAGAACTTGGCAACTCCATTCTATAAATCAAATTCTAAAGCTCAGACACTTGCATGGTCAGATGACTTATCCCTTTCATAATTTTATCCACACTTTCATTTTTACTCAAACTACTGAATGCTTTAACATGATCAGAAAATGTACTAGGCCCAACAGGAATCTATTGATCACGACTTCACGAGTTCATAGGACATACCTAGACTAAAATGGTTAGGACCTTTGAAAAAGCACCAATATAATTTCCTTAAGCCTATCAATCGGCTTTGTCAACTCAGCGAGCTATTTTGCCATTTCCTAAATGTCATGACCAAACTCCTCTTAATTGCATTCTAACACACTAATTTGGGCTTTCAATTAATCTTCCATATTTTTAGCTTCTTATACCCACTAAAATAAATGTTTTATTTCAAAGGTTTAAGCCAAAATGTTTATGCTATTATTCTTGCTAAAACAATGACACAATTCCTAATTTGCATGTTATACAAAATATGTCTATGAATGCCTAAATATGATAATGATACAAATATATGTTCAAAAAATGGAATAGCCCAAAATATACAAAACACCTTAGTGATGAATGTAAAAAGCACTGATTGAATTCCAAAAAGAAAACAAACTCTTTACCTATCCTAACTTTCTTTCATTTTTTTTCTTTTTTATTTGGACTCTTTTTTATCCTAACTTATTTACACTATTACCTTAAACACAAATTGCATCAAAATGTCCCATATATCTTAATTTTTGGTAATTTATATGAAGGAAATTGGCATAGCTTTTAACTTTTAAATAATTTTTCCAAGAGGTTAACACCACTTATAGCCCCATGAGAACTTTTTTTTTGTCGATGACTGACTTAAAACAAATACCACCTTTAAAACATAATGCCTATATAATGTATGTAACAAAATTAAAGACTATACAAATAAAAATGAATCAATAATCCAAAACAAATAAATAATAGAAATAATAGAACATCCAAATAACCAAAATTTATATAGTGTGCTAACTTTTAGTTATTTTCTAAAAAGGGTGGTATGGCCTTACCCTAGGCAGGCTTCCTATAGCTTATGATATGTTGGGTCGAGATTTATTCATCTAAAGGTTTTGAAATCAAACCTTACATTATTATCCATTATAGACTAATAAAGCACAAAAATCCTCACCCATTACAAGCTACAAACATAAAGGGTTCAAATTGAGTATAAGTGTTTTGCTAGCAAATGTAGAGGTGTAGACACCTAATTTTGTCTAAAATATTTTATTTTTTTAATCTAAGCTTGTTTCTATAATTGGGCCTCGATCATCAATTTTTTGGGTCCATTAATGATCTATTTTCAAATGCTCTAGGGTGAGACCCAATGTGAGCACCATGGTGAGGCCTGTTCCATTGACCTTGATGAACGCTTAATTAGCCTAATAAAGGGCCCGATAAAGGCCCATAATTAAAAGCCCATTGTTGGCCATTAAACAATCATAAAAATAAAATAATAATAAGGAAAATATAAAATATAAAAGATAAATTATATATAAAAATTCTAAAAATTGATAAAATAAATAAAATATTAAATATTAAAAAAAAAAACATAAAAATAAAAAAAAATAAATAATAAAAATAAAACAATAAAAAATTTGGCCCAAAATAAAGCCTAAAAAAAGGTGAAGAAGCCTAGATAAAATAAGCCTAAAAACAAACCTAAAATTAAAAAAAGGCCCAAAATGGTAAAACAAAAAATAAAAAAAACATGCATGAAAATGGCCCACTCACATACATGCACTAAAAGTGGCTAGTTAATGTAACAAATGCAAGCATGGGTTGCATAACTCTTAAGACCACGTGAAGAAGTTAAACTAAAACTAAAGTTGATGGTGCTTGGAAAATGTGGGGCATAAGAGGACGATAAGCAAAAAAGGGCTACTACATATATAAACAAAATGGGGCATGATTTCAAGAGTATGTTGTGGGTGTATAAGAGGAAACGAAAAAATTGAATAAGAATATAGACGAAGGAAAACAAAAATAATAAAAAAAACATAAAAAGAATAATAGAAAAAAAGAAGAAATCATGAAGGCAACAAGAAACTGAAGTAGAATGTAAAAACTTGTAAAAGCAAAAAAAGAAAAAAAAAAAAGAGAGAAGAGGAAGTAGGAATAGGTTATGGTTGTGAAGGATAAAAAATTAAAGAGAAAATGTAGAAAAGGAACTAGGTAGTAAAAAAAAACTGGCAGCAACATTAAAAAAAAAAGACTGTTGAAAGAGGGAGGTAATCGAAAGCAAAAAAAAAAGAAGCATAAAGAAAGGAAAAGCATTTGGGTAGTAGCCATTCAACTAAGGAAAAGGAAAAAAAATGAGAAAACAAAAACCACAAGAAAAAAAAAAAGAGAAAATAAGGCAAAAATGGGGTAGCAAAAAATGCATAAAGGAGAAAGGGAAAACTATAGCAAAAATGACATAAGGTCCAGCAAAAAAAAATTGAAAACAAAGGAAAAATGAAGAAGGTGGGTTGGTAAAAACTGAACCAAACAGGAAAAAACATGATAGAGAGAAACTGGGTGTGAAACTAGGAAGCAAACACAATGCTTGCAAAGAAAAGGTGATTGTAGACACCAAAATTTATCTAGGGTATTTTTCAACATGATTGATCCAGAGCTCATTGGTGAACATGGATTGTGACCATTTTGAAAGACCATTTACGACCTATAAAGGACTCATAAATTTGCTTATACAAAAATTCAAAGTCAACTCGAGACAGAATCGGTCAAACAAAGTTAAAATTGCACAAAACTTAATCAAAATAAATAAGAGCCCGAGTTAATTCTCAAAACTCAAAACCCTAATTGAAGTCAATGTAGTTTAAAATTGAATTTGATATTTTTTTTTGAAATAGTAAAATTTTCATCGTGCCTCGAGAAAGGTAAAATTATCAAAATACGCTTATAAGGGGTATTTTTGTAAATTGACCTTCTTGACCTCAAATTTTGTGAAACTTTTTAAATCTTAATTTTATAATATTTCATAATTTTTGCTGTATTTAAAATCACAGCAATACCCTAGGAAAGGTAAAATTACCAAAATACCTATCTAGGGGTATTTTCATAATTTAGCCTTTTCGAGCTCAGAATTTTATGAAACTTTTTAGATCTTAATTTTATAATATTTCATAATTTTTGGTGCATCTAAAATCATAGCAGTACCCCAGAAAGTGAGAAATTACTAAAATACCCTTATAAGGGTATTTTCATAATTTAGTCTTCTCGAGCTCGAATTTTCATAAAACCTTTCATATTTTAATTTCATAATATTTAATGATTTTTAGTGCTTTAAAATGCAAAAAATGACAGTGGGAACATTGATTTCTAAGAAAATGACCATAAATACCAAAATTTTACGCTATGGGTAAAATAGTCTTTTCATGGGTTTGAGGGGCATAAAAATTCAACATTTACAATATTTAATATAGGCCATTACATCTTTTGCTAGGCATAAAAATTCAACCTTTACAATATTTAATATAGGCAATTAGATCTTTTGATAACTCTTGATCCAAGAGCCAAAGGTGGCTCTTAAAAAAAAAATAAAAAAGCAAAAACTTTGGACCTTGGATTAGATTTCATCTAAGGGCTTTCATTGATCAAGTTTGAGATCTTTCTTTTAAGAGAAAGTTTGTCGAATAAGAAGAGAATAGGGCTAGCTAGCTAAAAAAAAGGAAAGGAAAAGAGAGGAAGCTTTTGGTAAAGAAGAAAGGAAAGCAAAAATAAAACAAAAGAAAGTAAAAAGTTCAAAGTGAGAGCCCATACAAGGCACATTTTCTGTTTATAACATCATTTTTACACCATGTTTGCACCTACCATGATCTTTTCTACAAGATGTTCTTATTTGTTCATTACATGCTTTGTGTTTGGCATGTATGTTGATGAAATTTTATGCTTTATATGTTTCATGTTTCATTTTTTTTTACAAAATGGTTGGAACTTCATCTTTTTTTGCTGAAAAATGTCGAATTGCTTCTGTTTCTTCTAGTTATAGCAACATTTCGATTTGTTCCATAAAGTCTTTCATCTTTGCTTTTCCATCTTTCATGAATGGTTTTAGTTAGCTTAAGCTAAGTTAAATAAAGACATGTAAATTAGCTTAGAGTGACCAAATCATGCTGCCTAGCTTTCCATGAACAGTCATAGTTTGAATTATTTTTTTATATATACAGCCCCTCATTGACTAGAAAGAAGGCTTTAATAGAAAATGATTTCTAAGGTAAAGGGATAAGTTGTTAGATGAAGAAGAAAGTTTAAAAGTTTTAGTTTTCTTTCTCTTCTAGCCCATAGATTCATGTGTTGAGGTCTTATACAAGCCATAAAGCCTCAAGCTTTATGTTTTCTTTTGGTTTCTTTCTTCTATGTGAGGTTTGTGTAACTTGGTTCTTGTTAAAAATTGAAAACTGAAAATAGATTGGTAGTACAAGCCTCATGTGAGCTAGAAAGTTCCTTTTTGTATTTGCTTTGCTTGGCCTTTTTAGTTCCATGCTTTGTCCATTCAACCAATGCATGAATCGCTCATAGGTGTAGGCATACTATATGTACTTACAGTCCCACCATTGTTTGCTTATCATTTTTGCTGCTTAGAAAGTCTGAAGTTTTTTATTCTATTTTTTATTCTATTTCTTTGTTTCCACATATGATTTGTGCTATTCATGAGTTATAGTTAATATCAATGTCACATTCCATGCAAGTTGAAAGCATAAAATTATTATAGTATATGAAAAAAAGGCATAAAACTAGAAGTTTGATCTTTTTGCTTGTTTTTTTTTTTTTTTTGTGAAACTAGTCATGGTTATTTTGCACAAAAAAAAGGGGCTAAAGCTTCAATGTGCGGGTTATTCAATTCTCCTTCATGAGTTTACTATCAACGACTTGAAAGTTTGCTCTTCCCTTTGTTTGGTTGTTGTTCTTTTATGAAGCTAATTTACTATGTTTTGGTTCTTTCCTTTTCCTATTTAACACTTGCATATAAAAGTTTAGCTCCACCAACTTTCATGACTACTACATTGAATGTCTAAAGAAGTGTAAGGTTTCACATTTCCATTTGGTTTTGCATGATACATGGTTGCTTGTAGGGAGTCTTACATTTTCACCTTTCTTTCGTGATTCACTAGTGGCTGTATGAAGGCAGGTTCTAAGTCATCTTTTTGGTTGTCCACAAGATTAAGACTTCATTACTTGTCTTTCTTATTTATACTATTCTTATGATTGAAATGTGATCCAAGTTTTAAAATGTACATCTATGATAATGACACTATGTAGGCTGTTGTGTTCTTTTGTTATAAAAAAAATTAATATTAAACAAAGAAAGCCACATGAAAAAGAAATAAAGCTCTCCATAAAAGAAGTGGGGATGATGTGGAAGACCGATTGGATTTTGTGTGTTCCTTTTGGCTTAATATGATTAGATTAATAGAAAATAGAGTGGTAATTTTGAAAATACTTTAGTTGGAGTATTGAGAAAAATAAATTTTAAAATATAAAGATCAAAGTTTTTTTTTAATAAAGATTGTTTTCATGTGTATTTGATTTTGATCATATTCATGCACTTTGTTCATGATTGCTTAAATCCAATTGCAAGCTTAATTTATGCATTATTGATTTATTTATTGTTTGGATTCCTATTCTAGTTTTAATTTAATCTTTCATATCTAATTTATGTTTTATATATTTTATCCATACTAGCAACAATAATTATAATAATTTTAGAGTAAGCAAGAAATATATATAAAATATATAAGTACATGAAAATCTATTTTTCTAAAAGAATTATAAAATACAAACTTGTCCCGAAAGTTTGCTTAGATGTTGGAGACTTTTAGAGAGGTTCGTAAATTTTTAAAATTTGAACCCAATTTTAGCTAAAACCCTAAAACTCATTTTAAATTTAAAAAGATTTATATGAAAATCTTTTGTCAAGTAATTTGTTCTCGAATACTGCCTAAACATTAGGGTGTTTAGGAAATTTTATTTCAGTAAGGATTTTCATACATTTCCATGGCATAAAAAATAAATTTGTTTTGTTAAAATTTTGTTTATAAAAACACCATACTAATAAAAGCATAATAAGACGGGATTTTAAATATAAAAGTTCACATCCAAACTCTGTTTAGATGCTGGAGGGTTCAAGTGGTCTTTTATATTTGAGAACACGACTCTTAAATTTGTATTTAATCATCATTTGCATATGTTTCATTTTTTTAAAAATTAATATATTCATTTATAATGCATACGTATATGTTTGCTTTAGTTATGGTTTTTAATACCAATTAGATTATTATATTTTGTTTTTTACCATACAAAAAGTTCTCTTAAAATTTTTAGTTTTAAACAAATAAAATTAAAATAGCATTCTATGAAATATAATTTATTAGTACTCTGCTTAGATGTTGAAAAGTTATCAATGATTATTAATTACAAAGAATGTTATTCTTTTATTTTTAGAAAGAATGTTATGATAAATCTTAAATGAAAATATCATTTTTGAATTTTGCCTTTACGTTGGAGACTTTAAGGATATTTCTTCAATTTGGAGATTTTCTTAATATTCCTTAATAAAAGATTTTTTAAAACTAATTTTATTTCTTACAAACAAAGGGAATTCTAGTTAAATTTCATATAGAAAACCACTTATGTCCAAAATTATCAATAGTGCATAATTAATTGGTACAATTTTATGGGTATTGTGAGGGTGTTAATCTTTCCCTACACATAACCGACTCCCAAACTTGATCCTATTTTTGTAGACCAAAATCATCTTTTTAATAAAGCTTTAAACCTGTTTTATTGTTTTATTGAAAAGATTAAATTTTTGGGCAGCCAATCACACATTGAAAAAGATTGGTGGCGACTCTCCATGTTTTTTACAATTTTTAAATTCTTACATCTAGCAATCAAGTTTCCAAATCAATATGTTGTGATAGTGAGAAACAAAAAAAGGAAAATGGGAAAAAGAGGTATCATTTTTACTTTTCTTGGATAGTTTATAAGCATGGTGTGAATGTATTAGTTTTCATGTAGGACTTAGGTTGCAAAAAAAATTTTGTTCATGCTTTCTATACAAGGGCGGCATGTGAAATAGTTTTTTAAAGGAAACAATACATGAATTTGGCTTGTTAAGTTAACAGGTGAGTTTTTTTTCCAAATAAAAAATACTAAAAGGAAATTTTTATTTTTTAGGTGTTGTTTGATTTCTGGGTTGTTGATTTTAGATTAGCTTGAGCTTTCATACAACAAAATGTTCTATTCGTTGTATCAAAAAAAGGGAAGGAAACTTTAAAGTAATATAAACTTTAAGGCAAGGATAGGGATGGGTTTTGCTTCATTTCTGGGTTGTTATTTTTGGTTTAGCCCGCTTACTCTAAAATATTTTATTTTTGTATAAAAAATAAAAAAGAAGGAAAAAAACCCACTGCATCACCAATCTAAATCATTATCTGTTAGCCTTCATTACTTGTCACCTTCTTAACTTTGTAGCAACGAAGAGACAATGATTACTATCTGTGGGTCTTCGTAGTTACTATTTGGTCAATTAGTAAAAGAAAAAATGGCATGAACGAGTAAATAGATGTTAAGGTAGGCCTTTAGATTGACCACTTTGGGTGTCACAGAAAAAGAGTAGCATTTCAGTAAATTGAAAAATTGCCATATTGATTTTATAATGTTTAATGGGAGGACTTACATTTTTTATAAATAAACAAATAAAAATAATAATAAAAATTTTAAATTCTTGCCTAAATGTTGAAGGGATTCAAAATCGAGTTTTAAAAATAATAATTTTGTAATAAAAATAAAATAAATAATAATAATAAATTTTAATGGAAAGGAAAATATATAAAACATAAAAATTAATTTTTAGAAATTATAAAAGTGAGCTTGTTCCAAATATATGTAAAAATTACTTTCTAGAAATTATGCAAAACGAACTTGTTTTGAATAAATATAAAAAAAATTAATTTTGGGAAATTACAAATTACAAATTTATTTCAAAAGTTTGCCTAAATGTTGAAAATTTTGAGAGAGGTTCATAAATTATTAAAAACTTAAAACTCTGGGTGAAACTCTAACCCTAAGTTAAATCCAAAACCCTAGGTAAAATATGAAACCCTAAGCAAAACCCCGAAGCCTAGGTTAAAAGATTAACTAAAAGCTTGAAACCTTTAATCCATCTAAAACCCCAAAACCATCATGAAATTTAAGGATTTGTATGAAAACTTCTTGTGAAGTAATCTATTCCCTAATGTTGCTTAGACGATGGGGTATTTAGGAAATTTTATTTCATTAGGATTTTTCATATAATTCCTTAATCTCATAATAATAAAATTAAATAAAAAATAAAAATGAGATTTTAAATATAAAAAGTCCCACCCAAACTTTGCCTAGAAGTTGAAAAATCAAGGTGGTCTCTTTATATTTAAGGATTTGATCCTAAACTTACATTCTCATATGTTTTAATTATTATCATTTTTCCTTGTTTAATTGTGGCATCATCCTTTGTATGTAAATATCTTTTTATGGAAAATATTATTTAAAAATTTCAAAAATCTCAAAAATAAATAAATAAATCTAAAATAATATCTAATGAATATAATTTTTGGTACTCTACATAGATGTTAGAGAGTTACTAATAATTATTATTTTCAAAGAATATTCTTTTTATTTTTAAGGCAATGTTGTGATAAATCTTAGATCAAAAGGATTATTTTTGAATTTTGCCTTTATGTTAAAATTTTAAGGTATTTATTTAATTTAGAGATTTTCATAACATTTTTAAATAAAAATTTTAAAACAATTTTATTTCTGAAAAAATATGGGAATTATAATTAAATTTCATATAAAAATCATTTTTATCCAAAGTTATAAATAGTGCATGATTAATTGGTACTAATATTTATAGGCATTGTGAGGGTACTAATAATTCCCCACGTATAATCGATTTATTTTTAGTAGAAAGTCACATGTTAACAACCACTAATTTTATTAAGCAAGGTGGCAATACACTTGGGAAGCATTTAGTTCATGAAACCTAACACTTCAAGAGCGAGAATGATTCATTCCCAAATCACTTGACAAATTCCAAAGAAAGTAAGATTCATGTGTATGGAGTTTATTATATTTGATTAGGTGAATGTAATATTATCTATTAACATCTTTTAATATATTCCCTTTTAGATAAATTACTCATAATATATCAACAAAAACTACCTTTTTTAGATAAAATATAATTTTTTGTTGAAACTATGAAAATTTAAAAAATAAATTTTCTCATAATATACTAACAAAAACTACATTTTTTACCCAAAAAACATAATCTTTGTTAACAATATGAAAATTAATAAAAAAAATTTCTTATAATATATCAACAAAAACTACATTTTTATCTAAAAAACATAATCTTTGTTGAAGCTATGAAAAATTGAAAAATAAGTTTTCCCCTAATGTTTTAACAAATAGTTAAAGTGTGAACCAACCAGTTTAATCCTTGTGAGCATTTGGTCAGTTCTAGCAATCAAGCAAATGAGCAAGAAATGGTGGGTTTTGTTTAACATGTCCTTGACATCTAACTCATCTAAATAACATGTACTTTTTAGCAACTTCATAGTGTTACAAGATGCTAGCAAAAAATTTCTAGTTAATAACAAACAAAAATCAATTATTTTGTGAATAAAACAACAATGAGTCATCCATGCAACAAATTAATTTCCTAATAAGATCAAAAGCACAAAAATGAAAATATATTAGAAAGTAATGGCTATACCTTGCTAAGATCCTTTATTGTGATAACTCTATCTAGTGTTTTTAGGGTCACAGTTGGTGACAATTCGCCATTCATGACTTTCGATTGCAGGATAAGCTACTTTTAAAGGCATTTCTCCAACAAGCTCATCCCAATGGGCTTCGATAAGGTCTATAATGGCCATTGATTGCTTTGGAGTTGCAAGCGAAGATAGAATTGCTATATAGTTACCTAAACAAAACCATCAAAAATCCATCCTTGCAGGACTAACATTGCCAATAAAATAGCCACCATGCATGGGCATAAAATCAAATATCTAGTTTGGGATAGAATCGAGAATAACATTAAAGTTATTTACTGCAGTGTGAGAATACTACTTAGTTTTATATCTGTAAATATCATTTAGTTGTTAAAAGTCAAGCCAAAAGTAATTGCGCATATGATAACTCAAGGCATGCAAATGCTTCATAATTCTTTCGATGCATTCTTTTCCTTCTGCATCATGCTTCAGCATTGATAAAGCACACCTTAAAGCCATAAAGAAAAATGCTTGAATTTCAATAGCATAATCATAAATACCCTATAAAATAAGCCCACACCATTTATATTATTTTCTTCGAAATAAGTTTGTATGAATAAAAATAATTATTTTATGACAAAATAAAATATCATAATATTTTGACATAGATAATTGTTCAAATAGTCATAACTATTTGAATTTGTTTGGCAAATAGATTCATATTTTAAATCTCTTACTCAATAATTTTTGAAATATTATTCAATTATTATTATTTTATTTTGAATAAGGCTATATGAATTGATACAATTATTTTATGACGAAACAAAAAAAGGCCTTGAAAAATGCCTTAATTAGTGAAATGTTAAAATTATCTAAAAATATAAATTATAAAACCTCAGATCAATTTTCATACTTGTTCATCTAGAAAGCAGAAAAGACATTTTGAGTTTCAATCTGAAAAATATCAACTCTAAAAGAAAGCAAAGCTGTGAAGAAAAATGAGAATAAAAAAGAAGGGAGTAGGGAGTTTTGTTGTTTTGGGCTTGTAGGTGAGTAATTTGTTGCTTTGTGATTCACTGGGTGTGGTTGGGTTTGATGATAATGGTTTAAAAAATGAGTGCAGCAAAGATTTCCAAAGCATGATGACTTGCCTGAGCTTTGTGTAAGGGAAGGTGGTGATGCTGACTAAGGAATGTTATAGCTTGGTGTCAAGTGTAAAGGAAAATGACCCTAAGTGTTTATGCTATATTCTTTAGCAAACTCAGACATCTGGGGCTCAAAATCTTAAGAGCTTGGTGGTTCAAGCCTCTGATTGGGAGGAGCATTCAAAGATTTTGAGATTTGTAAGACCTTTGAGAATAACCTCCAAGACCTCTAAACAAAACATTTTAAATTTTTAAAACTTCAAGCCTCGGTTTGGGGAGCCATTTCTAAAGTTTCAAAGCCTTTGTTTAGGGGGAGTAATTTTCAAACAAGTTTAAAAAAAAAAAAAGAAAATTTTTCAAAAGCGTCATTTGGACAAAATTGTTGTCTATGTCTTATCATTATTTTTTATTCTCAAAAATATGCAAAGAGGGACAACTATAGATACCAAATTTTATTTGGAACATTTTAACATAGTTGAACAAGGCCTATTTGAAGCCCTTAAAAAGGCCCTTTAAAAAGCCCATAAAATGCATCGATATTTAAGCCTTTCTATGTTAAGCTTTGGCTTATCAAGGAGGTGTGAGAGATAATAATCATCCATTTTGGAGATTGAGCAAGTTGAGCTTACATTTCTAAGTTCCACCTTTCTAGTCCCATACATTTCCTTGTCATTAATGCACAAAAACAAAACTTTCAAGTTAAAGAAAAGAGATCTATGGTTCAAAAAAAGAAAAAAAGGATTAAAGCCCCAAATATTTTGTATAACAACAAAGCATAAACCCTAGAATAGCAAATAAACATGCTTAATACAGGAACTGAAATTCTAAGACTACTTATAAAGCTAATGAAATAAAAGCCTTGCCTTGTTATCCATTCAACAACCCTTTTCCTTTTTGTTAAAATGCAGAAAACAAAAATAAATTTAAAACCAAAACTTTTATTCATACATTACCAAGATGGTTGAAGGATAAGATGAAATTTTCCAACAACCAACGTCAATCATCATCATTATATATATAAATGTAAAAGTTTTTTAAAAGGTTATTTATTTTGTAAATTTTTAAGATATTTGCTGCATTATATTTGACTATAAAAAAATTAATCAAGATAAAAAATAAAAAAAACAGATCAAGATACATACTAAGGAAAAACTAACAAAAAGGAACAAAAAAGGAAACAAAAGAAATAATAGAAATCAAGCTAGTTAAAAAAAGAAAACCCGATCTGAAACTAAAGCCATGACATCAAACAAATTAATCAAAACACCCAAACACAAAAAAAAAAAAGAGCTTTATATAAATAAAAAGGCAAACCTTTAAAAAAGCAAAAATATTGGAGAAAATGAATTCTCCAGCAACCTTAAGAGAGAATAATGGCTGATGATTTTGTCAAAAAAGGTCAAAAAAAAAGAGAGAAAATGAAAAAAAGAAGAAGAGAAAAAAATAACACATCGTAAAGATATGATATTTATAGAGTGAGAAGAAAGACTTGAAAAAAACAAAACAAAAACTAATTGTAAAAATAGGCGTACTACAACTGTGTCTTTCTTGCTTTTATGTAAGAACAAAAAGAGGGATGGATTAAGTTTATCGGTAATTGCTGGTAAAAGTGCTTGTGAAATGTTCATGTTTTACTAAATGACATTGTTTAGAAACCACTTTAAGACCATCTGATTTGGCAACTAGAAGTTTGGAACTAGACTTTTTAGTGGTCAACTTTTTTTATCAGTTTATGTTGGATTTGTTCTTTTTTTACCGTACATTGATTTTGGTTAGGTAAAGTAACTCTGAATTTAATTATGTAATTAATAGCGTTTCATTTAATTTTAGTGTGCTTTGGTTAATTAAAGACAAACCATATTCACACATCTAAGTTCAAAAAGACAACATCATATTAACATAAGAAACTTGTAAAGCATTTCATTTTGCCAACAAAAACCCCATCCATGCTCATCATACCATCCCTCTCTCATTGTTCCTAAATTCTTAATCCCCTATTATCGCTGGATTGAACCATTTTGCATCCATGACAGATTAGACCTTGTGTTTGAAACTCTTACAATTCTTAATGGTGTGCCTCATATTCCTATCATGGTATTTGTATCAAGCATTTAGGTTGAAATATTTTTGGTACAAAAGCTTTAAAGGCTTTCAAAGCATAAAAGCAATAAAGTGTCTCTCAAATAGACAAGGAAAGAGTTTTTCATATGAAATGGGATAGCATTTAACTATTTCTTTTTCTTAGGTAATTTTTGGGCAAAAGGTTGACTGGGAATCCTAGAATTTGGTGGTGGTACAAAGGTGCAATGTGAAGAAATTGGCTAAACGTGTGGTTAAGAATGAAAAGCTGGAGATATGGACTTTTCAGAGACTGTGTGAAGTTTTGGGGCTTGATCCTAGATGCTTGGAAAAGAGGTTGAAACAAACATGATAAAGATTTGACTGTAGGTTTGAGTTTGAAACAACTGGTGAAGGTTGAATAAAACTTGGTAACTCCATTCTATAAATCAAATTCTAAAGCTCAAACACTTGCATGGTCAGATGACTCATCCCTTTCATAATTTTATCCACACTTTCATTTTTCTTAAACCACTGAATGCTTCAACGTGCTCAAGAAATGTACTAGGCTCAGCAGGAATCTGTTGATCATGATTTGACGAGTTCATAGGACTTTAGACTAAAATGGTAAAAACCCTTGAAAAAGCACCAAAATAATTTCCTTAAGCCTATCAACCAGCTTTGTCAACTCATGGAGCTGTTTTGCCATTTCTTAAATGTCATGACTAAACTCCTCTTAATTAACACACTAATTTGGGCTTTCAATTAATTTTCCATATTTTTAGTTTCTTATACCCACTAAAAAAAATGTTTTTATTTCAAGGGTTTAAACCAAAATGTTTATGCTATTATTCTTGCTGAATGAATGACACAATTCCTAATTTGCATGTTATACAAAATATGTCTATAACTACCTAAATATGATAATGATACAAATATATGTTCAAAAAATGGAATAGCCCAAAATATACAAATCACCTTAACGATGAATGTAAAAAGCACTGATTGAATTCCAAAAAGGAAACAAACTCCTTACCTATCTTAACTTTCTTTTTTTCCTTTTTTATTTGGACTCTTTTTTATCCTAACTTATTTACACTATTACCTTAAACACAAATTATATCAAACTGTCCTATATATCTTACTTTTTGGTAATTTATATGAAGGAAATTGGCACAACTTTTAACTTCTAAATAATTCCTACAAGAGGTTGACACCACTTATGGCCCCATGAGAACTTTTTTTTTTTGTTGATGACTAACTTAAAACAAATTCCACGTTCAAAACATAATACCTATATAATGTATGTAACAAAACTAAAGATTATACAAATAAAAATGAATCAATAATCCAAAACAAATAAATAATAGAAATAACAAAACAACCAAATAACAAAATATATACAGTGTGCTAACTTTTACTTATTTTTTAAAAAGGGTGGTATGGGCTTACCTTAAGTAGGCTTCCTATAGCTTATGATATGTTGGGTCAAGATTTATTCATCTAAAGGTTTCCAAATCGAACCTTACATCATTATCCATTATAAACTAATAAAGCACAACAATCCTCACCCATTACAGGCTACAAACAAAAAGGGTTCAAATTGAGTTGAGGTGTTTTGCTAGCAAATGCAGAGGTGTAAAGACCTAATTTTGTCTAAAATCTTTTATTTTTTTAATCTGGGCTTTGTTTCTGTAATTGGACCTCAATTATCAATTTTTCGGGTTCATTAATGGTCCATTTTCAATTGCTTGAGGGTGAGACCCAATGTGAGCACCATGGTGAGGCCCGTTCCATTGACCTAAATGAATGCTTAATTGGCCCAATAAAGGCCCATAATTAAAGGCTCATTGTTGGCCATTAAACAATCATAAAAATAAAATAACAATAAGGAAAATATAAAATTTAAAATTTAAAAGATAAATTATATATAAAAATTCTAAAAATTTATAAAATAAATAAAATATTAAATATTAAAAAATATATATAAAAAACACAAAAAAATAAAAAAACCAAAAAAAAAAATAGAACAATAAAAAATTTGGCCGAAAATAAAGCCCAAAAAAAAAGGTGAAGAAGGCTAGATAAAATATGCCTAAAAACAAAGCTAAAATTAAAAAGGGCCCAAAATGGTAAAACGAAAAATAAAGAAAACATGCATGAAAATGGCCCACTCACATGCATGCAGCAAAGGTGGCCAGTTAATGTAGCAAAAGCAAGCATGGGTTGCATAAGGCTTAAGGCCACGTGAAGAAGTTAAATGAAAAAAAAAAAGGAAAAGCTGAAGCTGATGGTGCATGGAAAACGTGGGGCGTAAGAGGACGGCAGGAAAAAAAGGGGAGGACGTGAAGATGGCTGCTACAAATATAAACGAAAAGGGGCATGATTGCAAGACTGTGTCGTGGGTGCATGAGAGGAAGCGAAAAAACTGAATAGGAGTATAGGCGGAGGAAAAGAAAAATCAGCAAAAAAGAAAACGCAAAAATAATGGCAGAGAAGAAGAGGAAATCGTGAAGGCAGCAAGAAACTGAAGCAGAACGCAGAAACCTGCAACAGCGAAAAAAAACAAAAAGAAAAAAGGAGAGAAGAGGAAGCAGGCATGGGTTATGGTTCAGAAGGATAAAAAATTGAGGAGAAAATGCAGAAAGGGAACTAGGCAGTAGAAAAAAAAAAAACTGGCAGCGACGTTGAAGGAAGAAGACTGCTGAAAGCGGGAGGCAACCGAAAGCAGAAAAAAAAAAAGGAAAGAAAAAGCGCAAAGGAAGGGAGAGTATTCGGGCAATAGCCATTCAACCAAGGAAAAGGAAGAAACGAAAAAACAGAAACCACAAGAAAAAGAAAAAGAGAAAAAAGGCAAAAAGGGGGCAGTAAAAAACGCACAGAGGAGAAAGGGGAAAACTGTAGCAGAAACGGCAGAAGGTCCAGCAAAAAAAAAACAAAAATTGAAAGAGAAGGAAAAATGAGGAAGGTGGGCATGCAAAAACTGAACCAAACAGGAAAGAACATGAAGGAGAGAAGCTGGCCGTGAAACTGGGAAGCAAACACAATGCTTGCAAAGGAGAGGTGATGAGAAGAAAAGCAGGAAAACAGGAAAAATAGGTAGCATTTTTACCTTTCTCGGATAGTTTATATGCATGCTGTGAATGTATTAGTTTTCATGTAGGACTTAGGTTGCAAAAAAACATTTTGTTCATGCTTTCTATACGAGGGCGGCATGCATGAAATAGTTTTTTAAAGGAAACAATACATGAATTTGGCTCGTTAAGTTAACAGGTGAGTTTCTTTTACAAATAAAAAATACTGAAAGAAACTTTTGTTTTTTAGGTGTTGTTTTATTTCTGGGTTGTTGATTTTAGATTAGCTTGAGCTTCCATACAATAAAATGTTCTATTCTTTGTATAAAAAAAAGTGAAGGAAACGTTAAAGTAATATAAACTTTAAGGCGGCGATTGAGAAGGGTTTTGTTTCATTTCGGGGTTATTATTTTTGGTTTAGCCTGCTTACTCTAAAAATATTTTATTTTCGTATAAAATATTAAAAAAGAAGGAAGGAAACCCGCCACATCACCAGCCTAAATCATTATCTGTTAGCCTTCATTATTTGTCAGCTTCTTAATTTTGTAGCCACGAAGAGATCATGATTGCTACCTGTGGGTCTTCGTAGTTACTATTTGGTCAATTAGTAATGGAAAAAATGGCATGAACGAGTCAATAGATGTTAAGGTGGACCTTTTAGATTGACCACTTTGGGTGTCACAGAAAAAGAGTAGTACTTCAGTAAATTGATGAATTGTCATATTGATTTTAGAAGGTTTAATGGGTGGACTTGCATTTTTTATAAATAAATAAATAAATAATAATAATAATGAAAACTTTAAATCTTTGCCTAGATGTTGAAGGGATTCAAAATCGAGTTTTAAAAATAATAATTCTGTCTAGATATTGAAGAATTATTAAATAATGAAAATAAAATAAATAATAATAACAAATTTTAATGGAAAGGAAAATATATAAAACATAAAAATTAATTTTTAGAAATTATAAAAGTGAGCTTGTTCCAAATAGATGTAAAAATTATTTTCTAGAAATTATGCAAAACAAACTTGTTCTAAATAAATATTAAAAAATTAATTTTTTGAAAAAATTACAAAATACGAATTTATTTCGAAAGTTTACCTAAATGTTGAAAATTTTGATAAAGGTTCATAAATTATTAAAAACTTAAAACTCTGGGTGAAACTATAAACCCTAAGTGAAATCCTAAACCTAGATAAAATATGAAACCCTAAACAAAACCCTAAAAGCCTAGGTTGAAACCTTAACTAAAAGCTTGAAATCCTTAATCCACCTGAAACCCCAAAACCATCATGAAATTTAAGGATTTGTATGAAAACTTCTTGTAAAGTAATTTGTTTCCCAATGCTGCTTAGACGATGGGATATTTAAGAAATTTTATTTCATCAAGATTTTTTGTATAATTCTTTAATCTTATAATAATAAAATTAAATAAAAAATAAAAATGACATTTTAAATATAAAATGTCACACCCAAACTTTGCATAGAGGTTGGAAAATGCAGGTGGTCTCTTTATATTTAAAGAGCTGATCCTAAATTCACATGCTGATATGTTTTAATTATTATCATTGTTCCTTGTTTAATTATGGCATCATCCTTTATACGTAAATATCTTTTTATGGAAATATTATTTAAAAATTTCAAAAATAAATAAACAAATAAATTTAAAATAATATTCTAAGGAATATAATTTTTGATATTTTATCTAGATGTTAAAGAGTTACTAATAATTATTTTTTTCAAAGAATATTCTTTTTATTTTTAAGGCAATGTCGTGATAAATCTTAGCTCAAAAGTATTATCTTTGAATTTTGCCTTTATGTTAAAAATTTTAAGGTATTTCTTTAATTTAGAGATTTTTACAGTTTTTTTAAATAAGGATTTTAAAATAAATTTATTTTTAAAAAAAATGAAGGGAATTATAATTAAATTTTGTATAAAAATCATTTTTGTCCAAAGTTTTAAATAGTGCATGGTTAATTGGTACTAATATTTATAGGCACTGTGAGGGTACTAATCATTCCCTACGCATAATCGACTTTCCAACCCAATCTTTTTTTCGTAGACAAAAATTATCTTTTTAATAAACGTCAAACCTATTTTATTGTTTTTATTAAAAATATAAAATTTTTATGTGGCCAATCACACACTAAAAAAGATTGGTAGTGACTCTTCATATTTTTATGAATTTTTAATTTTTATGTCTAGAGATTTTGTCTTCAGACCAATACATTATGATAGTTTGGTGACTTCACTAGGAAACTTTGAGAGTCAAGCCAAAATTTTTAATCATGCACTATTGAAAGTTTTGAATTTAATTGGATTTAGTTGATATTTAATTTAATTTAATTCCTTTCATTTAATTTTTTCAAAAAAAATATATAAATAAATTGCATGTTAGTTATCTTGTTTTGTTTTTGTTATTTATTATTTATTTATGTTGTTTTGATTAATATATTGTTTTGCACACTTTTACATTTGCATTTACATGCATGAGCTTTAAACTCGGACTCTGTCCTTATTAGGAGAAAGTTAAGTAGCTACGCTCTCGTGAGGTGATAACCTCTACATTTGCTAGCAAAACACTTCTACTCAGATCGAACCCTTTTCGTTTGTAATTTGTAATGGGTGAGGATCGATGTACCTTATTAGTCTATAATGGACAGTGATATAAAGTTTGATCTGGGAACCTTTAAATGAATAAACCCTAACCTAGCATATCATGAGCCATACGAAGCTTGCCTAGGGTGGAATCATGCTATCTTTTAGAAAATAACCAAAAGTTAGGACACTGTTATATTTTGTTATTTAGTTTTATTATATGATTACTATGATGTTTCTATTATTTGTTTGTTTTGAATTATTGATTCATTTTATTTTCATATTCTTTGATTTTGTTGCATATATTGTATAGGTATTATATTTTAAAAGGAGGTATTTATTTTAGGTCGATTATAAAAAAAATAAAAAAATGGTTCTCATAAAGCCATTAGTAGTGTCAGCCTCTTATAGGACCTATTTAGAAGTTAAAAGCCAGTTAGAAAGCACCTAAGAAAAAGAATACCAATCTCTTTTGTAAAAGTTACCCCAAATTAAGATATGTGGGGCACTTTGATACAATTTGTGTTTAAAGGTAATAATAGTGCAAATAAAGTTAGGATTAAAAAAAAAAGATCAAAAAGAGAAAAAGAAAAAGAGAAAAAAGAGGAGTCCAAATAAAAAGATAAAAAATATATATAAAAGAGATTTAGGATAGGAGTTTGTCATCTTTTTGGAATTCAATCATTTCATTCTACATTTATTGCTAAAGTGATTTGTATATTTTGGGTTGTTCCATTTTTGTATATATCTTTGCATCATTATCATATTCAGGCATTCATAGACATATGTTGTGTAGCATGCAAATTAGGAATTATGTCATTCATTCAGCAAGAATAATAGGATAAGCATTTTTTATTTAAACCCTTAAAATAAAACATTTGTTTTAGTGGGTATAAGAAGCTAAAAACATGAAAGATCAATTAAAGGCCAAAATCAATGCATTTGAATGCAATCATGAGGAATTTGATCATGACATTCGAGAGATGAAACTCAAGAAATTTATTATGGTACCTTTTCAAGGGTTTTTACCAATTTTAGCTTAAGTAAGTCCTATGAATTCATAGAGTCATGATCAACCGATTCTTACTGGGCCTAGTACACTTTTAGAGCATGTTGAAACATTAAATGGTTTGATCAATAATGCAGGGTTGGATAAGATCATGAAAAGGATAAGTGATCTAACCACCTAGGGGTTTGAGCTCTAGAATTTAAATTTTAGATGGAGTTACCAGGTTCCACACAACCTTTACCAAATGTTTCGAACCTAAGCCTGTGTCTAAATCCTTCTTATGTCTATCTTTTACCTTATTTCCAAGCATCGAAGATTAGGTCCCAAAATTTCATACAATCTCTGAGAAGTCCATATCTCTAACCTTCTATTCTCCAACCACCTATTCAATAATATTTTCAACTTCGGACCTTTACACCACCACCAAATTCTCAAACTCCTAGTCAATTTGTTGTCTAAAAATTACCCAAGAAAAAAAAACAGTTAGATCTTATTCCCATTTTATATGGAAAACTATTTTCCTACTTATTTTAAAGACACCTTGTTATTCTTGTACCTTCAAAGCCTTAAAAGCCTCCACACCTAAAATGTTTCAACCTGAATGCGAGATGCAAATACAATAGTGGGATTATGAGGCATTCCATTAAGAATTGTGAGGGTAAACATAAGGTACAATCACTCATAGAGGTAAAATGGTTTGTTCCAATGATCATAAGAGGTTAAAGAGTTAGGAACAATGAGAAAATGATGGTATGATGATGAACATAGATGGGGTTTTTGTTTTCAAGTGATAGTTTGGTTGGCAAAATGAAATGCTTTACGAAATTTTTTATTGGAAAATGTTTTTTTTTTTATGTTAATATGATGTTATCTTTTTGAATTTAGATATGTGAATTATGGTTTACTTGTAATTCTTTCTCCTATTCCAATTTTCACACTTTTTACTAAAAAGTTTTGTCTCTTATTCATTCGTGAATTCATTCATTCATTCATTCATCCATTTATGTATCCATTCAATAGAATGCAATTCATGTGTGCTCTAAAAAAAGAAAGATGTTCTTTAAGAATAATTCATATGATTTCTTTTAAAGACCAAGATAATATTGATTTGATAAGATAGATAAAGGAGATTATTGGGAAGCTTTTTGCTTAAGAAAATGATCAACCAAATGATTTAGCTTAGGACCCCTAAAGAAGGAGTTATGGACTCTAAATTAACAAAAAATAGTATAGTCTCTTAGAAGAAAGGATTCAAGCTATTAAAGGTAAAAGTAAATCTTGTGATGTAAAAGAATCCTAGCTAATTCTAGATATGGTTATTTTGCCCAAGTTCAAGGTTTCGGCATTTGAGAAGCATAATGGAACTGGATGTCCTAAGACACATTTGGCTCAATACTATCACAAAATGGTTGGGTATACTAGTGATGAAATGTTGGTTATTCATATCATTTAAGAAAGTTTGACTAAGATAGCAACCAATTAGTATTACAGTTTATAAAATAGCCAAATCTATACTTAAAGGGATTTATCTCAGGCATACTTGAAGTGATATCAGCACATGTTGGAGATGACTTTAGATTGGTTAATCTTTCAAAACATGAGAAAAAGCCCTAATTAAAAGATTTATAAAAAATATGTTACCAGATGGATAAAAGTTGCATCGCAAGTCTGACCACATTTAATTAATAAGGAATTGAATTTCCTATTTATGGATACTCTTTCTTCTTATTATTATGATAAGTTGATTAGTAATACGTCCTTAGAATTTGTTGATTTACTATTTGCTGCAAGTCGAATCAAAGATGGGATACAAAAAGAAAGAATTATGAATGTCAATGTGTAAATTTTTAATGAAAAGCAGGGGAATATTTTCAATAAATATGCCTAAAAGACAATTGTTGATGGGTGAAATGAAAGAAACCTCACCATGTTACAAGAAGGTTTGGTGAATAATTCTTCCTAATGGTCATTATATTATTATTAGTCAATACCTTAAGCTGGCAAGTTTTTACAATCATTTTATCCCTGAGTTCCAATTCTTTTGCATAAACACTCACAAAAAAAAAAAAGGATCAACTAATCTAAGCCACTCACAAAGCTATAAAAGAAATAGTCAAATTCACTCCTAATGTATTACATTGAGCTATACACCTTACTGGTTAAAAATCATATGATCTTTGTTGTTCCTGTAAGACCTAGAAAACCTCTTTACTTGAAGTGGTATGATCCTAATGCTAGGTGTGAATTCCATGATAGAGTTGATGGGCATTCCATAAGAGATTGTACTACCTTCAAACATACAATTTAGGCTTTGATTAATGCAGATCCCATAAAATTCAAAGAACTAGTTAGTAGTTTTGATGATTGATAGCAGTGGAATTGAGGGTCAATAATGCTAAAGCTAAAGTGTCAAGTGAGGAACTTTTGTTTCTATAAGTTTAAGTGTCTTCGCAAGAATACTATTAGGAATGTGAATTTTTAGGTCGGATTTGAGTGTTTGCATTACATGAATAGATTTTGTGCATTATAAGTGTTTCATGGATTTATATTGTGATTTGATGTTTTCAATTTTTTTTTTAAATTTTAGACTTATAGGTTTTCTTTGAGAGAAAATGGCAAAAAGGGAAAAAATATTAGATTTGAATAAAGCTCCATATAGTTAATTGTCGAGGCCATAGAAAGATAAACGCCTTAAAGAAAAAATAAAAGGAAAAAAAGACAAAAAAAGGAAAAGAAAAGTTTTGAGTCTTGAAAAAGTTGGTGATATTATTAGGAATTTTCTCAAATACCTAAACCCATTTTCTTAAATCATTTAGTTGATTCTATTCATCAGTTATGGCTTTTCAACAAACTTGAATTTGAATTTGTAAACCTTTCTTTCACCTGATAATGTTAACATATGAAGGGCTTATATTCTTTTCAAAGGCAGTGAACAATGAAATAGCTAATTGAAAAAGAAGAAAGAAAATGTGGTTCCTAGAAAATCAAGCAAACATGACAATTTTTTTAAGCATTTAGTGTGGTAATTTGATGTGTCAATGTTACACCATAGTTCAATAATTTTCAACATCAAAACCAACCTAAATCTTGTAAAATAATATCAGACTCACCAATCTTTAAGCTTTTTACCCCAAAATTGACTTGGTCTATGTGTCTCGGGGGCACATTAATCAGAAAAGAAAGACTTCATTGCCTTTAAGACGATTTGAGTTATGATCAACCTATTTGTCCTCTTTTGGTGTAGTGAAATGAATCATTTGATACCTAAATAGGTTTATTCCATATAACCCTTTTTTCAGTCATTCCACATGATCATTTTTTTGTAATGATTTTCATTAAGTGTGGTTTGTTAAAATGGTGCATCTTCTATGAATCATATTATTGATTAAGTGGATTTATATATATGTTATAGGGGGCATGTAAAACAAACAAAAAAAAAAGAAAAGCAAAGAGAAACAAAAAAAGGTGAAAAGAAAATAAAAATAGTTATGACATCATGCACTTAAGAAATTTGAATAAATCCAAATAAAATCCTAATAAATCCAAAAATTTTAGAGAATAAACAAAAGAAAAAAAAATTGAAAGAAAAGTCAAGAGTGCCAAAAATCCAACAAAATAAAAGAGGGAAGAAGAAAACTTTTTGGAATAAAAAACATTTCTTCAAATTCATTTTCTTAAAGGAATTACTCTTCAATTTAAGTGATCATACTCAAAATGAGAAATAGACATCTTTCATCATCCTTTCATAAATGTAAAAATTTATTCCTTGCTACCTCTTTAAGCTTGATAAATTTTCTTTCAAATTAAACCCTAATTAAGGATCACTTTTTGTACTTGGAGGGTAAAAAGATTACATTTAAAGGTTAAAACGATGATGTCCAAATAAAATTTCATGTATTCGAGCGAAGGCCCATTATAAAAGTTTTCAAAAGTTTTGAATTCACTCAATGAAAGAATGCAAAAGAAAAAGGTGAAAAACAAGAGAAAAAAATAAAATAATGAAGAAAAATGAAAAAAAAAAGAAAAAAAAATGAAAGGGAATATACGTCAAAGTGAATCCTTCAAATGAAAGAATGATCATTGGTTTTAATTACCCTTAAACACTTGTTTTAGGCCTGTCTATCCTTTTTTATGAAAATCCAAAACCTTGGCTTGTGTTACTTTTTATGAAAAGTCCATTTAGATCAAACATTAAAGCTTAAAAATTAAAAAGCTTCTCTTAAAAAAAAGGCCATGAAATCCATGAAACCCATGAATCTTTTGTCCATTTTTATTACTTAATTTTTAGATTGGATCATTATCTTATTTTAAAATAAGTTTGAATTCTTAAGTGTATGATGTAAAAAAAGAAAAAAATAAAAAATAAAAAAATAATGAATGTGTCTTTAGGGTGAAAACCCTACAAAAGGTAGTTAGAGCAACTTTGAAAGCCACTCCTAATACTAAATGAGGTGGGATACTAAACAAAGATAAGTCTTATCTTTTTTAAAGATCCAAAATATCAAAGTCCTAATCGTTTGAGAAAGGTTGATTTTGAAAATCTCAGTCTTTTTTGCATTCCCAAATAACCTTTCAAAAACTCAAGTCTTTACATCTAACCTTGACATATATCAAAATGTCACATTTAGAGATTAAAGAAAGTGTTGAATATGTTTGGTTTTCAAGGAACTCATATTTTTGGAAAAACTTATGTTTCATCTAGAAGCCTGCATGAAAAAAATGTATGCCTCTTTTATCCTCTTTAGGTAGAGAAAACCTTTTGAATGAATAGAAACCTTTGTATGCTAAACCATTCAATCCATTTAGAAAGAAAATTTTCACCTCCTTCATTTCTGATACAGATCATTGATTCCTAAGAAAAGTTCAAGTCTAGTTTTTTTTTTGCCTTAATGAAAATTTAAACTTAGTCTAGCTGGCACCAAACGAAATTTAAGCCTAGTCTAATTGAAATTTAAGCCTAGTCTAGTTGGCACCTAGTGAAATTTAAACTTAGTTTAATTGGCACCTGTGAAAATATAAGTTCAGTTTAGCTGGCACTCTTGAGAAGTTTTAAGCCTAGTTTAGATGACACCCAATGAAATATAAACCCAGTTTAATTGGGACCCAACAAAAATTTAAACCTAATTTAGCTGGTACCAATGAAAAATTTTAAACTTAGTTTAGCTAACACCTAATGAAATTTAAGCCCTAGTGTAGCTGGCATCCAATGAAATTTAAATCAAGTTTAGCTAGCACCTATGAAAATTTAATCCCAGTCTAACTAGCACGCAATAATTTAGCTGGCTTTCAATGAAAATTTAAGCCCAGTCTAGCTGGCACCCAATGAAATTTAAATCAAATTTAGCTAGCACCTATGAAAATTTAATCCCAGTCTAACTAGCACGCAATAATTTAGCTGGCTTTCAATGAAAATTTAAGCCCAGTCTAGCTAGCACCCAATGAAATTTAAATCAAGTTTAGCTAGCACCTATGAAAATTTAATCCCAGTCTAACTGGCACCCCATAAAGTTTTAAGCCCATTTTAACTAGCACTTTGAAAAGATTTTAGCCCAGTTTAATTGGTACCCTATGAAAATTTAAGCCCAGTCTAGTTGGCACATAATAAAGTTTTAAGTTTAGTTTAGCTAGCACTCTTGAAAAGATTTAAGCCTAGTTTAGCTAGCACCTAACGAAGTTTTAAGCCTAGTTTAGTTGGTACTCAATGAAAATTTAAGCTTAGATTAGCTGGCACCCAATAAAGTTTTAAGCTCAATTTAGCTAGCATTTAATGAAAATTTAAGCCTAGCTTAGCTAGCACCCAAAATTAATGCCCAGTTTAGCTAGCACCCAGAATTTAAACCCAATTTAATTGACATGAAAGTCTAGATTAGTTGGCACATAAATCTAGATTAGTGGTCACCCCATTCAATTTGCAGTTTAGTTTGGGTCACTTCATTCGACCTACGATTTAATCCCAACCATTCTTATCTTTCGACTCACAGTTTAATCTTAGTCGTTATAAAAAAAAACAGAAAAAAAAAGCAAAAACAAAACAAAAAAAAATTTCTTAGGAAGTAGTATCCAGACAAAATTATTTTCTATGTCTTTGAATTATTCTTGATCTTCAAAAATATACGAAGAATGGGCAACTATAGATACCTAATTTTTTTGAGATATTTCATCTTTTGAATTCGAGCTTATTTTTGTAATTAGGCCTTGATTATTAATTTTTCAAGTCCATTAACGGTCCATTTTTAAATGCTCAAGGGTGAGGCCTAATGTGAGCCCCATGGTGAGGCTCTTTGCATTGGTTCAAATGAACGCTCAATTGGCCCGACCAAGGGCCCAATAAAGGCCCATTATTAAAAGCCCATTGTTGGCCATTAAACAATAATAAAAATAAAATAATAATATTAAGGAAAATATAAAATATAAAAGATAAAGTATATATAAAAATTCTAAAATTTTATAAAATAAATAAAATATAAAATAATAAAAATATATTAAAATATATATAATACAAAAATAAAAAGCTAAAAAATAATAAAATAATAAAAAGTTTGGCCCAAAATAAAGTCCAAAAAAAAAAGTGAAAAAGCCTAGATAAAATAAGCCTAAAAAAAAAAAAGCTAAAACTAAAAAGGGCCCAAAATGGTAAAACAAAAAATAAAGAAAACATGCATGAAAATGGCCCACTCACACGCATGCAGTAAAGGTGGCCGATTAATGTAACAAAAGCAAGCATGGGATGCATAAGGCTTAAGGCCACGTGAAGAAGTTAAAAAAAAAAAAAAAAACTGAAGCTGATGGTGCATGGAAAACGTGGGGCGTAAGAGGACGGCAAGCAGAAAAAGGGAGGACGTGAAGATGGCTGCTGCAAAAAGAAACGGAAAGGGGCACGATTTCAAGACTGTCGTGGGTGCATGAGCGGAAGCGAAAAACTGAATAGAAGGATAGGCAGAGGAAAAGAAAAATCAGAAAAAAGAAAACGCAAAAGAATGGCAGAGAAGAAAAGGAAATCGTGAAGGCAACAAGAAACCGAAGCAGAAGGCAGAAACTTATAGCGGCGACAAAAATGGAAAAAAAAGAGAGAAGAGGAGACAGGAGTGGGTGATGGTTCAGGGGGATAAGAAACTGAGGACAAAATGCGGAAAAAGAACTAGGCAGTAGCAAAAAAAAAACTGGTAGCAGCATTGAAGGAAGAAGACTACTGAAAGAGGGAGGCAACCGGCAGCAGAAAAAAAAAAAAGCGCAAAGAAAGGGAGAGCATTCGGGCAATAGCCATTCAACTAAGGGAAAGGAAGAAACGAAAGAACAGAAACCACAAGAAAAGAAAAACAGAATAGAAGTCAAAAGCGGGACAGCAAAAAATGCACAGAGGAGAAAAGGGAAAACTGCAGCAGAAACGGCAGAAGGTCCAGCAAAAAAAAAAAAAAACTGAAACGGAAGGAAAAATGAGGAAGGTGGGCATGCAAAAACTGAACCAAACAGGAAAGACCATGAAGGAGAGAAGCTGGGCGTGAAACTGGGAAGCAAATACAAAGCTTGTAAAAGAGAGGTGACGAAAAGAAAAATAAGAAAACAGGAAAAAGAGGTAGCATTTTTACCTTTCCCGGCTAGTTTATATGCATGGTGTGAATGAATTAGTTTTCATGCAGGACTTAGGTTGCAAAAAAAAATTTTGTTCATGCTTTCTATACGAAGGCGGCATGCATGAAATAGTTCTTTAAAGGAAACAATACATGAATTTGGCTTGTTAAGTTAACAGGTGAGTGTTTTTTATAGATAAAAAACACTGAAAGGAGATTTTTGTTTTTTAGGTGTTGTTTTATTTCTGGGTTGCTGTTTTTAGATTAGCTTAAGCTTCCACACAATAAAATGTTCTATTCTTTGTATAAAAAAAAGGAAGGAAACATTAAAGCAATATAAACTTTAAGGTAACCAACAAATAGTTGGTTCAATCGGTTAGGCTTGTCCTCATTGATGAAGAGGTCTTGGATTTGAGTCCTACCTGTGGCCACTTGTTGAGGTCATCTCGAATGCACAACCTGTAGCTACCTGTCTTAGGCTGTTAGGTACGGCACATCTAACCTTAACCTAGGGGACTGAGCAGCTTATCTACCCTGGATTTTTCTTAAATATATATATATATATATATAAACTTTAAGGTAGGGATTGGAATGGGTTTTGTTTCATTTCTGGGTTGTTATTTTCGGTTCAGCCTGTACTTTGTTACTCTTAAATATTTTATCTTCATATAAAAAATAAAAAAGAAAGAAGGAAACATGCCTCATTACCGGTCTAAATCATTATCCATTAGCCTTCATTACTTGCCAGCATCTTAATTTTGTAGCCACAAGGAGATGATGATTGCTATTTGTGGGTCTTCGTAGTTACTATTTTGTCAATTAGTAATGGAAGAAATGGCATGAACGAGTAAATAGATGTTAGGGTGGACCTTTAAATTGACCACTCAGGGTGTCATAGAAAAATACTTCAATAAAATGATAAATTGCCATATTGATTTCAGAAGGTTTAATGGGAGGACTTACATTTTTTTATAAATAAATAAGTAGTAGTAGTAGTAGTAATAATAATAACGAAAATTTTAAATCCTTGCCTAGATGTTGAAAGGATTCAAAATTGAGTTTTAAAAATAATAATTTTATCTAGATGTTGAAAAATTATTAAGTAATAAAAATAAATGGGTTCCAAATAGGTATTTGAGGAAGATGGGTTTTTGAGAAAAATTTTAAACAAAAAATTATAACAAAAATTGCAAAAGCTGAAGGAATAGTAGAGTGAAGTAAAAGCTAAAGTAAATAACAAAGGCATAGTAGAAAAAGGGTGCCAAAAGACAAAGCTCGAATAGTAAAAACTGGAGGAAAGGGAAAGTAAATTGTAGTTAGCCTAGAATGAGAAATAGTTGATTAATGAAGCTAAAGCTAAAGTTGGGGAATTGATATGCTAAGTTTGGGTATAATTTTAGTGGAGTTTGTAAGACAAACGCCCATAAATCTGACAAACAGAGGCGTTTTCAACAAACAAATGCCACTAAATTTTAATGTTATGAGTTAGAAGGAGTTTTAAAAAATTACATAAAAATGATTCCAAAGTTTAAGACAAGGGAATGAATATAAAAATTAATCAGTGAAGGCATTTTTTTGCTAAAAACGCCTTTAATAATCATCTTATATTTTGATGAAGAGATTATTGAAGGCATTTTTTACTAAAAATGCCTTCAATAATCCCCTTCATTTTTATTAGGATATTATTCAAGGCATTGTCTACTAAAAACATCTTCAATAATCTCATTAAATTTTGATGAGGGGATTATTGAACTCATTTTTTACTAAAAACGCCTGTAATAATCCTATTCAATTTTTTAAAGAAAACTATTGAAGGTGTTTTTACAGAAAATACCTTCAACAATCTCTTCTATTTTTATCAAGAGATTACTGAAGGTGATTATTGAAGTCTTTTTTAGTCAAAATAGGGGAATGAATATAAAAAATGATCAGTGAAGGCGTTTTACCAAAAAAAATGCCTTTAATTTTTTGTAATGGAATATTCAAGGCATTTCTAGGAAAAAATACCTCGAGTAATCCCAAATAAAAAAATTATGATTTATTGAAAGTGTTTTTTTTACAAAAAACACCTTGAATAATCCTCTCTAAAAAATTGGATGAGATTATTGAAGGCATTTTGGCATAAAATGTCTTGAATTTTTTGTAAAAATATTCATGGTGTTTTTGGTAGAAAACACCTTCAATTTTTTGTAATGGAATATTCAAGATGTTTCTAGGCAAAAACGCCTTAACTAATCCAAATTAAAAAAAAAAAGTAGTTTATTGAAGTTATTTTTTTTTCAATAATCCTTTCTAAAAAATTGGATGGGATTATTAAAGGCGTTTTTGATAGAAAAATGCCTTAAATAATCTTCTGATAAAAATGGAGGGGATTATTGAAGGTGTTATCTATAAAAAAACGCCTTCAATAAATTTTTTTTTTAAATTCGAAGGGATTATTGAAGGCATTCTTTACTAATCTCCTCATCAAAATTTGAGGGGATTATTGAAGATGTTTTTGGTAGAAAAACACCTTTACTGATCATTTTTTATATTCATTCCCGTTGTTTTGAACTTCAGAATCTCAAACTACTATTATAGAAAATGATTAAAAGATGCATTGCAACCAAACCAAAACCCCTAAACCTTTTTAGTTCGCCTTTTGATTTTTTTATCTCTCTCCTCATACTGACCTTTAACAACTCAACATTGTGCACCTCTCTATTTATTGATATATCCTTATTTCATTTGTTTTTTGTATTATTTATATTTTTTATATATGAATTTTTTTTGTTCTTTACTATTTACATCTGCATATATATTTTTATTCATTCTACCATAACCTTAGTCATCTAAGCACCTGTCATTGCATGTATGGTGTTTCTATGTAGCTTGGTTTAAATATTATAGTTTGCTAAATGGTATTGTATGATATTGGTTTGCTGAATGGTGTTTCTATAGTATGCTGTTGGTTGTATTTTATTATGTACTATATGAAATTTAGAGAGGCAATTTTGTGTATTTCATTTAATTATGATCAAAATCGCAAGTATTATGGAATCCGAACAACATACTTATCCTGCTACTGAACATAAAAACACATTTGTAGGCTAAAAAAGAAAAAGAAGGGAATGAAATAAATAAATTCAAGTGACTGACATGAAAATTCATGTTGACTTCAATCACAATGGGCAACCTGTGTCTGTTGGAGTTGCCAAGTTAGCAACTCATATTAGAATGGTAGTCCGTAGTAGCATTTCCATTACATACCATAATTGGTGACGAGTTCCTGATGATCTAAAGGATCGTATAGGAGTTAGTTGTGGTATGTTTGTTTAACAATTTCATAAAATTTGTTAAATGATCATTTAATTGAAATTCAATGTGTTCAGACTAATTGTGTACAATTTTTTAGGAATGGTTTGACGTCTCAATTGAGTGTAAAAAACTTGTGTTGCAATTGACTGAGAAAGCATTCAGAGACTTTAAAAGTAGATTGATAACCCAATATATTTTATCGTTCGCTGATCAGGGTGTTGTATTGGCTGTTCCACCTACGTCATATGCAAATGTTATAAGTTATGATAATTTGATGAATTTTGTTCAAGAAGATTTCTCGATACGCATACTCATTACAAAATATTGTTTATAAGATTTTATGTAATATATTCGATATCTTAATATGTGATTGACATAATTTCTTTCTTTTCTAGAAAATCAAAGAACAACAAAAGAACATTCAGGCCAAACAAGTATATCACCAATGGACATCGAGAAAGGGTTATGCAAATGTCAAGTATGAGCTTGTAAGTATCGACACAATTATTTTATACTCATAAATGAATATTTATGAACATTTATTTAAAAGATTTTGATTCTTATATTACGATAATTTATTAGGAATCAGCCAGCTCTGGCATCGAAGTTTCTAGATGAAATGTTTGGAAATAAGGATATTTACGAAAGAATGGATCGTTTACAGATGAAGCAACCTAAGAAATGACTAAAAAGATTGTATGTATAATTGTTCATTATATCACATATGATTGGCTTTGTGCTTGTATGCATGACTTTATACTTGTATAGATTTGTTGTTAAAGCCCATCTTATTGTTGTCTTTCAAGATGATTATGAGACTAAATTTAAATATGGTGAACTGGTAACCCACAATGGTGAAGATCCTGTGTCTTTAGCATTAAGAGCAAAAGAAAGACATGGTCAAGTTCGTATGGTTGGTAAATTTGTGCTGCCTTCAAAGTTTTTAGTAATCAATACAAACCCCTCAAATGATGAATGCACAATATGAAGCAATCATTGAGCAACAACAACAAAGACTTGATGACTAAAAGCAATGCCTAAATAAGTAACAGCAATGACTCGTAGATTTGGAGGTGATGTTGGCAGCAATGTAGCCTAACATGCCTATAGGCCAGTCAGATAACATCATCCACCTAGGACAAGTTTCCATTACAAGTTAGGCAAGAAACCTAATCTTCAGTACTAGCCATGAAGTATGATTTTGTTTATCCACTTAATATATATTTGTTTATTATATTTATTGAAATGGTTTTAATACTTATATTTCATTATATAATGTAGCATAAAGTTGGAACTCAGAGTATGATCCTTGCTTAGGCTACCATTGATGAGTTATCTAATTATTCAATTGATCATTTATCTATAGAAAATTGCATTAACGTTGAGTTTGAGGATGGGTTATTTGATCAACCATCAATTTTTTACATTGGTAAGGATAAGGTTAAGGAATTTTGTAACGTGGATGAAATATCAGTTGTTGATATTGTTACTTATATAAGATTAGCTTATAAATATAAATATGCAAAGTTAATATGTATTAATCTATATTATGATGTATTACTAACTAGTATTATTGATTGTTATCATGCAGCTTCCTATATAGAGAGGTCAAGGCGAGATAAATGACCTATAGATTTAGATTCATTGACTCAAATTTCATTAGTGAGCAAAGTAGCATGGTCATTTTTCGTGCTCATCATGTGATTCAATGCATGAAAAAATGGGTTGATTATTATTTGCTTCCGTATAATGCTATGTAAATTATATTCATACAAATGATTATTCAAACCTTACCCGAATCTGAGATGATGCCTAATCTGAGTATATCATTCTTATTATTTTGTAGTCATCATTGGCAGCTTATTGTGATTGATACCAATTCTTTTATGCCATACTTATTTAATTCCACTCAACCAATAGCAATGCCTAACCTTGATATTAAAAATTTTATAAAGAGGTATTACATGTTATTATATTGTCTTCTGTTTTTTCATAATTACTTTTATTTTTGTATTAAGTAATTTTTTTCTTTTCAATTTATTGTAATATCTGCATTTGATAAGAAAGTAAAGTTTGGGTGTCATTACAGGTAAATGTGAAATTTATTCTTTTATCCTGAATTTGTTTAGATAAATATTTTCTAAACCCACTAAATTTATTTTTCAGGTATCTCATCAACTAGGATTTACTGAATGTGGATATTATGTCTTTCATTTTATGAGGGAGATAGTTTTATATGATTTTATAACCACACCATTCAAGGTTAGTATTAATTTCATAAAATCATCATAACTTCCAAAAAAAAAAAGCTAAACTATGTTCTCGTTTATTAACATTTACTTCTAATTTTTTTTAATAAGAGAGTAAAGAAAGCTTCATGATAGACGAACTTGATGAAGTCCATAAAAAGTGGTGTGAGTATGTATTATCATTTGCTAGACCTTGAGGTTGGAGATTGTTGGTTGGGTGTAAATATATGAATTTCATTTGTTATAATGTTTTTAACATGCCATGTTGAATGGATAATTTAAGTTTCTAGATTGGGGTATTAGTTTAATATTATTGGTAGATACTTGTTTTATATCAATTGGCAGCTTATATGAATATACATGTATTTAGTATGATTTTTTGAAAAAATATATTTATATGGCAACGTTATCAGTTTTAAATTCAAATCTGTAGTCAATTTATTGAAATACTACAATGTTCATAATGCAAATTCCAAAATATAATTCATAGTTTCACATATATAAACCAAATGTTTTCTGGACATAAACCTACAACTAACTTCAAATGTTTTCTGGGCATAAACCTAAAACTAACTTCACATATATAATTAAACCAAATGTTTTTTTATGGGATTACTGAAGGCATTTTTAGCTAAAAAGTGCCTTGAATAATCTCTTACAAAATGTTGAATGGGGTTATTGAAGGTGTTTCTAACTAAAAACACCTTCAATAATCCCCTCCAAAATTTTTTGTATCAATTATTGAAGGTGATTTTGACCAAAAATGCCTTCAATAATCTCTTATAAAAATTTATTGAGTGGATTATTGAAGGTGTTTTTTGCCAAAAACACCTTCAATAATCCCTTCCAAAATTTTCAGAAGATTATTGAAGGCATTTTTAGACAAAACCACCTTTAATAATCCTCCCAAAATTTTTTGTAAGGATTATTGAAGATGTTTTTGGCCAAAAACACCTTCAATATTCTCTGTCCATAATTTTTTGATGGATTATTGAGAGCGTTTTTTGTCATAAAACACCTTGAATAACCTCATTCAATTTTTTTAAGGGATTATTCAAGGCGTTTTCTGGCCAAAAATGACTTCAACAATCCCTTCCCATTGTTTCGAGAGGAGTATTGAAGGTGTTTTTGACCAAAAATACCTGGAATAATCCCTTGAAAAACCTAAAAAATGCTAAAGGAAGGGATCGAACCAACATCCTTATAGTTAAGGACTGTATGATCTAATTGACAAAGCTACTCTAATTTTTAGAATTGAATAGTTTTATTTAAGAGGTGATTTATTGAAGGTATTTTTTTACCAAAAACACATTTAATAATCCTCTCCAATTTTTTAAAAGAATTATTGAAGATGTTTTTGATAGAAAACGCGTTCAATAATCACCTTCATTTTTTATGAGGGGATTATTCAAGGCATTACCAAAATGCCTTCAGTAATCACTCCAATTTTTAAGAGAGGATTATTCAAGTTGTTTTAGTTGATAAACACTACTAATTTTTTTTTAGTAGCATTTATAAGTACAAATGTCGCTATTTGAATATTTAGTAGTGTTTTGATAAAAAAATGCCTTCAGTTTTATAAAAACACAGAAGCTAGATAAACCGCTGCTACAAAACTGTCACTAATCTTTCATTTTCTTATAGTAATTGAGAGTTGTCCCCACTTAGGGACAACTTTTATTATATGTTATTGATTAATTTATATGTGGAGAATGTATTCGTAGCCTCACAACATCCATCCAAATACAATATCAATTAATTTTATATTATTTTAAAAGGGTCCTAACTAAATGATATTTTATTCTTAATTAAATTTCATTAGTTACAATATTAAAAAGTTTTTAGGTTTTCTCCAATATTAGGATAAAATTTTTAGAAAATTATTTCATCTCAAAAGTATAAAAAATCCATTTGTTCCTTTAAAGATGCTCTATTATAAGATTAATTTAATATTTTATGAAAAAATTTTATTTAGATTAATTTAATATTTTATGGAAAAACTTTTATTTATTTTTATTTTGAATTTACCAACATTTATTTTTTACTAAATAATTTATTAAAATATAAATAAAATATTTATTGAAATATTTCCAAAATCTTTCTAACTCTTTTGGCAACAATTTTGTTTTAATTTCATCATTAGAACAATTTTCATTCCTTTTTAAAAATTTATAAAATTTACATAATACAAATAAATAAAAATTATTAAAAAATTATAAATTATTTATTTAACCCATATTTTTGTTTTTTTATATTCTTATCTAATTAAAATATGTTCTTAATATAAAATTTAAATATTTATGTAGATAAATAAATAAATAAGAAACTCAATAAATAACAAAAAATAAAACAAAGAAAAATAATCACTTATTAACAAAAAATAAAACAAAAAATGTTAAAGAAAAAATGAGTCGGCAACTTTTAATATATTATAAATACAAATTTATCCTAAAATATAAGTATTAGCTCCAAAAGTATCATTCAAATCATTTTTTAAGACAATTGATATGGCTATAAAATTATAAGTAAGGATAGTTTTAATTGTTTATATAAATTTCCTTTGTAGTAAATACCTTTTTTTATGATAATGGTGACCATTTATTAGTTTGGTTCCATTAGTTTAATTTGTAATTCATCTATCTCATGCCATAAGAGTTCATCGTGAAAGAATGAGTTGAAATCTCTCTCTCTCTCTCTCTCTCTCTCTCTCTTTATATATATATATATATAAGACTCCCAAAGAGAAAATGTTTGGTGAATCCAAGATGATTGGTCTTTTAGGTTACAAAAATTCCTTTCCTTTTTAAACCATAATAATAATAATAATTATTATTATTATTATTATTATTATTATTATTTGGATAGTTAAAAATGACCACTTCAAAAATGATAATAATAATAACAATAACAATAATACTACACCCACTCCACACTATTCACAAAAAATAATAATAAAAAAAATAAAAAAGATAGGCATTTAAAAGGCTTTATATTTATTTATTGGAAAATTCTAAATACAAAAAAAAAAAAAAAACTCTTTGCATCCCATTACTAAACACACCCAATATTTAAAATATAAATCTCTATTTTTACTCAATACACTCGATCCTAACATTTCACATTTCCCTTCATACCATTTACACGTTTCTCTCTTATTCATTCTCATAATTTTCTCTCTAATCTCAATTCAAGTTCAATCCATATTTATCCCAAAACCATCAAACAAGCTCCTAAATCACAAGTTTTTTTAGTATTCCATTTATTACAGGTAAGATTTCAAAACTGTTCTTAATTAATTTGGTTGATTTGTTAGGATTTATAATCTAGGGTTTACAAATTTTTTTCATTGAAATCACGTGTCTTAGAAGTCCATTTCTATGAGGTTTTTAAACCTTCTAGAAGCGAATTTCCATAAGCATTAAAGCCTTTTCAAAAATGGATTTTTGAAAGGTTATTAAAGCTTATGAAAATGAATGGATTTTTGAAAGCCTTTTAAAGCTTATGGAAATCCATTTTCTAAGCTTTAAACGGTTCTCGAAAATCCATTTTCAAGAAGCCTTAAAAACTTACGAAAATTTGTTTTTGTAAACTTTAAATTTAAATTTATTCTATTTGTTGTCATTAAATTATTATTTTTTATTACAGATATGGCTTGCACTCTAAGTAAAAGTGTTTAAACAAGAGATAGAGGTGTTCGTACAAGAGGTAGAGGTGATGAACCTATCGTAACTGATCTTGGTCTAAGTCAGAGGTGTTTGACTACTCTTGATAGGAAATGTTGAGTTAATGAAGATAGTGAGCTGGTTGAGGATCGAACAAGACATGATATTTTACAAGTTGAGCCTTCCACTTATGATAGGGATGGAGATGATAATGTAAAGTAGGTTTCTTAATCTTTTCCTAGAGGTCTAATTGATACATTTATCCTTAAGAGTTTTAGATCTCATGTTACATTACAGATATGGATTGACCATATAATCACTTGAATCATATAATATGATAGTGTTAGTTTATGTTTTTAAAGTGAATTGGTTGATTGTTGTTGTTGATGATATTATTTATGTTGTTGATATTATTGATGTTATTATTGATGTTATTATTGTTGTTGTTATTGTTACAAGAGTGAGATCTATTGAAATCAATGAATCATAGACCTAAATTATAGTAATGATATCTAGACAAGTTAAATAGTTGCATCCGAGCTAATGTAGTTAAGTTAAGGTCGAATTCACTTATTAACTGCACCTATCATTTAATAAATAATATGATAATGTCAGCTTTTATTGAAAAGTGATAGCTTGAGACTAACACTTTTCATTTACCATTTGGAGAGATGAGTATCATGTTGGATGATGTGTTTGTAATTCTACACATACCGATCACTGAAACGATAATTTCAATTAAATATTTGACATCAATGAGGCGAACACACTATTAATCAGGTTACTTGGAATTTTTGAGGTTGAGATAGCAACAGAGACTAATAAAGCACAGAGACCCACTATTTGATTGTAATGGCTATGGAATACTTTTAAAATTGTAACAGATACATCAAATGACCAGATAGTAGAGTATACATCTTGAGCTTTTTTACTCCATTTGCTAGGGTATACATTATTCATTAACAAGAACAAGACAAAAGTATCGGTAGCATACTTAACTCTATTAAGCAACCTTACCGCCATTGGTAGATATGCTTGAAGGATAGCTTACCTCACATATTTGTATAGGTAGCTTGGCATTACAAGTAGAGCAAATGTGTATCAAATCATTGATTATTTGACACTTCTACAAGTATGTATTTATGATTAGTTAAGACATATTATAATTATTTTATTTTTTAATTTTTTTATTAATACTCATGTATGCAATTATGTGATTAAATATTACTTATATATTTCATGTAGGCATGGATTTACAAGCACTTTCCATCACTAAGTCCAGTAGGTATATTGACATACATAGATGATCTACTATGTGTTTAATGATGGAAGGCTCATATTTAAGCTTATACGTTACAAGCCTTATGAAAGCAATTGGATGTGTTCATAGTATCTGATGATGTGTTGAGAACCATACATAAATAGATGAATGAACATCAATTGCATGATATTTAATTTTTTAATGAATGTATCAAGTGTTGGGCCATCATAGAGTCATATTATCCAAGGAGGGTTCAACGGTAATTTGGATTTGTACAGACCATTCCTCCAACCTTTTTTGCCCTATCACTAGCTAAGCAAGGTTCATCGTCCAACACATATGATGTTGCATATAGTTTTTAAACTAGTACTAAGATAGATGGGATATAAATGTTGTACTGATTGACTGTTAAGGCTGAAGATGTCAAAGACTGGAGAGTGTTCATTAGACTTTGATGCTTCATTTGCATTAATTTCATATTGTCAAATTCAAAATCCAAAACATAGATATGGATTTTAGTCTCAAGCAATTGATAGTACACCTATCAGTGATACTATAAGTCATAAACTTTATGATTTTATGGTTATTGATTACTTTGTTAATTTTAATTATATATTATCAATACTGATTACCTTATTAATATTTTGTAGTGAAGCTCAACTACTTTGTATGTTCTTGAGCAAGTTTTGTCAAGTGGACTAGAGTAGAGTGTCAATGTATGGAAAGAGATAGTTATCAAAGCACATACTATATTGTCTAGGTCATCGACACTTGCATCACCCAGGCCGCTCATGCCCGTTTAGTCCCCACCCCATGATTGCACTAAAATTTTAGCCTTTTCATGCTCATTTTTTATGCAATTTAATTCATATTTTGGCTTGTTCCTTAGGATTTTTGGCAAAATTGTTCCTAAATGCACGATTTTCTCATGTGTATGTAAAAATGGAGAAAATAAGAAATTTTGGTCAATTTAGATACATTTTGGAGGATTTTTGGTGCAAATTGTGAAAATGACCTAAAACTAGTGTCATTAAGTTAAATTGCTTTTGAAGGAGTTCTCTTGAATTTTTTTTAGCATTATTTCCAGCATTTTTCTAATAATTTTATTGTTAAATTTGCTCATGCAATACTTGAATTTTTTTTTTTTGTAGCAAAAATGAAAACATACATATATGCAAAAGGCTTAACAAGGAAAAGATAGTGCACTAGTGTTATGGAATACAACCTTAATTTGCATGAGAATTGGGCATCACATTTTGGCATTCAAAGGAAGACTTCATGAGGTGATGACTTGGCATATTGGAGAGCTTTCATTGGTCATAACTTAGACTTTTTGGATGTGGAAAAATGCATGAGGAAGGCTTGCAATTGAGGAAGAACAAAGAAGCCTACAAATAGCCATGCACCAAGTGCAGAAGCAAGGTGGAAAGAAGTCTCTAGAAGCTCACCTCATTGTCAATATTTTGGAGAGGTTTTTTGCGGCTCCATTCATCACTCACCTACCTATAACAAAGAGTGGAGCCAAGCATTTTAGGGGGACTTTAGCTTAGGATTTTGTTTTCTTGTTATTTAATTTTTGCACTTTCCTTTATTGCATTTTATTTTCTTAGCAAACAAACAGTCCTTGATCTTCATGTTTTTCTATTGATTTTGATTGAACTCTTACATTTCCTCAATAATTTTCATTGTTCTTTACAAATTTGGCAATGAAACTTGCAAATTTTATTGATTTCTAGCTGAAATCTACTGATTTTTCATTGATACTCAAATCTGTTTTTGAATCTGCCAATTCTGACCTACCTGCGGTTTTTTATGATATCTCATTCAAATCTTTTTTTTTTTTGTTCAATTTTTTTTTCATAGCTTCCTAATTCAATTAGCTACAACATATTAAAAATTTATCGTCAAACTCACACCACAGCCTTCCATATCAAGCTTGGAAAACTTGTTTGGATGCAGGTGACAAGTGCTGGTCAAATGTGATCAATCAAGTTTGACATGGAACTACTCTCTCCTTGGCAAGTTGTTTGCCTTCTTTTCATTCTCAATCCTTAGTTTACTTGTTTACTTGTTTATTCTTACTTGATTTAGTTTATTTCTTGCATTTCATTGCTGTTTGGATCATTTTCTTAGATAATGTTATGATTTTTCAAATTCTGCACCTGTTTTGAAGTTAAGCTTGTTGAGCTGATTTCTTTCTTGAATCATGCTATTTTCTTGTTGATTTAGGTAGATAACTATAGATCTAGGTTCTTATACCTTAGATAAAGTTCATTTGCTATATATAATTGTAGATGGAATTTTTGGTTAATTTTCTTATATGATGTTTTATTTTTCCAAAATTGTGTGCTGTTTAAAGTTTTAGTTCAATGAGCCAGAATTTCTTGTTTTTTATGCAATTTCTTTGTTAAATCATGTACTTGCCTTAGCTCAGTTTTAGTTCATTTTCTCTAGAAAATTTTAGGTCTAATTTTTTTCTCATTTAAATTGATAGACATTGTTGTGAACTCAATTTTAGTTCTGACTTTTTCTAGTTAATTCTTACACTTTCTTTTCAATGTTGTTCTTCAAATTAGTTTCTCACATTGCTCCTTTAATGTTCTCTTATTTTCCAATTCATTTTCCATTGATTTTGTGCAATTTAAGTCCAGATTTGTAGTTTAAAGTTTGGTTTCCAAATTCACAACTACTTTCGGTTTTTCAACCTTTTGCTTGGATTATACAATTTTCTTCCATTACTTACATTTAATTTTTGTTGTTATTTCAAAGATTTATTTTTCTTATTTCAAGATTGATTTCATGAAATTTGTTAACTAGAGTTAGGTTTGATTCTTGGAGTTAGAGTTTTCCTATTGTAGCTTTACATTTTCAGTTTAGCAAGTTTTGCAAGTTTAGTTGCATTTTGCATTTTGCATTTTCATTACTTCAATTTTACTTCAAATTTGTTTTCACCTTGATTTAGCTATTGTTTTTTATATTTTATAGCATGTATTTACTTTTTGTTCTTGTTCATTTTCATTTACTTTGTTTTATATTTTTTATGCTTTATTCACTTTTATTTTCGTAGTTAATTTTCATGCTTTTTTTTTATTAAATCAACTTTAGAAGGGTATAGGGATAATATGTACTTAGCTTAGGAATATCTTTAACTAATTCTCATGAGATCGACATCTAAACTTTTAGAGTTTCTATTATTACTTGAATAACTAGTGCGCTTGTAAGATTTCCCCAATCACCATAGCAGTGATGACATCATCGGCCTTGCCCACAGCTTTTCCCCTTACATCAACAACATATCGGCCCTGCTAAAGAGTTCTACATCGATTGCATTGATGATAGTAGAGCCTACTTGTCCATAGGGTATATATATTCAATTCAAGAGGTTCAAGAAGGAGTAAGGTATGAATATTGTGGAGTAAGGTAGTGATTTTGGAACTTTATTATTTTTATTTAGTACTGTATGTTTATAAAACATCCATTATATTATGTTGTATTTATAAAACATCCATTAGATTGCCTATTCAATATAACATATCTCATTAGATAACATGTTCAATATATATATATATATTGAACTTTAAACAAGTATTTATATTATTTTGATAAACAAGTATTGTAAATAATCAATCAATGTGTACTGTTTCTTGATTGGCCATATCAAAATTTGTATAAACAATAACTTAAAATCTTCTATGTGAGGTATAAAAAGAAGCTCTCACCTTTCAACTTAATTATAATGAATCCTATGTTAGTTGCATGAAATTAGAGGTATTAGTGAGAACGGCTTCATTAACACCTACATAAAATAGAAATGATAAGTATAATGTCATTATCAATAATGTAAACATAAATATCAACATTAATTAGTAGTACCTACACAAAATGACAATCATTAACAAATCCAATCGTAATGATTTTGTGCTCCAATGATATAGGTGGCAATATAATGTCATTATCAATAATATAAACATAAATATCAACACTAATTAGCAATACTTGCACAAAATAACAATAATTAACAAATCCAATTATAATGACTTTATGCTCAAATGGTATAGGTGGTACAAATCTAATAAGGAGATATTCGGGTACTATCTCAAACTGATATGGACTAGCACAATGTTATATTGTGAGGGAATCAAATGACCTATATTAGGTAAGGTTTCCACTTTTCGTATGAGATAGAAGTGTTGAAACACGATAAGGTTTTTAGCAATTCCTCAACACACTTCATGGATCCATAAAAATCACATGTTCACCACGAAACCAATTAAGTTCTTCTATTAAATCTTGTCACACCTATACCTAATAATCTAATCCCAATATAAGTAACCTAGTAATAAATGAAAACCATAATGTTCATCTGCCTTAACATCAATGGTGCTTTATGTATAAAGATGTAACTCCACTGCTAAACTATCCAAATATCACATTTTTCATTTACCATGGGGACATTGAATAGAAAGTTTAGCGATAAGTGTTGTCATTTTCACTAAGTTTGTATTGGTTGGTGGTGATGTATTATTTTAAGCAAGTAACACAATCTCATAATGTGAAGGTCATGTCATATAGAGGTATCTACTTTTATAGCTCTATGGCTTTTTGTCTTAGCCATCTCTAATAGTAGAATCAAGATAGTTGTCGACGGGTAACTAAGTTCTCGAAACTTTCTTTTTATGGCTAATTTACCAAACTCATCTCATTTGTTGAAATGTTTTATGATTCGGTCAACCTCAAACACAATAATCAACACTTCAGAAATAACATTAACTTGACTCTTCTTTAAATCTACTTCTTTCAATGAGGATGCATTTTAAATAAAGAAATTAGACTTCTCACCCCTATATGCTCTATAATTTTATAAGCATAAAGTAATCCATGTGTGCTTTTAATCATGCAACCATAAACATTTTCATCAATCTCGACATGATTAGCATGTTTGGCCTTGTTGGCCTTAAATTGATTAAGAGTTTTGATTTGACAATTGCCTAACTTGAATCAATCTCTTCTAAACTTAAATTGAATATTTTTCCACCCTTCTATCTTGCCAAAATTCATTTGAGAACCAAAACAAGTCAAATTCTCAAAACAAAACCTGATTAGTGTATGTTTTGATAGAAAGGATCGATCCCCTAAGGGAAAGGATCATTTCCTTCCTTACCAGATCAATCTCTTGGCAAAAGGGATCGATCCTATTTTCTTCCAGAAGTAAACTTTGTGACATTTTGGCAAAAACCAATTGAACCCCTCCCTATAGGGATCGATTGGTTACGGTTTCAAGCTGACCTGATCGATCCCCTCCTTAAAGGGATCGATCATTTTTTCATATAGAATGATCTCCTCACTCAATTTTCTAGAAAAGAGGTCAATCCCCCCACATAGGGGATCGAACCCTCTATTAAAGGGATTGATCGGTTTTGAAACAAAATGGTTTTCTCGATTGAAAATGTGTAAAAGGGATCGATCCCCTATATAGGGATCGATCACCTAAAGAACAAATTGATCAGGTGATTTACCTAATCGATTGGGTAAGACATTTCAAGCACGATTTGGACTTTTTTAAAGCTGACCCAATCGATCCACTAAAGGAGGGGATCAATCTCTTGAGCCTCAGAAACTCCCAACGACTATATTTTGTCTAAAATTTTTGCAGGTCAAAGGCTCTCAACTTCTTCCTACCTATAAATGAAGCCTTCCACTATAGAACAAGGGTAAGAAGAGCCAAGAGAACTTATTGCTATTCACCAACCAATCTGCTCAAGCATTCAAAACTGTTCAAAGAGAGAAAAAGTGCAGAAACTTCTACCCACATCAATTTTTCTCTATTTCCTTGTCTATACTATTGTGTACTTCAAATTAGCAAACACCCAATCTTTAAGAGGTTTTTAAAGTTTGCAAAACACTTCAAAAATCTTGTATTGTGAGTTTGTAAGCTTAAAGGGGAGGATAAACCTTACGAGTGTGTAATGTTGATTTTGTAAAGCTTTGAGAAGCTTGGTTGTAATCTTCAACACATAGTGGATTGAACTCCTTGGCAATAGAGGCTAAGGGAAATGACGTAGGTACCTAAAGAAAAGACCGAACCTCTATAAATCTTGGTATCAAATTCTTTATCCATATCTCTTATTTACTTTCAATTATTATGTTTATTTGCTTAGATAATTTATTTAGCTGAATTTGTGCTTATTGAATATTGTTTTTGAAAATTTTATTTTAACCAATTCACCCCTCCTTGGTTTATTCCAAGTCTTTGAGCTAACAATTGGTATCAGATCTACTACACTTTTTCAACCCAAGAGTGATCCTGAAAATGGCTCAAAGAAATATGGTAATCAATGTGGAAGAACCATCCTCAAGCTACAACGACTATAGTGGCCAACAAGAGGTGTGTCTCATGGCAAATGAAACAGTTGCAACATCTCTTGGAAGTGAAAGGCATTCAATTGAAGACCTCCTCACTTTGTTGGTGACAACTACTCATATTGGAAGACTAGGATGAGGTTGTTCATTCAAGCTAATGATTATAAAGTTTGGAAGGTCATTGTAAATGGTCCTCAAATTCCAATGAAGATGGTAGATGGTAGGGAGGTAATCAAGCTAAAGAGTGAATGGGATGTCAATGATATGAAGATGGTTCAACTCAATGCCAAAGCAATGCAACACTCTTTTGTGCATTGGGGCCAAGTGAGTACAATAGAGTTTCGTTGTGTGAAAATGCAAAAGAAATTTAGGATAACTTGGCAGTCACTCATGAAGGTACAAATCAAGTGAAGGAGATAAAAATAATCATGCTCACTCATGATTATGAGTTATTCAAGATGAAACCAGATGAAACCATTAGTAAGATGTCAAACCACTTCATCGACATCATTAATGGTTTAAAAGCTCTTAGGAAGACTTACTCAAATGTGGAGATGGTGAAAAAAATTCTCAATAGTTTACCAAAGAGCTGGGAAGCCAAAGTGATAGCCATTGAAGAGTCCAAAGATCTTCACACACTCTCTTTAGATGAACTAATGGGTTATCTCCTCACCTATGAAATAAAGATCAAAAGGGGACAAGAACTAATCAAGAAAGGTGGCATTTCTCTCAAATCTACCTTTCATGAAGATGAAAAAAATTTAGATAAGAGGAGGATAATGAAGATGAAGAGATGGCCATGTTTGCAAAGAGATTCAAGAAGTTTATAAGGATGAATAAGTTCACAAGTAGAAAAAGACCATAAAGGGAAATGACTAAAAGAGAATCAAGTAGAAGAGAAAGAGATCAAATTATTTGCTATGAATGCAACAAATTGAATCATATTAAATTTGATTGTCCTTTGTGGAAGAAGCAAAACATGATAAAGCCAAAGAAGAAAGTAATGGTAGCAACATGGAGTGATAGTGACTTCTCTAATAATGAATCAAATGAGAAGGAAGTAGCCAATCTATGTCTCATGACTCTTGATGAGCCCAAGGTAACCTCTAATCCATGTGATTTAAATTCATAGACATTTGATGAACTACAAGATGCCTATGATGAATTAGCTATAGAATTTGAGAACATGAGCATGAAATATAAGAAAATGGTCTCTAAGTTGAAACTAGAAAATGAATCCTTGACTAAAGCAAAAAAAGACTTAGAAAAGGAAGTTGAGCTCTTAAAGTTGAATGTTAATGACTTGACTAAGAAAAATGAAAATTTGCATAATTCATTTTCTAGATTTTATAAAGGACATCAAAAGCTCAATGACATGCTTGAAACACAAAGGGCATTCTTTGATAAAGATGGATTAGGCTATAATGGTGGCAACAAAGAGACTCATTTAAAGAATTTCCCTGTTAAGCCAAATGATTCATCTAGCATATATGCACATTGTCATAAATTGGGTCATTCCATACAATATTATTCCTTGAAGAAAGTCACCTATAGAGGTAAGCTCATTAAGAGAGTTTGGATTCCAAAGGGAGTTAACACATCTCAAGATGAGATTACTAAAATGAAGTAGATTCCAAAAGGCACAAGAATTGTTAGTGCTAACATTCAAGGACCCAAGAAAATTTGGTACCCAAAACAAAAATTTAATTGTGTTTTTTTAGGTGGATGAGCATTGCTACAAAGCCAATTTGAAGCAAGAACAATTTATGGTACGTTGATAGTGGATGCTCAAAACACATGATTGGAGATAAAACTCTTTTTAAGGACTTGAAAGCTAAAAGTGGATGAGATGTTACACTTGGTGACAACTCTAAAGGCCAAATTGAAGGGATTGGCTCCATTGATAACAATTCCTCTACTACTATTGAAAATGTTTTACTTGTAAAAAGACTCAAGCATAACTTACTTAGTATTAGTCAATTATGTGATAAAGGACTTGGAGTTGTGTTTGAATCCATATGCTATCAAGTGATTGTTATCAAAACTAACAAACTTGTTTTTGTTGGACATCGTCAAGGAAATATGTATGTAGTGCATTTAGATGACCTATCTTCTAAAAATGTTTGTTTTATGGCTAAAAAAGAAAATGATAGTTAGATTTGGCATAGAAGGCTTGGACATATAAGCATGCATGTAATTTTAAAACTTTCTCAAAATGATTTGGTTGTTGGTTTGCCAAAGTTGAAATATGAAAATGACAAGGTTTGTGATACATGTGCTCAAGGAAAACATCGAAAATTTTCTTTCAAATCTAAGAATTGCATCTCAACTACTAGACCTCTTCAACTACTTCATATTGATCTTTTTGGCCCTACTAGAACAATGAGTCTTAGTGGAAAACAATATGATTTTGTTATTGTTATTGACTTTACTAGATTCATATGGGTTCTCTTTTTGCATTCAAAGAATGAAGCTTTCAAAAAATTCATCACTTTTAGCAAACAAATACAAAATGAAAAAGGTTATTCAATTACTAGTATTAGAAGTGTTCATGGAAAAGAATTTGAAAATCTTGGCTTTAATGTATTTTATAGTGAAAATGGTATTAGCCATAATTTTTCTGCTTCTAGAACTCCTCAACAAAATAGGGTAGTAGAAAGGAGAAATAGAACTTTAAAAGAAATGGCTAAAACCATGCTTTGTGAAAATAATTTACCTAGATATTTTTAGGCGGAAGCCATAAATACTTCTTATTATATTATAAATAGAGCTATGATTAGGCCAATTTTGAAGAAAACTCTCTATGAGCTTTTTAAAGGAAAAAGGCCTAACATAAGTTATTTTCATCCTTTTAGTTGCAAATGTTTTATTTTGAACAATAGAAAAAATGATCTTGGAAAATTTGATGCAAAAAGTGATGAAGGGATTTTTCTAGGATATTCTTTGAATTCAAAAGCTTATAAAGTTTTTAATAAAAGAACATTAGTGGTTGAAAAATCTATACATGTTATTTTTGATGAATCTAACCCACCTCCGAAAAAGGTACCTCTTGATGATGATGATGTAGGTATACTTCAAGAATGGATCAATGATGCACCTCATGACATTGAGGAGAATAATCAAAATGAAGATGATGAGTTTCTAGAAGAGCCACAACACATAGAGAGAGAGCCAAATCACCATAAAAAAAAAGAGATATGTCAAAGATAATGAAATTATTAATGATCCAACTTAAAGAGTAAGAACTAGATCTTCTTATAATGTGTGTAATTATGTTACTTTTTTATCTCATATTGAACCTAAAAATATAGATGAAGCCTTAGGAGATGATCATTGGATATTGGCCATGCAAAAGGAATTGAACCAATTTGAAAAAAGCCAATCTTGTACCTAGGCCTAGTGATCATCCCACTATAGGCACCAAATGGGTTCTTAGGAATAAAATGGATGAGCATGAAAATGTTATTAGAAACAAAACTAGATTAGTAGCTCGAGGGTATAGTCAAGAAGAAGGAATTGATTATGATGAAGCCTATGCCCCGGTTGCAAGGTTAAAGGCCATTACAATGTTGCTTGCATTTGCATGTTTTAAAAATTTCAAGCTTTTTCAAATGGATGTCAAGAGTGCATTTCTAAATGGTTTTATAAATGAAGCAACCTCCCGGTTTTGAAAATCCAAAATTTCGAAATCATGTTTATAAATTGACAAAAGCTTTGTATGGTTTAAAATAAGCTCTTAAAGATTGGTATGAAATATTGTCAAAATTTTTAATTGAAAATAGTTTTAATAAAGGGAAGGTTGATACTACACTTTTTATTAAAACAAAAGGAAAAGACATTCTCATAGTGCAAGTTTATGTTGATGATATCATACTTGGTGCTACTAATGAATTTTTTTGCTAAGAATTTGCTAAGATTATGCAAGGTGAATTTGAAATAAGCATGATGGGAGAACTCACATTCTTCTTGGGACTACAAGTAAAGCAAACAAAAAATGGCACCTTCATCAACCAAGCCAAATACATCAAAGACTTGCTCATAAGGTTTGGATTGGAAAAATCAAAGCCTTGCTCAACACCTATGAGCACTTTAACAAAACTTGACAAGAATGAAAGAGGTAAATGTGTTGACTCTAAATTATATAGGTCTATGATTAGTTCATTGCTATATCTTACTGCAAGTTAACCCAATATAATGTTTAGTGTATATGTGCTAGATTTCAATCATCACCTAGAGAAACACATTTATCTGCTGTCAAAAGAATTTTTAAATACCTTAAGGATACCCCTAATTTAGGATTATGGTATCCAAAAGCTTCATCTTTTACTTTACATGCCTATTCCGATGTGAATTTTGATAGATGCAAAATTGATAGAAAAAGCACTTTTGGTACTTGTCAATTGTTTGGAAATATGCTCATATCATGATTTTCTAAAAAATAAAATAGTGTTGGTCAATCTATAACCGAAGCCAAATATGTGGTGGCCAAAAGTTGTTGTGCTCAAGTTTTGTGGATTAAGCAACAATTGGAGGATTTTAGAATAACCATGGATCATATTCCCATCAAATGTGATAATATTAGTGCCATCAATCTCACTAAAAATCCAATTCAACACTATAGAACCAAACATTTTGAAATTAGGCATCATTTTATTAGAGATCATGTTCAAAAGGGTGATATTGTGCTTGAATATGTTGATAACTTACATCAACTAGCTGATATCTTCACAAAACCTCTTGATAAGGATAGATTTTATGCAATTAGAGGTGAACTTGGTATGATGAATGCTCCTTGAAGTGAATCTCTTAATGTTATAATGAATGGTGCACTCTTGATTGATCAAATGTATATTTATCTAAATTTTTTTTAAGCTTGTGTATGATTGTATGATGCATGTTTGAATGATCATATTGCATGGTTTTTAAATATTTTAATAAAAAAAATTTTGCTACAGCAAAAACCAATCGATCCCTTTTAGAATGGATCGATTGGTTACTCACATTGTAGTCAAATTAAAGGGAAAATATAAAGGACTGATCTATCCCCCTTTCGACAGGATCAATTGGGTATGTATCTAGTAGCAAAATTAAGTTGAAAACATGCAAAACTGATCGATCCCTTTCAAAACCAATCAATCGGCTCAATGCAAAGACCATAACCGATCGATCCTTTTCAAAACCAATCAATCGACTCAATGCAAAGACCATAACCGATCGATCCCTCATCTCAACCTATCGATCGGGTCATGCTTCTTTGGCATTATGCGTGCCATTTTGGTGTGATAAAATTTGGTCCCATTTCTCCTTTCGGTCGATCATTTTAGCCTTTTTCACCTGTTCATATTCTTCCCAAACTCACTCTCTCAAAACCATAAGCTCACTCACTCATTTTTCACTCAAAATTGATCTTTCTCACTAAAATCTTTTACAAATTTCTTCATTTCAACTTGAATTCTTGCAAAATTTATCCTTAAAACCCATCAAATCATACAAAAATTGATACCTATCTTTTCTCACTCTAGAAAGTTGATCTACCACACTCACTCATCTTTTTTACATCTCCCACACATATCTTGCTCATTATCACCTACTATCACCAATTCACTCATCAATTTCACTTCAACCTACCTATTCATGGCCCCAAAAACCAAAGTGCTAGAAGGAGGAATCCCCCAAAGGAAGCTTTAAGCTCATTAATGAAGCTTTCCTTTAATCAAAATTTTAACAATCCAGATGTAAAAGAGTGGTATGAGACGTATTTTACACATAAAGAAGTGAAGCATGGAAGGGTAATTTCACTTGAATTTCTGTAATCTATAGAATTCCCTTACTTACATACTTTTGAGAAAGTTTGATGGCTACATTACTTGTGCATTGATGGTCTGTTATCTAAGAATCTAGTGAAAGTGTTTTATAGCAATGCTAGCTATGTTCAAATTGAAGGATCAAATAGGTACTATCTTGATAGATTTAGAACATATGTGATGGGAGAAGAGATATTAGTTACCAAGCAAGTGCTAGCTGAAGCTTTCATGTTAGATGATGAAGAAGAAACTAATACTAGGTGTGACATGGTGGATCTTACTCAAGACATTTTTAGAAATAACAATTTACAAGTTGCTCCCACTCAAACATCTAGACTGTCAATGCATGATAGGTTGCTATATCTCATTGTCACTCATGTGTTGGCACCTTTTGGCACTCGATACTCCACCATTAGAAAGCAAGATTATTGGTGGATGTATAAGATTAAGCATGAACAAACCAAATTTGGTGTATTTCATCTTCAATGATATGATGAGGATAGTGCAAAATAGGGATTACACCTTGGTATATGGGTTTGCCATAAGTAATCTTTTGAGGCATTTCGATGTCAATACTAGAGAAGATAAAGAAATGGTATTCAATGACCCATTTAGTGTTCTTGGGGCTCCTACTTTGCACAGCATGGGGTATGTTCAAAATACAGTAGGATTATGGGTTAAAAAGTCTGATATTAGGGTTGTACAAGTAGAGAGGGAAGAGCAAGAACCTTTAGATATGCCTGAACCTTAAGGAGAACCCTCTACCCCACCATTTAATACTCAATGAGCCTTAGAAATGCTTTTGCTTCAAATGAATGCCTGTATTCGATAGTTGGGTCTATGAACACTCGCTTGGAACATATAGAAAAAACTCAAAATGAGATGGTTGCCCAAGTTTGCCATATTAGAGCTTACATTGAGCAAATGAGGACTACACAAGAGCATATAGGGCAACATTTTCCTCACTCTCCCTATCCTCATCAATCTCTCATGCTCCACCTCCTCCTCGATGAGATCTCTTAGTGTCATCCCTCATGTTTTCCCACATATTGCTATGTTGTTAAATCTATTTTTGCATTATCGTTTGTAAACTTTGGCACTTGATATTTATATTAATGAAATTTATATTTCATTTTCATATGGCTTGTGGCATAGTGGCATGTGACATTGATGCATTTTTTGATGATTAATATAAACTTAAGTGGCCTTGAATTGATTGTTCTTTCATTTTGCTTTACTTCATCCATTTTTGCTATGACAAAAAGGGGAGAAATAACAGTATGAAAAATTACTTTGATGATCTTAATGATATTGATGGTTTTGGTGACATTGGTTCTACTCTTAGTTGCCTTAAAATTTATACTTAAATTCATGGGGGGCTATATTGTTATTCAGGGGGAGTTTGTTTTTCATAAATTCAGGGGGAGCTTGTTTTTCAAAAAGAAAAATATTTTTAAGCAAATTTTTCACTTGGTTTTATCATATCAAAAAGTGAGAGATTGTTGGCCTTGAATTGATTAAGAGTTTTGATTTGACAAAACAAAAATTTGCCTAACTTAAATCAATCTCTTTTAAGCTTAAATTGAACATTTTTTCACCCTTCTATCTTGCCAAAATTCATTTGAGAACCAAAACAAGGCAAATTCTTAGAACAAAACCTGATTAGTACATGTTTTGATAGAAAGGATCGATCCCCTAAGGGAAAGGATCGATCCCTTCCTTACCAGATCGATCCCCTAGCAAAAGGGATCAATCTTGTTTTCTTCCAGAAGCAAAATTTGTGAAGTTTTGGTAAAAACCAATCGATCCTCTCCTTGTAAGGATAAATTGTTGGGGTTTCAAGCTTACCTGATCAATCCCCTCTTTAAAGGGATTATCATTTTTTCATACAAAATGATCCCATCACTCAATTTTTTTAAAAAAGGATCGATCTCCCCCACATAGGGGATTGATCACCTAGGCAAAGGATCGATCCCTCCATTAAAAAGAATCGATCAGTTTTGAAACAGAATTGTTTTCTCGATTGAAAATGTGCAAAAGGGATCGAACCCCCCACATAAGGGATCGATCACCTAAAGAATAGATTATCTAGGTGATTTACCTGATCGATTGGGTAAGACATTTCAAGCATGATTTTGGCTCTTTTAAAGCTGACCCAATCGATCCCTTAAAGAAGGGGATCGATCCTTTGAGTCCTAGAAACTCCCAACGACTATATTTTGTCTGAAACTTTTGTAGGTTTAAGGCATTAAATGCAATACAACAACTCTCAACTTCTTTCTACCTATAAATGAAGCTTTCCACTACAAAATAAGGGTAAGAAGAGCTAAAAGAACTTATTACTATTCATCGACCAATTTGCTCAAGCATTCAAAGCTATTCAAATAGAGAAAAAGTGCAAAAACTTCTACCCATATCAGTTTTTCTCTATTTCCTTGTCTATACTATTGTGTTATTCAAATTAGCAAACACCTAACCTTTGAGAGGTTCTTAAAGTTTGCAAAACACTTCAAAATCTTGTATTGTGAGTTTGTAAGCTTAAGGGGAAGGATAACCTTAAGAATGTTAAGTGTTGATTTTGTAAAGCTTTGAGAAGCTTGGTTGTAATCTTCAACACATAGTGGATTGAACTCCTTGGCAAGAGAGGCTAAGGGAAATGATGTAGGTGCCTAAAGAAAGGACCGAACCTCTATAAATCTTGGTGTCAAATTCTCTATCCTTATCTCTTGTTTACTTCCAATTATTATGTTTATTTGCTTAGATAATTTGTTTAGTTGAATTTGTGCTTATTCAATATTGTTTTTGAAATTTTTATTTTAACCAATTCACCCCCCTTCTTGGATTATTCCAAGTCTTTGATCTAACAGGCCTCTATCAATATAATATTTTGTGTCCTTCTAGATACCAAACATTGCAACTTTTTAAATAATAAAGGTTTATAATTATGCTCGACAACCGTAAGACTTCCTTTAAATAAGGTTTGATGTCTATATGTTAGAGCTCAATAAGTGAGTTGATTATCTTCCATGGTGATTTAAAATCCCCTTAAGATGATCCAAGCTATCTCTTTAATTTTGCATGTGCACTCTCAACCTTAAACAAATTAATACAGGTATATTAATGTTTTGTTATGGAATCTAAACCATAAATAATCTTTAAAATACAACAAAATCATGCCCATTTATTGTAACATTACCAAAGTTTATAACTTTATTTGTTCAAGTAGTAATAAATCTGTCATTATACTTTGTTAACCATTGGTTTTTGACATACTTAATTGCACCCAAATAAGTTTGGTAATCAATTTCTAGTGAACTTAGATGCCTTTGGCCCTCATCATCGGTAGAAGACAACACAAGTACACTCTAACCTAACATGAATGCCTCCCATTTCTCCTTCTACTCAAAAAACTTCTTACAATTTGCAATCACATTTCTTAAGATATGTAATATGCACAGAGGATTTACCATGCTGGAAAACATTACCTCTATTGCATTCATCAATGCCAAATCTTTATTAGTAACAATGATAGTAGGAAATTTACTAGCAAGCATCAAAATTTTTAACTTATTTATTGGCTAACTGTATTTCTTAGAACGTTTAGCCTCCATGTATACAAATGCAACATAAAATATCATCTCAATGGAAGTCACACCAATAATTTCAAGTAATGGCAGATGGTATCGATTCATTTTATAGGTGTAATCCACAATCAAGATATTTGGGAAGACTTGCAATAAATCTACATTAATTGGATGAGCCCGTAACAAGTCTTTCACATAGTTGCTTGATTCATTGGTCATATACCATTCTAGGTATTTACAATTGGTCAACTTTTTCATGAGTTAATGCATTTGTGTTTTACCAGCTTTTTTAACATATAGATGTTCATTGTATATTGTCTTTATAATGCTGACATTCTTCTCATCATGTTATTTTATGGTCAATAGTATGTTTTGGTTCTGACCATACTGTTTGACATATTAGACATTATTATCTTTTCTTTTTTAGATAGTCAATCTACAAATGAATGTCTTCTAATTGTTTTGCTAGTAGATGATTGTAAAATCTATCAACTACTCTTACATCCCACTAATCATTCATTGCCAACTTAATTTCATGTAACTTAAATGGGTAACCACACTTTTTTATTCCCATTCTTTTACATTGCATTTCTTCTACCTTACCCTTATTCTTTTGCTGCCTGTATTTTCTAATTGTTCGCATGCCAATATTATTCTAAGTTTCCTTGGGCCTTCCAATTCAAAGTTTTTAATCACAATCACAAGACTATTATTTTTTCCAACCTGCCTAGCCCATTAAATCAAAGCTTCTCTACTGTAAAACACATGCATAACATATTTAACTTATTATATTTATACAAACTAACATTATGCCTTTCATAATGAATTCATGCAATCGTATCTAGTATCTAAATTTTTTTCTGACTGATTCCACTCTATCAGTGCAATTGTCAAATTGATCTATATATTACAATATGTTAAAAAAATTATAATAATACCGTTAGGAAATGAAAATAATAATGCTATTACTATACAATTTTTTAATGTTTACAAAAATGGATATTTGGTAATGAAAATTATTTTCATAAATGCATTTCCAAAAATGATGTTGCATTATCGAAAATGGATTTTTTGTTATACATAATAATTTTTGAAAATGCATTTTTGAAAAACATGCTACATTACCATATATGCATATCCAACAATGTAGCATTATTTTTTAAAATACATTTTTTGAGAATGATGTTGCATTACCTAAAGAAAATATGAAAAGAAAGAAGAAAAGAGGAAACATAAAAGGAAAAAATAAATGTAAATGGGTGTAAAATGTTAAAATTGTAATTTATAAGATATTTTATATATAAATATTTTTGAAAAAAAATATTAAAATGTGAAGAAAATTTTAGGTGGTGTGTTTAGAACCATCATATTTGATTTTTGAAAAGAATCATGCTATTACCAAAATGACATAAAAATGGCTATAGGATAAGAGAACATGGATCATCACCTTATACTATGCTGTTTCGATTTTGTTTGCTTCCTAATGGCACTTTCATTGTTTATGGTACTTTTTTCTCTATGAATTTCTCCTCTGAACAAATGATTTCTTCCTAATTTAACAAATATTAATCTTTTTCTTCTTGTATAGATTTCAGGTTATTAGATTTATATCTTCATTATGGTTTTATTTTAATTAATTAATATTTGTTGAATAATTCTAAGATTGGATCTACTTTTTGCAATTTAAATTTCGAAGAATTTTCAACTAAAACTTGTTCAATTATTATTGATTAAGGTTTTCTTTTTTCCTTTTTTTTAAATCGTTGAGAAAATTGCTAAAAAGAGAATACACAAGAATATATTAATAATATATGGAACCCAAATTCAAATCAAGTTGATATTCCTCTAATTATCTTCTCTTTTATAAAAAAAAAAAAAGAATATAATTTTTTATGCAAAAAATAATTGGAGAATTTTTTGGTTTTTGCTATTGAGAAAAATGGATACCCATTTTTGGCTATTATATTTGGTTGATTACAGATTCATATTTGTTGATATTGGATTTGAATCAATCAGTTTCTTCCTTTGTTGATTTTATGTTGACTTATTTGAAGTGAAGCTTTTCAAAATGTCTTTTACTAAATTTACAAGTTATATTATCTTTTGTTTGATTCTTGCAGTCTGTAGCAGATTGGATTGATGTGCTATGAAGAGATCGCTAACAATTTTTTTGCTAATAAAAGCTTTGGATTAGGCTATTTCTAGAGGAAGCCACTTTTACAAGGTTTCACTGTCTTTGGTCTTTTGTTTTATGGGGTCTTCTATTCCTTTTCAACTTGTGGCTTTGATGTTGTGATGGTTATAGAGGTAAGCTTTCAATTTAGAGTGAAGTTAAGTTAATTGTCATCTTGTCCAAAATTATTATTGTTTAGTTGGATTGTGTATACATTATTATCGTGCATCTTTGAAGCCATTCTTAAACATTTTTGGTTCATCATGTTGGATCAAATAGATTTCCAATGATTACTTTAAGATTAATCTTTGCTTGATTTGGCTATTCTCTATACTATTGTAAGTTTGTAACTATTCTTTGGATCAGCAAGGTCAGCGGTCATTTGGATCACATGCTAGTCATATGATTATTTTCTTGTGGCAAAACTCTACCATGAGTAGTTGGATTTGAGTCATCTAGAAGGCTAATGATTTCATTAAGGTTATTTAAAGGATTAGTTTTGAGTGAATGTATTTAAATCTTTACTAAATGGCAATCAAACAATTGAATTCCAAAAGTGTAAGAAAGTGATGATCATATTGTGATACAATAATGGTGATAATAGTTCAGTTAAGTGATGTTGTACCAAATATGTGAAACATCTAATCAATACGAATAAAGTGGATAAAGCTCATACTAGTTTGATTAGGGACATAAAGTAATGCAATACTTAAAGGGCCAAACAATAAGATGGAAGTAAATGTTGGCATGATGATTGCACTAAAATTTTAGCTTTTTCATTCTTATTTTTAGTGCAATTTAATTCATAATTTAGCTTGTTCCTTAGGATTTTTAGCAAAATTGCTCTTAAACGCACATTAATCTCATGTGTAGGTACAAATGGAGAAAATGAGGAATTTTAGTCAAATTGGATGCATTTTGGAGGATTTTTGGTGCAAAATTATGCAATTGGCCTAAACTAGTGTTAATATGCAACCTTGACACGTAAGAGGTTTTCTTAATTTTTCTTGCTTGATTTTTTTTGTATTATTTTCATAGTTTTTTTAATAAGATGGATGATAAAAATATTCATAGAATGTTTGGAAATTTTGTAAAAAAAAATGAAAAAAAATATATAAAGCATGCAAAAAGGATATTGGCGCATGAGAGGAGCACCAAAATTTCAAAGTGTTTCAAGTAAGTTCAAGAGCACCAATTAGAGGGGATGATGTGGCACTTTTAAGAGATTTGATTGGTCATTAAATTGACTTATTAGATCACCTATTTCGGATCAAAGAAGAGATTGCAAAGTGTTGAAGAAAAACCCAAATAGCCATGCACAAGTGCAAAAGCAAGGAGGAAAGAATTCTCTAGAAGCTTACCTCATTGTAGATATTTTAGAGAGATTTTTTGGGCTCCATTCACCACTCACCTACTTATAAATAGGAGTGGAGCTAGCCATTTTAGAGAGACTTTAGCTTAGGATTTTATTTTTCTTGTTTTTTAATTTTTGCATTTTCTTTTACTGCATTTTACTTTTTTAGCAACCGAACAACCCTTGATCTTCATGTTTTTCTATTGATTTTGATTGAACTTTTACATTTCCTCATATATTTTTTTGTGTTCTTTATGATTTTGGCAATGAAACTTGCAAATTTTATTGATTTTTAAATCAAATCTACTGATATTTCATTAATATTCAAATCTATTTTTGAATCTGCCAGTTCTAACCCACCTGTAATTTTTTGATAATATCTCATTCAAATCTTACTTGTTTTTGTTCAATTTTTTAATAGTTTCCTAATTTAATTTGCTACAAAATATTAAAAATTTAACCTCAAACTCACACCGTAACATTTCAGATCAAATTTGGAAGATTCATTTGAATACAGGCGATAGGTACAAGTGAGATGTGGTCAATCAAGTTTGGCATGGAATTGCTCTCTCCTTGGCGAGTTGTTCACCATCTTTTCACTTTAAATCCTTAGTTTTACTTTTTTACTCTTGATTCAATTTATTTCTTTACATTTCATTATTGTTTGGATCATTTTCTTCGATGATGTTCTGATTTTTTGGATCTTGCATTGTTTTTGAAATTGAATTTGTTGAGTTGATTTCTTTATTGATTTTTGCAATTTTATTGTTGATTTAGATAGTTAACTCATAGATCTAAGTTGTTCTAGCCTAGATGAAGTTCATTTCTAGTATATAATTGTAGATGAAATTTTTTCTCTTGAAATTCTTGCGTTTCCAGTACATACTAGCTACTGTTTTAGTTTTTTATACTATTTATATATTTTTCTGCATATTTTCTTCTACCATTTAATTCTTCATTTAGTCATCTACCCATCCATATGAATTTCAAATTAGGTGTAGATTCATTTGTGCAAAGTAGAAGTCTAAAACAGTGAAATCAAAATTTAGTTTCCAATTATAGTTATTCTTTGCATTTTTGGTTTGACGTTTTGCTTGGTTAAGCTTTCTTTTACATTCTGTTTAATTTTTTCCACTTTAAATCAAGTGTCCATACATGCTATTTAGGGGTTGTTTCAAAACCAGTTTATGCTTAGGAAGTTTTCATATTTAGCTTTCATTTCCATAATGTAGTTTCATGTTCACGTAAATTTTGCAATTGCAGTTTACATGCGATTTGCTTATTTTACATTTTAGTCTAGTTAGTTTGCGACTTTGCATTTTAAAACTAGTAACAATTTTTCTTTTCCATTTTCTTCCTTTTTTTTTCATGTCTTTATTTTTCAGTTAGTCTTAGTTGATTACTTGAAATTTTTTACTAGAATTTTAAAATTTTCATGGATATTTTTTTGATTAAATCAACGTTAGGAAGGTATGGAGATAATAGGTACTCATTTTAGGAATGTCTTTAACTAATCCTCATGGGATCAACCTAGGCTTTTTAGCCTCTATTATTACTTGATAGCCTGTGCACTTGCAAGGTTTTGTCCAATCAAGTTTTTGGCACCATTACCAGGGATTAGGAGTAAAGAGTCATAGGCTAATATCGTCTTTCACCATGCTCTTCTATAGATTGGTTCACCTTTAGTGTACTTTTGTTAGGCTAGTTACTAACTTGCCTTGTTTTTGTTTTCTTAGATTGTACACAACTTTCTTTGCTAAGATTTGTGTTTAGAACTTGTGTTTTTTATACATGTAGGATTCCAATACTTATGAGGTAGCCAAGCATCATGTGAATCATGCTAGACCTTATTATTTTTATGACTACCTAGGACCATGGCCTAATGAGGAAAACAATGCCAAAATAGAGTTGGCCCTGAAAGATTTGACTAAAAAATTTGACTTTATAAAAAATCTAGAAGACGCCATTAAAGCTAAGAGTGGTCCTCAGCCTACTTGTGTCTATAACTTTCCAAGCCAACATGATAATGATCAAGTATATGGCAGAGTTTACCACAATGATAGGTGTACCTTTGATCAACAATTCCAATCATACACAAACACCTATACTAGTCATACTTGAAAGGGTTATCCTAAGAACATGTAGGACATTAGTTTAGGACATTCTTTTAGTTCACTACCTCAGTACACCCCGAATTATCCTATCGAGCATTCACTTCCACAAAATCCTCTACCACCTAAATATTCTCCTTTGTTAGCTTTATAGGTGAGATGGTGATCCAAGAAGGGCGGTGAATTGAATTTCTCCAAATTCTTCCCAAACAAATGATTTCAATATAATTGAACGAAAATTAAAACAATAAGCACTTTTGATGAAAATATAATGCAAACAATAACAATTAATGAACCTAAAATCAAATATACACAATAATAAATTGTAAGGAGATATGGATAGAGAAATCAAACACAATGATTTATAGAGGTTCAGTCCTTTTCCACAAGGCACCTACATCCTCTCCTTTGATTATCCACACCAAGGCTTCAATCCACTAATTGAAGAAAAATTCTTACGCAATATAAACCTATCTTGTACTAAATTTTTATCTTTTTTTCAAGGCTTAGATAGCAACCACTACCCTTACAATATCAAGAGGATACCTCACCTCTTGTTCTCTTCCACCCTTGTATATCAAAGGTAATTTTGCAAACAATAGAATAACCTCTCTAAGGCTAAGTGTTTGCTAAGTTTAAGTACAAGAAAATGATGAATGAACAACAAATATAATTTTGATACAATAAATACAAAGATATGGACTTTGAAGCTCTAAAAACTCTTGATTCTTTGAGAGAATGAAAATATGACTTGTTGGCTCTTGCTCTCTTGATTCATTAATCTTTTTGGTGTGTTGGAGTGCCTAATTTATAGAGAAATTGAAGGAATAGCCATTAGGGATGCTTGGGAGAAGAAAATAGCTGTTGAAAGTATGAAAAAATAGCAATCGGTGTGATTTTGCCCAGACCTGATCGATCCTTTCCTTGAGGGATCGATTGATTCGATTTTATGCCATTTCATGCTTAAAAAACATAACACAATCAATCCCTTCCATGAAGGGATTGATCATGTCAATGGCTAGGTGATTGTCTCCTATTTTGCACTCTACTCACTAATTTAATCATATCTTGAGTTATATAAATCCAAATCACAAACCGTTTGAAGATTTAGAAACTAGACTTAAAGGGCTTTCTATCAAAATTTATCACCTAATTCAATGAGTATGAATTATAGTGAAATTTCAAAGTTACCCCATGTGCAGTTTTTTTGACAACTGCAGAGTGTCTAGTAAAAATTCAAAATCTTTTCTTAGAAAATTTAGATTTTAATTTTGTTTGATCCATTAGAAATTAGACTCAAAGAGCTTTCCAATCATATAAAATTCAAATATTAAGACTTTGTGAATTAATACAGAAAAATAAAATAATTTCAATGTTAGAAAACTTTGTTCTTGTAAAACAACTTTCTTAAGTTAATCTATTTCTCGAAACCAATATTATCAAAATTGCATCAAGTCCAAAATGAATAAGTTCACTTTAAAAACAACAATTGGACTTTCATTTAAGCTCAAATAAATAATCTTTAAAGATAGATTTGGTTTGAGAAATATGAAAACAAAGAAAGGTTTGTTTATACTTTGAAAAACATATTATTTATTTAATACAAAAATATAAAACTTAAGAACATGTACTAAATAAATCTTTTTCAAAATCTTGATCAAGCTTATTTAGCTTAATGTTTTGTCATTTCAAAATAAAGATCAATTTAAGGCTAACAATCTCCCCCTTTTTTATATGACAAAACTTAAAGATAAATTTGCTTGATGAAAAACTTTCTTTGAAACATTTGAGATTTTGAAAAGCATTTTGAAAAACTCCTCCTTAAACAATGCATCCTAATCCAACACAACTCAACAAACATATTTTAGTCAAATATATGAAATAAACACAATCAAACATATGCATGTCAAGCACAAGCAAATTTGTCCATATGATATTTCTCTCCCTTTTTGTCATATCAAAAAGGTATGAGCATATTAATGAGCAAATAAACACAAAGAGGCATCATTAACAAATATATTCATGAAACATTTCTCCTCCTTTTTGTTTATGCTCTTTATACAAAATATTTAAGCTCCTATATCAATTGTTATAAGTATACAAGAAGAAATATCTCTAAACCCTCCCCCCCTTTTTGTCATTTTAAAAGAAAAAGAGATCAATTCAAGGCATGGGACAAAATGCTTGATACCAATAATATCAAGATTATTTTGAATGCATGTAATCAAGTGTAATATGCACAATGAAGTTCACATACATGTATTCAAGCACAAAAGTATAAATGTATCTAATTGAAATGTTATAGTACAAAATCATTCATTCAATCAACCACATGAAATTTATGAGCAAAATGGTAATAAATTATATGCAACCTACTCATGCAAATCATGTTATCATAAGATGTGCTTAGAACCTAAAATATCAATAGCAATTAAGTGTAAATTCAAGCACATGCATAAAAGCTCATAACAATAGTTATGGATACCAATTGTTAAAGATATATTATGATAAAGCATACCAATTGTTATCACAAAATAAATCAAACAAAATTGTATTCTAAGATTTCTCCTCATTTTCAAAATAAGGATTAATCAATATAAGGCACACACAATTTTACATGAGAGGAACAAGCTATATCAAGGATAGGCATATAAATAAGCATCTAGAAAGTTAAAAAAATCTTTAGCAATTTTGATATCAATTGTTACCAATTGTTAGCAATTTTATTCAATAACTTTCATAAAGCATAGATATTTCAAGCATATGAAAGATTCATTCAATATATGCATAAATGATAATAGTAATATTTCATAAGCTATCCTATCCAAACAAGAACCAAAAGCTTATATGAATATATAATGACTCATAAGTACTAATGAACAATAAGGTTCAATCATCATGTCCTAACAGATATTATATAAACATGATTTTTCAAACATGATGACACATGTGCTATAGAAAAGAAATAATGAAAGCATAATTATTCAATTATAATCCAAATTATTTCAATGCATAGCACTATATTTAATCTAAGCATATGCAAGTAATCAAACATATATTTATTTCAAAAAAAATCACACAAGCATATGCAAGAACATTTCAAAACATGTATAGTAATAAAAAAAATGCAAACCTTTAGACACAATATGGTACATGCTATCTCAATGGACTCAATCAATGAACATGTTCAAGGAAATAAATCTATTTAACTCATATCCATGTCCAAAGATTCAAACAAATATTCAAGCAATAAAAACTAGTAATCAAAACATTCAAGAACTAGGCATGAATATCAATGAAGGTGAGTTAATCAATCCAAGCTTTCAACCATATTAGAACAATATCTACAAAGTGGCTTGGTGATTAATTTGTGCAATGTGTTCATATGTTCTAGCACAATATCTCATTTTGACACACAATCAAAGCAAGCATTTATCAAATCATGCATTAACATTATAAATCATAGACACATAGCATAGATTCAATACAATTACCTCAATCCTTATCAAGCTATGTTGTTGTGCTTATTGTAGTTGAGTGAGGATTTAAATCCTCCATTCCACATCATTTGAGCTAGTTTTTGATGTACTTGGGCTTGATTGATAAAGATGACTTGCTTTGCTTGTTTCACTTGAAATTCAAAAAATGTAGGCTTATTCATGCTCATTTCAAGTTCTCCAAGCATAGACTTAGAAAAATTTTTGACAAAAGATTTTCATTAGAAGCATCAAGAAAATCAATTGATAAAAATTATACCAATTTTTAGAACACAATTCCATATTCTAAGTCATTATAGGCAAAAGAAAATTTATTCACTAAGCACAAGTTGCCAATTGCAATGAAAATATATACTTAAGCTAGAGGCCATATATCAAGTTATGCATCAAATATCACAATATTGGCACTAAAGCTAAAGTCCTCATGTAATATGCAAAACACGAATCCTTTCTAGATCATTTAGAAATATTGAACACAAAGAAGACATATTCAAGATTCATATATATTTAATAAATCACCAAAGAATATGCCAAAATAAACTTTAGGCCATGTAAAACTAAAAACTCAAGGAAGACATATTTATCAAAAAAAAATTCAAGAAAATTTTAGCACAAAAGCATAAATATGTCTACACAAATTATAGGCCATAATCAACAATGACTTAAGCTAAAAATAAGCATCATAAGAAAATCACTCACTAAGTCATGTTGCAAGCATGTCAGGTAAAGCCCAATCATATTCATATAAGCACACACTTGACAAGAGTAATAGATGAACCAACAACACATATCATTTAAAAAAAATAGTTCATCAATTTAAAAACACAAATCAAGAGATAAAACATTTAAGCACAAGAGCAAGCATATTACAAGGGTATTTCACAAATTAAGAAATAAACAATTTAAGCACTTTCAAATCACAAGTATTAACATCAAGTTGAAGTAATCATCATATGAGCACATATCTTGACTAAAAACATAGATAAACAAAGAATCAATACATATCTTTTAAGCACATAAAGTTTATCAATTTGTCAACACAAGAGAAAAAATAAATCTTGAACTAATAAGGATAAAGAATTAAAGCATATTTCAATATTGTAAAAAAAATCAAAAGATGAACAATCAAACATCAATATTTATGATTTAAGCACAAGATGATCATCAATTTCTAAAATCACAAATCAAGAGTTGAAACAATTATGTATAACATAATCAAGTTTAAGGAATTCACAATATCCAAGCATTGTAAACAAATTAAGCAATTTTAAACATCATGGTCATATAGGCATGTTCAACAATCACAAATCAATATGCATAAAAATCACAAAAATCATTTCCATCATGCTAAAATCATTCAAACAAATATATTTATGCAAAATACCATAGGATAAATCATTCAAAGCTTAATATGTCTAGGATTTGATTTTTGCACTTTAAAACTCATTTTTGCTTGAAAAATACCTTAAAAGATCTCATAATTAGTCAAGCTCAAATATATAAAATAAAATTGGTATATTCAAGATGTATCAACAAAGCATATACCAATATCTATTAAGCATTTTATGTTCAACAAGAATAGGCAACCAATTTCATTTTCACTTAAAATAAAAGTTTAAAGGTTACCCATCTCCATTGTGTGTCTAGAGTATTCAATATTCAATATCACATTGTAGCTCCTTACTCTAACACACCTACACGAGACAATCTCATTTGATTTTTGGTACCCAAATTGCTTTGGGTCCTTGGGAGTTAGTCACTAACTCTCTTATTCCTTTTGGAACCCATACTTGCCTAATTTTAAATGAGACTTTTCTTCTAATATGGTAAGTATGTATAGTATGACCATGAAAATTACAAAAATTACATTTAATCATTTTAGTACTTAATGAACTTTTTAAAAGCTTTTGTTTTTCATTCATAAATTCATCAAATTTCTTTTTCAAATCAAAATTTAAAAAAAAATCATTTCTACTTTGAAAGGTTTTTAAATCTATTTTCAACTTTTCATTTTCTTTTTCTAAAACAATTTTTGCATTCATCAAAAGATCATTTTCAACATTCAATTTTGAAATCATTTTCTTATGTTTCAAATGCATATTTTCAAGCTCAATTACTAAATCATTGTAAACATCTTATAACCCATCAAAAGTGTAAGAGTTTGAATCATAAGAGTTAGAGGTTACCTTTGGTTCCTTAATAGCCATGAGACATGATGTATGTTGGTTGGCAATTTGTCTTTCATGTAGCTCTTACAACTTTCTCCATATCTCATTTGAGGTTGAGCATTTTGAGACCAAGTTGAAGTTATGGGAGTCAAGAGCTCCATAGAGAATGCACTTAGCCTTTGCGTCATCCATCACTTGCCTTATATAATTTGCATCATTTAAAGGAGTTCCAAGCCCTCTTTCTATTATTAACCAAACTCCAAAATCTTAGGCCATTATGAACATCTTCATCCTTCTTCTCCATTCACAAAATTCAAATTTATCAACCATAGGAGCTTTGAGGACTTTCTCACAATCTTGGAACCAAAATTGAGCCATATGATCAAGGTGGTTAAACCTACAAAAATGAGATCAAAGCTCTGATACTAATTGTTAGCTTTATAGGTGAAATGGTGATCCAAGAAGAGGGGTGAATTAGATTTCTCCAAATTCTTCCCAAACAAATGATTTCAATATAATTGAATGGAAATTAAAACAATAAGCACTTTTCATAAAAATAATAAGCAAACAATAACAATTAATGAACCTAAAATCAAATATAAACAATAATAAATTGTAAGGAGACAATGATAGAGAAATCAAACACAATAATTTATAGAGGTTTGGTCCTTCTCCACAAGGCCCCTACGTCATCTCTCTTAGTTATCCACACTTCAATCCACTAATTGAAGAAAAATTCTTACATGATACAAACCTATCTTGCACTAAATTTTTATCTTTTTCTCAAGGCTTAGATAGCAACCACTACCCTTACAATATCAAAAGGATACCTCACCTCTTGTTCTCTTCCACCCTTGTATATTAAAAGTAATTTTGCAAAACAATAGAACAACCTCTCGAAGGCTAAGTGTTTACTAAGTTTAAGTACAAGAAAATGATGAATGAACAATAAATATAATTTTGATACAATAAATACAAAGATATGGACTTTGAAGCTCTAAAAACTCTTGATTCTTTGAGAGAATACAAATATGACTTGTTGGCTCTTGCTCTCTTGATTCATCAATCTTTTTGGTATGTTGGAGTGCCCAATTTATAGAGAAATTGAAGGAGTAGCCGTTGGGGATGCTTGGGAGAAGAAAATAGCCGTTGAAAGTATTAAAAAATAATCGTTGGTGTGATTTTGCCCAGACCTGATCAATCCTTTCCTTGAAGGGATCGATTGGTTCAAGTTTTATGCCATTTCATGCTTTAAAAACACAACCCGATCAATCCCTTCCATGAGGGGATCGATCCTGTCAATGGTTGAGTGGTTATCTCCTATTTTGCACTATACTCACTAATTTAATTATATCTTGAGTTATATAAATCCAAATCATAAACCATTTGAAGATTTAGAAAATAGACTTAAAGGGCTTTCTATCCATATAAAATTCATCATGTAATTCATTGAGTACAAATTATAGTGAATTTTTAAATTTACCCCTTATGCATTTTTTCTAACAACTATAGAGTGTCTAGTAAAAATTCAAAATTTTTTCTTAGAAAATTTGGATTTTGATTTTGTTTAATCCATTAGAAAGTAGACTCAAAGAGCTTTCCAACCATATAAAATTCAAATATCAAAACTTTTTGAATTAATATAGAAAAATAAAATAATTTCAATGTTGAAAAACTTTGTTATTGTAAAACGACTTTCTTAAGTTAATCTATTTCTCAAAACCAATATTATCAAAATTGCATTAAGTCCAAAATGAGTAAGTTCACTTTAAAAACAAAAATTGGACTTTCATTTAAGCTCAAATAAATAATCTTTAAAGATAGATTTGGTTTGAGAAATATGAAAACAAAGAAAGGTTGTTTATACTTTTGAAAAACATATTATTTATTTAATACCAAAATATAAAACTTAAAAACATGTACTAAATAAATCTTTTTCAAAATCTTGATCAAGCTTATTTAGCTTAATGTTTTGTCATTTGAAAATAAGGATCAATTCAAGGCTAACATCCTCTATCACTGCAAGTTGCACAAGTGCCACACTATGTTTCGTCGTAACAACAATTTTCTCTATCACAGTGCCATTCATCTTCATATCATTTTTCATTCTTGCCATATTCACCACCACCTACTCCGTAAGAAAGAAACTATCCCTTGAGGATATGTTCACTGAATTGTTCAAAACTCAAGAAAAATACCAACAAAACCTAAAGGCATGCATTAAGAATTCTAGCCAATATGATCAAAATGCACATACCTTAAATACTTGATTTTTAAATCTTATGCCTAGAACTATTGAGTCAGTACCTTATTGGGAGGAAAGGAAGAGCATATATTAAGGGATCATTTAAGGAGATGAGGTCTAATGTGGATTAATGATGATGATGCTAATGAGGCCATTGTGTTGGAGACACCATATTTTGTAAAAGTTATGGAAAAGATAGTGGAGGTAGATGACAAGTTTAGGGCTAAGGTAGTTGATGATGATGGATCATTTAGGAGAGTTGAGATAAAGGATAACAATAAAGAAAAAGTTGATCTTGATGTTTCACTCATGCCACTTCTTGAGTTCTTTAATGATCAGTTACCCAATTGTGTGGAGATGCATAAGGTGGGATATATGTGTTGATAAAGCAAGCTTAATAGAGAGATCACTAAAGCTCTTATACACATTCATTCTTGAATCTAGTATTGAGCTTAAGGATGAAGAGGAATTCATTAGTAAAAAACTTACTCACCTAGAAGTTTTTTCATTCCTTAATCATATGCTCGAAGTTATAGACACCTCATTCTTAGAGCTTCCTCTAAATAGATCATCCATGGAAGAGAAAGTGAATGATATGAATTTGGAAAGAATGGTTCAATTCCCTACCTTGACTTGTAAGAAGGTCTTAGCATTGGTCCTAATAAATAAGCAAGTGAACCTCATAATATATCTATGCATTTTTATTTATGCTTTAAAAATCCATTATATAAGGAGCCAAAATTGCATGTGTTCGAGAACCTATTATTTAATAATTATGATGAAGGTTGTTTGACTCTACCATTAAACACAACCTTTGTTGAGCTTACACCTCTATTGGTCCATATTGCAATATATCTATGGATGATTCTTTCATTATAGACCTTATAACCATATTCTCCATGGTGGTACCCATATCATTGGTATTGAAGCCAATGACCACCTCTATTAGTCCATATTGCAATATACTTAGATTATTCATAGAAGTGGAACCTAAATCTACCCATATGAACTAGATTCACATAAAGCTTATCAATACATATTTGGTACAAAAAAAAAAAAGAATGAAATGGGTAGATTCAAGAAAGAAATGTGGAGTGATTCTCTAACAAAAATGATAGTCTAGCTTTTGACTTTAAATAAAGCACTTCTTAGGAGGCAACCCAAGCTTTACATTTCATGTTTTGTTTTCATATATTTTGCTTATCTTTTCTTATACATATTGATATAGTTTCTTTGTGTAGTTGTTTCTTTGTTTGGTAGGAATGAATAAGAGCTTGAAATGGATACACTAGTTTCAACCAAAGCTTTGATGGGAGATTCAACTACAAACCTCCATAATGATAAGGGAGTTCTCTTATTTTTCTCTTTGTACTTTATTTCTTGATACTCATACATTGAAAATAATGTGTTGTTTAAGTTTGGGGGTATGGGAAAATTGCTCAAAATTTGAAAATTTTTTCTCAATTTTTCCTTGATTTTGACTTGAAATTGAGCTTAACATGTGATAGATTGAATCATTATTATAATTTTTTTAATTAGTTAATCATGAAGTCAATGATATGCAGAGATTGAGAATGAATATAGTTTTAAGAAAAGATTGAATGTGAGTGAAATATGATATGATACTTAGGTTTAGTAAATTCTTAAATATGGTATTCATTTGTGAGTTGATACATTTGAACATTGAATTGCATTTTTTATTTAGTATTGATTATGTGAGCATGAGATTTTTTTTGCATTGGTCTTTAGAGTTTTGTTTCATGATTCTAGAATTTGTTTTGATCATTTCTCAAGGTAAAATCTTAGAGGACACATGATTAGGGAAATGATAGAGGCCATCTTTGGATCGTTTGAGCATTTTAAGCCAACCTTGATATAATATTTCCATAGTCAATCCATTTGAGCCTTTTGATATCCTTTTCTTTGTTTTGAAACCACATTACAAGCCCATAGCCTTTGTTTTGATATTTCCTATCTTTTTGGTCCCTTGCCCCATATGCATTAGCATATTCATGTACATTTGTGAGCTATGCATTATTAGGGAAGGAGGGTGGAGCTTAGAAAGTTTGAGAAATTGAAAAAAAGAAAAAAGGAAAAAATTGAAAAGAAAAAAATAAAAAAAAAGTTATGAAAAAAAAAGAAAACAAAAAACAAAAGCAATAAGTGGTGAAAAGCAAAGAAAAGAAAGAAAAATGGGCAAAATTCAAAGTTTGGGGGGGTGATTCTTTAGTCAAGCTTACCTTTCTTACCTTGAGAGCTTAATGATGAATGATCATTGACAAGTGATGCATTGTTAGGGTACTTCAGCCTAAATGACTTTTGTCATACCTTAATCTTAGCCTTACATTACAAGCTTATTAAAGTCCTAAATGATCCTTGGTCATATGTTTATCTACATTAGTGGAGAGAGATGTGATAAGCAAACGTATGAAATATGAGCATACTTTATTGATCATTGTTATTAATGTTTCATCTTTCACATAACATTACTAGATTTCTTGTAAGGATATGTGAGAGATGTTGCTTGCTTGTGGAATTATAGTTGGGAATAATCTTAGCCTAAGTAGATTCTTGTATAGTAGCACTTGTTCATGATTTTGCCTTAGTTATATCCATTGTTCAATCCATGAGGCATTCATGTTGAATGAAGCATTAAGGGTATATTATGATTCTTGCTCAATCTTGTTTGGCTTGAGGACAAGGAAAATTTAAGTTTGGGAGTTTGATTGCACTAAAATTTTAGCCTTTTATGCTAATTTTTAGTGCAATTGAATTCATATTTTGGCTTTTTCCTTAGGATTTTTGGCAAAATTGCTTCTAAATACACATTAATCTCATGTGTAGGTACAAATAGAGAAATTGAGGAATTTTAGTCAAATTGGATACATTTTGGAGGATTTTTGGTGCAAAATTATGCAATTGGCTTAAACTAGTGTCAATATGCAACATTAACACTTAGGGAGTTTTCTTGATTTTTTTTACTTGATTTTTTTAGTATTATTTTCATAGTTTTTGTAATAAAATGGATGATAAAAATATTCATAAAATGTTTGAAAATTTTTCAAAAAAAAAAAGAAAAATATGAATGAAGCATGCAAGAAGGATGTTGGTGCATGGTGCATGGGAGGAGCACCAAAATTTCAAAGTGTTTCAAGGTGGTTCAAGAGCACCAATTAGAGGGGCTAATGTGGCACTTTCAAGATCTTTGATTGGTTATTAAATTGACTTATTGGACAATCCATTACATGTCAAAGAAGAGCTTGCAAAGTGTTGAAGAAAAAACCAAACAGCTATGCACCAAATGCAGAAGTAAGGAGGAAAGAATTCTCTAGAAGCTCACCTCATTGTAGATATTTTAGAGAAATTTTTTGGGGCTCCATTCACCAATCACCTGCTTATAAATAGAGTAGAGCTAGCTATTTTAGAGAGAATTTAGCTTAGGATTTTATTTTTCTTTTTCTTTAATTTTTGCACTTTCCTTGACTGCATTTTTCTTTCTTAGCAAACAAACATCCCTTGATTTTAATGTTTTTCTATTGATTTTGATTGAATTTTTACATTTCTTCAAGTATTTTTTAGTGTTCTTTATGATTTTGGCAATGAAACTTGCAAATCTTATTGATTTCTAGCTCAAATCTACTGATTTTTCATTGATACTCAAATTTGTTTTTGAATTTGTCAGTGCTAACCTACCTATGGTTTTTTTATGATATCTTTTTCAAATATTACTTTTTTTGTTCAATTTTCTTTTTATAATTTCCTAGCTCAATTAGCTATAACATAGTTAAAATTCAGCCTCAAAATCACACCACAAATGTCCAGATCAAACTTAGAAAATTCATTCAGATGTAGGTGATAGGTGCAAGTCAGATGTGATTAATTAAGTTTGGCGTGGAACTACTCTCTCCTTGTCAAGTTGTTGGCCTTCCTTTCACTCTAAATCCTTAGTGTTACTTGTTTACTTGTTGATTCTTAGTTGAATCAATTTATTACTTTACATTTCATTACTGTTTGGATCATTTTCTTAGATGATGTTCTGATTTTCTAGATTTTGTATTGTTTTTGAAATTAAGTTTATTAACCTGATTTCTTTCTTGATTTATGCAATTTTATTATTGATTTAGGTAGTTAACTTATAAATCCTGGTTGTTCTAGCTTAGATGAAGTTCATTTGTAGTATATAATTGTAGATGGAATTTTTTCTCTTGAAATTCATGTGTTTCCAGTACATACTAGTTGTTGTTTTAGTTTCTTTGTACTGTTTGTTCTTTTTTTTTTTTTTGCTATTTTCTTCTACCATTTAATTCTTCATTTGGTCCTCTACTCTTCCATATGAATTCCAGATTATGTGTAGAGTCATTTGTACAAAATAGAACTCTAAAACAGTGAAATCAAAAATTAGTTTCCAACTATGGTTATTCTTTGCATTTCTGGTTTGATGTGTCGCTTGGTTAAGCTTTCTTTTACATTCTGTTCAATTTTTTCTACTTTAGATCAAGTGTTCATACATGCTATTTAGGGGTTGTTTCAAACCAGTTTAGGCTTAGGAAGTTTTCATATTTAGCATTCATTTCCATAATGTAATTTCATACTCACATAAATTTTGGAATTGTAGTTTACATGTGATTTGCACATTTTGTATTTTAGTCTAGTTATTATGTGTCTTTGCATTTTAGAACTAGTTATAATTTTGCGTTTGTATATTTTTCATTTTTTGTTCATGTCTTTATTTCTTAGTTAGTTTTAGTTTATTACTTCAAATTTTTTTAATAGAATTTTAAATTTTTCATGGAATTTTTTTATTAAACCAACTTTAGAAGGGTATGGGGATAATAGGTATTTAGCTTAGGAATGTCTTTAACTAATCCTCATGGGATCGACATTTAGGCTTTTTAGCCTCTATTATTACTTGAACGGCCTGTTCACTTGCAGAGTTTTGTCTAATCACATGGTACTCCATTCTATTTTTAAGTTGTCCCGTCTCTTGTATGCCACTGCAGAGCATTTCGGCCGCAGTTCTATTCTTCCTGTTTATGGTGAATGTTATTGTCATTGCTGGTTCTCTCCTCTTATAGATTTGTTTATAAATTTAGTGAAACTCCTGACCATCAAGTTGATATATCTATGCTAGTTCTTCTATTTTTTATTTGAGTTTCTCTTCTATCTGTTTTTTAATCTGTTTGCAGTGAGCTTGTTGACTCCTTTTAGAACAAATTTATGGACAAATCTTGAAGGTAGCTCTTATTTGACATCCCTTCTCTAGAAGAGGAAAGAAGTTTTGAGCTATTACACTTCCTTTGAATACTCTTAATCTTTATCCTGAATCAGTATTAACCTTTTACTTAGGAGCTGAAATGTGTATTATAATTGTCTTTGTCGCAGAACTTTGCTATTTTATCAAGGTTTCATCTCCCTAATTCATTAAATGTCTCATCATTTTGTTTGTGTAGTTGAAATTTGGAAAAGATAATTTGTAGTATTGACAGTTTTGGATATCTTTCATAAAGAAGGGTCTTTAGTATTTAGTGCATTTGTCTTTAATGACATTTAACATTTTACTCGTGACTGTACAGGTTCTTACTGTTCATGTTATTCTTAGAATTCTGCCTGAGACTTTTGGTTATTCTCGTCATGGAATTAGGAAATTTGGGTCTTTGTCTGTATGTACTGTTTGTATAATCTTTAGTTGCTGGAAAATTTTTTGAATGCCTTCTTACTATCAATGCTGTTATTTTTCCGAATATAGGTGGATCTGTAGTCCTTGGCTTATCAACTTGGGAAGAAGCTGAGATGAGACATAATGAACATTCTGATTCTCCTAGTTCATGTTTGACAGAAGAATCTGGCACCTTTTGTTCTCATGATGGTTTTTGTACAAATGGTGTTGAGAGTCTTGAGACTGCGACTAATCATGCTGAATCATCTGCAAGTAAAGCTAACATAAATCATGCCTCTACTTTTGATTAACTTGATTGTGATAACTCTGTTGCAGGTGTAAAATCAGAAAACAGCTCCCCAAAGTCTGATAAATTGTTCCATGCGGTGCCCCTTGGTCTCTATGAATTCAAGAGCTGAGCATTCATTTCTAGGATTAAATCTAGTACCGGTCAGGCTAGAGTGATACATAGATTGGAGCAGGAGGTAAAGAATACAATTCTGCCTCAGCTTCAAAAGGAGGAAAGGTCTTGGTATATAACAAGGAAGCAAAGGGTGGCTCTAATATCTTAGTCAGAGGCAAGGACAAGTACCTAAGGAATCCCTGTTCTGCAAAAGAGAAATTAGTTGTTTTAGAACTTTCAGAAGAAACCTTAGTAGACACTATTGAAATAGCAAATTTTTAGCATTACTTTCTAATTTGAGAGAATCTGAGTTGCTTGGCATTTTGATTTTTCCAACAGATGCTTGGATTTACCTTAGGGTCTTTATCGCTGCCAGTGTGAAGCTTGCTCTGAGATTTGTTCTTCAGGAACCGAAATGAGTGAGGTATTTGAAGTTAAACCTTTTGAGCCACTATGGTTCCGAATTCTATTGTACACTGAGTGTTATTGAAATTTATGGAGTGGATGCTGCGGAGAGAATGCTGGAGGATTTGATATCTATTCAGGATAATCTGTTTGCACCTGAGGATGGAAAGCGTGATCAGAAACAAATGCCTTTACAATTGGAGTACATTCATCGCAATGATGTTCATCAAAATTCATACAAGGAAATGGGATCTAATTCTTTAGTGGAAAACTCAAACGTGCAACTTGATGCTACTAGTAATATCGTTCCCAATCCGGTTGAGGAAATTCATCATCGACCAGTTGGTCAAGTGCCTTGAGAAATTGTTCTGAAAATTTTGATGAAGAAAGTTCGAGCTCTAGACTTAAATTTGTCTGTTTTGGAGTGGTATTTAGAAGAATTAAATTCCAAATATGCCAATATTTTCAAAGAATTCGATGAAGATATAAGAGAACAAGATAAACATCTACAGAAGATTAAATCAAATATAAAAGATCTCTTTGACAGCCAGAAGATTGTTGTACGTGAAACTCTAGGCTAATTCAATAATGGTTGTTTTGTTTGAATCAGGTGGATTTCATTGTAATCATTTTGTTTCTCACCTTATCAGGCTAAAGATTTTGTTGATGTGGCTTCCTGGAAATCTCTGGTTTCTGTAGAGCTGGATGGTTTACTCAGAGACAAGGCTGATCTTAGGTTGGTTCTTTTCCTTAATGATTAATTTGCTCAAATTTCATCACATTCTAATTTGTGGAATGAGCCTGTGGTAGGATTTGCTATTTTAAAACTATTCCAAATGATAGTATACTAGTGAATAAGCTGCATTTGGTTTGCTTCAGTACAAGTGTTGGATAACGTGAAGTTAACACAATTCTTCTTTCCATAGAAAACAAAACAATTGAGCTGAATTAAGATGACAAAAAACTTAAAACCAAACACAAGGCTATGCAGTCCATGATAGTACCTTCAGAAGAACAGTTCGGAACTGACCCTGAGTGGCCATTAGTTGTGTGTGCATCTAATATATTTGGAGGCAAACCAGTTTGCATTGCCTGGTTAACGACAGTATCTGCTTACCGCCATTCCCTTAGAATTCAAAGAACAAGATCTACTTTTAACATATTAGCCTTATTTTGGTGCAGGCAAAAACGGAAACAAGGAAAAAAACTAAAAACATACGAAAGAAGAGAGGAGAGGAGGAAGACAGTTCAGTTCGTGAGGAACCAGGAGGAGCAGCAGAAAACTTGAACACAAATTAGAAAAATCAGTAGAAAAAAGCAGAAAACAGAAAGATGGGCGACCAAGACAAGCAAACAAAAAACAAAAAGAACTAGTAGAGCAGAAAAACAAAGGCAGAAACCAGAAGGCAAAAAAAAGGGAATGAAAACAAGTAACAACAAAAACTGGGGCGTAAATCAGAAAGGAGGTACGTGGATGCAGGGGCATGGAGTGAAGCGTGAACCAAAAACAGGAGAAGAAAGCAAGCAAAACAAAACCAAGAAAGAGGTGGCTGAACAAAGAAGAAACTGACCAGGAGAGGAAAAACAAAACAAAAAAAAAAAAAGAAGAGATGTGGGTGAAAGAAAAAACAAATGTTGGCGAAACAAGAGGTAATCTTTTCTACTTTCTTTTCTTGCTTGTCGTTTCTGCATGACGAAGGCTTGTAGAAGCCTAAGGTTTCGCCTAATTTTATTCATGCTCGCGGACTGTTAGGGGACTTAGAGTGTTTTGCGTGTGTTTGATTCATGGGAACAAAAAAAACAACCCATCTGTCTTCTTCTTGTTGTCCATGGAGGAATATCCCATCAGAGCTTACTGCTCTTGTTTCGGTTTGGCCTCTACGGTCTCCGTTTATGTCTTTTAATCTAAATAATTAAAAAAAAAAAAAAGTAGGCAGTGAGGTTTTTTAGGAGAATAGATGGAGACTGTAATGGTCCCATTATTTTATTTAGTTGGATTTTTTCTTTTTTTAGTAAAAAAAACAATTAAAAATTTGTTTATTTCTAATAAGCTTTACATATATATATATATATATATTTACATATTTCATAATCATCCATGTCCATGTAACTTTCTTTTATGTAGTTAAATTACAATTTTGATATCATGCTTTTTTTTTTAATTTTCTCGTTGGTTGAATTCCTATGCTTATTCTAATTTTATGCAAGTTAATCTTTCATGCTTTAATTTATTTTGGATGTAATTTATCTTCATGCACTTTAAATTCTAATAGAAAATAAAAAGATAATGATAATAATAATAATAAGTTTTTAATATAAATTTATTCTAATCCCTGCCTAAATGTTGGATGGAGATAAAAATCATGTTTTAAAATATATCTATAATTTTGCATTGGAGAATTATTAAATAATAAAAATAAAAATAATAAAAGTAAATAAATAATTTAAAATTTTAAAAATTAAAAAAAATAATACTAAAAATATAAAATATAAAAATTCATTTTTTAGAAAAATTATAAAAAATGAGCTTGCACTGAAAGCCTAAATATTGAAGATTTTTAAAGAGGTTCATAAGTTTTTGAAACCCTAAAATGAAACGTGAAAATCCAAAACCTTAAAATAAAACCCTAAGTAAAAATCCAAAACCCTAAAATGAAACCTTAAAGTGAAATCTTAAAATGAAATCTTAAATGAAACCCTAAATTTTATGTGAAACCTTAAACTCTAGGTCAATTTCGAAACCCTAAGTGAAACTTTAAATCCTAGGTGAAAAACCCGAAACCCTAAATCTAAAACAAAACTCTAAAACTTAAGTTGAAACCCTAAATGAAAACCTAAACCCTAAGGCTCCGAAGCCCCAAAACAATCCTATATTTTTAAGGATTTTCATAAAAATTTTTTGTAAAATAATTTGTTCCTAAATGCCACCTAGATATTGAGATGTTTTGGAAATTTTATTTCATTAGGAATTTTAATATATTTCCTTAACTTAAAATAATAAAATTAAATAAAGGAAAAGTAATAAAATAATAAAATTAAAAAAGGGGATTTTAAATATAATAGGTCACACCCAAACTCTATCTAGAGGTTAGAGGGTCCAAGTAATTTTTTTATATTTAAAGACCCGATCTTAAATTTACATCTCATCATCATTTAATACACATTTACCTATATCCACTTTCTTGAACTCATTTCATATATACATATATTTATATTGAAGTGTATGGTTAATTACAGTATTTTTTTTTTTTTTGCATAAAAAGTTTTTTAAAAAATTGGTTTCAAAGAAATAAAATTAAAATAACATTTTGAAAAAGATAATTGTTAATGCTTTACCTAGATGTTGGGGAGTAGCTAACAATTATCCTTTGTTAAAAATGTTTTTTTTTTAAAGGAATTTGTGATGAATTTTAGTTGAAAAAGAGTACCTTTGAATTTTGCCTATATGTTGAAGAATTACAAGGTATTTCTTTAATTTTAAGATTTTCATAATATTCCTAAATATAGATTTTTAATTAGTTTTCATTTTCTTTTAAAAAAGGGAAATTATTAAATCCTAAATAGAAACCATCTTTGTCCAAAATTATAGATAGCGCATAGTTAATTGGTATCAATTTTGATTGGTGCTGTAAGAGTGCTAATCATTTTTCTCAAGTAATCGACTCCCAAACCCAATCTCATTTTAATAGATCAAAACTATCTTTTTAATAGACTTTAAACCCATTTTATTATTTTATTAAAAAGATAAAATTTTTGGGTGGCTAATCACACCTAAAAAAATTGGTGGTAACTCCCTATATTTTCATGATTTTAAATTTTTATGCCTAACAATCGAGTCTCCAGATTGATATATTATGACAACTTGGTAACTCCACTGAGGACATTTTGAGAGTTCGGCCAAAAGTTTTAATCATTTACTATTGAAAGTTTTGGATTTAATTGTTTTTAGTTAATATTTAAGTTAATTCCCTTTATTTTAATTTTTCAAAAAAAATAATAATAAATAAAATAAGTCGCATGTTAATTATTATCTTATTTTGATTTTGTTATTCGTAATTTATTTATTTTGTTTTGATTAATATATTGCTTTGCACACTTTACATATCCACTTGCATACATGAGCTCTAGACTCGGTCTCTATCCTTATTAGAAGGAAGTGAAGTAGCTACACTATTGTGAGGTGATAACCTCTATATTTGCTAGCAAAAAACTTCTACTCAAATCGAATCTTTTCCGTTTATAGCTTGTAACGGGTGAGGATTGGTGTGCCTTATTAGTCTGTAATTGACGATAATATAAGGTTTGATTTGGGAACCTTTAAATGAATAAATCCCAGCATATAGTGAGCCATAAAAAGCCTACCCAAGGTAAAGCCATACCATATTTTTTAGAAAGTTACCAAAAAGTTAAGACATTGTAAATATTCTGTTAAGGTTGTTATGTTGTTTCTATTATTTATTTGTTTTGGATTATTGATTCATTTTATTTGTATGGTCTTTAATTTTATTGTATACATTATATGGGTATTATATTTTAAGATAGGGTATTTGTTTTAGGTTAGTTGTTAATAAAAGAAGTTCTCACAAAGCCATTAGTAATGTTAACTTCTTGTAAAATTATTTAGAAGTTAAAAGCTATGCCATTTCTTTCGTAGAAATTACCCAAATTAGGATATATGGGGTACTTTGATACAAGTTTGTGTTTAAGATAATAGTGTAAATAAATTTATGATAAAAAAAAAAGAGATCCAGATAAAAAGAAAGGTAAAGAAAAAGGATTTAGGATAGGTAAGGAGTTTGTCATCTTTTCAAAATTCAATTATTGCATTCTATATTCATCGTTAAAGTGATTTGTATATTTTGGGCTGTTCCATTTTTTTAGATATGTTTGCATCATCCTTATACTCAAGCATCCATAAACATATTCTGTGTAGCATGCAAATTAAGAATTGTGTTATATCATTTATTCAACACTAACAATAGCATAAACATTTTGGTTTAAACCTTTGAAATAAAATATTTTTTAATGGGTATAAAAAGATGAAAATATGAAAGCTCAATTGAAGGCCTGAATTAGTGTGTTAGAATGCAATCAAGAGGGTTTGGTCATGACATTCGAAAGATGACAAAACAGTTAGCTAAGTTGACGAAGATAGTTGATAGGCTCAAAATTTTAATTTTGGTGCTTTCTCAAGGGTCCTTACCAATTTTAGCTCAAATAAGTACTACTATGAATTCATGGAATCATGATCAATCGATTCCTACTGGGTTTAGTATATTTCATAAGCATGCTAAAGCATTTAGTGGTTTGAGCAATAATGAAGGTTTGGACAATATTATGAAAAGGAAGAGCAACCTAACCACATAAGTGTCTGAGCTCCAAATTTTGATTTCAAGAATGGAGTCACCAGGTTCCATATAACCTTCACAAATTGTTTCGAACTTGAACTTGCATTCAAATCCTTCTCATGTCTATTTTCGATCTCTTTTCCAAGCATCTAGGATCAGGTCCCAAAACGTCATGCAATCTTTGAAAAGTCCACATCTCCAACCTTCCATTCCCCGACCACTTTTGCAGCCAATATCTCCACTTCGCACCTTTACACTACCACTAAATTCATGGACTCCTAATCAATCTTTTGCCCAAAAATTACCCAAGAAAAAGAAACAGTTAGATTTTATCCCCACTTCATATGGAAAACTATTTTCCTATTTCTTTGAAAGACACTTTATCGCCCTAGTGCCTTTAAAGCCTTTAAAGCCTTTGTACCCAAAACATTTCGACCTAAATGCAAGATGCAAAAACCACAATGGAAATATAGGGCACTGCATTTAGAATTGTAAGGGTTTCATAAATCACTTATAAATACCAAATGGTTCAATCCAACAACAATAAGGGATTAAAGATTCAGAAACAATAAAAAGGGGTGACATGATGATGAACATGGATGGGATTTTTTTTCATTAAAGAAGGCTTTTAAGTGATAAGTTGTTGGGAAGATGAAATGGTTTGTGAATTTTTTTTTTTGTTTGTGAATTATAGTTTGTCTTCAATTTTTGCTCATTTTCCAATTTTCACACTTTTCACAAAAGAGCTTTGTCATTTATGCATTTATTCATTCTTTCATTCATTCATCCATTCATGTATCCATTCACTATAATGCAATTCATATGTGCTTTAAAAAGAAGGAATTTCTTCGAAAATAATCCCTATAATCATGGAATCTAAATGAATAGAGAAAGTATAGTATCTTGGAAGAAAAGATTCAAGCTATTGAAAGTAAAGATAAATCTTGTGATGTAAAAGAATCCTAGCTAGTTCCAGATATGGTTATTTTGCCCAAGTTCAAGGTTCCAACATTTGAAAAGTATAATGGAATTGGAGGTCTTGAGACATATTTGGCTCAATTCTATCATAAAATGGTTAGAGATGCCAGTGAAAAAAAGTTACTTCTTCATTTTTTTAAGAAAGTTTGATTGGGGTAATAGCCAATTATATTCTAGTTTGGAAAGTAGCTAAATTCATACTTAAACAGATTTATCACGAGCATTCTTGAAACAATACCAATACATGTTAGAGATGGATCCAGATCGATTGACCTTTCAAAACTTAAAAGGAGCCCCAATGAGAGCTACAAAAATATGCTATTAGATGAAAAGAAGTTCTATTGCAAATTTGACCACCTTTAACTAATAGGGAGTTGAATTCCTTACTTGTGGATACCTTTCATTCTCCTTATCATGATAAGTTGACTAGTAATACGTCCTTAGAATTTGTAGATTTACTATTTGTTGTGGGTAGAAATAAGGATGGGATAAAAAGAAGAAGAATTATGTGCCAATGTGGAAATTCATTCTAGAAGGTAAAAGAATATGTTTGATGAATACGCCCATGAGATAATTGTTAAAGGGCAAAATGAGAAAAACCTTACCATGATAAAGGATGGCTTAATGAATGATTATTCCAATTGGCCACTGTATTATTCCCGATTAACACCTCAAGCTAATAACTTTCCTCAACCATTTCATCAATGTGCGCCAATTCCTTTGCCATAAACATTTACAGAATAAAAGATCAACCCAAGCCATTCATAAGGCCATAAAAGAAAAAAAAGTCAAGATGCATCATTCACTCCCAATGTTCTATACTAAGCTCTTCACTTCACTTGTCAAAAATCATATGATTTTTGTTATCCCTACAAAACCCAAAAAGCCTCTTTACCCAAAATGCTATGATCCCAATGCTAAGTGTAAATTTCATGATGGGATCAAAGGCCATTCCAAAAATATTGTACTACTTTTAAGGACACAGTTCAATCTTTCATTGATGCAAATCCTGTAAAATTTAAAGAACTGATTAGTGATTTTGATAATTGATAATGGTGGAATCGAAAGTTAATGATGCTAAAATTAAAATGCTAAATGGGGAACGTTTGTTTTTGTAAATATAAATGTCATCTCAAGAGCACTAATGGGAATGTGAATTTTTTTTGTCAAGTTTGAGTATTTGCATTGAATGAATGAATGTTGCACATTATAGTGTCTCATGGATTTATATTGTCACTTGAGATTTTTTATTTCTTTTAAGTTTTGGACTTGTCGGTTTTCTTTGAAAGAAAAATAGTAAAAGGGAAAAAATTTTGGATTTGAATAAAGCCCTCACATAGTTAACTCCCTAGGTTATAAAAAAAGAGAAAGAAAAAAGGAAAAAGAAAAATTTTCAATCTCGGATAAGTTGGCGATCATTATTAGGAATTTCTCAAACACCTAAATGCCATTTTTAAATCATTCAATTGATTTCATTCATCAACCATGACTCTTCAAAAGCCATGAATTCGAATTCGTGAACCTTGTCCTCACCTGATAATGTTATGATATCAAATGGTGATATTCTTTTCTAATGCAGTGAATAATGAAACAGCTAACTAAAAGGAAAAAAAAACATTTGGATTCCTAGAAGATTAGGCAAACATGACATTTATTTTAAGAATTCAAATATGATAATTTAATGTGTCAATGTTACGTTATAACTCCAAAATGTTTCAACATCATAGCCATTTCAAGTCTTGTAAAATAACCTAAAATATACCAACATTTCAACTCTTTATCCCCAAAATTGTCCTGGTTAGTGTCATGGGGCACATTGATTAGAAAAAAAAATCTCATTACTTTTAAGATAATTTGAGTTATGATCAACCCATATGTTCTCTTTTATGGTGTGACATGAACCATTTGACACCTTAAATAGGTTCATTTTATATGACCATTTTTCTCGTTCATTTCACATGTACTCTTTTTTTTTCACAATAACTTTCATTAAGGGTGTTTTGTTAAAATGTAGCATCTTCCATAAATTGCACTACTTGTAAAGTGGATTAAGGTATGAGCTATAGGGGGTATGTAAAAAAAAAGAACAAAAGACAAAAAAAAGATTATGACATCATGCATTTAAGAAATTTGAATAAATCCAAAAAAAGTCTTGATAAATCCAAAAATTTTGGAGAAGAAACAAAGGAAAAAACAAAAGTCCAAAATGAAAATACAAAAAAAAGTCAAAATTAAAAAAAAAACTTTTTGAAATAAAAAAACCTTTCTTCAAATTCATTTTTTCTAAAGGAAATTGCTCTTCAATTCAAGTAATCATGCTTGAAATAACAAATGACCGTCTTTCATCATCTTTTCACAAAAGTAAAAATTTATCCCTTTTTATCCCTTTGAACCTGATAAATTTTTTTTCAAAAATAAAACTCCAACTAAGGATTACCCTCCACACTGGAGGCAAAAAAGGATGCACTTAGAGGTTAAGCATGGTGATATCCAAAAAACAAATCCTATGTGTTGGGGTAAAAGCCCAATATAAAGGTTTTTAAAAGTTTTGAATCCACTCAAAGAAAAAGAGAATGAAAAAAAATTTGAAAAAAAAAAAGTGAAAGAAAGAAGAGCAAAGGAAAAGAAAGAAATGAAATGAATGGGTCGAAAACACAAGAAAAGGATAAGGAATATACCCCATAGTGAATCCTTCAAATGAAAAATTGATCTTTGATTTTAATTACCCTTAAACACTTGTTCTGCGCCTATCTATTCCTTTTTTTGAAAACTTAAACTTTAGTCCATGTTACATCATATGAAAAGTCCATATTTGATCAAGCATGGATTTAAAAATTGAAGAGTTTCTTTTGGAAAATTGGCCATGAAATCCATGACCCTTTTGGTCCCTCTTTATTTTTAATTTTTTATTTGGACCATTATCTTCTTTTGGATAAGCTTGAATTCTTAGGTGTATAATATAATAATAACAAAAAATAAATAAAAAAAATGAATATGACTCTAAGAATGAAAACCCTACATAAGGTAGTCTAGAAAAAATCTTAAAAGCCACTCCTAAGGCTAAATAAGGTGGATTTTGAACAAAGATAAGCTAAACCTTTGAAAGGTTCAAGATATCAAAGCTCTAGAGGGTCCTAGAAGTTTGAAAGGGGTGGATTTTGAAAGTTCAACCTTCTTACATTTCCAAATAACCTTTCAAGCTCTCAAGTCCTTACAGCTAACTTTGACATATATCAAAATGTCATATTTGAAGGCTAAAGAAAGTGTTTAACATGTTTGATTTTCAAGGATTTCATATTTTTAAAAAAATTTATGTTTCATCTATAAGCTTGCATGAAAAAAATATGTGCCTCTTTTATCCCCTTTAGGCATAAAAACCCTTTTGAATGAACAAAAACCTTTATATACTGAACCATTCAATCCATTTAGAAAGAAAATTTTTATCTCTTTCATTTCTTGTAGGGATCGCCAATTTCTCGAAAAAAATTTAGGTCTAATTTTTCTAGTACCCGAGAAAAGATTTAAGCCCAATTTAGCTAGCACCTAAGTTTTAAGCCCAATTTAGCTGGCACTTGTGAAAATCTAAATTTAATTTTTTTGGCACTTGAAAAAGGTTTTAAGCCTTGGTTATCTGGTACTCACGAAAATTTAAAACCAATTTAGTTGGCACCTAAGTTTAAAACCCAGTTTAGCTAGCACGCAAGCCCAAATTGGTTGGCATATAAGCCTAGTTTAGCTTGCACGTAAGCTAAGATTAGCTAAAAAAATATACACCCTTTTTACACCCTTTAAATGGTGAAATCCTTTTGAATTAACAAAAATTTCCAAATGCTGAACCAACCAACTCATTAGGAAAGAAAATTTTCACCTCTTACTTGGGAATTGCCAATTCCTCAAAAAACTTTAAGTTCATCAATGAAGTTTTAAACTCAGTTTAGCTAAAAATCAATGAAAATTTAAACCCAGTCTAGCTGGTACTCAATGAAAATTTAAACCCAATTTAACCGGCACCAATGAATTTAAGTCCAATTTACCTGACACCAATGAGATTTACCCAATGAAAATCTTAAGCCTAACTTATTTAACACCAATGAAAATTTAAATCTAGCTTATTTGGCACCCAATAAAAATTTAAACCAGATTAGCTGCCCCCAATAAAAATTTAAATTTAGTTTAAATTTAAATTCAATTTAGTTGGCACCTATGAAAAGTTTTAAGCCTAGTTTAGTTGACATTCAATGCAAATCTAAGCCTAATTTAGTTGGCATCCAATGAAAATTTAAGCCTAAATTATCTAGCACCCAAAATTTAAGTCCAGTCTAATTGGCATCCAATGAAAATTTTAAGCCTAAATTATCTGGAACAAATAAAAATTTAAACCCAATCTAGTTAGCACCCAACGAAAATTTAATCTAGTTTAGTTGGCACCAATTAAAATTTAAGCCTAGTTTAATGGCACCAATAAAATTTTAAGCCTAGGTTATCCAGCACTTTTAAGGTTTTAAGTGTAGTTTAGCTAACATGTAAGCCCATATTAGCAATCACCTCATTTGACTTATGATTTAGTCCCAATTATCTCATTCGACCTATGATTTAGTCTCGGTTACTTCATGTAACTTGCGGTTTAATCTTAGTCACTTTATTCAACTTGCAGTTCAATTCTAATCATCTTTATTTTTTGATTCATGGTTTAATCCTAGTCATTTTAAGAAAAAAACAAATAAAAAGGAAAAAAAATCTTCTTAAAAAGCAATATCCGAACAAAATTGTTGTTTATGTTTTTGCATTATTTCTGATCTTCAAAAATATACAAAAAGAAGTAGTTATAGATACCTAATTTTTTCAAGTTATTTTATTATTTTTAATCCAGACTTGTTTTATAATTATGCCTCAATAATTAATTTTCAAGCTCATTAATGGTCCATTTTTAAATGTCCAAGGATAAGGCTCAATATGGGCTTAAAAATGAGGCCCATTACATAGGTATGAATAAATACCTTAATGGCCAAATAAAAAGCTAAAATAAAAGTCTCATTTCAAAGCCCAAATAAAGCCTAATATGAGCAATTAAAAAAGGATCCAAATAATAGCCTAATCAAAAGCCTAATATGACCTAAATTGCTAAAGCCCACAATCGAATAAGGCTAAAAAAATGATGATGATAAAGTCTAAATAAAGGCCTGAATGGGCCATCAAATGTAGCCAAAAACAAAAGGCCCATTTGACCTTGTTAAAATTTGTTTCAAATGGCTAGTGCCCATATGAAAAGAGAAGAGGAAATCACGAAATGAAACCATGCAAGCTTAACATGAAAAGGCTAAAAGTGTTGCAAACTACATGGAGGTCCATTCAACCTTATTTGGGAATAAAAGCTACGTGAAAAAAAAAATATCAGGCATGAGGACATGAAGGTGGCTTCTACCAAAAAAAAAAAAAAACAAAAAAATGCATGATTTCATGACTATTTCATGGGTGCATGAAACTAAAAGAAAAAATTAAACAAGAAGATAGGCGAAAAAAAAGGGAAAAAATTAGAACAAAGAAGGCAACAAACATTTCATGAGTAGAAAAAAAAGTTGCAAAAAAAATTGATCAAAAATAAGAAAAGTGGGAGAGGCGTAAAAGGATAAAAAACCAAAAAAAAAAGAGAAGAAACCAATAGAAAAAAAGCATTCGGGTTGAGGACTGAAGCATGATACCAGAAAATAAAAGGGGAAGCAAAATAAAAATAAAGAAAAAGCTGAAAACATGTGAAAAATGAAAAAAAAAAAAAGGAAGACAGTTCAAGAAGAACTAAGAGAAGCAGTAAAAAACTTAAACACAACTCAAAAAAATCAGTAGAAAAAACGTAAAACAAAAAGAATGGCAAACAAGACTAGAAGGCAACAAAAAATAAAAAAAGAAGAGTTGGGCAGTGAAATAGGCAAACCAAGAAAACAAAAAGAACTAGTAGAGTAGAAAAACAAAGGCAAAAATAAAAAAATGAGGGCAAAAAGGGAACAAAAAAAATAACAAAAAAATGAGGGCATAAATAAAAAAAAGGTATGTAGATGCAAAGGTAGAGATAAAACGTGAAATAAAATGAAGAAAAGAAGAAAGCAAGCAAAACAGAACCAAGAAAAAGGTGGTTGAACAAAGAAAAAACTAACTAGAAGAGGAAAAACCAAAAAAAAAAAAAGACATGAATGAAAGTAAAAACAAGTGTTGGCAAAACGAGATGTAATCTTTTCATGTTTCTTTTCTTGCTTGCCATTTCTATATGAGGTTTGCTTGTAGAAGCCTAAGGTTTCATCTAAGTTTATTCATGCTAGTGGACTGTCAGAGGACTAAAAGTGTTTTGCATGTGTTTGATTCATGGGAACAAAAAAGACCCATCTATTTTCTTTTTGTTGTCTATAGGGGAATATCCTTTCAAAACTTACTGCTCTTGTTTCGGTTTGGTCTTTATAGTCTCCATTTATGTTTTTTAATCTAAATAATAAAAAAAAATGAAGGCAGCAAGTTTTTTTAGTAGAATAGATAGATATGGTAATAGTCCCATTATTTTATTTAGTTGCATTTCTTTTTTTTCTTAAAAAAAATTGAAATTTTGTTTATTTCTAATAAGCTTTTTTTTAGGAGAATAGATAAAGATGGTAATGATCCCATTATTTTATTTAGTTGGATTTCCTTTTTTTCTTAAAAAAATTGAAAATTTGTTATTATTATTATTATTATTATTATTATTATTGTACTTTCTTTTATGTAGTTAAATTACAATTTTGATTTCATGTTTTTTTTTATTTTCTCATTGGTTGAATTCCTATGCTTATTCTAATTTTATGCAAGTTAATCTTTTGTGCTTTAATTTATTTTGGTTGCAATTCATCTCCATACACTTTAAATTCTAAAAGAAAATAAAAAGATAATGATAATAATAATAATAATAATAATAATAATAATAAGTTTAATATAAATTTTATTCTAGTCCCTACCTAGATGTTGAAGGCAGATAAAAATCATGTTTTAAATATACATATAATTTCGCCTAGACGTTGAGAAATTATTAAATAATAAAAATTTTTAATAAAAAATAATAATGAAATATAAAATATAAAAATTCATTTTGTAGAGAAATTATAAAAAACGAGTTTACTTGAAAAATTTGCCTAAACGTTAGAGATTTTTAGAGAGATTCGAAAGTTTCTGAAACCCTAAAATGAAATCATAGGTGAAAACCCAAAACCTTAAAATGAAACCCTAAAGTGAAATCCTAAAATAAAACCTTAAATGAAATCCTAAATTTTAGGTGAAACCTTAAACCCTAGGTAAATCCTAAAACCCTATGTGAAATCCTAAATCTTACATGAAAAATCTAAATCCGTAAATGAAACCTAAACCCAAAGCAAAACCCCAAAACCTTAGTTGAAATCCTAAATGAAAACCTAAACCCTAAGGCTTAAAAACCCCAAAACAATCCTAAATTACGGATTTATATGAAAATCTTTTGTGAAATAATTTATTCTCGAGCACTACCTAAATGATGGGGTATTTGAAAATTTTTATTTTATTAAAAATTTTCATATATTTTCGTAACTTAAAATTATAAAATTAAATAAAAAATAATAATAAAAAATATATTTTAAATATAATAAGTCGCATTCAAACTCTATCTAGAGATTGAAAAGTTTAGATGTCTTTTTACATTTAAGGATATGATCTTAAATTTGCATTTTCTCATCATTTAAGACACATTTGCATATATCCATTTTCTTGCACTCATTTCGCATATACATATATTTATTATTGATATGTATGGTTAATTATAGTATTTTTATATTCTTTCTAAATAAAAAGCTCTTTAAAAAATTGGTTTCAAAGAAATAAAATTAAAATAACATTTTGAGGAAGATAATTTTTGTTACAATATGTTAGAGAGTTACCAATAATTATCATTTGCTAATAATGTCATTTTTTATTTTTAAAGGATTTTGTGGTGAATTTTAGATAAAAAGGAGTACCATTAAATTCTACCTATATGTTGAAGAATTATAAGATATTTCTTTAATTTAAAGATTTTCACATATTCTTAAATATAGATTTTTAACTAGCTTTTTTTTTTTCAAAAAAAAGGGAAATTAGTAAATCCTAAATAGAAACCATCTTTGTTTAAAACTATAGATAATGCATGATTAATTGGTACTAATTTTTATGAGCGCTGTAGGAATATTAATCATTTTTCTCACATAATCGACTTTTGAACTCAATCCTATTTTCGTAAACCAAAGCTATATTTTTAATAAACTTTAAACCCACTTTATTATTTTATTAAAAAGATAAAATTTTTGAGTAATCAATCACGTCTTAAAAAAAATTAGTAGCAACTCTCTGGATTTTCACAATTTTAAAATTTTATATCTAACAATCGAATTTTCAGACCAATACGTTCTGACAGGTTGTAGAGAAGTAAAGTAGCTGGCCTTGTATGTATTCATGTGTGTCCAATTATATGTATATCATGTAAAAGGAGAAGGCACCATGCTTAGATCGTAAAACCTCGAATCAAGTCCACATCCATGCAAACCATTTGACTCTTTGCAACTTGCATCAAATTTATCATGTTTTAATTAAAGTACATAATTTTGAAATTTTATTGCTCTATAAAATCTGTTTTGTGCAATTTTTGCCAGTTATATTCATGCCTGACTGCAGATAATTGCCATTAATTTCAGATTGAACGTTGAAAAAGTTCGGGAGAGGCAGATAGCAGCGGAGAATAATGGCATTGCAATATTTGTTGTAAGCTTAAATTTTGGATTCTTAGCTTTTGTGAGGCTACTAGTAGATATGTCGTTGGGCGTTTACATGTCATTGAGCGATCAAAGAAGGGAGAAGCCATGGAAATTTTGTTCCTTTAGCTCTTCCAGGCTCTTGTTATGCAGCTGTGGCATACTCATTTTTATATTATTGATTTAAATATGCTTTATGGTGTATTAAGATATGGAATTTAGAAATGGGTTTTTTCTTCTGTTGTTTACCAAACAGATGCCCGCATTTTGCGACCGGTTTATAATTTTAATTTTTGAGAATGATAAATAGATAAATAAATATGCATTTGTATAGTTAATAATGTTATTGTCTTAGAGGAACAATAATAGAATCGTTAAAAAGTTTTCTATTTTTGACGCCCTGACCTTGTTCTAATCTTGTAGGACCTTACCACACTGACATCCGAGGATCTCTTGACCACTGGGAGGCCCACCATGCTCGCCCAACACTAGGCCTTTAGAGCACTCATTTTATTAGTGGAAGTCCGATTCCGCTCTTTTTTTTAATGCAACTTAGATTTATACTCGCCCTAATCACTACTATTTTTCTTGCCCTATTAATTCATGACCATCATCAACACCAATTTCACAATCACTTTGTTCTCAACTCCTCTGATTTCAAAATAACTTTTAACATCTCCCTTACACGATAGAGTACCCCAAAAATGCTCATACAAAGAACACGAGTAGAAGCGCTTGTTGCTCGTCTTCAATTTTAATTTCAATATTTCTTAAATCTAAAACATTAGAGGAACAAAAAGAAATACTGAAAAACTAGGAAACCAACATCCAATGCAAATAGCTGCAGAGTTATTTGCTTGGAAAGGTCTAATGATTCATGGTTAAAAACCTAAGAACAAGCTAAAAGGTAAGTGGTATTTATCAGTGAAAAGGCCTGCAAGGCTTCCATTGTTTCACAGATTCACTTAGGCAACCTGGGACTATAGCTGACCATGAGGTCAAATCTGGCAAAAGTCCCGTTAGGGCAAGATAATTTTGTCCTTGTCTTTTGGGCATTCTTTTCCAATTCACCTGTATTAAAAAAAAAAAAAATCAAACCATCAGAATTCTTTCATCGAAGAGATGGTGTCAAATAGTTATTCCCACCAAAGTTAAATTAACACTTGTCAATTGGCACAAGATTAGAAAATACAAAAATAAATGGACTGTGAACATGCATCTATGTTTCATGGTTAGCAATTCCTCATCTCACATATGGCCTAGTAATTTATGCAACAAATTTCTTTTAACAAACAAGATTGTCAAATAATTATGAAGTTTATTTCACACTATTTGATCATCACCAAGATAGTAGTCTGACACTACCATTTGGAACTTTAAAAGAAACAAAGGAATCCAGGAAGTAAAGTCTGCATTGGACACTTTCTGTTGAGTATTAAATGAAGGCTTTTAGAACTTTGATGGGTACGATGCTTAGTGGAAAGAAAATCATGATGCAACAAAAGGCTTGTGATGTTATCACTATCAAGTCAACTAAAGAAATGATATCACACAATTATGGAAATGTTTGAAACCCCAAGTATTCAGGTCTGCTATTAAACCTAAGAACTCGGAGTTTATAACCAAAAAATTTTTATAAAGTGAAACTAGTTCCAACTATTTTGCAAATGTGAACTAAGGACCGTTTTGTGGTGTTTCAAACTATACGAGTATTTTGAAGATTATCAATCACATAAAATTCACATATTCTCCTAGTTGCTTTGTTTTCTTTAGAGTCAACATTCTTTCTTCATCCTATTGTTGGTAGATCGGAGGTTGGCCACAACCATCAACTTCATCTGCTTGAATCTCGATATCAGAGTAAAAAAATTCGACTTGGATGCAGCGAATATATGATAATATGCAAAAGTAGAACACCCAAGCAGATGATGTATTAAGTCAACCTAGAGTGCAAGCTTGAAGGGGCACTGAGATAACCTAGACGACAAAGTTAAGTGCTGTGGCCTGGCCTAAAAACGCACTAGAGATGTGAGGTTGCCTAGCCCAAAGGAGGTGTTGATAGAACTTACTCGCATGGGGAAGCCGAGGTGGGATTTGATCAAAACTCAGAAGTGAATGTCGGAGATTGTTAGGATAAGGTGTACATGTGAATAAAGAATCCCACATCACTAAGAATCAGAATGAGATGTCCTATATACACACGAAGAACCCAAGAACCTAATAGCTTAAGCTTTCGGGCTTAAATAGTGTCCAACGTATATGTATAGGCTTTCTAGTGTGCTCCCACAGCTCCAAGTGTGACTTATCTCTCCCAACAACAGCTAGGAATAAAATTACTAGGGATAATCTCTTACCTTCTCGCTTTACTTCAAAATTTTCTATCCAGACAAGAAAATTGGACGGTTCTCTAGTTCACACCATAAGCATGATTCTCAGTTCCTTATCTCTCTTAACTTTAAAGGTGTTAGGAACTTTTAAAGGCTAATGCCTTTTACCGATAACGAAGACCAGCTAACCACTAATCGTTTTTGAGTATTTTTCAAACAAGAAATTTTGTCAACTCAAAACTTTCCTAGCTTTTTGTTTTGCTTAAAATACTTTACTTGTCATGGGTTGAAATGTTCCCTTTGTCCAAATTTCAGGCAATTTCCTCCTCATACTTAACATTTCAGCTCAATAAGGAACATTTCCAATTCCATCAACTGAAAAACCTTACATGTTCAAGTTTGTTGGGAGAGTTAATGACATGTTATATTAGTAAAGGGTTTTGAATTAGTTTTCCATAAAAATATAAGAGACATACATACTTGTTGACATGTGAAAGATGTGCCATATAAAAAAATAATATCTTATGATGCCATACCATGAAGCCATAAATGGCCAAAAAAGAGACTTTAGCCTGGTGCAACAATGCAGCTTTTATATGTTTAATTCCTTCCATTATTTGTAACTGTATTGCTCTCTTTTATTATTGTTTTTCTATTCGTTTTTTCTTCCTTTTTATCTTTTCATTTTTTGCCTTTTTGTATGTGCCCTTTAACTCATTTTGTCGACTTATGGACACCAAAGTGGTTTTTGGCTAGCTAATCAATGCTACTAAGCAATTGATCTAGCCAGCACAAGATCTAGTAACTTGCAACAACTTCCCTTTCCCTTGACATCTCTTTCTTTTCCCTCATTCCCTCTCACCTTGTAGAAAGCCAGATTTGGCCTTGAGCTTTCATAGAGAAACCATTGCTTTATACTTCCCCAAATATATTACTTCATCGGCCATCCCCAACCACATTCTAACAATCCTCCACCATTGATAGTATGAAGAAAATAGAAAGCCTTTTTTTTGCTAAGCACAAAAAATTTAGTGACAGAAAAAGAAGAGATGATTCAGATAAAATGGAAAATTGGGAGATATTACTTAAGATTACAGGTCAGTTTTATTTTTTTCAGTTTCTTTGTATAATTCTATTAATTATTTTGCAAATGCATCTCCCTATTTCTCCCTCATCAACTTAACTTATCTAATTCTATTAAATGCCACATCATATGAAAGTAAGAACACCTGACTATTTTGTTTTTATAAAAACAAAATTTTAAAAGTACATTAACATGACAATTCATCAACTTTATCAACAAGATTGTGCAACTAATGGCATGTCATGGACATTAAAGAAACTTTAGCAGTTTTAATTTTACTTAGAGATGGGCGCAAGGGTAGGATACGATTATATGTGCAATGTGGGTGCATTTAATTTATCTAAGTTTTTCCATATATTTGGATAGTCAAACTTCAATGTCCATGCACTTCAAATGTATCAGACACAAGTAATTCTAGCAAAATGAAGAGTAAGAGCACCTAAGAACTTTTAATCGACTGTGTCAGTAATATTCCTTAATTGAAAAGAAATGCGTAGGTAAATGAAATAAATTGTTCAAACTTCCGAAAGGACTAATTTGAACATTCCAACATCATACATGGACTACAACCAGAGTGCTTTAACCTATTATTTTTATTTCCCTCATGTTATATTGTAAAAGTAAATTCAGCAAAAAAATGTCAAGGGGTACAATCTAATAGACACACATACTTGACATGCCTTCTTTCTTCCAAAACAATTTAGAAGAGCACATTTAATAATTATAAATTGAAAATTACTAAAAATCTAAAAGGAAAATCAAGATGAAGAGTTCGATAACTATTATAGGAGACAAGTAAAAAAAAAAAAAGATAAAAAAGAAAGGAGCTTGCCACAAAAATACAACAACCCCCTCCCTCTTTGAGACATTCTACCTTGTATAATTGTTAATTTTTGACATTGGAAAACAGTCCAAGAATTCGATTGTAATTCAATTTAGAGTTAATAGCATTCATGATCTCTAAACCTTGACCAAATTCTAGTTTGTTATCTAATATTTAAAAAGTTCTAACTGGATCCACAATTACTCAAAGTCATTCAACTTTAGTACTTTTGTCTATGAAACTATCTAAATTGCCGGTAAATACTAGCTGATGCCACGGGGATGGTGTCAGCTGGCATCTCACGTAATAAATAAAGAGACCAAAATAAATTTTAGTTTCAAAAGGACCAATCATATTGTAAATAATTTTAAATAATATATTTTTATTTTTATTATAATATAATTTATTAGTTAAATATTTTTTGTTTCTAACTAAAAATAAATTATAATAAATTCAAATTAAGTTCAAATTTCAAAATCTTTTTAAAAATATTCTATATCATTTTAAAAAATTAAGTAAAATTTTCTATATTAGTTTAAAAAATTAAATAAAAACTCAATATCATTTTAAAATATTTATTAAAAAATTTCATATCATTTAAACAAATCAATTTATTAATCAATACATAATTTTTTTTATTGAAAAACAAATTATTTTATATCTATTCTTTATTAAAATTTTATATTTTAAAAAAACAAAAAAATAGACAATTAGAACGATCCCTATCACTGCCAATTAGATAAGGGGAATAAATCATGTATTAAAAATGATACATTTATTTTATATAATTATAAAATTTTAATAAAAAGTAAACTCAAAATAGTTTTTTTTTTAAATATATTTCTAAATAGATTAATAAAGCTATTTTTATAGAGATATATAAATTTTTGCTTAATATTTTAAAATGATAAGAAGTTTTCTATTTAATTTTTAAACCGATATAAAAATTGTCACTTAATTTTTTAAAATGATATAGAATTTTTTTTTAAAGGATTTTGAAATTTTTAACTTAATTTTAATTTTTTAAAAATTTATTTTCAATTAAAAATTATATTTTACTAATAATCATATCATAATAAAAAAAATAAATAAAATTTAAAATTACAATATTTTGAAATATAAAAGAAATAATTCTTTTCTTTAATTATTTTTCCTTCATTATAAAAATTTATAAAATATATTTGAAAAGGAAAAAGAGAAAGATATTTAATATTTTTAATAGAAAATATATTTTTTATGATAAAAAAATATATTCTATTATGATTTATTAGTAAAATAATATTTGTAAAAAAAAAATTTCGTGAAAATGATAGAAATTTTTTAAAAAAATTTTGAAAATTTTAACTTAATTTTAATTTTTTTTTAATCTATTCTCTATTGAAACAAAAAATATTTAACTAATAAATTATATTATAATAAAAATATAAAAATATTATTTTAAATTTTAATATTTTATCAAATATATCTAAAATATAAAAAAATTCAAGATAATAGCATCTTTGGTCTTTAAACTTTAAGTAAAATTCTATTCTAGTCCCTTTGTTTATCAAGTGAGATGCTAGCTGTTGCTATTCAAGTGGCGTCAACTAGTATTTACCATCAATTTAGATGGTTTTATAAATGGAAGGACCAAAGTAAGACAATTTTGTGCAATTGGGGATACAATTAGAATTTTTTAAAGATTAGCAACCAAAATATAATTTGGCTCAAAGTTTAGGATATAACTCTTCAATTTGTGATGACTATAACTAGAAGTTCATATTCTTCGATCATTTATAAACAATTTGTTGAAGAATATTCAACATGACCAACTGGTACAGAGGATGATCAGACTAATATCCTATTTCAAAATGGTGTGTTATCTTTGAAAAGATTATTTTCCCCTCCTCCCTTGGAAAGATGGTTTATAAGTGGAAATAGTGGATCTTCCTTGCTTGCTAGTGTTATATATGATGTCTTTTTTGTCCTGTTAAATTTCTATATTTGAGTGCATTAAAATTTTTTTGAGTAATTTGTTGGTTTAAAGCCTTTTTCCTTATCTTGTGCATTTGATTCACTCAAACACAACATTCAATGCTCAAAAGAGTGTGCATAGAGGTGAAAATCAGGCGGGTCAAGTGGGGTCACTCGAGTTAATGTAAACTCAAGTTGAGGTCTCAATTTGTTTCAGGTTTGGATCATTTCGGGTTTAATACTCGAATAATTAGGGTTCAGGTCATTTTGGGTCAAAGTTGTTAACTTTTAAAATCAAATCAAATTAGGTTTATATAGTTTTGCGTCATTTCGAATGAGTGGCTTCAAGTTATTTATCTCTTGGTCAAATTGGGTTCAATCATGTTCAAGTTCAAGCAAGTCGAGCAGGTTTCTTGAGTTCAGATAAGTTTTTCTAGCTCTAGATGTGCACATGGCTCACTCTGAACATTCATTCATTTCAAAAGCTTCCCCTATATCCATCATCAAATTCACCTCAAGGTCCTAGATATCATCACTAGAGGAGCTCAACTTCATCGTTTGAGATGCATCGATATGCAAATTTATACAATACTATCTAGCAATCTATCAAAGGAAGAGTAGCTAGTCTAGTCTAATGCTAGGCTAGGTGATTCCTCTCTATCAATGACTGAAGCAACATCCAGAGAGAGAGCTCACTATACCACCAGGTTGCCACATTTGCTTATGAAACAATAACGGCTTATCCCGAGGAGAACTGCGCATAAGTCTGATTTACCAAGGCGTTCTAGGTTCTCTATTCTGACTTGTATACTGACACGCATGTATATATTTATATTTTTTATGTATACATATATAAATACTCATATATACTTATATGTACTAATAAAAATTATTCTACAAATTGCTGTTATCCTTACTTTTAAATCCTAACTTAATTGCAACACATAAAAAAATTTGGTACAGGAGTTGTGATGCAAGATGATAACAAATTGCTTGAGGGATTGATGTACTTTAAATTTTATTGAGGTACTTTATCATATTTCTAATTTTTATATAGATGTAGAATATTTCAAATTATTTAGTTTATTTCATATTAAATAGTGTTTCGATTATTTTCAAGTATTAGGGTATTTGGGTTATATTTTGGTATTTCATGTACTTCAAGATTTAGAGTCTAGTGTAAGAGCAGTTTATGTTATTTAAATATGAAGTAGCATTAGATCGTGAATTATTTAGACTTTCTCTTAGCTCTTTTGCTTCCTCTATTTCTTATCCTTGTCCCTAATGCTTCCACCTTTTCCCTCAATTCCCACTTAGATCTCTATTTCCACTCTTGTCTTCGCTCTACATCAATTTGGTATAAGAGCTTTTGTGGGTTTTTGGATTGAGTAGTGTTCTGACAAAAGATTTATATATGTTCAAAGAAATCAGAAATTCAAAAGCAAATCCTGATCGATGGGGGAAAATGAATGGAAGGAAACTCAATTGCCACCATTCAACTACCTGATCACCCTTTTGTGCATTGCTAGGAAGCAACCCAACAACTTTCAGCCATTCATTAGAGAGAGAGAGAGAAAAAAAAAAAAAAAAAGAAAAGAGAGAGAGAGAGAGAGAGAGAGAGAGAGAAAAAAACATTTTAACCAAGAAATTCAAATCATCCACTCATTCACGAAATTCAGAAAGCAATGCTGAAGAACTTGTCAAAGCATCCAAACCGTCTACCTACAGAACCTTGCCAACTGCTTTCCATATCCAGTAAAATATTGGTCAGATGAAGGGCTTAATAAAGTCATGCACTACATTTCAGCCTGCTTTGACTAGCATGCTAGTTCGTATCAATTCAATAGTGCAACAGCTGTGACACAACATTGCTGCCATCAAGTTAGTGTTACATCAGCATCGCCATACTAGCAAAATTTCCAGAATATCCTCTCCCCCTATCCTTGACATCCTGGTTCTAGTAGGTTTTTTAGATTCAACATGATAAAACATATAATTTAAGATTTCGGAATGAGTGTCATCAATGGTATTCAAATGTAGAACTTGGAAGATGAAATCTATGATTCTTTTTTGCGTTTGGATGAGTTGCTTTATTAGATTGATAAAAACAATGCTCATAACCTTCATTGATCAATATTTAATGTCTTTATGAACAAGAATTTCAAGAAAATTTGGCTCCAGTCTCAATCTTGTTCCTTTAATTTGTTAGAGAGCAAGATCACTAATGAGAAGTTCAAGTTTATTGTATAGGAGATTCAAGAAGATTAGAGAAGTAAAGCAACATCTGACAGAGTTGTTAAAATCAATGAGAAGGGAAAATGCCATTGAAGAATCAAAAGTTGAGAAAAGAGAGGCGTAACATGAAAGATTGAGAACCAGAACTAAGTTTTTGAACTGAAATTAAAGGTTGCACCTGAAAATTTAAGTACAGAGTTTGTGCTCGTCCAAGGACCTGAGGAGTTCAGTGAAGTGCCTACATAGAAATCAAGTCCAACGCTCTCATACAAAATAAGAAATATAGTGAAAAACTTTCCATTGACTTTTTTATTCCAAGGGTGTTAAAAAATGATAGGCAAGCAGCCTTCCTGATGATGTTTGTTTCACAAGAGAAATTTGTTGACAATGCTTTCAAGTGTTTTGTTGGAATCAAGCCATTCTTGGATAGGCTCCAACATTTGAAAACTCAAGGACCAGTTTTTACCTCCAAGAGGAGAATGGTGCAAGTTGAGAAGAAACTGCTTACAATTTTATTTTAGCACATTGTTATATTTGCAGGTTTAACTGTAATTACTTTAGGATCCTCTACATTTATAAAGTTATTTTATATTAAACAGTGTCTTGCTTATTTTCAAAATACCTGGGCATTAGGATTACATATGACGCTTTAGATTTATATTAGGGTTTAGCATGTAATACTTTATATTATTTTAATTTCTAGTAGTTTTGGATTATAAATTATGATGGACTAGATGACATAATTAGGTTTGTTTCTACCTGCTTGATTTTGGGGTTACTGGCTTTCTAAAATGGATGGAAAAACTAATGCAAGTGAAGCAATGGGGGAGTAGAAACAATAAAACGAAGCCTAAAACAGTAAAAGGAAACCTATCTAATCCTAGCCATTCAACCTTGTTAAGAGATCACAAGCTAGTCACCTGACCACTTAATAAAATAAAAACATAATTACTAACCATTAGCTAAAGTAAAATGCAAACATAAAGATAAACTTATCAAGATGAACAATTTAAACAAATTCTGAAATCTGTCTGCTTCAACAAGTTTCCACTAAATATAAAGAGTTAAATAAGTCTATTTCATATCCACTTAAAGTTCCTTTGAATTAACTGTTTCATAAAAGGGCATCAAAGACTCCAACATAAAGAATACTACAACCTATGTAGTAGTTTCATTTTGATTAAGTTATTCTTTTCAATTCAGCTTCTTGTTTCAATCTAGGCTTTGATTTCAGTTTCAGGGTTTGTGTGCTAAACCACTTATACAGGACAAAAGATGGTGCGTTTAAGGCTTTGAGTAATAATCTTATATTGCGAAAACTTTGCTAATATGAGCTATATATACAAGATAGGACCTTTGACTTCAATGTGATTTAGTTTTCCTTCAGTCTTTAGTCAACTTTTTATTTCTTGATTCAATTTGTAATTTCATTCTTGGTTTTCCTTTCACTCCCAGGGCCCATGTGCTAATCCAAATGTTGAAGTGTTTGCATATCAGGTGTGTTTAATAAAAAGGAAGCAAAAAAAAAAGCATATGCTAGATATCACAGTTGTCTCCATCTTTTCACTAGCTTTAAACTATTCAACTATTGTGCTAAACTGTTTCCTGACAACAACATCATCTGCCCATTCTCATTCAATATTAATAATCACAAATATAATTTCTACCAAAAAGGAAAACAGAGAAACAAACAACGTACTTGTCCAGGAAATGCTTTAGCTAATGCCTTGATGGTAGAATTTTGTATCCAAACGTCATCAACTGATTGATGGTGTAATTTTCCGTCTATAGATGATTCGCTTACACCACCACAATTCACCATAAGGCGACCATCGGGCATCAATCTATCACTTAATTCCAACCATGTTTCAACCTGACAAAGAAAATCACAAAACATGTAGCAAATGGTCAAATATGGACATGAAACATTTAAATGGTAACTACAAACAAGTTTGCACTAGATACAAGTTAGAAACTGCATTAAGGTTATATGCAAACAATATTTTAGATGGCAAATTAAAGCAGGAAACTGAATTCACAAATTCTAGCTCCTTTTTATAGGAAAATTGGACTTATCAAACTTGAATGCCATAAGCTGGAAACAATATACAAATCTTTTTTAACACTTTAATCTCTTAAGTATCAACTGATTAAAGTCCTATCTGATCAAAGAAACTTTGGAATCATACTTCTCTAAGCTCCTCAATAGATACAAATAAAATCCGGTTACCATTTTGAGCCTAGCATAAATGTTGTCGCTTTTGATTTGTAAGAAATTCCAAAAGAAAAACATGCTCTTGTCTTCATCGATTAGAATACTACCAAATTAGGCCCACTTCGAGGAAAATTTTGTCAATAATAAGACCATAGAGGCTCTTTTTTTGACATTCATATATATATATATATATATATATATGAGGGATCCATTTACACTAGTGTAAGTATTATACATTTTTTTTTACCCTTGGATCAAAATGACCAAGTTTAAGTGTTATGGATTTAATTTTGATTCAATGGTCAAAAAAGTGTATAACACATATACTAGTGTAAGTGGAATCCCTACTCTCTTTCCAACATTTTCATTTATGCCATTCTGCTTCAGCTTTCATCATCAACCTCAACTTATTAAGATGCTGATTCCAATTGCAATGGAAAAAGTTAACTTTCTAATAGCAGAGAAAGGTAACAAATGCAGTATTGATAGGTAAATCTTCATCTAAGAAACTCAAGGGTGAGACTTTCAATCCATAATAGTCATTATTGTTTGTGTAATTGCTAATGATCTCATAGGGCTCAAGCATCAACTCATTTGGCCACCACCCTGATGTTATAGGGAAACATGCATGATTCACTTGCCAAAAATTTTGCCTATCTTCTTTAGATTGGCTTTATCTTATTACTTTCTCACGCATTGATCATTTATTGTTTCCTAAGTTCATCATTTTTGGTTTTGTTTATCATTAGCCAATTCTTATTAATTTTAGGAGATCTAATTATCATCTTAGGCAGTTAAAAGTCCAATAAATTTGATTGAAAGAGTCGTGGCATTTGTCTGAATAAATTTTTTCAATGAAAACCTTTCGAGAGGGATTTCTCTCTCAAAAGAACTATACTTCTCCATACTTCTTGCTGTGGTTTTGTGTGCATATCCTTCTTCAAAAGATAGAATCTTCTGAGAAAAGAAGGGGAAGAGGATATGGTAGAAGCCAAAAGGAAACTGGGATCATAACACCCAACTGTGGTATGAACCCATATAATGTTGGCTTAAATAATTGTAGTAAAGCATTCAATAACAGATGAAGAGACTAAAAAGCTATAAGGAACAATTCCATATGTTGAATGGGGAAATAGTATGGGAATGTCGGACTTCCTATAATATATGGATTATGGTCCTTATTTGATGTTGGGACTGATTTAGGACAATATTTATGCAAGAATAAATAATATTAATTCCTTCTTGTATGTTTCTTTATATTTAAAAGCTGTTGGATGTACTTAATTTTCAGCTTCCTTATATTACAAGTGTCAGGCATTTTGGCAATATCCTGGTTTGCTAAAAATTACAAGTTTTGAGTCTAAAAGTCATTTTTTAGATTTTGCTTATGCTAAAAGATTTTTAATTTATAGCTTAATGTTGCTTTAAGTCAGTTTGTTAGCTCCCTATTTGATAAGTCCTTGTTTGGCTGGGAATGGCAGAAGCCTGTGCATATGAGAGTAGTCAGTCTATAGGAAAATGAAACTCGCCTGATGATTGATGAAGCAATGAACCCCAGGTATCAAATAAAGGAGCTAGGCATAAGCTTAGTGATTTCTTTGCCTTTGCTTGTTTATTCAATTTTTTGTACTCTTCACTAGGAATTCACCAGAAGATCATTCCACGAAACCCTAAAGTCTACTGTTCTAAAACCCCAACTTACACCTACATTAATCAAACATTGAAGCATAATGCAAAACCAAAATTATTTTTCACAAGTACTGCTCACAGTACTTGAATTACAGCCCTTTATCCCTTATTTTCTGCTCTCAACCTCAACCCTATCATAACTCTATACAAGCCCCACCTATCGTCCTTTAACTAAATCTACAAATAATCTCAATTTTTAATCATTTAGCTGTTTTCATCATTGGCACATAGTACATACCTCTTGCAACTGTGATAGAGCCTTTCCATCATAGAACAAGTCAATGATGATGCCTGAATATTAATTGTTTGCACAAGTTAGGAACAAAGGGGTAACAAGGCCAACATCATGCTTTAGCTCAAAATGTAGCTGCTAACTGGTATAAAAACATAAAGCCAGAAATTAATAGCTGTTTTGAGATCATCATAACAAAGTACTTGATCAAATAAGCCTCCACCGGGTTATTTCCAGGTAGGTAGTGTGTAAAATGCAACCATCTATGCAGGAGAAACTCAGAGTGTGTGTGTTTGTGTGTATTTTGATCTTAGAAAGTCAAATTAGCATGTTTATGCATAAAATTAAAACTGAAATCTCACCGGCATAGCCTGCAGGAAGATGCTGTCTAGGTGAAAAAGCATCATCAATGTGAACTTCAAGCCTGCCACCAACTTTATTACACCTCTCAAGATTGGATAGCCCAAAATATTCTCTTGCTTTATCAATTAACTATAGTACAAACAGTTATCCATCCATCAAGAAAGGAATGAATTGAGAGTGGAATGTTCATTGTTTTAAATATGATTTTGGTTTAAATATTTACACACCTGAAAAGATAATTAACAAATATAGCAGCAAAACCAAGACGCCTCTTACTCACCGAAACAAATCCCACCTTATTTAATTGCTCTAAGTGTCATGGAAGGAAGGGAATGGAACTATGATGCATAAAATAAACAGATCCCTGCTCGAATGAGTCAAAGAAAGGGAGAAATGCAGCTACTTGTAAACCTGCCGTTTTAGCATTCCAAGAGAGTTAATAACTTAATATTCCAATTTATATTAATAATTTTAGACTATCAAGTGTTTTAAACTACGTTGCTCTGACTCTTCCTTTTTCTTTAAGTACCCATGTCTGACACTTCTGACAAACATGGATATGGAGGTCCGACCCTCCAAAGATATGGAAAAGCTTAAGAAAAATCTAAGCATACTTGTGTTCAACATATACCCATATCCAAGACTCAACCCTGAGCCTATGTAACATAGGTTTTAAAGAGTCATCTAGGAAAATAAATTAACCCGTAAAAGTTGAGTTCAATGCATTCAAACAAAATTCAAATATATACCAAAAAAGAGAAAAGAACCATAAAATAAGTTTCCATTTTCATCTTTCTTTTTTTTTTCAAGAAACATAGTGATACACTTAAATGGAGTCACACGATTTATTGTTGTTGAATCAAGGGCGTCTCTTCTGCAAATAACAGTTGCCTTTTATAAAACCTTTCCTCTCTGTTTGCTTCCCTTGTGCTGCACATCCTAGAACATGCAAAATCCTATAATCTTGGGTGCAAAACTCTCAACCAATTAGAGGTATCATGAGAGGTCATGGCAATTGTTGCTTTCAGCCATGCTGATGTGTCATGTCTGTTTGCTAAAACACAAGATACTGGTGGAAATTTACTTTAGAACCTAAAACTTCAAAATATCAAACCTTCTCTCTCTCTCTCTCTCTCTCTCTCTCTCTCTCTCTCTCTATATATATATATATATATATATATATATATATATATGCATTATCAATTTTCTATAATGTTCCTGTAGATATCCTTGTATTTTAGTATAAAAGCCTCGTATGGTCTACTGCAGTCAAGAACACGTTTCAAATTAGGAAACAAAATCAACAATGAGATTGAAACCTTATGAAGCCAACTTTAGTGAAACTCTTACTAGCAGTTCTTATTCCTCTAAAACAAACTCACATCCAAACTGATATAAGGCCTCATTCAGCACAATGGTGATGGTGAGATCAATAGTACAGTGGTTAGATTGAAATTAATGATGAGACAAAATGTGTTTCACAAAAACCGGCGGTGGTGGCAAGATGAGATTTGGTGAGGAGAAAAAATGACTATAAGGGACATAGATAAAGTTGGTATATTGTGTATAATTTTAGTTTGTAATACATTTGACATTTACTTTTCATCCCAAATTATGCTTTTATGACCCAATTGAGGTTTGAGGATGTGCATTCTATTTGGATTGAGAGAGATGGAGAGGAGAGAATCAGCTAGATTCCTCCTATTGAGTGCATGGGAGAGAAGTTAACACAAGAGAAGAGAAATAACTCCTTGAAATACCTCTTGTAAGTCACTTCCCAAGTCACTCAAAAGTGGAGTGATATGGAGAGAAATAAAAGCAACAACTAATTGGCATCAGTGATGTGGAGAGAAATAGAACCCCTTTCATTCATACAAAGACACCATGCTTCTCAAAATAATATTTCCCTGAAATCTTATGCACATTATTAGATATTTTGTTTCTTAGATTTAGAGTTTCGGAAATTCTAAATAAGCAATGGACTCTAAATTATGCACATTCCTATGTCGGATTAGGGCAAAACCCAAACATATTATTGGTCAAATAGGAGACTTACGGCCAAAAAAAAAATCAAGAACATTAATTATATTTGTAAATAGGAAAAGGGGAATCATGAGTCAAAATATTGTACCGTTAGAACAGTTATAATGATACTAAACTGGACAATTTATGCGCTTGTCAACATAATTTATCCTTACTATTTCATCAATCTCCCAACCTTGAAGCTGCAATGAAGGCCACACGTCAAGCATCAGATGTGCAGCTGTTCCACCGCCCTAGAATATAACATGAACTTCACAAATAAATGCACTAGTTCAAATTGGTCATATCTATTTTCAATTTAACAAGAACCAAAATCCAGGTCAGGTAAGATCAAATGTATTACCAATCCGTAGATTGCAATGGGACCTTCAGGAACAATAGGTGGCAAAGTAGCGAATTCGTCCTAATATTGGAAAGAAAACGGGGTTCAGCAAATCTTATTTCCCACACACACTGTAGATATGTCCTAGATAGAAACATCTTATCTGATGATCAATTTCAACAGGTAGGCAATTACAATCGCAAAATCAATGGCTCCAAAACAAAAGCAGATTACATGTTTAAATTAGGAATTAAGAGGCTTCACAACATACCCAATATGATCCAGTCCATTTCTCATCACCTTTTTGCAGAACGCTATGGACATTATCTGCATTAGGAAATAATGAATCAATCCACCTAAAATCGAGTGACTAATAAATGTTAAAAAAAAAAAAAAAGAAAGCGTACGAGTGGAATCGAGTAGCAGCATCCTGGATTTAGGAGTGTCGACGATGACAATGTCATTGTATTTACTCTTAACGGCTGTCAGCACTTGAAACGTTTCTTCTTCTTCTGGAGTTTCTTCGTCTTGTTTAGTTAAGTCACTTTTTGTACAACAACAAGGACGACAAGTGGATGAAGAGCGTGACTTAAACGTAGTAGGAGGAAGCGGAGGGAATATTCCAGGGCGATGGGCCGATGTTAGTGCTATCGGCTTGTATGAAAGTACCAATGAAAACCAAAACATTTTGTTTTTGTTTCACCGTATAAGATATTCAGATGAGATTGAAATTTCACAACCAAATATTCTCAGTTATCTTTTCTTATCCGCTATCTGTTTTCCGCTTCTATAACTTGTTTGTACAGTGAAGGGGACACCGACCAATACAGATGGACAGAATGAGGGCAATGCTAAAGAAATTCCGTACAGTGACACGACAGAAACAATAAAAAATAAGATATGAATATTATATGATTTAAAATTTTAATAATAATTATATATATATATATATTTAATAAAAATAAAAAATATAATATTAATAAAAATTATTATATATAATTTTTATATAAAATATAATATAAATATATAAATTTTAATATTTTATATAATAAATATATACTAGCTGTCAAATTTTTTTGGTAAAAAAAATTTGTAATAGATAAGTTGTTTAATCTTCAAATCAAAGTAAAATACGTCACATCTGATAGGTGATTGTAAATTGTACATTTGAAATGATTTCAATAAATGATCATTAATGAAATTCAAATTTAAAATTTTTTCATCAAAAAAAATAAATTTTAACTAATTGAACCAACTACCTGTTAATCACTAACTACCAAATTTATTTTATATCTTCTCGTCAATTGAAATTTTTACTTAATTTAGGAGCTTTCTTATATTTAAGCCAAAATTAAAGTTTTAATAAAATTCAATTTTTTATTAAACTCCTTGAAGGAAAAACAAGATTTTAAAAAAGTGAGTCTGATTATAAAAATTTAAAATAATTAAAATATTATAAAATTTTTACTTTTTTAAATTCTTTTAATAAACTTGTATCATTTTATTGTATTTTATTATATTTTAAAGTATTATTTTTATTCAATAAAAATTTTGTTTTAGATAAAAATCAGGAAAATCTATTACATAAATAGAATTTAATTAAATAAAAATAGTACTTAATTTGATAACTATATTATTTTAAGGGTTCAATTATACAAAAAAATACTTATCTAAAAATTTGCAATAAAAATTAAAAAATCTCTTAATTAAATTGTTTAATTAAGCACAATATAAACCATAAGACTTGTCTAAAAAGTTTTTAAAATTATAAATTTTTTAGTATTTGTCATTAAAGTATCTATATGCTTGGTTCGATTATTTCACTGAAATTAATCTTCAAAATATATTTTTTAAAAAATGTTTATATTTTTTGAAAACATAAAGAATTTTTATTATTTAAATGAGTTGATGAAAAATGTTTTTTATTATTTGATTATTTTTTAAAAATTAATTTTAGTTGAATAATATTAATATGACTATTAAAATATTAAAAATCATTTATTATTAAAATATATTAAAATCATTTATTATTAAAATTATTAAATTTCAAGAATAATTGTATTTTAATAGTAATATTTAATATTAAAATCTTATATTAATATAAAATACTTAAAATAAAACTATTTATTAATTTTTATATTAATATTTAAAATAGTATAACTATTCTGAAAATATTATTTTTATTAATATTAAAATATTAATATTTATTATTAAAGTATTATATTTTATATTAAAAGTATCTATTATTAAATTATAACAAAAATCTTTTAGTTATATGTATTATTAAAATAGTAATATAAATAGCGTAATAAATAAAAATATAAAATTATATTTTAAAAAAAAAGAAATTATTAAAAATATTCCTATTAAGAAAATAATATTATTATAGTATTTAACAATAATTATTTAAATAATAAAAATATTATTATATATGTTATTATTTATTATTAAAATAATATAATCCTATTTATTATTGAAATACTAAAAATATTTATATTTAAAAATATATAAAATAAAATATTTAAAATTGAAATATCAAAGACTTTTAATATTAATATTTTAATTTTTAAATTAGAATTAAATAAAACATTTTTATTGATATAATAATATTTTAAATCTAATTAAATCAAATTAAAACTTAAAATAATATGTTCAAAGTCGTACTTAAGTAAAATTATAAAAAAAAATTTAAAATTAAAATATTAAAAGACTTTTAATATTAATATTTTAATTTTTAAAATAAAATTAAATAAAAATATTATGTATTACTGTAATAATATTTTAAGTCGGGTTAAAGTTTACAAAAATCATATATATTGTCCGATTTAATTAAAATTATACTCAAACATATTAATAAATAGTTCCGTTAGCTTGGAATTGATTCTATTTTGAAATGACAAAACATTAAGTTAAATAAGCTTCACCAAGATTTTGAAAAAGATTTATTTAGTACATATTCTTAAGTTTTATATTTTGGTACTAAATAAATAATATATTTTTCAAAGTATAAACAAAACATTTCTTTGTTTTCATATTTTTCAAACAAAATATATCTTTAAAGATTATTTATTTGAGCTTAAATGAAAGTCCAATTATTGTTTTTAAAGTGAATTTATTCATTTTAGACTTAATACAATTTTAATAATATTGATTTTGAAAAATAGATTAACATAAGAAAGTTATTTTACAATAACAAAGTTTTCTAACATTGAACTTATTTTATTTTTTATATTAATTCACAAAACTTTAATATTTAAATTTATATAGTTGGAAAGCTCTTTGAGGATCAAACAAAATCAAAATTCAAATTTTTAAGAAAATATTTTGAATTTTTACAAAGCATTTTATAGTTGTCTAAAAACTGTACAAGGGATAGATTTGAAAATTCACTATAATTTGTAAATAATGAATTAGGTGATGAATTTTATAATTTTATATGAATAGAAATTCCTTTAAGTCTAGTTTCTAAATCTTCAAATGGTTTGTGATTTGAATTTGTATAACTTAAGATATGATTAAATTAGTAAGTAGAGTACAAAATAAAATACAACAGAGCAGCTTGATCGAATTGATCCACTGGATTACAAGATTGATCCCTTAGTTGACCCAATCGATCGGGTATCAAAACCAATCGATCTTTTTTCAATTGATCGGGTACCTAAACCAATCGATTCTCTTTGTTGTAATGATTAAAATTGAGTGAAATTCAAGAACCAATTGATCCCCTATCGAACCAATCGATCCTCTATCAATATCAATCGATCCTGTCATCTCAAACAAGCTCCAACGGCTAGTTTCAAAAGAAGAAAAACATGGTTTTTCACTTTCCAAGCATTTCCAACAGCTATTTCCTTAATTTCTCTATAAATTGGGTATTCCAATACACCAAAAAAGTTGATAAAGCAAAAGAGCAAGTGCTAACAAGTTATATTTTCATTTTCTTTTAGAATCAAGAATTTTAAAACTTAAATTCAATATCCTTTGTATTTCTAGTATCCAAAATATTACAGTGTTTTTATTCATCATTTTTTTTATACTTTATTAGGCAAACACTCAATCTTGAGAGGTATTTTAGTTTACAAAAATTATTTGAGTTATCTTATGAGTAAGATGTGAGGTATCCTCTTGATATTGTAAGGGTAGAGGTTGGTATCTAAGCCTTGAGAAAAAGATAGAGATTTAATATAATGTAAGTTTGTATCATATAAAATTTTTTCTTCAATTAGTAAATTGAAGCCTTGGTATGAATAACCAAGAGAGAGGATGTAGGTGCCTTGCAGAGAATGACCGAACTTCTATAAATCATTGTGTTTGATTTCTCTATTTTTATCTTCTTATAATTTATTGTTGTTTATATTTAATTTTAAGTTTATTAATTATTATTATTTACATTATATTTTCATAAAAATATTTATTGTTTTAATTTTCATTCGATTATATTGAAATTATTTGTTTGAAAAAAATTTGAATAAATCTAATTTACTCTCTTTTGGATCATCATCTCACCTAAAAAATTAATAAATTCTATTCATAAATAGTTTTTTTAAATTATATTCTTTTTTTCAAAAGCGTAAGATAATTTTCAATAAACAATTATCTTATTTTTATTGATCAATAAATTAGTTTTTATTAACCAATTAATTTTTCATAAAACAAATTTCTAAAAATATAAAAGTTAATTTTTATAGAACAAACAAGTTTATGTTTAAAAGTCAAAGTTTTGTGCATTAAATGAGATTGGCTTAATTACACATTTGACGAAAACTATAAAATTAGAAAACGAAAAATATATGTACTAATAATAAGGTTAAAATATTAATTTATTTTTCTACAAATTGGAGAGATAATCTAATCTTAAAATCCACTACCTTCCATTTTTTTCTTGTTATAAAAGTTTATATGACAAAAATTATATTTATAGTTATTCCACATTTTTCTGTTTTTTATATCTTTACAAATATATACCAAAAGTATCTTTGTCTTTTAATTTTTTTTTAAAAATATAAGTTAGATTTAAATATTTTAAATTTATTACTCCTTTTGTCTCATAAATAATGTCTGTGTTGGTTTTTTTTTTCCTTCAAAACTTTTCAATTTTGATTATTTATATTTTTAATATTCAATTAAACTAAATTTTTATAAAAATATGTTTGAAAATCCCTTCATTCAAGGTTTTAAAAAGTATTTTTTATATTTTACTTAATAATATATTTAAAATGATACCATAATCCGTATTCTCTTCTAACTTCTAAACAACCGTTAGTGCATTTATACATTTTCTTCTCTTTCATATTTAAATGATTGTAATTTAAAAATAAATAAAATTTTCTTAATAATAAATTATTAAAAAAAAAAAGGTTTTTACAATGACATTTCCACACATTTCCCCAAAAGAAAAGTTTAGGAAAGGTTAATTAGAAATTTACAAAACAGTATATAAGAAAAATAATTTTAATTGGGATCCATCCCATGGCCGTCACTGGTATCAACGATCAAGTATTGACGGCTGCGGAAGAATAAAGTAGAAATATGCTAAGGCAGAGTATTGAAAGGGTGATAAAGAGGAATGCCCCAAAAGAGAAGGCAGAGTGTGTTGTGATTGGAGCCGGAATCGTGGGATTGGCAGTGGCCAGAGAGCTGTCGTTGAAGGGGAAAGAGGTGTTGGTCCTGGACTCTGCCCCCACCTTCGGAACAGCCACCAGTTCCCGCAACAGCCAGGTCATACATGCTGGCATCTACTATCCTCCCAATTCTCTCAAGGCTCGTTTTTGTGTGAGAGGAAGAAACTTACTCTATCAATACTGCTCTCAGCGTGGGATACCTCATAAGCAGATTGGCAAGCTGATAGTTGCAACTGGACCTTCGGAGATTCCAAAGTTAAATCAGCTGTTCAATCGTGGGATACTAAATGGGGTTGAAGGTCTTCGGATGTTGGACGCTTCTGAGGCCATCAAAATGGAGCCTGAATTGCACTGTGTCAAAGCCTTGCTGTCCCCTGCCTCTGGCATTCTGGATTCCCATTCTCTAATGCTGTCTTTAGTGGTATGCATCTCCATTCAATTTCATTTCATTTCTTTTTGTTTTTGTGTGAAAAAACGTAATTAATAGTACTAACCACCACCAGGCTCCAGGGGGAGGCTGAAACTAAGGGCACCACCTTCTCTTACAATACCACTGTCATTGGAGGTCATCTTGAAGGAAATCAAATGGCCCTCCACGTTTCTGAAACCAAAACTCTTGCAAACTGGGATGGAAATACTCCATTGCAACCGGACCTCATACTTATTCCTAAATTTGTAGTGAATTCTTCAGGCTTGAGTGCTCCTGCTCTGGCTAAGAGATTCCGTGGTCTAAACACTGCTACTATTCCTCCTGCATATTATGCTCGTGGTTCCTACTTTACCCTTTCAAATTCAAATTCCACTAGGCATCCTTCCTTCAAACATTTGATATATCCTATACCAGAGGAAGGTGGCCTTGGAGTGCATGTCACTCTGGATTTAGATGGCCAGCTCAAGTTTGGCCCAGATGTTGAGTGGATTCATCATGTACCTGATACAACCAGCTTCCTTAATAGGTATTGGTAATCTTTTCTTTTCACAATCCAATTTTTTTTACGATGATTTAGGTGATATACTTGCTTTTCTGCGCTCGGTGTCATGACCCTGATTTTTCTATAATTTTGTTTGTTTACTACCTATAAAAGTTCCAAAATATGTAGATATGTACTTCTTCAAATAACCTGACTACAGTCCCATGTAGAGGCATATGCGTTTTGCTACCATGTTTTCCTACCTTAAAGGATTATGATCATAAGGGTGGGGTTGCTTCAGTTTGGAGGGTCAAAAACTTCTATCCTACGGTAGAAGGTGCCATTTCCCTTGAAGGTATATTCAGAATAACAGTAAATACATGCTAGTGAGTAATTTGGATTAAAATCATTGTGGGTTTTTCTTTTCTTTTATTTTCTTTATTTTTTCATTCTTTTGTTGGTTGGCAATGGAAATATGCCATACATGAAAACCATCCCAGCAACAAGTAGGTTTGGCTTGTATCATTTGTTTCTACTGATGCTGTGCTTAAATTCTTTCTATCCAACGGTATTTTTTGCTTTGTATCCATCTCTATGCTAGGTGCCCTTTTCCTTTTAAGATTTCATGTCCTCTTTGTTTCTTTCATTGAAATTTGATGATAAGTTGTTATTGCTATTATTCTATTTCTTCTTCTAGTGCCACCTTCCTTTCATTAACAGTCATTTTTTTGTGTTAAATTAGATTGGCAGTCCCTTTCTCCTGCTTTTTCCTTTTAAAGTGGCCAATGTCCTAAGCTAATATAGTGGTTGGAAGAAATCTTTTGATGTCTAAGTTAGCAGAATACTTATATCATATGAAGTTTCTTTACATGTCATTGATGTTCAGAAAGTTTGTCTACTATCATGATTCCATTCAAGCAACTCTTTTTGAGTCAGAACATTCTCCGGTTAGAACTTTTTGAACCAAGTAATTGCATTGCGTTATGCTTCTCTTGGCTTTGTTTGAGCAAAAGCACTCCATTCTGTGTCCAATTGTACTGGAAGTGGAAATCTGACTCTTGGAATAGGGTTGTTGTAAAAGAAACTCAATAGCAGATAGTGGAATAAATTTTATTCAAAGTTTTACTAGTAATCTGTTACATTGAGGAAGTCTGTACTGCATGTGATTTTTCCTGTGTTGGAGTCAGGACACCTGTACTGGGTGTCGGCATGAGTGGACGGTCACAAGAATTTTATTGATTTAGTTGCTGAGTGTTGGTTGGTAGGTTGATGAACCCTCTTTCTCAGGTTAACATTAAAATTTCAATTTCAATTACCATTATATTTTTCATTAAAGAGAGGATGAGTGGGGGGTGTAGTGATTGGAGCCATTACATCACTAGGTTTTTTATGGCTCTACCAATGCATCGAAGCATTCTTGAAATAAGAAATAGAACAATATTTTATCTTTTGAACTTTAAAAAGCATTTTGAGTTAATTTCAGGTAAGGTTTTTTTTTTTTTCCCCATAATTTCAGCTAAGTTAATTGCTGCATTTGTTGCATAAAAGCAACTGATTCAGGTGTTAGTCCTTTGCTGAACATAATGTATGTGCTTGTATCGTGAAAGATGTTGTCATGTGGTCAAAAACTAAGCTTAGTGGGTCCCTGCCTCCAGGTTTAAATATTCTGTAAGTGCTGAGCGTGTTTTAAGATTTTATCCGGAGATTCGAAAGTACTACCCAAATCTCAAAGATGGATCTCTACTACCCGGTTATGCAGGGATTCGACCAAAACTTTCTGGACCTGGACAGCCTGCCTCTGATTTTGTAATACAGGTTTGTTTCGTGTACGCTCTTTAATATGAAGTATTAAAATTGATGTATAAGTTTGTGTAGCCATATGCCTGAATTTCATGTACTATGAAGTATTAAAATTGATATATAAGTTTGTGTAGCCAAGGATGGATCCAAATTTATTATATGATATATTTACTTAAAATTTTTTTTAATGCAAAGATAATGTTTTCTAAATGTAAAATGAACTTTTAATAAAAGAATTTAAAATATTTCTTACAATATCAAATATATAAAAAGTTTAAATAAAAATTAATATAAATATAACAAAAACTTATAATATTAAATACATCGAATATTTAAATGTCAAATAAACACAAACACATAATATTGTTATTTTTCAAATGAAAATAGCACTATATGATTGAGTTGAATAGTTTTCATAGATAAAAAATGTAAAATTTTCTTTTTCATTGTCAATATTAAAATATATATATCTTTATTCGATTTCGAATATTTTCTTTAAAATTTACTTTCTCTTACTAATGATATTTTTCCTTAACTAATTTAAATCAAATACTAATTTAATTTCTCTATAGTTTATAAGACATAAGATAAGATATGAAAATACAAAATAAAACCAACAACATGATACTTTTATATATATTTAACTTTTTGAATAATTTTAAAATTGATGCTGGTTTTTTTTATCTTTCTAAATTTTAGGTTGTTAGATTACATCTCTACAACTTTGTTAGAATACATCTCTACAACATTATTTTACATCAAATATATATTATTAAAAATTTTAAATAATATTAAATAAATACCTTATTACATTATCAATATAAAAGAAAAACAACAAGAGAAGAAAGTACTTTGATATGTTAAAAATGAATTTTTATATTATGAGTGTTTTGTTGTAGTTCTATTTTAGCCATTTTCTATATTTTACTATACAAGATTATTTTAGCTTTAATTGTGGTTTTTTTTTTTCGTTTTTACAAATATTTTATCATTTTATGCTTGACTTGGACATTTTTACAATAATATTTCATATAAGCTAAAAAATGAATTCTGCAAATAAAAAGAGAGGAGAATAAGAGGCGAAAGAGAGAAAAGTAATACTAAGTTGTGACTTAAGTTAACTAAAGTGAGACTTACATAAAATAATTATTTATAAGCCAAAATTTATTAATATTTACATATAATACTTTATTTTCTTTCGAAATGAGTCAATATTTTTTTTTAAAGTATATCTATACTTTATAATATTTTAAATCTATTCCCTTTATATTTTTTCCTCTTTCAATTTAGTGGGGCAAAATGTAAATATATTAAAACTTTTGTCTAATATCATAATATGCTTAAAAAGGGTTTTAGGATTTCAATGGGGCCAGTTGTCCCCCACTGCCCCCAATGTAAATCCATCCCTGCGTGTACCCATATGCCTGAATTTCACGTATGGTACAAAAAGCTGCTTTTTTTTTTTTTTTGGAGAAAAGCTACCTTACCTGCAGAATTTTTTTCTAAAAAAGGATTGCAAGATAAATTACATCTGGACCCAGGTTAGCATTTAGGCAATTGTTTATCCACAATTTATGATTGGTGAGAAACTTAGCAAACAAATGACAACCAAGCCTTTCTCACTACTTGCATAAGCTAAATGGACTAGCTTTATCTTTTATACTTTATTTTGATCCATCGAGTTAGAGCATTAAGTTTGTAGTCCTATTTAATAGTTTAACTTCTATTCCTTCTCAAGTGCATGTGAAGAAGGATCCAGTTGATAACCAAGTGGTTCATGAACCCAAAGACTTAGAACCAATTCTTGACATGCTCAAACGAAGAGTCTGCCATTGTTGAGCCTAAGGATTGCAAAGTTATTAAGCCACTCGAAGAATTAGAAGTACAACCTAGCTTTAAAACTGAAGTTAAGACCTAGATATTGGGTTTGAAAATTTAGAGACCGAGTTTAAAGTGGTTCAAACAAATAAGAAATTAGTGAGCTGCTACCTAGTTAGGCTTCTACCATTGACATTTTCTTCCAAAGACAGACGTCAAGCTCATTGTTTTTAATGAAACTTCTTCCATTGATTTCATCATTGCAAGTGTCCTCAAGAATGTGTTGCTAGTTGTTTTGTTTAAGGTGTTTGTGCGACAATGAAGTTCATGTTTGACAGTGGTATTCATGGATCTTGGTGGAAATGTCTTCTGCTTTGATTTTTCCAAAGTTGAGGTTGAGTTTTCTCCATCCAGTGGAGAATGATGGAGGATGGTAATATTTTAGTTGAGAGATTAAGTTATTAGGGGCTTTATTTTATTTATTAGAGTTGACTTATATTGTCTATTTTTAGGTTATTTTATATTAATTAGTAGTTTGTATAATCTCCAAGTAGCAGTGTTTAGGGTTATATTTGGTATTTTTCAGGCTTTTACCTTTGGAATTTGGCTTACAAATATTTATGCTATTTTAGTTTCAATTAAGTTTTTAGTGATGAATATTGAGATTTTGAGATATTGAGTACAGTCATTTTCTTCTCTAGCTCTAGTTCTTCCTAGATTTTCTCTATTCCTCCCTAACAGCTTCTTTCTTCTTTTTATTTTCCCTCTAAATTTCTATTTTTTATCCCTTTCCCCTAGTTGTTCTGCATTAGCTTGATAGCTAAAATTCTGTTGAAAAATTTTTGGATCATGCTAATTATCATACCTAGTCAGACTTTTGTGCAAGCATTAAATGCATCAAAAGTGTGACCCAAAATGCTAGTTCCGGTTGATATGCTTCAAATCTGTGTTACCTTAATAGACATTTGTTGATTTAACTATGCTTTAATATTTTAAAAGTAGGCTTTTTAAACTTGGTGCTAACCTTATATGTTAATCACTTTAAGGAGCAGACTTTGTTTGTATTTCAGACAAATACCCATTAAATAGTAAGAGGAATGTGTGCATTGTGCCCTATGCTGTTAATACTTCATGAATAAAAGTATAATTGCTTCATTTTCGTTGTTTCATAATTTTTAGTTGATCTATTGGAGATTTAAATACTAATGACACCCACCTGTATCTTGTGGCAAGGACTCAAGTTTGTTTTCTCTACATGCATGTTATTATCATTGCTTCTCTTTATTTCTAAGAATATATTTCATAAATTCATGTTAGAAAATTTTGATAAAACCAGATCAAATAGACTAGTTGTTTTTTTTCTCTGCTAAATGTGATGTTTTAAAGGGTTATCAATCTACCAAAAGTCCCCAAATGAATTGTGGATGCTCTTATATATAAGTCTTAAAGACAAGAGTTGCAAATCATGGATATTTTATAAGCATGATGGTGCCTCCAATGAGGCACTGGTTTAGTAGCAAGGAGGAGGCCTTAGAATGTTGAAGTCATAGATTTAAGTCCCACTGTGTGAGTTTAATTGTTTAGTTATATTCTAATTTGTTTTAGATTGTTGAGTTTGATAATTGATTATTCAATGATATATTATATATAGATGAAATAGTTGAGTTGATTATGATTGTAATTTATAAATTCTCTTATACTTGTAATTTTTTTTTTTTTTTAAAAAAGCATGATGGTAGAATTTGACAATGACAACGTTGTTAATGCTTTGTCCAATGGGAGTTTAGGTACTTGGTGATAGAGATTTAAATAAAATGGTGGTATCTACAATTTTTTTTTTTTTTAGGAAAGATAAATGCATTCTTTTATTGGTTTAGAGTGGATTTGGGTCTGTTTTGGCTATTTTGAGATACATTGGTAAGATATAGTTTCTAATTTTCTGTAGGGAGAAGGCATTCATGGAGTGAGTGGTCTTGTAAATCTTTTTGGAATTGAGTCACCCGGACTGACTTCAAGCATGGCGATTGCAGAATATATAGCTGTTATGCTATTAGGAGGATGATGAAGATTTACTCGAGTCAAAGCAAGCAACTTAATGGTGCCCACCCAATGCTAGGGGTAAAATTTTTATTTTCTTTTTCCTCCTAAACGTTTGTATCTTATCTTATCAAACTTGATGTTGAAACATAACAAAAATAAACAAATTAAAAGGAAAAAAAAACAAACTTTATATATATATATATGTATATTCTCCACTTAAAAGGAGTCTGATTTGAATCTTATTTCAATTGAAATAAATAAAGAGGGTTAGGAACCAAATTTACTACTTCAGTTTGGTGGTTTATTTTTATCCTAATAGGAGATGAAATCTAATTTTATTGACGTAAGAAAATTTAATTTTATTGAGATGAGATATAAACTAACCATTATACTTACATGGTTGGTTTCAATTTGTCACTAATTTTATGATTAGTTCAAATTTGTCATCATACTTTTCAATTATGAATCAAATTTACCATCATAATTATAATTTTAGAGTAATTAGAAAATATTTGGTTGGAAGCCGTTTTATAATTAAAAATAATTTTAAAAATAATATGGAAAGGGAAAAATAGGGATAGGAATGGTAGCCAATAATAATTTAGATATTTGTACCAGAATTTCAATACCAAATTCAATATTTGTATCTTACCCGAACCCATTTAGTAATATCACATTAAAACCCGATTAAAATCTCAACCCTTTTATTTAGTTAAAAATGATACTTGTATCCATTGCAAACATTTTATCCAACCGGTCCAATTTTATCATTATATTTTTAATTATAAATCAAATTTACCATCGCATTTTATAATTTTAGAGTAATTAGAAAATACTAAGTAGAATATTTGGTTAAAAGTTGTTTTATAGTAGTTAAAAATAATTCTGGAGAGATAGAATGCTCATTATGTCAACTTAAAAAAAGATTAAGATAATTTATAAAACTATTGATAAAAGAGAATGTCGTGAGATAAAATAATAATGACATCATGTTCCTAACAAGCTATCCTAGGTTATTAAAATGTGTGGGGACATGAAGTAATTTAAAAGTTTACAAAACCAAGAAATTAAACAAGTATTGGCAATAGAGTAGTGACAATAATTTGATTAATGTTGATAGAGTTATATATATATATATATATATTATGAAGAGTTCTTACTTTTTTTTTTTTTTTTAATTTCATTATCTGAAAGCATTGGGATTGATTTGCTTGCTAATGAAAATATAAGCTTAAAACCCGATGTCAGCATGATTGGTTCAACAAGTCAAAAGATGTTTTAGAGAATTCTTGAAAATACTTAATCACTTAGTGTATACCTACTCCAACTAGGCTTGAGAAATATTTTATGACAATAAATTTACTAATAGATTATAAAAATGATCACATTAAATAGTACAAAATATTTACATATATAAATAATATAAGATTTTCTGTTATTGTATATAGTTCATATGTACACAAAAAAAATCGTATGAAACATATATGAATCTTGAGATTTAATACACAAAAAGCCTACTAAAATCTTCCATCTTGTTAAAGAAAAGTTATATAATATCATCAAACTTAAAGTTACATTTGGTACACAAGATTATAATAAGATAAGTTAAAATAATATTATGAATAGTGTTAGTACAAACATTAAAAATCTGAAATTACTACTTATAGTAAATTTAGAATTTTAAGGAAAAAATGCTCCAAGACGTGTAACAATGTCATTTTCCTTAAGATTTTATTTGCTCCCACTGGATTATTTATTTAGTAGGTGTGCAAAAAAGCTGCAAGTAATGAACACTAAAGATGCAATGAAGCTTAGTGATTGAGTACTCTTTGCACTAACGAAATCAGTCCATCGAGTATTCACTGATGTATTATAAGATCACTGAACTTTTACGAAAGTTTTTTACAAAAAAACTTTTATAAAAAAAAATATGGAGTTTAAAAAAAGAGGGTGAGTTTCGAAATTATTTCTATTTGTTTTTTAGAAAACTAGAGGAGCTTCTTTTATAAACAGATAAGTGTTTCTTTCTCCTACAAACATAATTATCTATTTAAATAGACTGAAACTGTCTGTTTTTGAACAATTAAAACTGTTTATTTTAAACAAACTTATCTGTTTATTTTATACAAACTTACCTCATTCTTTATTTTCTTGTCTATTTGAGGTAGATTTTAATCAATCAGACACTTATAAGCTTTAAATAAAATAAAATTTTATAAACTTTAAATAAAATAACATTTTATTACTATATTGCACATGCCAGTGTCAAGTGCCAAGTGTCATTAATTAAATATTAATATATAGTAATTATTTAATTAATGCAAGACCAACCAAACTTGAAAAACCAAGTCTATGGTCCAACTATAGTGAACTTTTACTCATTTTAATTTAAATAACTATTTTATCATTTCCTTTTCCAACATGGGATTATTTCCTATATTTTATTTTGAAAATCTTTAATAATCCCCCAACTATTTTCAAAATAATCCAAATTTATAATGACATTGAAAATCAATTGCATAAATAAAGGTATCTTCCGATTTGAACTTTCACTTAGTGAAAACAAGTTAAAGTTAACTGAAATCGCATGGTAGATTATGCTTTGAACTAGCTATTCCATTTGATTAATTGAACTTGCCTCACACAATGATTTCAACACCCAATGAATGCTTGGTATTTGATGACACATTATAGCAATGTGTTTACATCTTCTTTTCATGAGTACTGTTAGAGCCAAGCTCTTAAGCTCCTAAAAGTGGTCACATTTCACACTCACATAGGTAGCTCTCATCAAGAATATTCTATAACTATAATACTCTAAGATATTTAATTAGAGGTCTATTAAAAGTATATTACTTGTCCTTCCATTACAATTATAAGTACCTAGCACTTTACTTGGAATGGCATTAAACATTACTATAGTGCTAGTAGTCACATACAGATGATGTACTTTATTTTATTGAACTAAAGACTTGACGTTATACCAAGCGTTGAGTTGACTTTCCATCATGGGTAACTTTGCTTCATAAGCTTAATCCCTATCCTTATTGATGTCTTTTTTATCAATTCTTTAGCAAGACTTTTAGTTAGAAGATCGTGCAAATTTCATTTAACCTTACATAATTTTTAGTGATCACTTCATTTGAAATTAATTGTTGAACATAGCTATGTCTTAATCCAATATATCTAGACTTTCCATATTATACTTGGTTATTTGCCTTTGCTAAAGTTGCTTCACTATCATATTGGATAAAAATTGAGAAAATTGGTTTAGGCCATAAAGGTACTTCATATAATAAATTCCTTAGCCATTCAGCTTCTTTAGTTGTTGTGGCTAATGCAATAAACTTGGCTACCATGTTGGAATCCGTTATGCATGTTTGTTTCCTAAAACCTTAAAAAATGCACTCCCACCAAGTACAAAGATCCAACCGCTTATAGAAGCATGATCTTTCATATTAGTAATCCAACTAGAATCAGAATATCTTTATAAAACTGAAAGATGTCCGCTATAACACAATCCATAATTAATTATTTTCTTCAAAACCTAAATACTTTTTTAACTACTTGCCAAAGCAAGTTACTTGGATTACTTGTGTACCTACTTAACTTTCCAATAGCAAATGCTATAATTGTCATTGTATATGTCATTGCATATATGAGGCAACCAATTACTCTTGCATTTTGCAATTGATCGATTGTTCTACCAGTATTATATACTAATTTTAGTTGGGAATCTATGGGTGTGGATATTGGAATACAATCGAAAAAATCAAACTTTTTAAGTACTTTTGTTAATATAATGTGATTGTGACAAAGTTATGCCACTATCATTTCGAATTATTCTAATTCCAAGAATAACATGCATTATACCCATATCTTTCACTGAAAAATTATTTGATAAAAATTTTTTTATTTCCTTAACTTGTTTTGAATAAGTGCCAAAGTTTAGCATATCATCTACATATAAGAAAATTATAACTACTTTGCCATTTTTGAATTTGCTATAAATGCACTTATCGAATTCATTAATTCTAAAACCATTAGCAAGAATGATTTTATCAAATTTTTGGTGTAATTTTTTTGGTGATTGCTTAAGTCCATAAAAGGACTTTATAAGTTTACAAACCTTATGCTCTTGACTTGGAATAATAAATCCTTCTGATCGTTTCATGTATATTTCCTTTTCTAATTCACCATTTAAAAAAGTCATCTTACATCTTTTTGATATATAATCAAATTATAAATAGAAGCAAGTGAAATTATAAATCTAATTGTAGCAATTCTAACTATTGGAGTATAAGTATCGAAGTAATCTATACCTTACTTTTATGTAAAGCCATTGGCTACCAACCTTGCTTTAAATTTATCATGGTTACATCCACCTTCATTTTCCTTTTGAAAATCCATTTTCAGCCTATTGGATTAGAACCTGGTAGAAGGTTAACCAAAATTCAAGTGTTACTTCCTATTATTGAGTCCATTTCATTATTTATTACTTCTCTCCAAAAAGTAGAATCTTAAGACTTCATTGCCTTTTCATATGTAATAGGATCAAACTCCACATTAAAACAATAAGAAATTTGATTATTTATGCTTTCCCCAATCTTTTCTATAAGGAACATAGAGAAATCTGGTCCAAAATTTTTTGCCTTTCTAATCTTTTTACGTGTCTTTATTCTTTTATAAGATTTATCACTAATTTTAGTTTGTTCCAATGGATTTGGAATTTCTTTTCCATTTGTAGGATGAACTATTTGTAGTGGTTATAGTTGTCTCAAAATAGATTTAAATAATTTTCATCAAAAATTACATCTTTTGATTCAATAATAGTGTTAATTGAAATTGAATCATTCGGTTCAAGAACCTTGATCTTCTATGCTTTGCTATTTTGTGCATATTCTATAAATATGCATTATGTTCCTCTTTCACCCAATTTTTTTCCTTTTGAGTTCTACAATTTTAACTACAACTCTACATCTCCAAACCTTTAAATAATAAAGATTTGTTTTTTTTCTTCCATTGCTCATAGAAGGTTATTTTTGTTTCTTTGTTAGGAATTTTATTTTGTATATGACAAACTATTAATAAAGCTTTATCTCAAAATTCTTGTCCAAGACCAGAATATAATAACATTGCATTACCATTTTTGTTAAAACCCTGTTCTTTCTTTCAACTACACCATTTTGTTTTGATGTATAAGGAGCTGTAACTTGGTAGATTGTTCCTGTGAATTCAAAGTAACTTGGACTACAATATTCTTCATGCCTATTCGATCTTAAGTACTTGATAAAAGATTCACACTAAAGTTCAAATTCAAATTTATATATTTTAAACTTATCAAGTACTTCATTTTTGGAGTATAATAGATAAATATAATAATATCTACTAGAATCTTCTATAAATGTGGTAAAATATTTCTTTTCAGCTAATGTAAAAGTGCTATACATATCACAAACACCATTGAGAATTAAATTAAGTAACTTTGTATTTTTTTTAATCTTAGGAAAAGAATTTATGGTAATCTTAGTCAACATGCATGTATTACATTTATTAATGTCTTGATTAACTTCAAGAATTAATAGAAACTTACTCATATTGTGCAATTTCTTGTAATTTAAATGATATAATCTATAATGTCATAAATATGAATATTCAATAATATAAGTAGAAACAACATTTTTATTCTTATTATAAATATTGATCTTGAACATTCTTTCATAGAAATACCCTTTCTTAACAAAAATTCATCCTTTAGACAAAATAAACTTATTTGCTTAAAATACAAGTTTGAAACTAAACTTGTTTAACAGACTTCCCAACACTAAGTTTTTTCTAACTTTTAGTACATAATAAACATCATTCAAAGTTAAAGTTTTTTCAGAACTGAATTCGAAGTCAACAATCTGTTTGCCTTTGATTATTGCTTTAGAAGAATTTTTCATGTAGAAAACACTACCATATTCACTTAGTTTGAATGTTGCGAACAAGTTTTTGTCTTTGCACACATGTTTTATTACCCTAAAGTCAACCCACTAAGATTCATCATTTTCAAGCATGTTGATCTCAAAAATCATGGCAACAAATATTTTCGAAGTATCATCTTTTGAAGAATCATTTTTCTTCTGTAGCAACTGACATTCTTTCTTTAAATGTCTTAGCTTATCATAGTGGTAACATAAGCCTTTCTGCTTTTTCTAGTTCATCTTGAATTTAGGTCCATTAACAATCTACTTGAACTTGAACTTCTTTTTGGTAGATTTTGCGGTTTGTGTTTTCTTTATAACATGAACTTTAGCATCACCAAAACTGAAATTCTATTCTTGCTTTTTGTATTCATCTTCAATTCGAAGATGATTAGCGAAAGCCTTAAGAGTGATTCCTCTTTTTTATGTTTCAAACTTATTTTAAAATCCTTCCATAATGGAAGAAGTTTGCCTATTAGAGAGGACACAATAATTGTTTCATCCATACCCATATTATACTGTTTAAATTAATTAAGCATTCTTTCAATTTCATGTAGTTGTTCAATCATAGAATGTCCATCAACCATATGATAATTATTGAAATGACTAACAAGAAATTTTTTACTTTTTGCATCCTCAGTTATATACTTGGTCTCTAATTTGTCCCATAATTCCTTTGCAGTAGCCTTGTTTTGGTATGTATCAAATAGGCTATCAAACAAATTGTTTAGAATATGTCATTTATACATGTAGTCTATATTATTCCATTTCTACCTCACTTTTATTGCAAAAAAAAATTCTTTTGTTTCATTTTCTTCTGGCCTAGAAGTAGTTAGGACATATACAACCTTGAAGGTTGAAAATAGAAAATACATCTTCTTCTACCTCGAAAATTGCCACCATTAAAATGATCCAATTTGACAAAACTATAAGCTACTTCCCTGAGCATTACTTCAGTAGCTATTATTGAACCGAATAAAACCTTAAAATTGTTAGTGCAAACATTGAAAATCTAAAATTATTGCTTCTGGTAAATCTGAAATTTTGAGAAAAGGCTCAAGGTGTGTAACAGTGCCACTTTTCTTAAGGTTTTATTTGCTCCCACCATATTATTTACTTAGTAAGTGTGCAAAAAAGTTACAAGCAATAAACCTTGAGATATAATAAAGTCCAATGATTGACTGTGTTTTATATTGATGAAATCAGTCCATTAAACATTCACCGGCATATCATAAGATCATTGAATTTTTATAAAGATTTTTTATAGTAAAACTTTTGTAAAAAAAAAAATTGGAGTTTGAAGAAAGAGGAAAAGTTTTGAAAATTGTTTTTGTCTATTTTTCAGAAAACTAGAAAGCTTTTTATAAACAGATAAGTGTTTCTTTCTCCTATAGATATAACTGTCTATTTTAAATGGATAAAATCTGTCTTTTTTAAACAATTAAAATGGTTTATTTTGAACGTACTTATTAGTTTGTTTTATACAGACTTAACTATCTATTCTTATTTTTCTATCTATTTTGGACAGACTTTAATCAATTAGACACTTATAAGCTTTAAACAAAATAAAATTTTATAAACTTAAAAAAAAAATAATATTTGATTTACTGCATTACACGTGCCATGTGTCCTAGTGCCTAGTGTGAAGTGTCATTAATTAAATATTAATATATATTAATTATTTAATTAATGCAAGACCAACCAAACATGAAAAACCAAGCCCATGGTCCATAAACCACTTAAGTCCAATTATAGTAGACTTTTGCTCTTCTTAATTTAAATGATTGTCTTATCATTTTCTTTTCCAATAAAGGATTATTTCCCATGTTTTATTTTAAAAATCTCTAACAAATAAGAGTACACTAAATAATGTCATTGTATTTAATATTTGATGTTTGCAATGATTAAGATAAAATAATTTATTTATTGGTTAAAATTATCCTTCTTCAAAGTTTATACAATTTAAATTATTTTATTTAATTCTTAAGGGTATAATAAGACATGTAAGTTTAATCCCATGAATTAAAAATAATCCTCTCCACTTTGAGAGGATTAGATCATCTTATACCAAGATGATGATAATCCTCATTGTAATCTTATCCCTTTAAATTAGATACAAACTAAATATAATATGAAATGATTATCCTACTATACTATCCATGATCTTATACACTAAACATGATCTAAAAAGATATATTGACAAACATGAAATATCTAACATATAAAAAATCAATGAAAAGATAGATAAACCCTTAAAACTTAAACATCACATACTCTTTCTAGTTATATATGGAACACATGCATGTTACAAAATTAATTAACACTTAATGACAATCACCTAATCAAGTCACCTATCCCATTAACAAATAAAACTGAACAATATAATAAGTTTCAAAGAGACATTAAGCAAATGCACATATTGTTAATAAATCCCCAATAAGTTAGACAACAAACTTGAAAATAAATCCATCAAACAATAGAAACATAATTCTTAAAACAAGAATTTAAAGGTACAATCACTAAAGACACAAATATATGTTTACTAAAAACACCAACATACTATTTAAGTACAAGATCAATATATATAAACATTTGAAGGGCACAATCCAAAAGAGGAAAACATAATGCATATTTACCAAAGATTTAAAAAAGCAAATAATAACAATATTTCTACAAATCACACAATAATATATCATTAATACAACCTTAAAAATTGAGAAAATAAGCAAGACAGAAAGCCGAACCAAGCAAGCAATAGAAATTATATAAATAATCGACTAAATAAAATACAATTAGGAATAACAATAAAAAAATTAATGAATAAAAAAAAAGGTAAAACACATGCAAAACAAGCAATAGTAGAAATGATGAATTTGAAACATAAAAACAAAGTAGAAATTTACAATATGAACTACACTGATCAAATAAATATATCAATAGGGATAAAGTTTGTAAAAGTCACTAAATAGTTAATTTGTTGTGTACTTCAATGTAATCAATCCTAAGAAAGAATACATAGCACATACTTACCCAAAATTAAAAAAAAAAAAGTTAGTAACAATATATCCTGCAAATCCCACAATTATAAATTAGCCATACAACCTTTAAAAATGAGAATTAAGCTAGAAAGACAATCAAACCAAGCAAGCAACAAAAATTGTATAAATAATAAAATAACTAACAAAAAATAAGACAAAAAAATCATGTTGATCAATCCTATTGCTGATTTAATGATATAAAAGAGAAACTATCTAAAAACTTTGACATTATTACTCCACATCTATGGAAACACTGAATCAAAGATAGAGATAAATGGAACACTATGCTTAAGCATGAAAAATGGTTAATTTTATCATAAACTCATAGAAAAAGGTATCATATGATTCAATTAGCTTTTAAATCGCATATGAGAAATAACAAAAATCAACATAAAATAAAAAATCAAAGATCATATTCTATTCAATCAAACAAAACCATCACAAAACTAAAAAATTTCTTTGTTAATTGTTTTCTTTTACTCAAGATAACAAAATAAAATGGGGAAAATTAAAAACAAAAAACAACATATTAAGAAAATAGAAAAAAAAAGAACAATTACCATGAAGAGAAGAGGAAGTTTTTTCATGTCCATGATGTTTTTATGCAAGAATAGAAAACCATACAAGTAGCACCAATGCAAAATGATGAAATCAATAAGAAATGGCAAATAGAGATACTAAATTAATTTTTCAATAGAAAATGAAAAGTAAAAAGATAAAAATTAATGAAAAATAAAAACAATAAAGTGATACAAATAACCTAATAAATAAAAAGAAAAAGGATAAAATATGATTTTTCTTTCTAAAGAAATGATAAATTAAAATCTTCATCAGAAAGAAGAGGCTTTTTCATGGTATGAGGGAATAGTTGCCTTTTCATTCTTTTTTAGCTGATTCAAATGCTTATTTCTTGGACAGAGGGATAAAAATCTTCCTTTTTATTTTCTCCAAATATGAAGCATAAAAACCATTCAAAATAAATAAAAAAGGAATGATGGTGCTATATATATATATATATAAATATATGGTCCTTTTGTTATTAAAAGAGTATTTTGCTACCCAGACAAATCTTTTACACTCGAAATCCATCATATTTCAATAGTAAAAAATTGGGCAATAGAAAACAAATGTTCATGGATTTTTTTATATATTTGGCTAATATTCAAAGGAAATAAAACTTGGGGAACATAACCTATAACTCTTGGGGAATGAAAAAGCCTAAAAGAATAGCAGGTTTTTGCTTTAAAATGTGTGTAAAAGGATATGTAAGAGAATGCATCGAATGAATGGGAAAGTGTAATGATTAAATGGGTTCATTTGTTTAATCCAAGACCAAATCTAAATCCTGTCATAACGTATAGATCTGTGGACCTACCGCTAGATATGGATTAGAGGAGTCGCTATCAATTTCTTATGTTTATGTGTGATTGATCACCTGATCGAAACTGATCCATGAAACTAGATTTCAAGGTCGAAAGTGCGATTACACGTGAGAAATATTATAGCACCCTCATAATACCAATCCAAAGGATGGTACTAGTTTGATTTCAAATTATCCAAGCCTTAAAAATATTTATACTTTATCAAAATATTTAATATTGAGAATTAACCTTAAATTACCCCAAAAGTTTAGTAGTAATTTAAGATAGTTTTTTCACCTCGAAAGTATTTATGGAGACTAGTGGCCCACTCTAAAGAGACACCGTTATCAGATTTATTGATATATTTTATTCAAAAAAATTAGTAAGTCCTTTAATAGTTTGGTAAGATTTACTTTGAGGTAGATTTCCTAATAATTTGGTGAGATTTTATTTGAAAATATTTTTAAAAATTTTATTTCTTTGAAAAAATTTATTAAATCTTTCAATAGTTTGATAAGATTTAACTTGAGATATAATCTTTCAATAGTTTGGTAAGATAAAAATATTTCTTTTGAAAGCTGATTTATGAAAATTTTCAATAGTTTAGTAGATTCTATAAAATTTAAATCCATGAAAATCATTCAATAATTTGATGGGATTCATGAATTTATTTGAAAAGATTTTTTTATTAGAAAACTTCTAAATAAACCGCCAACAACAGTAAAATTACGGAACTTACTGTGCCATGGATTTACTGGCGCTCTACAATAACAGAAAACATAATCAGATTAATTATTTTCCACTTGGGTTTGTACCAAAGAATTGCTCCATTAATCATTACTCCAATACTCTAAATGGAATCTCCTAGGACATGAAGATAGGTCCCTTGTACATTTATGTTTCTTTCCTTCTGACGCACTCCACTTTCTAGTTTGCTTCATAAGTATGATGATGCTTATCATCTAGTTTGTAATTTGAACCATGATGATGGTGGTGGTGGTGGTACTACTGCTGATGTTGATGGTGAGAAGTTATAATTAATCCATAATTATATGGTTCACTATCATGACTATGACCGTGGTTATGGAGGTCATGATCATTCATAGCATGGCCATGATTATGACCCAACAAGAGAGCCATAGTGACATTAACGACTAGATCCAATGCAAAAGCCACAAACATGAGAAAGCTTTGAACTTCACTTGTATCATGGATAAGTCTAGCTATGGCTTCATAAACAAGTATGCCAGCTAGAAGCCATATCAGCTGGATGGAAACAGAGGCACCAAGAATTTCAATCCTAAAGGATCCATAAGATTGACATGGATTTGCCTCTCACCCTGATGCCTAAAAGGAGAACAAAGAGGTTGTAAATGTTGCAAGATAAGCTGTATCAGTTAAGATTGCAAGATTGTTGGCTTTAATTCCTCCAACTACTTTTACTCTCATAAAGATAATGCAAAACACTAATATCATCAAAAGTTTATGCATAGAGGTTGCACGTTCCTTTGCATCTTTGTACGTGATTTGAGCATCAGAAAACCCACATGCTGTGCCTCCACAAATCATACTTCCACCATGGCTTATTTCTACGGTTGGCACATCTCCACGTATTTTAATCATACGCCTTTGTTCAGAATTTTGCACTTTCATCTGATTAAATATCTTGCTATTGTACACAACGATAATGCTTCCAATCATTTCAAGTACAATGATCATATTACGCAGGTGGGTTTTGACTGGTTTTAGCTTCTCACCAAGTGGGGCCTCTTTTTTCGCCTTGTAGAGTTTATTGATTAAAGCCATGGGCTTTCTCTTGAGACCCCTTTGGAACATTTTGCGAGCACAAGCAGATAAAGCTTGACAAGTTCATCAATGGACATATCAAGGAGAGTATCCAAATCAACGCCTTCAAAGCTAAACTTCTTGAATGTTCTCTTCTTTGGCACTCTAGCCACAGCCATCTATGTCTTTGTGTATGATGCTGTGTATGCTTGATTGATGTGTGCAAACTCTACTTCAGTGCCGATTGTTAGATGGGTTTATTTTTGGGGTTGGGTTTGATTGCTGGATATAGGTATTTTTGCTGAAACTATTTACAAGTTTACGGCTTCTTCGAAGGGAAATGGTGATTGTAGAATGTCTTCCCCCCACATAGATTTATCTAGAAAATCATGCTAAATCAATTCTCCTTAAATATATGATTTTATTTGATTTTCATTTTAATACGAATTGATTCTAGAATTAAATACAAAAAATCTTTCAACATCGTTTTAATGTGAATTGATTCTAGAATCAAATCCTGAACATCTTTTCACATCATTTTTAATGCCAATTGATTTTGGAATTAAATCCCAAAAATCCTTTAATTATGGTTGAAGCTTGTTTTCAAATCCGAAAAAAAATTTTTAGACAAAATGGGATGTCTACAATTGCCTCTCTTTTGTGCATTTTCTGTGGAATCGAAATTGTGCAAAGACAAAAGACATCTATTTTGTTCAAGTCTGAAAGTCAAGATTTAAAAAGTGATCAAAGTATACCAAAATAAGAAAATGATCGAAATGGAATTGTGAAACAAGAAATAAAATGATCTTTACTGAGTCAAGATCAAAACAGGTGACTGGGATTGAACCTTGAGTTAGAAAAATAGAATAAGCTAGAATGAGCTAAGATCGAAATGAGTGATCGAGATTGAAGCGTAGGTCAAAAAAATAATGTTCAAAATTTCAACTCTAAATCAACAATTCACAATTTGGACATTAAAAAATTTGTGGGGTTCCATAACAGAAGTTGAAAGATCCCAATATTCCAAGTTTAACAAAATCTCAAAAATTCAAGATTCACAAAGGTTTGAGATTCGTAAGAATGGAAGATTCGTAAGAATGGAAGATTCGTAAGAATGGAAGATTCGTAAGATTTCAAGTTTCGTAGAGATTCTAGATTCACAAAGATGTCAAGTTCGCAAGGATTTTCAAATTTGTAAGAATGAAAGATTCATAAGATTCTAAGTTTCGTAAAGGTTCTAGATTCGCAAAGAATTCAGGTTTGCAAACACTTTCAAATTCACAAGATTCCAAGTTTCATAAAGGTAAAAAAAATGGTCTAGATCGAGTCAAGATTGAAATGAGTGATCGAATTGAACCACAAGTCTGAAAAATAAAAATGATCTGGATCGAATTGAGATCAAATCACTGAAATTGAACCACAAGTCAAAAAAATGATTTAGACTAAGTTGAGATCAAATGACTGGGATTGAATCACAAATTTAGAAAATGATATAAATTGAGTCAAGATCGGATATTAGGATTGAGCCACAAGTCAAGAAAATAATCTAGATTGAGCCAAGATCGGATGATCGACACTGAGCTATAAGTCAAGAAAATGATTTAGATTGAGTTAAGATCGGATGACTGAGATGAAACTACAAGTCAAGAAAATGATCTAGATTGAGCCAAAATCAGATAACTGGGATTGAGTCACAAGTCAAGAAAATGATCTTGACTGAGTGAAGGTCAGATGACCAAGACAAAATCACAAGTCAAAAAAATGATCTAGACTGAGCTAAGATCGGTTGATCGGGACTGAACCATAAGTCAAAAAATGATCTGGACTGAGTCAAGATTGAATGATCAGGATGGAATCATAAGTCAAAAAAAGATCTAGACTGAGCCACAAGTCAAAAAAATGATCTGGACTGAGCCAAGATCGGATAATCAGAACGAAATCACAAGTCAGAAAAATAATCTGGATTGAGCCAAGATCGAATGACTAAGACTGAGCCACAAGTCAAGAAAATGATATGGACTAAGCCAAATCAGATGATTGAGATGAAACCACAAGTTTGAAAAATAATTTGGATTGAGCCAAGATTGGATGAGTGATAAATGATGATGCGACGATGCAAATGCATGTCTTATCTAGGATGCAAATGTGAACAAAATGTATATAATGCAGAGGTTACTAAATCAATGCCATGAAGTTTCAATTGTGGTAATAAAATTCTCAAAACTCTATCATCTCATGAATTCCTTCTTAGCTTCTTAACATTTTAGAACAAATTCTATCAATCGATCCATTACATTCTTCTCATCTGGTCATAACTCGTGGGTCATGTCAATTAATCTATTACTAAATTCATCATTTCTTATGCTCTTTCATTTATCTCATCTTGGATTTCTTTCAAAAGAATGAAAAACTTTTTATGAACATTGTCATTCATTTGCCATCATTCAAATTAGTGACAGACATGATACAGTTTCTTGATTCATTTAGAGGATGTATATTTGGTAAAGGATAAGAAAAATGGGTTTTTATTTTTGAAAAAAATATGGTCAATAACAAATCAAAGGCATAATATTTTCATTGTTCAAATGGGATATCAACATCCAAAATAATGATTGTTCAAACAATTTTAAACTATAACTTATAATTCTCTTTCAAAAATATAGTATATCAATATCTTCAATCTTTGGGCCATCATTATGCTCATTTCTAAGACCCTCACATGTTGTTGTTCTTTGAGTTTTCATCTTTACTTAAACTATCCTTTCGGGTTTTCAGTTTAAATCTTCATTTTTTTCTTTTTCTTTTTTCTTGCTTTTTTGTTTTTGCTTTTTTGTTTTTTGCACACCTTTTTTCCATTTTTTCTTTTCATTTCTCTTTCCTTTTTTATCTATCTATGATACTTTGATCAAAGTTTCAAACAATCTAATAGTAAATCTGCCTTAATTCAATTTATGATTCTCCAAATAGTATATTCATATTTGATCAAAATAGACTTTTAAGAGACTTAATGTAGGCTAGGTGAGGGGTTATCAAGGAAATGGATGAAACTAGCCCAAATTGTATTTGAAGGGTTATCAAAACAAGAATATGTTTTTCCATATGGGGTACATTGGCATTTTGCCCCACCAATTTTTCCTTTATTTTCCTTCATTTCTTTTTTTTTTCTTTTTTTTTTTATCATTTTTCAAGAAAAACTTGAGCACAAAAAGGCTTTACCCCTAAAATTACTAAAGGTAAACAAACTTATCGACTTTGCCCCTCAGTGTGGAGGTGATCCTTGGTTAAGGTTTCTTGAAAGAAATTTTCAATAGGCTCAAATAGGATAGCAAAAGATAATTTTACTTTTTTTTTTTAAAGATAAAAAAAAGATGGCCATTTCTCATTTCACACATGAATACTCTCAATGAAAAATATTTATTAATCAAGAACAGATTTGTGAATAAACAATTGCAAAGATCATGTATTGCATGACTTTTAAAACTTTTTAATAAATTTATCTTTTTTTTTTATTTACTAGTCTCAATCTCCATCTATCAATCAAATCATCATGAATGATGTTTTCAAAATTGAATCATGAATTATCATCATAATTGTTTGAACATTCATTATTTGAAATCAAAGAATGGATATGAAAAAAGGTATGAGAATGTAAAAGTAAATAATGGTGATTCACGCAAAAGAGAAAATGTCATGATAATGCATCCATATTCTCAAGAAATCCTAAGATAATAATTAGTTCCAATCAGCCTTTCCAAAATTATGCCTTTGGGTGATTAGGTAAATGGCCTTTGTAGATATTCAACTTTCTTGATTTATTAAAGATCATTGAGCCTACTCGAATCAAACTTTGTACCTAATGCTTGATAGCAGGACAGATTTTTATGGAGTGACCCACATTCCTATTATGGTAGTCACATGTGATATTAACGTTGTACCATTTGGGATATGGTGGTTTCAATGGTTTCAAAAGGATTGGGGATACTAGGTCATTCTTGACCAATTCTGGAAATAGCTCAATACAAGTTATGGGGATAAAATTAATATGTGTTCTCTCTTAATTGCCCCAAATATTCCCTTTGTTCAGCTTGCTTAATTCTTTCAAAATTTTGCTCAATTCTATTTTAAGCTCTTTTTGGGCTTTTTCTAATTGCTCAACATGGCTAGCACTATCTTGTTCCATTCTTCTAGCTTGGGCCTGAGTGAAATATTGGTGTTGAGCTATTCTTGCACCTTAGTACCTTAATCTAGAATAAGTGATCTTGACATGATTTGACATGATGAATAAATGGTCATGAATGAATGAATGCAATGCATGTATGTTTATGAATATGCACAAGAAGAAAAGAAATAAACAAGACAAAAAAATTGGTTAGTCATCTCAATAAAGAATAAACACTATAGAATAAGCACAATAATAACTTGACTCTAAATTTTGGGTTAACTTTAAAGGGTGAAAGGACATGGCTCTACCTATGGTTAAGCTCTTAAGGTTAACTATATGTGGTTTGGATTAGTTCTAAAAGGTTCTCAAATTGTTTCTTACATCATTGTCCATCAAGACTAATAACGTACCTCGATCTTTGCCCATCATAGGCTACAAACGGAAAGGGTTCAATTTGAGTAAGAGTATTTCGTAGGCTTATACGGAGACATAAAATCTTACGAGGCGATACGTACTTCACTCTTTCCTAAGGGTAGAGCTCGGGTGAAGAGTTTATGTTATGCATATGCATATGAATGACAGATATATATATATATATATAAATGAATAACCAAACAAAATATAAGTAATGAAAATAAAGAAAATAGGAAAAAAAGAAAATAATCTCAAATTTATTAAGTAAGGCTTAGATAATAAGAAATCATTTACTGGCTTAACTCTTGATATTCCTAGTAGAGTCACCAAACTATTGTAACTTATAGATCCGTGACCTACCATTAGACATGAATTAGAAGAGTCGTCACAAATTTTTTTTATTTAGGTGTGATTGGTCACCTAATCGAATCTGATCCACAAAATCAAATTTCAGGTTCGGGAGTGCGGTTACGCATGATGAAGGTTATGTCACCTTTATAATGCCCATCAAAAGGATAGTACCAGTTTGATTTCAAATTATCCAAGCCTTAAAAATATTTATGCTTTACCAAAATATTTAATATTGAGAATTAACCTGAAAATTACCTCAATAGTTTGATAGTAATTTAAAATAATTTTATCACATCAAAAATATTCATGAAGATTAGTGTCCCATTCTGAAGATGTTTCATCATTGGATTTATTAATATATTTTATTTAGAAAATTTGGTAAAGTCCTCTAATAATTTGGTAGGATTTACTTTGAGACAAACTCTCAATAGTTTGATGAGATTTTATTTAAAAAGATTTTTAAAAATTTTATTCCTTTGAGAAAATTTATTAAATCTTCCAATAGTTTAATATGATTTAACTTGAGATGCAATCATCCAATAGTTTGATAGGATAAAAATATTTTTTTTGAAAACTAATTTATGAAATTTTTTAATAGTTTGGTGGATTTCATAAAATTTAAATTCATAAAATTTTTTTAATAATTTGATGAGATTCATGAATTTATTTAAAAAAAATTTTTTATTAAAAAATTTCTAAATAAACCTATCAACAACAGTAAAATTACGGAACTTACTGTGCCATAGATTTATTGTCGCTCTGTAATAACAGAAAACACAAGGATACATATCAGATCAATTATTTTCCACTTGGGTTTGTACCAAATAATTGCTCCACTAATCATTACTCCAGTACTCTGAATGGAATCCCCTAGGACATGAAGATAGGCCCCTTGTACATTTATGTTTCTCTCATTCTGACGTGTTCCACTTTCTAGTTTTGCTTCATGAGTATGATGATGCTCATCATCTAGTTTGTAATTTGAATATGATGGTGGTGGTGCTGGTGGTGGTGGTACTGTTGCTGATGTTGATGGTGATAAGTTATACTTAATCCATAATTATACGGTTCACTGTCATGACAATGACAATGACCATGGTCATGGAGGTCATGATCATTCACAGCATTGCCATGATTATGACCCAACAAGAGAGCCATAGCGAGATTAACCACTAGACCGAATGCAGAAGCCACGAACATGAGAAAGCCTAAACTTCACCTGTATCATGGATAAGTCTAGCTATGGCTTCATAAACAAGGATACCAGCTAGAAGCCATATCAGCTGGATGTAAACAAGGGCACCAAGAATTTCAATCCTGAAGGATCTGTAAGATTGACGTGGATTTACCTTCCCACCCTGATGCCCAAAAGGAGAACAAAGAGATTGTAAATGTTGTAAGATCTGACAAGAGATGAGCTATATCAGTGCAGATTGCAAGACTGTTGGCTTTAATTCCTTCAACTACTTATACACTCATAAAGACAATGCAAAGCACTACTGTCATCAAATGTTTCGGCGTAGAGGTTGCTCATTCTTTTGCATCTTTATAACTGGTTTGAGCACAAAAAAACCCACATGCTGCGCCTTTACAAATCATACTTCCACTCTGGCTTGTTTCTGTGGCTGGCACATCTCCACGTATTTCAATCATATGCCCTTGTTTAGAATTTTGTACTTCCATCTGATTAAATGTCTTGTTGTTATACACAATGATAATGCTTCCAATCATTCCAGGTACAATGATCATATTACGCAGGTGGGTTCTGACTGGTTTTGGCTTCTCACCAGGTAGGACCTCTTTTTCACCTTGCGAAGTTTCTTGATTAAAGCCATGAGCTTTCTCTTGAGACCCTTTTGGAACCTTCTGGGAGCACAAGTAGGGAAGAGCTTGACATTTTCATCAGTGGACATATCAAGGAGAGTATCCAAATCAACGCCTCTGAAGCTAAACTTCTTGAATGTTCTCTTCTTTGGCACTCCGGCCACAGCCACCTATGTCTTTGTGTATGATGCTGTGTATGCTTGATTGATGTGTGCAAACTCTACTTCAGTGCCGATTGTTTGATGGGTTTGTTTTTGGGGTTGGGTTTGATTGCTGGATGTAGGTATTTGCTTGAACTGTTTACAGGTTTGTGGCTTCTTTGAAGGGAAATGGTGATAGTAGACTGTCTTCCCCCCATCACAGATTTATCCAGAAAATCATGCTAAATCAATTCTTCTTAAATCTATGATTTTATTTGATTTTCATTTTAATGCGAATTGATTCTGAAATTAAATTCAAAAAATCTCTCAACATCATTTTAATATGAATTAATTCTAAAATTAAATCTCAAAAATCTCTCCACATCATTTTTAATGCAATTGATTCTGGAATTAAATCCAAAAAATTTCTTAATTACAGTTGAAGCCTATTTTTCAAATCCGAAAAAAAATTTCAAACAAAATAAGGTATCTACAGATCTAATAAAAAACACATTTTTTGACAAAACCAAATTAAGGACAAATAGCATAAAATTAATGCAATTCAACTCCAAATGGCAAAACAAAGCTCTCTAACCCTAAATTAATATTATGGTGTAGATAGATTAAGTGCATTGGTTATACACATATTAGGATAATCACACATAATGGGTGGGTATAATCCCATGCATGAAGTAACTGCCATTTGGTAGTTTACTTCTTTGAATGAAAACTATCTTAGGTTGTTTACAAACACCTAAAAGTTAAAGAAAATGCCATTCAATTCTCCCATAATGGCATTCGGCCATTAACAAAAGAATGAAGAAAATTCTCATAAAAACAAAAGAAAAAAATTTGAGAAAAGGAGAGAACAATCGACAGGTATTGTACAATTCTCAAGATGAATTTTTGTTTAAGTGTGTTGAAGGACTTACGTTATAGAAACGAACAATTTTCGTATTATGATTTTATTCAATGACCAATAATTTAAGTTAGGTTTTCACTTCTGTTTCCACTAAATAAGTAAGTAAATATGATTATATTCATATATATATCTTGCATGATTTTATCTTTCATTGGTATCAAAGCCAAGTGGCTTGTGTTCTAGTTTGTTTATATGTTCTTAATAACCGAAAACATGATATGTTCTTGCATGCTTACGAACATCCATAGTAGTTGATATAATTTTTTTTTTGTTTTTGGTATAATTAATATTATTATGATAATTCTTTGAATAAAAAAAAGAAGAAAAATGCCATTGATGTTTTACCATTTTTGATCAATTTTTTTCAATTTCAAGTTAGGGCGTCTGAATGCCCTAGGTCAAAAAAATTTGGTCTTTGATTGACTTTGGGTTATTAGATCACACAAAAATTACTAAAATTGTAAACACTCCATTTTGTTCGGAGATTTTTTGAAATTCATTTGGCTTCGAATTTTAATTTTAATTGTGCAATTGAGCCTTAATTGGAAAAGTGAATTTTGGACCCAAAGATTAAGCCCTAAATTTTATTTATATTTTAATTTTTTTAGTTTAATTTTTGGTTTAATTTTTGTTTTTTTTAGTTAAAACAATCAAAGTCAATCGGTAAAAAAATTAAAAAAAAGGTTAAAAAGAAAAATATATATGGGATTTTGCATGGAAAATCTTGGATTCAATTGAACTCTTGGATTTTATCTCAAATTTTAACTTTAATGTTTGAATAATTTTGAAAAAACTTGGGGGTCAATCTACTAAAAAAGGAAAAATTACACAGAGAATAAAATTTAAAGAAAAATCTTAGATTCAGTTGAATTAATTTCTTTCAAATCAAAGGGGATTCAACCTTTATATAAACACCTTGAATCTATGATAAAAAAAGTGGCCCTTACAACAATTCACTTATCAAATGGAGATCACTGAAAAGAGAGAAAATTTGGGCAAAGTTTTGAATCAATAAAGAAGAAGCAATTAAGAAAAAATTTTTTTGAAAAAAAGATCTAGTTGGAGTTCTTAGAAGGAAGGCTAGGATTTATAGTAGGAAGCATCAGTTTGTGAAAGGTGAAAAATTGTTGGAACTCATTGAGGTAATGTTTGCTTTCATTTTTTTTTTTTGTGATTTTTGCATAACTTTTATAATATTTAATTGCTTACTCTTATTTTTATATTTATTGCATAGTATTTTTTTTGCATGAATTTACATGACTAAGATTATATTTGCATGATTTATATATTATTATTTGCATGATTATATATTTAATTGCATATTTTACATGGTTTATATATTATTATTTACGTGATTGCATGATTATGTATTGTTATTTGCATGGTTATCAATTTATTTATTTGCGTGATTGCATGATTATTATTATATATTTAATTACATGCTTATATTATTTGTATTATTATATATTTAATTGTATGTTTATTTGCATGATTTATATTATTATTTGTATGATTATATATTTAATTGCATGTTTTACATTGTTAATTGTATAATTATATATTTACTTGCATGTCTATTTACATGATTATTAATTTATTTATTTATGTTATTGTATGATTATTAATATATTTATTTGCAAGGTTTTATATTTATATGATTATTATTGCATGGTTTTATATTTATTACATGATATGATATTATACGCTATTGCTTGATTAATATTATATTTGAATGATATTTAATTGTATGTTTCTATATTTATTGTGTGCATAATTGTATGATTATACATAATTACTAATATATTTGTGTGATTATATTTGATTTCATGATTATATATTTGCGTGATTGTTATTATTGCATGATAATTAATATATTTGCATGACATTCTTGCATGAATATTTTAGTATGATTTAGGCATGATATTATTGCATGATATTTGGTATGATTTATAATATATTTGCATAATAGTTTTTGCATGGTATGATTTAATATTTATTGCATGATTGCTTGATGTTTTAATAAAATTTTTGTATCACCATGTTTGGTAAATAAATAAAATGATTGGAATTGATTTATTTGCATGATAAAACTATCTTTTATAAGGCTTAAATAAGATAATACATAATTAATTTGATACCAATTTTAGGCATAAATGGGTGCTAATACCTTCCTTGCATATAATCGACTTCTAAACTTTAGTTCTGATGATGTAGACCAAAACCTATTCTTTCTAGAGACCCTTTGCTTAGGTTTAGGATAACTCTAAAAAGGATAGATTCACATAGGTGGCCAATCACACCTAACTAAAAAGAATTGGTGGTAACTTCATAGTTTTTGTGTCTAATGGTAGGTTCTCTCAACCTAGACATTATGACAGTTTGATGACTCTACTGGAGATTTTAGAGAGTCAAGCCATTAGTTAGTTATATATTATCTTAAGCTTTACTTTGGCAGTTTTTATTATGTAATTATTTATAATTTTCATGTGAGTTAACTTATTTGTTTGTGATTTCTTATTTGTTTGTGATTTCTTATTTGTTTGTTTTCTATATATTATTTTTTATTCACACCTATTTGTTTGATTACTCGACATATCTCTTTATACACACCATACTTGCATCATGCATAAGCTCTATACCGAGGCTTTATCTTATATTAGAAGGAAGCAAGAACCTACCTCTCATGAGGCGATAACCTCCATGTGAGCTAGCGAAAAGCCTCACTCAAATTAAATCATTTTCGTTTAAGCTTATAATGGTGGGCAAGGATTTGGGTGCCCTAATAATCTATAATGGACAATGATGTAGGGAACAGTTTGGAAGCCTTTAGATTGTCAAGCCTTTTAACCTAGCATGTACATGAACCTTAAGGATTCAAACCATGGCTAGAGCCATGCCTTCCTTTTAATTAGAAAAAAACTTAAATAAGACACATGATGGGACAATTATTATTCTTGTAAATTTATGTTATTCCTTGTATATCTTTTTGCATGATAACCTGTTATATTTTGTTATTCACAGTATATATTATATTATATAATGTTAACTAACCTTTTTTCTCTATTTTAATATGTATACATGCACATTAGATTTACATAAAGAGTGATTACCACAAAATAATCTTAACAAAAAGAATCTTAATTACATTCATGGAGAGCCTATCAAAGTTTTTTATGTGCTTCCGAATGAAGGCTGAAAAAGCTTAGCTTAAATGAGATGATTGTTTATTAGCCAATTATGTAACTATTCTGCCTACCAAAATCTATTTCAATCTCAATCGAAATGATCTTAGTGATTTGGTTGGTATTTAGAATCAATAAAATGTCACTGCCAGGAAGACTTTCTAAAAGAGATTTATGAACCTCACATTACTTCTTTTAGTCCTTGTTGATGATCAACTTATTAAAGCCATGGTTCAGTTTTGGAACCTTTCATATCGTTACTTTGTATTCAATGACGTTGATATGGTGCCAACTATTGAAGAATATTCAACTCTTCTTCGCTTGGATATCCCCAATCCTAATAAGGCATATTGGAAAAATAAAAAGACTAGTTATAAAAAAAAGTTTACTCAAATGATGGCCATAAATGTCCAAACTGTTGATAATTGGGTAAAAGGAAAAAAAGTGAAAGTATTGGTATTCCTTGATCTATTGTTCATGACTTTATATATAAATATTTTGGCACTGAAAGAGGAATGGATTTGATGGCCTTAGCTTTATATATGATGATGGTATTTCCAAAAGTAATGGGTTTCATTGATGTTATAGTCGTGAATTTCTTTGATCAACTTAGTTACCAAATCAACTCTATTCCTAAAATTTTAGCTAAAACCATTAGATTTTTAAATCATTATCGTTGAAATGGAGAGGGTCATTTTACTGGATATGCTCAATTGTTAGCCATTTGGATGAAAAGTCATATAAAAAATAATGGTGGTAAATTTCGCTAGCCCTATTGAACTACAAGCACTCCCATTAAAGAATTTTGTGAGAATGAATGGATTACACAAAAATCTAAAAAAGCATGGATCTTATTTCTACGCAAGCTCACTAGCCAAGATATGATATGAAGAGCTCTTGGGATGCTTTATAGACCAATGTTATATGGTTGTGAAGATAGGCTTTGGATTCCTCTCTTAGGCCATTGGGGTACAATGAGTTATTCTTTCATCATGGTGTAAAGATAATATGACTACGAATAGTTTATTTATCTTAACCACTTTCGGACTTAGTAAAATAAAGTTCTCATATGTTGCAATTGATGCCTCCATAAAGATAGCCAAAGCCCTATAAGCTTGGAATTTACCTCAAAGGGAAGATAAGACGAGAAGCTCGAATAAGGTTACCTTCAAGTACTCTTTGTGGCATATTAGGTAAGGTCAAGACATTAAAATCCTTGAAGAAACAACTCTAAATGGTCAAATGAAATCATCATCTCTTGATCTCCTATTGGTAATGAAAATTGCTAAAAGAAAGCTCTAAGTTGAAAAAGACGAATTGGCGCTTGAAAACAAAAGGCTAAAAACAAAGTTAGAATGAAGAATGGACCAAAGGATTCAAGCATTCAAACAAGAGAATGATGAATAGAAGAATCTTTTTTCTTATCTCAACATCACATAATCATCCACCAATCATGAGTTAGCTTGACTTTTGAAAGAAAATGGCCAATTGCAAGCAAAAATGTAAGAAAAAGATGAAGCACTCACTAAAACACAAAAGCACATCCAAATGCTCAATGGGGTAATGGTCAAAATTGGAATGCAAATGGGCATTGTGAATGAAGAATTTGAACAAGCCAAGAACCCATATGTGAGAAAACATAAACAATTAGAGTGCATGCTTGATTAAATCACTATGGCTACCTATAAAGCCAAGGACATAATAGACAAAGTTGAAGAATGAAAGATAAAGGTACCACCAGTGGGAACACATGGCCAATAGCTGCTAGCTTTCTTTAATGAAGTGCAAAGCTAATATCGACAAATTACGGATTTCTTTCCATAATAAACTTTAGACTTTTCATGAACGTAATATTGGATTTGGTTAAAAATAACTTTCAATTCAATATAGATTTTCTTTGTTAACAATTGTTATGTGGTAAATCCTGCTTATTGCATTCATACATCCATGCATTCATACATAAATATCTTTTCAAAGTGCATGATAATAAGTCATCCTAATTTCTTTAAAAATTATGATAAATCAAGGTTTAAGGACAACTCAATCTTCAAACAATTTGAGGTGTTACAATACTAGATATCAGGCAAGAATCATAAAAAAAGAAAACATTCTTTACCTCTAAAAACTAGAAAAATCACAAGAAAAATTGAGAGGGTAGTTAGAAACTATTACTGAATTGTTGAAAAATATGAGCAAGAAGAAGAACATGGAAGAGTGGTGATACAAAATGAGGTTGATCTATTATATCCCCCAGGTTTTAGCCTATGTTCAGCATAGGCATTTCAAGGGGGCCCAGCACCAAATGCCATTCACTACAAGTTATCCTTATGTGCATACTGACATACTAACAACTGTTGCTCATGCTCTCATTAAGACATCTAATTCTACATAAGTTCCAAATCTTAATGATCACAAGGAACAAGAAAATTTAAAGAATGGCTTTGTTGAAACTAAAGAAAGCTTTGATTTTCAAAATATAGATCTCATAAAAAAAAAGTTTAGAGCTATTGAAGGAACATACTTTTATGGGTCAATGGATGCTATTGGATTATGCTTGGTTCCTGATGTCATGATCATACATGTTTGAAAGAAAGAAAAATTAAAGTTTGAATCTTGAAATTGAATTTGAGAATTGTGGAGATTCTTTTCATTCATTGCATATGTTTGGAAAACAGAAAGGAAAAACTAAATAAGAAAATAATTTTGAAAAGAAACATTGGAAGGCAATCAATGATGATTTAGATGAGATACAGAAACTCAATTTAAAGTAAGATTTTTTTAAGTTTTAATGCCTCTATCAGGGAGAAGGTTTTCAAAGGTAAGAATGATCTCATTTTATTTTTCAAAAGTTCCAAAGCCTTAGTTGTAGGGGAGTATTTTACTTTTCCAAAATTCCAATGCCTCAGTTGTATGGGAGCACTTTATTTTTCCATAGTTCCAATGTCTTAATTATGGGGGAGCATTTTATTTTTCCAAAGTTCCAAAGCCTAAGTTGTTGATGAGCATTTTATTTTTCAAAGTTCTAAAGCCTCAATTGTAGGAAAGCATTTTACTTTTTCAAAGTTCCAAAGCCTTAGCTGTGGGGGAGCATTTTATTTTCTTAAAGTTCTAATGCCTCAGTCATAGGGGAGCATTTTATTTTTCCAAAGTTACAAAGCTTGAGTTGTGGCAAAAGTTCTAAAACCTTAGTTGTGGGGGGGTATTTTATTTTTCAAAAGTTGCAAAGCCTCAGTTGTGGGAGAGTATTTTTTAAAAACAAAAAAAGTTTCAAACCTCTAAGAAGGAACCTTTAAAATTTTCTTTTTCGATTTTTCTTGACTCGGATAAAATGAATGTCTTTTGTTTCTATACAATTTCTGTTTCATAGAAAATATATAAAGAGGGGTAACTATAGACACCATATTTTGTCCAGGGATTTTTCGGAATTCATTGGGCTTCAAATTTTAATTTTGATTATGCCATTAGGCCTTAATTGGAAAAATGAGTTTTCGGCCTAAAGATTAAGCCATAAATTTTATTTATATTTTAATTTTTTTAGTTTAATTTTTGGTTTAATTTTTGTTTTTTCAGTCAAAAAATTCAAAGTCAATTGGTAAGAAAATAAAATTAAAAAAAAAAGAAAAAATATGATATTTTGCATGGAAAATCTTGGATTTAATTCAACTCTTGAATTCTATCTCAAATTTTAACTTTAATGGTTGAATAATTTTAAAAAGATTTAGGGCTCAGCTATTGAAAAAGAGAAGATTACACAGAGAATAAAATTTTAAAAAAATCTTAAATTCGATTAAATTGAATTCTTTCAAATCGAAAGGGATTCAATCCTTATATAAGGACCTTGAATATAATATCAAAAGGGAGGCTTCACAGTAATTCACTCAAGATCAAGCAAAGATTATTGAAAAAAGAGAAATTTTAGGCAAAGTTTTGAATCAACAAGAAAGAAGTAATTAAGCAAAAAACTTTTTGAATAAAAAACCAATTAGAGTTCTTAGAATGAAGAATAAGATTTATAGTAGGAAACATCGATTTTTGAAAAGGAAAAAATTATTGGAACTCATTGAGGTAATGTTTACTTTCAAATTTTTTTGTGATTTTTGCATAACTTTTATAATATTTAATTGCTTACTCTTATTTTTATATTTATTGTATGCTATATATTTTTGCATGAATTTGCATGACTAATATTATATTTGCATGATTTTTATGTTATTATTTGCATGATTATATATTTAATTGCATGTTTATTTGTATGATTATATATTTAAGTGCATATTTTGCATGGTTTATATATTATTATTATTTATATGATTGCATGTTTTATGCATTATTATTTGCATTATTATTAATTTATTTGCATAATTATCAATTTATTTATTTATGTAATTACATGATTATTATTATATATTTAATTGCATGCTTATATTATTATTTGTATTATTATATATTTAATTGTATGTTTGTTTGCATGATTTATATTATTATTTGCATCATTATTAATTTATTTATTTGTATGATTGTATGATTATTAATATATTTATTGCATGTGTCGTAATGGATTTGGAGACCACTAGACGAATTAGAAAACAAAAGATAAAGTTGCCACAAATCTTTTTTTTTGGTTAAGTGTGATTGGCTACCTATTCAAACTTATCTTCTTAATAAAATTTTAAAACTAATTACAATTTATTAAAAAAATAATTTTGAGGTCTACGAAAACAGTTTAAGTTTGAAAGTTAGTTACGCATGAGGAAGGATTAGTACCCCTCAATGTTCATTTAAAACGGTACCAATTAATTATGTGTTTTCTTTTAATATTGATAAAAATGGTTTTAATTTTATGTATTTAAAATTTAATTTTCTTTAAAAATATATTTTTAATTTTTTAGTAAACTTGAAAAATAAATAAGAACCTTATATTGAAAAATTTCTAAAAATGTTTCAATACTCTGACAATATTAAAATGAACCATCTCACCTAAGAAAATTTTAAAAATTGCTACTCGAAATTATAAAAAAATCCTATCATCAATAACTCATATTTATTTCTATAAAATATGATATCTATAATTTTAAAAACAAATAGTATTTTTTAAAACTTATTTCTATGACATTTACAAAAAGAAAAAAAGAGAAATCTTTTTCAAAAATTAATCTAAATGCTCCAATACATTGACGATATTTTAGATAGATTTTTTTACCTAAAAAATTACTACTTGAATTTCTTTATGATCTTATCCTCGGAGATTTTTTATTTATTTTTAATTATTAAAAGTCAAGTAATAATAGTAATATTACCTACAAACACATTTATTTCCTAAAAACACTCATATTTATTAAGAAAAACTGTTCAAATATAAAATGAAAATTTTCGTATTGAAAAGAAACTTTTAAATAATTTAATATTTTGATAATTTTTAGAAGACTTTTCTCACTTAAGAAATTTTTTAGAATCACTACTTGAATTTCTCAGAATCTCGTAATCGAAAATTTCATTTATTTTTTCTTTTCTTATTTAATTTTTATTCTAATTCCAATCTTTAATTCCTATTATTTTTTTTATTGAAAAACAAAAATAGTTAATCAATATATTAATTTTATTCCTAAAAGAGTAATTATATTATTTTATTGTTATCTAATTTTATTTTTTGGAAATTAATGAAAATATTTTGTATTGAATATTTTTTTAAATATTCCATTACTTTAGTAATATTTTTAGAAAAAAATATTCTTATCTATAAATTTTAAGGAATCACTACTTGGACTTCTTCAAAATCTTATATTTGGAGATTTTCATTACTATTACTATTAACATTATTATTATTATCATATCATCAATATTATTATTCATAACTTTAAAATGCATAAAAAATAAAATATATCAAACATGAATTTAAACATGAAACATTAAATTAAAATAAGCATGAGAATCTAAATAATAAAAAAAATTAACAATGCATAAAATTAAACTTACAATTAAATTTAAACAACCTAAAATAAAATATAAGTATGATTAAGATTAACACGAATGAAAATAAACTTTGTTGAAAACAAACTTTAAGCTTTATGGATTTTATAAAATTATATATATCACAATATTCTAATTGAAGAAAATTTCTACATTACTCCTCTATTTTTATTATTATACTCATAACAAATCTAAAAGAAATATATAAGATTCAATTATGCCACCAACATGGTCCTACAGCATGGTTTTCCATGGACATTTATATGTTTTTCTTTTTTTTTTTTATCAAAAGGAAGCCATTCTTTCATTACCAACAAATGAAATGCAATTGAAAGTAATGCAAGTGTAAAAAGGCCCCACGTCATGGCTCTTCAATATTCATCTTTTGGCTTTCTTTATTTAATATTTTTTCATCCTACAATCATACAACCCTTTTAGACTTTTACAAGTAAACTCCATCCAACGATTCAACACAGACCACATACTAAAAGGAACATGGAAATATTGAAGCTTTAAAGCTTCTGCAAGAGTCCTCACGTAAACAACAAGCTAAAAGAGACCAAAAAAAAAAAAAAAAAACTTAAACTTTAAACCTTTCTCCCCCCCCCCCCCCCCCACAGACCACTCATCACTTCCTGTTTTAGAAACCATTTCCTATTAAGAAAAATCTTTTTTCCACGTTAAAGAAGTAGAGAATTATGAGTTTGAAAAATGATGTTTAGAAAACTTAAAGGATGGAATAGAAGTTATGTTGAAACCAAGTGGAAGCCATTAAAGAATTTTTTTTTTTTAAAAAAATGAAAGGCAAAATAGAATCAAAATGGGGCCAAACTATAATTGCCTACCATGGGGGACGGCACAATTTTTGGGAATAGATTTTGTTGAAGTTTCAAATGTTGCTCTTCTTCTTTATTTCTTCTTTTTAGTTTCATGGAAAGTAAGAATACAAGCAGAGAAAGGCAATAGGAGATTTTAAAGATAATAAAGGAGGAAAACAAATGAGAGAAGCTGTGTGGAATAGCACCCAAATCGTGATTGCTCGTGGGAAGTAAAGCAGCACGGTTTGGTTATTACCAATGGATTTCTAAGCCTCTTTTTTTTAGCTTAGGTTAACTAAAAGCTGGGCATGAAAGATGCAAAAACAAAGATTTTAAATTGGGGGAACGCTGGTAGGCTTTGTAGAGTACGCCCTAACTGCCACCATACCTGAACCACATGTAAGGAAAGGAAACCACTGACATGGCCGGAACCTCCATGGTGGCAAAGGAAGAAATTTTCAATGTCATCATGGTAAGACCACACCAAACATCTTAAAAAAAAAAAACAACCTTTCTAAACTCAACATCTATAAAACATCGATTCCTTCTCTTTGTACCTTGGAAAGTCTTATTTTTTCTCTTTTAAGCAAGATGACAATATGTTCAACTTAGCCATTACCATCTATGGAAAAGGAAGAAATTTTGAAGCTCACATGTGTAGCAACCAATGAAAGAAACAGCAAACATATACTCTATATGACTATGCTTATAGACTACCTTACCATTTTTTTTTTTTAGAAATTTCCTGAAAGTTAGTTTCTTCCCTTTTTGTTTTGTGAAAAGCTCTCACCCTTTCCACCTCTCTCTTGAAAATCCTTTCTTTTTTATGAAGCTTTTCTCCCTTCTTTGCTCTTTTGTGTTTAGCTCTCTCTTGTTTTTTTTTTTTTTTTACTAGAAGCCTTTTCCTTTTTTTCTTTTAGAAAGTCCCCTTCTCTTCGCTAGACCCCTCTCTTTGTTAAAAAAAAAAAAACTAACTTCTTTCTTGGTGAATATAAGACCTTGGATCTCTAGCATCCAAGGGCCAAAGTTTCTTCTTTTCCTTTCTGCCAAGGAACAAGCTTTAACCAATGGATCAAAATTCAAAGGAGATCTAATGATCTAAATTATTCATTGTAAAGGTTGGACTTTTATTGCTACTGAAAAAACCATTTTACCTATAGTACAAATTTTTTATATTTAGATCATTTTCTTAAAAATCAATAGTTTCATGCTCGTTTTTTGGATTTTAAAATGTCAAAAATCATGAAATGTTGTGAAATTAAGATTTGAAAAGTTTTGTGAAAATTTAAGCTTAGGAAGGTCAAATTACGAAAATACCTTTATAAGGGTATTTTGATAATTTTACACTTCTCGAGGTACTGTTGTGATTTCAAATACATCAAAAATTATGAAATATTATAAAATTAAGATATGAAAAGTTTCACAAAATTCTGTGCTCGAGAATGTCAAATTACAAAAATACTATTATAAGAGTATTTTAGTAATTTTACACTTTTCAAAGTACTGCTATGATTTCAAATGCACCAAAAATCATGAAATATTATAAAATTGAGATCTGAAAAATTTCACAAAAATCCAAGCTTGGGAAGATTAAATTACAAAAATACCTTTATAAAGGTATTTTGGTAATTTTGACTTTCCCAGGTACAATAAAACTTTTAGTGTTTCAAAAAATCTAAAATTTAATTTTAAACCACATTGATTCCAATTAGATTGTGAATTTTGAGAATTAACCCAGACTCTATCTATTTTAACTAAGTTTTGTGTAATTTTGACTTTGTTTGACCAGATTTGACCCAGATTGACTTTAGGTCTCTAAATGGGCTAATTTGTAGGCTCTTTATGAGTTGTAAATGGTTCTCCTAAATGGTTTACGTAATGATCCAATGTTAAAAATGTTACAGATAAAATTCGGTGTCTATAGCATGGTTGTATATTTATATGATTATTATTGCATAATTTTATATTTATTACATGATATGATATTATATGTTATTGCATGATTAATATTATATTTTAATGATATTTAATTGCATGTTTCTATATTTATTATGTGCATAATTGCATGATTATACATAATATCTAATATATTTGTGTGATTATACTTGATTTCATGATTATATTTTTGCATGATTGTTATTATTGCATGATAATTAATATATTTGCATGACATTTTTGCATGAATATTTTAGTATGATCTAGGCATGATATTATTACATGATATTTGGTATGATTTATAATAAATTTGTATAATAATTTTTGCATGGTTTAATTTAATATTTATTACATGATTGTGTGATTGCTTGATATTTTAATAAAATTTTTGTATCACCATGTTTTGTAAATAAATAAATGATTGGAATTGATTTATTTGCATGATAAAACTATCTTTGGTAAGGCTTAAATAAGATAACACATAATTAATTTGGTACCAATTGTAGGTGTAAAGGGTGCTAACACTTTCCCTACACGTAATCAACTCCTGAATCTTAGTTTTGATGATGTAAAACAAAACCTATTCTTTTTAGGGACCCTTAGCTTAGGCTTAGGATAACTCTAAAAAGGATAGATTCACATAGGTGGCCAATCACACCTAACTTAAATGGATTGGTGGTGACTCTATAGTTTTTGTGTCTAATGGGTAGGTTCTCCCAACCTAGACGTTACGACAAAAATGAGTCTTGATCATTTTTTTGACTTGTGTTGACTCATGAATTCATGATTTTTCTCATATTTTGTTAACAAAAATTATGACTATTTTCATGAGGACTCCTATCGTTATAAGGACATAGTTATAATTTCTGAGACTTATAAGGTTTATTGTGGAATCGATGCAATACTGAATGGATCCAAATAATGATTTTGAGAGGCATATCATCAAGGTCAATGGCATGATCCAAGAATTGATTTAGTGTGGTTGCGTGTGCATTAGAAATGAACAAATCAAATATGAAATACAAATGGATATATTTTTTACTCTTAGATAAAAGAATCTTCTTTAAGATATTTGGATGTCTTTAGAGATGATCCTAAGTATAAAACATTAGTTAAGGATTTTATGAAGAAATACATGAAAATAGGGGCAAAAAAGAGTGCGTTCCTTTCAATTTACCCAAGTCTCTGTAATGGGAAACACAAAATTCTTGAACCTCAATAGATGGACAATGTGAATACAAAACTATTAAAGGAGTTTTTAAAATCTATCCTTATTTTTAGACAAGTTATTAGTAAATGATTAGGAGCATGTTTAATTAACATTCAGTATGCATATATTTTTTATTACGAACATGTTTATATATTCGAATTATATTTTGTAAGACTTGCTTATCTGAAATCAATATATATGTTATTGATTATATGTTGGTAACCTCGTGGTTAGTAGCAGCTCTAAGATAATTGATTTGTTCTATCTTAGAATGATTAATTTTACACGATGAAATAAATTAGTGATAATTAAACACATTAAAAAAATAAAATTTGATTGTGAACATAGTAAATTTTTGGTTTAATTTTTATGTGAATGGTAATGATTTTTTTTTTATTTGTGACATTATGGCAAACTGAAAAGTGTAATTCTAGGCATTATATGGTAAATATGTCTCTCAAATGTAGAATTATACTTTGAAATTGCTTTTTCTTTTAAAAACATTATTGTTGAATTAAATAAAGGTAAGAAGTTGAATAAGGAGAATTATGAGATTTAAAGTTTGAAATTTCAATATGTATTGAAGAATAAAAGGTTTTTGATGTTTTGAATAAGCCCTTGATAAGCACATAGAAGGGAATACATACCAACACATAAGGGACTGAGAGACTTAAGAAGCTTAAAAAAAAAAACCTCCATTACATGCATTTTGTTGCTTAGCAGTATAAAGAATGATATTATGCTCGGGTCTCATAGAATAGCTTAAGAAATGTGGAGTGCTCTGAAAGCAAAATTTGGTACAACTTCGGTTGCTAAATTGAGCAGTTTACTATAAAGTTTGACATCTACAAAAAGTGACTTAATCATAATATGCGGTAGCATGTAGGAAGATGTCAAACATGATAAGCGAGTTGAATAAAGCTAGCTACACTCTAACATATGAACAACAGGTTCAATCTATTATTTTTTTTGTAGGAGCACATGAAGTGCACCTTACCCATAATAAGAGTATAAGGACTCTTGATGATGTTTTTCATCATTTTCAATTAGAGAAAAATCATATGAAAATATTTAAGCCAAGTACTGATGCTTATACGAATTTAGTTCAAAAAAAAATTCAGGCTTTAAGCATAGACTGCATGATAGGAACAAAGAGTGGCCAAACTGACAAAGGACAAGGTCCAAGACTTATCTTAAGAAGAATAAACTGAAAGTCAAATGCTTTAACAATAGTAAAAAAGGACATTTTGCTCGCGAATGTAACGAGTCAAAAAAGGTACAAACCCTTAAGATTTTTACATAATCTAAAATTAATGGGTTTATTTCTAATATTGTTATGATGATTGAATCACATTCTTTATGGATTATAGATTCAGAGGCCACAAATTATATAGCACAAGATAGGAAATGCATTTGTGGATTTTCATCAGATTTCATGTAGAACGTAATGGATCTATATAAGAAATAATTTATGGATTAAAATAAGGGGTATTGGCACATGCAAGCTATATATGCATGGTGGAAAAATCGTTATCCTATATGATGTACTTTTTACTTTTGATATTCGATGAAATATGGTTTTTGTCACTGTTCTTTTTAGTTTAGGATTTGTTTCAATTTTAATAGTACTAGTTTAATTTTGTATTTGGATATAATTTATTATAGATTTGGATATTTATCAGATGGTTTTATTATGTTAGATATTGTCCATATAATAATCTAAGCTTTTCCCTTATGATTAATTTTGATATGAATATTAATGTGAATATTTGGCATGTTATACTTATCTATATAGGTCAATAAAGAATGGATAAATTAGCAAAAAAAAGGATTATTAAGCCGTATTGAGAAAGTTAATTTACCATTATATGAAAATTATCTAGTAGGAAAATGATAAGAAAATCATTTAGTAAAAAAACTAGAGCTAAGGCTCCATTGTAGTTGATACGTTCTGACATTTATGGCCCTATGAATGTAAGGTCACAGAAAGAAGGTTAGTATTTCATCACATCCTTTGATGATTTTACATGTTTCAGGTTTATCTATTTGATTTTTCACAAGTTTAAAGCATTAGAGTACTTTAAAAAGTATGTGACTTTGGTACAGAATCAATTAAAGAAAAATGTTAAGGCATTAAGAAAAGATTGATGATGCGAGAATTTATTTGATCAATTCAAAATTTTACGTGATGAAAAAGGTATTGATAGGCAGCTGACCATTCCAAGGACTCCACAATAAAATGGTGTTATAGTGAGAAGAAATAGATATTTTTTGAAAATAGTGAAATCTATGATAGCCCAAGTAAATTTGCTAATAACTTTTTTGGGGTAATGCGTTATTAACTGTTACCAATATACTCAATAGAATACCTTTCAAATTAATTAAGTCCACTCTTTATAAATTATAAACTGAGAGAAAACCTGATCTTAGTAATTTAAAACCTTAGGTTATGCTGCCTATGTACATGAAACTGCTCATCCATATGGCAAGCTATATCCTTAAGGTAAAAAGAGTATATTTGTAAATACTTCAATCATTCAAAGGATACATGTTCATAGATAAATAGTAGAGTGGGAGTGTAATTGAATTTGAATATTAGGATATCATTTTTTTTTAAAAGTGAGTTTCTAAAAAAAGATGAGTTATATCATGAAATGTCTTTAAGAAAGCAAATGATTTGTTAGTTTTAAATCAATTAATGCATGTTCTTGATCAAGAACCAATAATATCTAATCCAAGTGAGAGTATGACTAAAAATGATGATTTTGATGAGTTAGTTTCCTAAAAATCATAAGTCAAGTGAAATAATCATGGAAATATTCTTCGACGTTGTTTTGACATAGAAAGGGAAACATTATTGATTACTCTACAAGATGAAAAAAAGCCAAGAAATGTTAAAGAAACTTTCTCATCTTTTGTAGAAAAAAATGGATAAAAGCAATGAAAGAAACAATAAAGTCTATAAGGTTAAACTATGTTTGGGAATTGGTTAATCTTTCTAAAAGACACAAAGAAATTGAGAACAAATGGGTTTTCAAGAATAAGCATAAGTTAAATGGGACAATTGAAAGACATAAGGCCTGTTTAGTAGCAAAGGGATATGCTCAACAAAAAAAAAATGATTATAAAGAAACTTTCACTCTTATTGTAAGATTTACCTCAATTCATTTAATTCTAGCCATTATAACCAATCTAGATTTAGAGTTACATCAAATGGATGTAAAAACTGCCTTTATAAATGGAAGATTGAGAGAGAAAATCTATATGGAACAACCTATAGGTTTTATTAACAAAGGTCAATAGCACAAAGCATGCAGGCTTTAAAATTAACTTATGATCTTAAACAATCTTTTAGATAGTGGTATATTAGATTTCATCAAGAGATAATTTGATATGATTTTATCATGATTAATGAGGACCATTATGTGTATGTCAAAAGAGAAAAAGATAAATTTGTGATTTTATCACTTTATGTGGATAACATACTATTGGTTGACAATGACAAGGAATATATCATTGAAGCAAAAACTTGGTTGTCTTTAAATTTTGAAATGAAAGACATTGGTGAAGTAGCTTACATACTTGGTGTAAGAATCATGAGAGATCATTCCAAGAAATTATTAGCTCTTTCACAAGAGAAATATATTATGAAAGTTCTGGAACAATTCAATATACAAAACAACAAGCTGATAGATGAGTTTCTTACTCTAGTGCTATGGTAGAATGTAAAGACTTTAATTAAAAAATATTTCTAAAGACTCAACAAGAAAAGGAACAAATAGTAAAAGTTTCTTACTCTAGTAATAGTAAAAGTTCCTTACTCTAGTGTTATTGGAAGCTTTATGTATGCTATGATGTGTACAAGACTAGACATTTGCTATGCTATGGGCATGGTAAGCAGATATCAATCCAATCTAAGTCAACCTTACTGGAAAGTTGTTAAAAAGACATTAAGATATCTAAAAGACATTGTGGATTGATTCGTTGTGCTATCAAGAAAGTGATTTGCATTTGGTTGGCAAAACAAAAATCGATTGGGAAAGAGATTTAGATGAAAAAAATACCTCTAACTACATTTTTTTACTAAATATTAAGGCTATTCAATAGAGCAATAAGAAACAAACTTGTATAGCACTATTCATAATAAAAGTTAAATTTATAGCATTTTTAGTGGCAGTATAAGAAGTTGTTTGGCTTATGAGATTCTTGAATTATTTAGGATTTGAGAAGGATGAGTCTAACTCAATATTGGTGAATTACGATAGTCAAGCTACAATCACATTCACAAAGGATCTCAAATATCATTCTAAGATCAAACATATAGATACCAAATATAATTATGTGAGAAAAATGATTGCAAAAAAAAAAAGTTAATATACGGTACATTTTATGCATATGATGATTACGGATACATTTACTAAGCCTATACCTAGAAATGCATTTATAGCTACATGAGATCTTTAAGATTACATAGATGTTAATGTATATGTATTGATTGAAAAGTTTTATATGAACAATGTATGATATTTCCCCATTTGAGTTGACTTATATTGAATATAATTAATCCCATTAAAGTTTAGTACTTTGTTTTGTAATGCATGCACACATGTATATGTATATGCACATATACAATATGATTAAAAAAGTATGTTTGATAAATGATTGACCTTCTTATATAAGTAATCACCATAATAGTTTGGCATTATAGAGATGTGACTAATTTAAAGCTATAGATCAAGAACCTTAGCTTAAAATAGAATCGTCTTAATAAATTATCAAGATGATGTCACTCGATATTGAGATTTGTAACTGAAAATAAACCTATAATTCACTTTAAAAGTAGAGTTATGGGCTCAAGTTAGATACTTGGAGTATCTTAGCTATCATTTATACAGTATTGATATATAAATGATGAAACACATACACTCTCTAAGAAAATGAAAGTAATACCATAACATTTGTTTCATACCACATGTGCATTGTTCGACCAATAAGGGTAATAAGAATAGATCTTTGCTTCTTATTATGTGAATACCTTTAAGATAAAAGGATCTCATATTTAGTACCTTTAAGAACTTTTAACTATTTTTTAAAGTTTTAGTTCAATGTTAGCTATCTAGGATTGTTGCCAATAGCCATGGATGATTTGATCTAATAGGGTATATCTGGGAAATAATTGAATTGAAATGGAGAGATTTTAGAATAGGAAAAGATCATTTTGGTTTCACATTTGGTTGTATTCACAGGTTGACCAATTATGTTCGAAATATTTAACATGCAATATGATAAAAAAAAGATCATGAAAAACTTGAAATGTGATTGAATGGGTCTAAAATGCTGCATACTTGCTCTACTTGTACTTAAGAGTTACTATATATACCTAATAGTTGTATAAGTGACTAGATGTGATTATGAGCTATTATATGTATCTAACAGTTGTATAGCAATTGAGCTCTCGAAATATGTTGGTAGTACAACTTATTTCCTATATAAACCTGATGTAAAAAATAGAGAAAACATTCTCGAGAATATAAGAGTTTGGCACCCATTCTATGTGAATGGGTATGATCCCATGCATGAAGTAACCACCATTAGGTAGTTTACTTTGTTGAATAAAAATTGCCTTAGGCAATTTACAAACACTTAAAAGTTAAAGAAAATGCCGCTTAATTCTCCCATAATGGCATTCGGCCATTAAAAAGAAAAGGAAGAAAATTTTCTTACAAAAACAAAAGAAAAAAATTGAAAAAAAGAGAGAGAAAGCAATCAAGCATGCATTGTACAACTTTCAAGAGGAATTTTTGTTTTGGTGTGTTGAAGGAATTACGCTATGGAAACAAATAATTTTTGTATTATGATCTTGTTCAACAACCAGTAATTCAAGCAAGTTTTCACTTCTGCTTTCACTAAATAAGTATATATAATTATATTCACATATCTATATTTTGCATGATTTTACCTTTCAACACATAATAAGGCATGTAAATTCATAATTCTTGAACCTAAAGACTCAATTACAATTAACATTAGGATTGAATTAAGGATGTTATATTTGAAGAATATATATTTATATATATTTAAGATAAATTTTCATATTAAAGAAAATTACGCAAAAGAGTTCCTTTGAAATTAGAAAGGATCCTTCAACATTGAAAAACGTAAAGACCTTGTACATTCAAATATTATAATTACTCCAATATTAGAATTTTTAATTTTTTTAATGTTATATTTGGATAAACATCAGTAAAAGAAAAAATTAAAAAAAAAGAAAATGAAAGGAAAAGTTTCTAGAAAAAAGGAAATGATACATATATCTCTTATGTGGATAGTTAAAAGTAATAAAGAAAACGAAAATAAATGAATCCTAACTATTATTATTTGGTTAAATAGTGAAAAAAAAAGGAAAATGATTCATTATAAATTTTTTTTTTCAATTGCATCATGAAATGTTTCATTTACTATGTGAATAATTTAGAAATTATTTGTTTTAAGTAAAAAGAAAAAAAATTCAATAAAAGAGATTAATTTTTATTAATCTATAAAATAATGTAAGCTTGAAATTATTTCTATAGAATTATATTTTTTTCAGAATTAATTCTAATGAAAATGCTCAAGAATCTAAATATATTTTAGTAAATAAAATTAATTATAAACTTGTATTTATATTTTCTTATAAGTTTAACAAACTTCATTAATATAGACATAATTTTTCCAATTATATGTACTTTTTCAGTACATATTTCTTTTTTTGCCTAAATTTATGAAATAATAATAAGATATAAAAAATTGATATAAGATCCAACATAAATTAAAACAAATAAAAGATATGATTAGGTTTTTTTTTTTAATGAACAATGATAAGTTACCTAAAACAATAATATCTAAAAAGTTTATTTTCATATAAAATAAAAAATGCTAAAAAAGAATAAAACAATGAAAATATACATACAAATATCCATAAAAAATTGAAGACAATAATATAAGAAAATGATGAAAGCTAAAAAAAAATAAAATAAGGATATGAATTTAGATTTGATAAAAAAAATATTAATACTTCTTATCAGGCTTATAATGTATTTTTGAAATTAAAAAAAATAAAAGGTATAAATGTTATTTTATATTTAAAGTTTTTTTTATCCTTTTCTTTTCCTTAACTTTATCCCTATTTTAGGTAATTATAAAAGGGGGCTTTTGAAGGAACGAATTTATGAAAATTACCTTATCACCATCTCTAAAGGAATTTGAACCCCAACATTAAAGAGAGGAACTTAATTTTTGGTAAAATTAATGAGATGAAGTCTAAATTGATGGTGAATTAAATTTATTACTCATCTTTTAGTAAGTATAATTTTACCACAGTGCTTTGTAATTTAGTTAAAAAATGATACAATATTTTAGTATTTTTAATCAAACCAAAATATATAATCATAAAATTGCAGACATTTAAAGATAAATGATAAATTTGATTTTCATCCTAAAATTATCGGTGAAACTTTTAAATTTTTTTAATATAAAAATTTAACGTTTAATATTGTATAAAACATGCATTTCATATTTTAAATAGTTGCATAAATAAGTAACTCAAAAATATCTAAAAAAATCAATATACTTTTAGTTATTTAGAAATTAAAAAACGAAAATAATAGAGGAAAATAAATAAACAGGGTAGTGTTTTTGAAAAAAATAAAAAAGGCCAAGATGTAAAATTACTAGAAAACTGGTGGCTCCAAAATTTTCTCATAGAGAGAAAAGCCAAAGCAAATCTTTGTTTAGTTCCTTCTCTTCTCGTAAACTGAAACACTGAGAGAAAAGAAAGGAAAAGAAAATCTTTGGATTTAGCTCTCCAAGTCTAACCATTGATTTCGAAATATATTTGTACCTCTTTTCATGGCCTCTTCTCAGCATCGCTGCGTTTTCGGTTTCTTTCTCTGATTTGCTTCTGATTTTTTAGATTGTTTTTCCGTTTAATTGTTGAGGAAATACTTGTGAATTAATAAAAATTATTCATAGGATTTGAGTTTTTGTTTTCATTCATTCATTGGTTAATAGGTAGTATTTCTAAGGGAATTTTATCTTCCTTTTGCTGTTTGTATTAATAAAGTTGGTGAATTTTGGCTTTTGTTGGCAGTGCCAGTGGGGAATATACCACTTGATACTACTAAGGAACAGCTTTTAGAAATCTGCAGGGAGGTTGGCCCTTTTGTTTCCTTCAGGTTTAGATTTCTCTTTTGAATATTCCAACTCTCAATTTTAAGTCTTGGGATTTCAAATTCAATTTTCTTTGAAGTATTCAGCTTCAACTTGACGATAAAGCTTTAATCTTTTAATGTTTGTAACTGTGCCGCTAAAGAATTGGTACCAAATTCAAAGCTTTTCAAACAAACTGAGTTGCATAATTGTTTTCACTGATTTAGTTGCATATTTGATAGTGATGGTTGGGAATAGCATAATGGTTATGAGGATATGGCCGTTGGCAATTTAAAAACTTCTGACCTTGAGATGGGATTTAAGTTACTGAGGAACATGGAATAAAGCTAACAAACTCATTTACTAAATCTCTCGTTAAGAATCTTTATTAACTTGACTTGAGATGAGATTTGTTTTGGAAGTACCAAATTAGAAATTGAGGAAGATAATTTGACCTGAATTTTCCTTTAGATTGAACTGCTTCTTGACAATTGGATTATTTGCTGCTCCAAATTACAAGTTCAGGTTAAGAAAGCTATCACTATGATCATTGTTAGTTTAGAATCCATAGGTCCACCGAAAATCAAAGATGACTATGAAAATGGCATTGGTTTATGATAGCATATTAACCACATCTTTGACTGAGATAAAGTTAAGAGCATGAAAGTTCAGAAGTTGGAGCACAAATCAATTTGATTGACTTGTTCTGAACTCGCTTATTTGCATTTTTGTCCTGAGTTCACCTCATAATTACATGCTTTGTTTTCCTAAGGTTGAAGGACTTTGCCTTAAGCTTTACATGACAAAAGCATTGCAAATATTTTCACTTTTGCTTGTTTGTGAGGCATCAATTGAGTACTGCAAGTTACATTAGCCTTACTGTTGAAAAGGGGATAAAAAAACTCAGATATCTCACACAAAATATATGTGGAGAAGTATTTGCCATCCTGTATCAAAGATATTTTTCTATTTTAGTGACCATTTTTAATTCCCGTCCTTCATTTCAGACTGGTTATTGATAGAGAAACTGGCAAATCAGAAGGATATGGGCTCTGTGAATACAAGTATGAGGAGACTACTCTAAGTGCTCAAGGAATCTTCGAGGTTATGAGATTAATGGCTGGAAATTACTAGTTGATTTTGCTGAAAATGAAAAAGGCTCTGATTGAAATCAAGAACAGGTGAACTATACCTGGATCCTCTTTATTTTTTCTCCATTTTTTATTTTTCTGGTCAGAATCATAAATTTGGCACCATTGTAGGTTCCTTTCGTGCACGGGTATTGTTCATAATGTGATTAGAACATTGGTTTCTGATGATGCCAAGGCAGTATAGATACCTATTTGTTATTTTATTTTCAATTGATTTGAAGCATTTCATTATTGATTGATTTAATTTAAGCCTACAAATACCCACTTTCCTGCCTGCCCAAAGCACTTATATCTATATTTTATCCAGTAATTTCAGTTACCTTGGCTTACTTTGTTTCCTATGTGATATCAATATATATTGAAATTGGTGCTTATGGATTATCTATGCAATTTATTTTTATGCTAACACCTAGCCTCCGATGCATGAAAGTTACTTTAATCTGTTTGCTGATATAAAAGTATGCCTGCTCTTTTGTGTCTATTATTTGATACAGTTCATGTTATAATTATAAGGTTTTAGATTTTTAAATTCCTGTATGCTTATTATTTTAACAGGATATATATTCCAATTCTTAACCTGCTATTAACAATTGCACTTATCAGAAATGGGAAAACTACAACAAACTTGATACAATGCCCCATATAAATATACCTTCTCAAAGAAAGTGATAGAAAGGACAAAAAACTACAATGAGCTTGATGTAATGCCTCCACTTCAAAATCCCTTGTGAAAGAAAGAGAGAATAATCATTATATCTAGGAAGGACCTTCAATTTTAGACCGTTAATGCAGAAACTTGAGGAAAATGAAAATTGTCATGAAGTTATTTATGTTTATGTATATGTATAGTTGAGATGTACTTCCACTGATATGTTTGCTAAATATTATAGTGACTGCCTGGCCTAGTGAAACTTTGAAACTTTTATCATCTGTCTCCTATCATTCTATTGGAGGATAAGCCTACTGTAATGCTTCAATCTGAGAAAAAATCTGGCTCTCTGTTTTATAACCTGGATGGTTCCTGAGGCATATTTCACTGCAACAAAAGCACATATTCATAATACTTGCATTATCCTGGTGCTCAGCATGGTACTTCTTCTGCAAAATAATGGTTTTGTTCCTTGTATTTGATCTTTATTTCCTGATCTTTAAAATTAGTTTTTAGTTATAAGCTTAAATAAGTGAATTTTGTTTTGTTGCAGGGGCATGGTGGACCTGGACTGGCAACAAATGCTGGTTAGTATTTTTGTTTCTTTTGAACTATATTCTTTTTTAGGAATACAACGTAATTTTTTTCCTTATCTGACACATCACAAACCTGCAAAAACAAGTAGGAGGCCCAGCAGTCCATGGGGATCCTGTTCACCAGCAGCCTGTTGGTCTCCATTTAGCTATAACTGCTGCAGCTCTCATGGCTGGAGCTCTTGGTGGTCTACAGGCTGGTCTGCAACCTAATCAAAATGGTTTGCCGAGTCAGCCAGCACTGGCCAGTGACCCCTTAACACTCCATCTTGCCAAAATGTCTAGGAGCCAACTGAATGAAATTAAGTCTGAGCTGGAGGTGTGCTTTGAGCAATACCTACTGTTTACAGAGTTTTGCTCCATTTCTTTAATTATTGGTATTTATGTCTTTTCTTAACAGAAAATGGCTACACAGAATAAGGAATTAGCTTGTGAGTTATTGCTTGCTAAACCTCAGTTGCTGAAAGCTATTTTTCAGGTATTTTTCATTGTTTGGTGTTCCTCTCAAAGAAAAGGCAAAGGGATATTATTTATTGTATATGTCCTAATTTCCATCTCATAAAGTTTCATTGATAGTCCCTTAATTTAAAATATCCTTTAAACACTAATTCCAAAAAGAAATGAATTTATTGCTATAAAATCCTTTTTGTGTTTTTTTTTTTTGCATGAAGAAAGTGCTAGATGGAGTTACTTTTTACAAGCTTAAACTTGTAATCATCTTAGCTATATTGTCTCAAATTTATCATTAACGTGATCTCTATGAAGGAATTTGAGCAATGCTCTCTCTCTCTCTCTCTCTCTGAAAAAGAGAGTTGCAGGTTGTATATGTTAAGAGACTTTTTTTTTATAACTGGCTGATAATAGAAATACGTTTACAAAAGCAATACCGTTTTCAGTATATAAACTTTCTCATTCTATGGAAAATCATCATACTTCTTAGGATAGCTGAGAAATCCTAATTGCCATCTATTCTTGCTTTTTGTAATGATTGTCATGATTGTTTCTGATGTCTCCTTAGGGACTTTATCTGGACCTCTTGGTGGGTGAAGTCAACGAACCTTTTACCTCTTCTAGGTTTTTATTTTTTATTTTTTATCTCCACCAAATCTTATATACCACTGATCTGGACTGAGGTCATTTGTAATCCTACATGGAGCATACAATTTCCATATCATGATGTGCTACCTCAAATTCTTTTGTTATGTTGACAATCTTCCTTGTCAACTTTAAAAAAGTACTTATTCTTTCTTATGTTTGTTTTTCAAGCTTAAAAACACTATGAAGAGAGGAGTGCTTCTCCTCATTCTTGATCTGGATTTTTTGTTTTTTTAAAAAAACCTTATTCACTTTTGGAAATGTATACATGTAATTTGTTGTGTTTTGCAAGGATATATTACTTATTTCTTCCATAGCATTCAAACTATCATTTTTTTTACAACTACATTTCAGACATGTAGATTGCACGTAATGGACAAGTTAGAAAATCAAAGTATTTTTGTTAAAACTTCACATGATCTTTGAATTATGTCCTTTATTTTGTTTTTAGTGTTGTAGCAGAAGAAGGACTATTCTATTAATGAAGAAATTTTAAACTGTTTTTATAACAATAAAATCCCATATGTTAGAAAGTTAATCAAAAGGGTATTCTTTGTCTTTACAGAAGTTTTACACCCTTTAAGCCACTTTTAGTTATAATAAAGATATAGATTCGGTCTTACATCTTTGCCTTTGCTTTTCAGGCTCAAATAATGCTAGGAATGGTCACCCTGCAAGTGGTTCGTTTCATTGTTTCAAAAAATTTTGTTGGTTGTTCAGTGCTTTCATGTCACATAAAGATTATATTTTTTTATTGTTAAATTTTGCATTTGCAGATGCCAAACATTCGACATCCTCCTGGTCAACCAGCATAGATTCCATTACAAGAGGGCCAGCATAGTCAGCAGCCAACAGCACAAACTCTTCCTCAAAAGGTTCAGACTGGCTTGACCCCCAAAGTACAAGAAGGTCAAATTCTTCTGTGCCTCTTAATTCCTTAGCTTATGACCAATTTTCTGCAACCCTACCATCAACTTTGCAGTCTAAAATGCAGCTTCCGCACATTCTGTAGTTCCCACACTTCCTTTGGTAAACCCCTCTGTTAGACCACAAACTCAGGTGGCAAATTCCTCATCTTTGAACCTACAAATGCAGCTGTCATTGCCACATTCAGGGCTTGCAACTGCTAATTTAAGCCACAGCACTCGGATGGTTCTGCCAAATGCGGTCATGCAGTCAGCTCCTTTGCCTCATCCTCCCCTATCAGATACTGGCTTCCAGGTGCAAATGCTTCTTTCACCTAATTGAGCTAGTACATGTCACTAGAGAAGTTTTATTACTGGCTTATGTTACTTGCAACTATGCATCTCTAGATTGAGTTCTGATTTGTTTCTTTATATTTAGGCTATGTTCTCTTGAGAGAAATGATCAAATCATTGGATTTGATATTTGAAGAATCTACAGTCTCATGATTCATAAGATCTCTTATTTTTTACTGTAGTATGTTTTAAAATAAGAAGAATTAGATAGTTCCATTGTTTTGAAATTTAATTAGTCAAATCCCACTGAGAGATACTAAGTTCAAGTTGGGCATTAAGAAGCCCTCTCTTTTTCTCACTCACACAGACAAACAATACCTGGAAAGGTGGTAAGTGGTCTCCATTTGAACAACATATTTTCTCTTTCCTATTTGTTGAACCTAGTTATGGATCTTTAGCCCTCCTTTGCCCTCTTTTTTTCCCCCAAACAAACACCAGTCCTCTCTCTTGTGATATTCAGTATATAGCAGTCAGACCGTATCTTTTTCAAATTAATAAAACACTGGTTTTTATCGCTTTTAATAATCTAGCATTTTGTTTTAACCTTTTCTAAATAAAAACTTGGTCCCTCAATAACACCAGGCTTTGCAGAGAAATCAAACATGGTCCCCTATCCTTTAGAAGCAATAAATCGGCCATTGAAAATGGTGAAATTAGATGATCGAAGCAGCACTTCTTCCTCAAAAGGGGGTTTGAATATGTCCAATGTAAGTGGATCCAGAACATCACAGACAGTTGGGGTTGATTCAACACCTGTCAATCAACTACCTAGAGCAGAAGAGGTGCAATATGCTGAAAATCAGATTTCTCAGGTAATGTATTATCATAATCAGAGGTATAAAAAGTTACAACCATATTTACCTTATTGTGAGTTCCTTGTTTTTTTTGCATTATTGCTTCATCCTCAATGGCAGAGGGTCATTCTTGTAGGTTCAGTGGCAGGGATTAGATACGTTTTATGCAAAAGAAATGTAGTTCCTTAAATGATATCTTTGCTTGATTTAGTTCATTGTCAAGGCTAGATGTATGTGTTGCCTTACTGATATCTATTTAATCATTTCGACAATTTGCAGAATTATAAACATGAAGCAGTGAAATAAAAAATTATGTGTCCCAGACATCTTGATTAAGAAGAGAACATCCATCTTTCATATATTCATGAAAATGGTTAGGGTTGTAAGTTAGATGTGGTCCTAAGTTAAACTATTTTCTGTGGTCTCATATTTCCAAAGACTTGAACATGTGCTGTTTTGTTTGTGTCTAATGGATGGGAAAATGAAGCATATAAATGTTAAACTTGTTATCAAATGTAGAGCTTTTGAAGTACTGTCAATTTAAGACCAGCGAATCTAGTTTGTTTTGTCTGGTTATCAAAAGTAAATTTTATCCGTCAGGTCTCCTTTAACTCTAAATCTCTCTACTGTTAGAGATCTAGAAGTAGGTTAAGCAAAAAAAAAAAAAAGTTGAGGAACACTTTTTCTTGTCTTCTCTTCTTTTCATCATTGTCCAAATAAGAGAGACCTAAGATTTGTGTCCATATCTGTTTCCTCATATACATTTTAAGATTTACAGTTTGGTCTGTTGAGGACCTTGTAAATGCTTGCAGTCTTCCTTAAGAAGTAATGTTATAGGTTCACGTAAGATATTCATGAGGACAGGCATTGGTTAACATCTCTATATCTTTCTGTGGGAGGTTGGGTGAGCAATGGTTGAACTGAAACAATAGGGTTTTCCAATATTTTTTCACTGTAGGGTGTATCTATATGATTGATGTTACACATAAATGGCTTATCACAGATATATTCTAATATTTTTAATATTGTAAACAAGATTGCTATAGTTGACTTTGTCAGATAAACTTTGGTTGAGTTATTTGGAATGTCAAAAATTAGTAGTTAGTCTATTGGAACTTGAAAATTTCTTGAAGTGGTAGTGTGAGTCTATCAATATGATAGTTGAGTCACTATGTAAAAAATAAAACAATCAAAATTATAATTTGATCTTATTTTTCTTGGTTTAGATTTTCGGGTACAGGGTGATGAGAATCTTTGGTTTGATTGTTATTATTATTATTTCTCTTGTTTCTGCTCAGGAAATTCGAACCTTAGATGTAAAAATTATAGATATGTTAAAGAACATTTGAATTGATCCTTAGTTCATTAATTCTCAAAGATCCGAAACTACTGACCCTGGTAGTGTGGTTCAAAAGATGTTCCATGAAATTACTTTGTATGGTTCTGGCCAGAAAAAAAAAACTGTGGTGATAAATATCAAAATTTGTGCTTTAAGTGCTTGTCAAATCTATTTGATTGGGGGGCAGTCATGGTATATGATTAGGTTTGGTGTGAACATGTTGTTATAGCCAAGTTATTATAATCATGGTGCTGGTCATTTATATGATCGTAGTGGAAGTGCAAGGTCAGCCATTCTCCGTCCCAATTATGTCATTGCATCTTTGACCATAACAGTTTGCCAAATATGACAGTAATGCTTTGCGTATCTGTAGGAGAAAAACTTGGCATTTGTTCTCGAAATTTTGAATGATTTTTTTTTTTTGTTTGCAATTCATAGTTCAATATGGTTGATTTGATAATAATTCGTGTAACTCCTGTCGAGCCAACCAATGCTACTTTTGGTTTCACATGATCTCACACCATTGTTTCTCTGTCAGCCACAGGTCGCACCTGATGTGGAGTCCGTCTTACTGCAGCAAGTGCTAAACCTTACACCAGAAAAGCTGAGCTCATCGCCACCCGAACAGCGCCAGCAGGTCATTCAACTTCAACAGGCACTTGGGCAAGGTCAGATACAGCCATCATAGCAGGCAGACTTAAAATACCAAAAGGTTTCCAATGCAAACTATTGTCAACAGTGTTGTCTTCCATCATTGTTTTTTTTTTTTTAACTTACTGGAAGGAGGACCCTGCTGTGGATGCATTCAACTTCTCAATGCTTGTAAAATTATGAATTTTGGCAGAAGAATATGATTGCCGTCAAATGTAAAATCTATAAGCTTGTTATGAGAACGCGTGAAAGAATCAGCGAGAGGAAAAAGAAGGAAAAAGAAATTTGTCTGATCTACTCTTTCAGTGATTGTCTTGAGTCACTTGTTATGGTGAATTTCATTTTCATTATTAGGTTATCTTGTTTGTATGTGTTGGTTGTCATTCTAAGTCATTTTAAGCATGGTAGCGATGATAATGCAGGGCAGCCGTGGATTTGAAGGTGAGATATCTGAGGACATTTTTTGGGAGTTCCTTGTCACTAGTTTTGAAGTCCATGTTATGCATGGCGATGACATGAACAAACTTAATAATATCTTATCATTGAGGATACCTATAATTTCTTTTTTTTTTTTTCTTTTTTTGCAAAATGTTTTCTTTTTTAGAATACAAAAATGTTAGAAATGCAAATCCATTTGTAATATTAAAAAAAATTTTCTGCTTCTTTAAAATGCCTACGTATAATTAACTTTATAAAATTTTTGAAGCAAAAGTTTAATTAACTTTTATAAGGCCCTTGGAAAATTCAAACTAATCAAACAACGGTACAATAAAATAAATAAATTAATACAATATGACGTATTTTTAGTGTAAACATTGAAATAAAAAATAATTGCTACATATTATATTTCAAAACACATGAACTTTTGAATACATGTAATACACTAAAAATTCAAAATCACTATATTTGTAAGATAAAAAAAATTCCTGCCCTTGTTCTTTCAATTCATAATATTAAAATATTTCCTTTGGACCTTATTATCTTCTCTTTCCATTTGTTAGAAAATTTTATTAAAAGGAGGAATTCCAGTTATATCAGTATAAAAATAAAAAGAGTTTTACAGTTTTTTTAATCATTTATGTACATTCATCCAACGGTTAATTTTTAGCTAACATGATGTGATTTATATATATGTTTTTTTAGGTTGATAAATACATAAATTGTTTTTTATTAAATGCTAAAATTATGATAATTAATGATCAATGTGTTCAAAGCATATTTATCAAACTTATATGTAAAAGGTAAGTCAATTAAAATTATAAAATAATTTTATTTAACCAAAAAAAATTATAAAAAATAGTATATTTAATTTAAATAAAATAAAATCAAAATAATTAAATGCAAATCATGTGACGTTTATTCAATATTAAACGCGTCAAAAGTGCAAACCATACCCATTAAAGTTTTATGTTTTCTACTTTGAAGGAATGGAAAAGATCGAATTATTAAAGGGAAAAAAAATTCGATACTTGCAGTGTGTACCAAGGCAAAGCAGAAAGAGCTTGTAATCCATTCATTTCGCATACCAAGGAACTCTGATTTATAGGGTTGAGATTGACAATAATTAATACGGTAAAAACATAAATACTAAAGATAAATTGTCCGATAATTAAAAAAAATAAATAAAAATTTAAGAACCTAAAAGATTCTTTCCTTACATGTTAATTAAAATAATTGAATGTGTTTTATAACGATTGAAATTAAATTTATTTTATTATTAAAATATTAAAATTTAAAATTTAAATGTAAAATTAATTATATGACATGTTAATTTTTTAAATTATTCATATGTTAAAAGATTAGGCTATCCGCCATCTAGTAAGGCTATTTCCTTTTGAGATTTTGATTTTTATGTACTTATTTTTATTGTTTTTAATAAATCATGTTGATTTTGTATACACTAAACTTTATTTGGATAACCTAAACGGAGTTTCTAGCTTCACACATGCTAGATCATAAACAATGTTCTTCCGTCGTATTAGCAAGAATCCTCGCCAAAAATAAAATCAATATCATGCAATTCATTTTTTTTTTTTTATTTTTATCAAGTATTAGTATAACGGCAAGTGCTTTTTGTTATGTTCATAAATTACCTTATGTATAGGGTATAAAATGGTTTTCATAAAGGCTAATGTAATCGCTCTTCACTTTTATTCTATTATCTATTGATGAAATACTGAGTTTTAAAATGCCTCTCGAAGCATTAGTTCCGACATCCTGTAACTACTATTATCTCGCAGGTCTTTCAATTGAATATCGCTGAACAATCACGACAAATTTAGGACTGCCACCTCCAATTACAGGAAATGTTTTAGTTTAGTCCAACCAAATATAAGTCTGGGGAATGAAAAACATAGGCAATGGAGTACTATAAATAATTCCATTTATTACGTGAAAAGGAAATAAAAATTAGGTAACTACCGAGCAGCATATTGTAAATACTATTTCGCCTTTATTTTCAAGGTTTTTTTTTTTTTAGCTTTTCTTCCTAAAGAAAAGTTTTTACCAAAGAGAAAAATAAGAATGAGATTGTGAGAGAACTACTTTCATGGGGTAGCATCAGCCTTAACAGGGCAAAATAAAAGGTAGCTATCTTCCGCAGGATAGCATTAACTTCAATTAGAGAATTAATTTTAAATTGAGTTACTCAAATTAAATTAATAAAATTAATTTATTTTTTTATTAATTAAATTATTTAATTTTAAAGATTAATCGATTGAACTTAATTCTATTAGTTTATATTTTTTTATTAATTGAATAATAAAATTTATTGAAATTAAATTGTATTTTAAATTTTAAAATTTTCATATTCATATTTAAAACAAATTAAATAAAATCATCTAAAGAAATATTTAATTATCAAAATGTTAAGTTAAAAACTTTAACAACTTATAAAATAAAATGATTCATTTTATGTATTTTTAATTTTATATAAAGTTTTGTTGTATTTTGGTTAATTTGATTATTAAACCAAATTAATCAAAAACTAAATTTTTTAATAATAATTTTTGATAATTAATTGAAATTAATTCAATAAGTGACTAATTAATTGAATTAATTTTATTTAATTGATTAATTTGATTTTAATTGAATTACGAACACTCTTAATCTCAATAGATTAAACCTAAGCACGAGACGTTGAATCCGAAGTCTACTAGACTAGATCTTCCACTTGAGGTCCTTATCAAATTTGATAGTGTCAAAATTATGATATATTTGAATGGATGAGGTGATTGGTTTCAATAAAATTAAAAACAATTATGATGGAGAGATTAATTATTGTAGTGATATGATTGATTGTTGTAATAGTAGAATTAAAATTAGTGATGAAATATATATTTGAATGTAAAAATAATGATGATAATGTGATGAATTATAATAAAAAAATTATTAAGGATATTAAAAAAATTATATGTTATGAAAATTTTAAATTATTTAAGATTTATAAATTAAAAAATTATTAAAAATTATTAAATTATTTTTAAATAAAATAATCATTTTGTTAATAAATAATTAAAAATTAATAAAAATAGTAATAAAAAGTAATAAAATTTATTTATTCTATTAAATTAATAAAATTATTTAATTTTTAAATAAAAATAAAAAAAATTATAAGGACAATTTTATCTTTGTAATATAATATGAAGGACAAAAAAAAAAAAAAAATTTGATGGCTGTTCTTCCACTGACCAATTTCTACCAATGAAGGAAAGGGGCCACGGCATTATTGATTGCTTCAACTGTGCCCCCAACGTGACACCCTAATAGGAGTGCAATTCGCTTGTAAGGATGGAATCGGCACCCCGTCTTGGGATCGATTGTAGTCGAACTGGCCTTTAGTCTTCAAAGGTTTGATTTGACTTACTAGCATCGAATTTAAGATTTATTTGAATAAATGATAAATTAATTTAGATAAAATTAAAAATAATAATAAATATAAAATTAATTATTATAATTATGAAATTAAAAATAATAATGAGATATGTGTTTAAATATAAAATTAACGACATATTAAGTTGAGAATAAAAAAAATCATTAAAAATTTTATTTTAAAAGTGTATTGATAAATTATTTTGATATGTATTATTTTAATGTTATTTGTAATATTTATAATTAATTTAATTTTTGGCCAAATATTAATTCATTTATTAATTTGTTATATAATAAAATATTTATTATATTAAATTAATAAAATTATTTTTATATTTTTAAATAAAAAACTAAAATATAAACAAAAAAAATGCAACTTATAATTTTAAGGCAAAAAAAAAAAAATCATAAAAGTAAAATTTTAAAAAATGTGCTATTGAATTAAATAGTTTTAATTGAAACTAAAAGTTTTGATGGTTCGTTGACACTAATCGTGTCTCAACGATGGTATCCAAATTCTAAACAACAAAATGATGAGTTTGAATTAAAAAAAAAAAAAGTGTGCAACTCTCACTTCGATGATATTTTAGTGGAATCCAAATCAAGCCTTAGGCTGCGTTTGAATTAAGTCGTAGCGTCAATGCGGTGCGAAAATAAACTCGAATCGTGCAATGCTTCTATTTGGAGAATAATGGTGCGGCGTGGTTGGATTTAATTCACCGTTTTGGACCTATTTTTTCAACTGGACCCTTGAGGATCTAGTGAAGTTACTTCCTTTCAACCGCATCACTTTTCTCCTTTATGCCCTTCCTATTTCTTTTTTTTTTTTGCCCTCTATTCTACATTATAATGATAAAACATGCCAATCGCTTAATAGCTTTTGTCCTTTCATATTTTTTAAAATTATTTTATTTTATTTTATTTAAGTTTTTACATGATTGAAAATCTTAATTATTATTTTAATAATAATGTTTTTGTTATTAAATATTTTAAATAATTTTTAATAATTTAAATCATAATTATTATTTTAATATAATTTAATATGTGGCAATATTTTAATTCAATAAAATTTCAAGATTTTAAATGTTAAATAACATTAAAGTATATATAAAAATAATTTGCTATTACACTCTTAGATTAATGTCTTTACTAGTTTTTTTTTTTTTAACAATTCACTTTAGTGTTATTGATATTTTTGAATTCAAACACATATCTTACAATCAATTTTAATTTCATCATTATAATAATTAATTATAATTAATCTTACATCTGCCGTTATTTTTAATTTCATTGAAATTAATCTTATCGGTTATTTAAAAAATAAAATTTTAGATTTCGCTTAATAAAAATAATAATAAAGAATGATGATAAAAAATTTATTAATTTAATATTCAATTCTAAAACAAAAAGAAATTATGAATTAATAAAATTTTCACCTTCATTTATTTTCATGATTGCTACCAAGCAAAATCTTAATCTTTGGATTGTTCGTGCAAGCGTGTAATCAGACCTTTTAAAGCTAAATTTGGCTATCATTGTTAGTGTTGGAGCAATAAGTCGTCGTCTGTCAGATGAAAAGATAAAAAAAACCAAGGATTAAGGGAAATTGCAATTTTCTTGTTAATAATAAATAAAATTACTTTTTCTTTCTTTAACACATAGTAATATATTAGTTCGGAGACTCAATCGCTAAATATAAAAATTTAATAATAATAAAAAATAAGATGAGTCATCACTAATTTTTTTTAAGATGTGATTGATCATCTAAATTTTTTTTTTAATAAAACAATAAAGCGGGTTTAAAACTTTATTAAAAAGATAATTTTAATTTATGAAAATAGATTGAGTTCGGGAGTTGGTTACGCGTGGAGAAGAATTAATACCCATATAACTTTCACAAAATTGATGCTCTATTTGTAATTCTGGATAAAAATAATTTTTTTTATAAAATTTAATTATAATTTCTTTTGTTTTTAAGAAATAAAATTAGTTTTAAAATATCTTTATTTAGGAATATTATAAAAATCTTCAAATTAAAAAAATACTTTGAAAAAATCCAACATAAAAATAAAATTCAAAGATAGATTTTTCATTTAAGATTTATCATAACAGTCCTTCTAAAATAATAAAATAATATTTTTTGTAGATGATAATGATTGATGACTTTTCAACATCTAGATAAAGTATCAACAATTATATTTCACGGAATGCTATTTTAATTTTATTTGTTCAAAGCTAAAAATTAAAAAAAAACTTTTATGCAGTAAAAAAATATATAATTAATATTAAACATCAACAAACATATATATGAATTATGAATGTACACATTATTCTAAAAAAGAGTTATATATAGATGATGATAAAATATGAATTTAAGAATCGAGTTTTCAAATATAAAGAGACCATTTGGACTCTCCAACATCTAGATAGAGTTTATGTGTGATTTTTTATATTTATAATCATGTCCTATTATTTTTATTATTTTTATATTTGTTATTTTAACAAACATTTTTTTTTAAGTTGTGAAAAATGTATGAAAATTCTTAATGAAATAAAATTTCCTAAATATTTCAACATTTACGTAGCATTCGGGAATATATTACTTCATAAAAAGTTTTCATGCAAATCCTTAAAATTTTAAAACGAGTTTAAGGTTTTGGGTTAAAATTTTAAGAATTTACGAACTTCTCTAAAAATATCTAATATTTAAGTAGACTTTCCAAGCAAATTCGTTTTTATAACTTCCAAAAATTAATTAAATTTTTTTTATATATATATTTTTTTGCATAAAATTTATTATTACTTTTTTGTTGTTGTATCAAGCTAGAATATATAGGGTATAAAATTGCATATATATATATATATATAAATGATAACATAAAATATTAATCATGAAGTTAACAAACAAAACATTAAACCAAGAAATTATAATGCGTGAGGTTCAAACTTAGTTACTAGAATAACATCAAAGAAATAAGTGCAAGCCTGTATGTAATACGCATGGGACTAATCCGAAACAAATATATTCAGCCCCTACTCCTATGCTTTAAAGCTATCCTATATTAATAAATAAGAAATAAAGAGAAAAAAAGAAAATAAAAAACCTTTAGACATAGATTCTATTTATGTCACCTTTTCATTCTATTTTGGATTAGAGACTACAAAAAAGAAGAAAAACTACCAATATATTAGCTTTCTAACGCCTAGATGTCATTATTACTTGCAAATTTCTTAAAATTTCCAAGTCTTTGGACCCATGATTTGATTTAAAAGGGAACTCTCTACAACCTCAAACTTAGAAGAAAATGGACTCAATAGGTGAACTTCCAAGGCGATGAAAAGGACGAAAGCTAGATTTGAAACTTCTCTTTTCTTTTTTTTTTTGTTATCTTTACAGCATCTTGGGTTCTCATATACTTTCATGAAGCTTTCATTATCAACACAAAGAACTGGAAAACTAGAAAACAAGCACTTAAAAAATTTTGAACCTTCATGAGCAGTAAAATAACATAATTGATCCTAAGAAGAATAGTTTTTCCTTCTCCTTTTTAGTTGTTCATTTCTTTTTGAACTGAAACCCCTTTCAAACCATTCCTTTGAACAAAAAAAAAAAGCATGTAGTAAGAGTAAAACCAACAAACTAGTAAAAGGGAAAGTTTGAGGTTTTTGTTAATGAGTTGTGCAGAAAATCGAATAACAGATATAAAATGATAAAACTACAAGCTCCCCCTAACAAGCAAGGTAGCAAGTATGCAAATGAAGGAACTCTAAGCCTATGCATACATGTATCGTAAGCGAAAAAAGAAAGAGCAACATATACCAAATAGGATCTATCTATAAATCTCTGCGCTTGGATTACCTGTAACAATCCAGAAATGGAAAGAAAACCCATTTTATATTCCTTTTTTTTTTTTGCTTAAAAAAGCCATCATCTTTGCAAAGAAATGTTTTTTTTTTTCCTTTTTTATGAATCAAAACTGCAGCATTAACCCTTCGAAGATGATAAGTTTGAATCAAACTAAAAACTACCTCGAAGATGAGATTTTGATGTTTTAAAAAACTTTTGGAACCTTTGAAACTGTCTTATGTTTCATTTTCTTAAAAGTAATAAGAAAATGATAAATAGAAAGGATAATTTTTTTTTTTACTTTCACCCCTAAACCTTGCAAATGACAAACCCATGCAACAAGCTTTGGTTATTTATTTTTTTTTATTTTTTTATTTTTGGTTTCATTTCAAAATAGTAGTTAATCAACCCATTGTATGAACGGCATGAACTAGGTGCAGGACTTAGACCAAAACCTTAAGCTTCTACAAACAGATCTTTACGGATAGCAAACAAGAAAATAAATAAGAAATAAACTAACCCTAAACCTTCCCTAGATGGATTACTATTCTCTTTAGTTTTGAAATATTACCTTCAGTCTTAAAAACTTTCTTTCCCATTCTTTTTCATGTTAAATCAGGGAAATTTATTTTAGAAAACATTGTTTAGAAAACTTGAAAGCAAAGATGGTCTATCATCGAAAGTTATAGGTTTTTTATACAAGTTTTTCTTTTTTCTAAAAACAACATGTCTATCTACCTTATTCCAATTAGTGTTGATTATGCAAACAACGTGAGAACTCTAAACTTTACATGAAAAATAAGTATAAGCTAGGTAAGAAAAGTAATGGCTTTACCTTTTCTTTAGATGGCAGCAAGGTTTTTTTTTTTTTTTTCCTTTCGATAGGTTTCCTACCGTCATTCGTTTTCTTCTTGTTTTTTTTTTTTTCTATTTCTTTTTCTCTTTTTTTTTTCTTTTCAACTCCCTTTTTCTCTTTTTTTTTTTGCCTTCTCCTCCAAAAAACCTTCTTTTTTTTTTTTTTCAGGAGCCCCTCTTTTTCTTGTAAAGAAGAAAGTCACTAAAATATTTTTGCAAGATTGAATATAGGCTTTTGGATCAAATCTCATCCAAAGGCCAAAGTTCTCCATTTTTTATTTCAAAGAGCAATTTTTAGCCATTGGATCAAGATTCAATATGACATCTACTGGTCTACATTATTCATTGTAAATGTTGGATTTTTCTAGCCCTAAACCAAATGAAAAGACCATTTTACTTTTAGTACAAAGTTTTTTGGTATTTAGGTCATTTTCTTAGAAATCAATATTTTCATGCTCATTTTTAAGATTTTAAAGGATCAAAAATCATGAAATATTATAAAAGTGAGATCTAAAAAGTTTCATAAAAAAAAATCGATCTCAAGAAAGTCAAATTACAAAATTTTCCTAAAATATATTTTAGTAATTTTGTACTTCTTCAAGTGTAATAAACATTTTTAATGTTTTAATAATCATCTATTTTAAATTTAACCATATTGATTTCAATTCGATTATGAATTTTAAGAATTGATTTGAGTTTTATTCATTTTGATTAAGTTTTGTATAATTTTGATTTTGTTTGGTTAATTTTAATTTTATTGATCAAATTTGACTGAATTTGATCTGAGTTGATTTTAGAATTTAATCGCTTCATTTATTCTTTATTTTCATATATACACATGGAAAGGTAATTTATATATAAATTTCATGCAAAAGAGTTTGACAGCAATCTAATGGATCATTTTTTTTGATTTATTATAAGTTTAACTATCTATATATTATATAGGCTTTTAAAATAGATTTTTTTATAGGCTTTAAATGAGTTTTGTTTAAGTTTATAATTAAGTCTCTAAATGATTTATAGAACAATCCTAAATTAATAATTTCGGCCCATATTCATAAATAAACTCGGATCTATCGTATTAAAAAAAAAATTTCGCATAAAATTCAATATCTAAAAAAAATAGTTTTACGGTAACAAACACTCATTATTTTTCAAGTTACCGCTCTGATTTGAAGTTCTCCCAATAACTTTCATTGGGTAATCATTGTCGGGATTCGTGCAACAAACCCAATAGATAAAATCCTAAAATATTGTTAAGATGTGAAACAAATTCTGAAATCATTTTTAAAGAGTTGCAACAGAGGCAAAAGGGGGTGATTTTAATGTTAGTTCTTTACTCTTTACTACACTCGGTAACAAAAAAACAAAAAATCGCACTTTTATTTATTTTACTGAATAAACAGAACCGTAATAAAGTTCAAAGCATTATTGCATCAGACACGACATAAAATTCATTTGATTCATGTCAGTGATTCTGTCCCCTTATCCAAAAACAGTGTTTTTATCACTTACCGAACGAAACCAAGTAGATAATTTCGACCCCGTAAACACTGCCATCATCTCATCCATTTTCTCTCCTCACAACGAAATTATGGCTGACACTCCAATCAGATTCGGAATCATTGGCTGCGCCGAGATAGCTCGCAAAGTATCCCGGGCCATACAACTTGCTCCGAACGCCTCTCTATCCGCCGTCGCCAGCCGCTCCATCGTGAAAGCTGCCAATTTCGCCAAGGCCAATGGGTTCCCACCTGAAGCCAAGATCTACGGCTCCTACGAGTCCCTCTTAGACGACCCTGACATCGACGCCGTTTATTTGCCCTTACCCACTAGCCTCCATCTCAAATGGGCTGTATTGACGGTTCAGAAAAAGAAGCATCTGCTGACGGAGAAGCCCGTGGCATTGAACGTGGATGAGTTTGATGAGATTTTAAAGGCTTGCGAAGAAAATGGGGTTCAGATTATGGATGGGACCATGTGGGTGCATCATCCTAGGACCCAGAAAATGAAGGAGTTTTTAAACGATAAGGAGCGGTTTGGTCTGCTTAAAACGGTAAATATTTTACTGGGTTTCAGCTCATTTTCAAGGTTTTTCTTTTGTTATATAGCTTACCAGTTTCTTCCCAGCCGATCGGAGAAAGGTTTAAGTTAAAGCTTATTTTATGCAGGAAATAAATGGGAAAAGTAATTGTTGGAACAGAACTGGAGACCAACATACTGATTGATTTTTTTTTTTTTTGTTATATAAATTTTATTTTGAGCTAGAGTTTGATGTTACCTTTTAGTAATGCCTCATCTTTGTAAATTAGGCAATGGAATGGCGTCAACCTCTTAAATTTCGCATCTGTGTATGCAGTAGTATTATTTATCTTTTTGAAATTAGCAACTTGCTTTACTCGAGCATTTAGTGCACTAAACCTTTGACTGGAATATATTCACTGTCTGTGTTTGGGAGAGGGAGTTATCCTGCGTTCCTGTTGATCCTGATTCCAGAACCTAGTGCTTTCCTGAACCTTTTCAGCTGATGCTTACGGCTTATTTATTGTTAAAACATGTGGCATATTGGTGCTTGATGAATCAGAACCTAGAACCTTGTTGGACCATGATTCACTTATTGGCATGGCAAATCTTGTGTTAGTGGTTAAGTTGTAAATTTAGAACCTATAGAGTATAGACTAATGTACGTAAGATGCTATAGGAGGATTGCACTTCACTGAGAAAAGTGTATTGTGTCATGTGTATTGAGCGAGGAGCCAGGAACTTATATTAATTAAAATGTGTGGTGTGACATGTACGTTTATATTAATTAAAATAAAAATGGCGGAGAGATTGAAAATAGTATTGATAGTGAGATTAATTATTGTATCAGTAAATTTAAGTATTGTAATAATAAAATTAAAATTAATGGTAAGATATCTGTTTGGTTACGAATATAATAATAACAGATGCATGAAATATAGTGAAAGAAAATGATCATTATGGATATTAAATTAAAATTGGTACATAATGAATTTTATAATATATTTGGTATTTATAAAGTTAACAAATAATTGAATATTAATAAAATATTTTTTCTATAATTATATATCTATTTTTATTTATTATGTAATTATTTTATTTAATAAATAAGTTGATTGTATATTTTTTAAAAATTGAAAATAAAATATTTACACTAATTTGATGATAATTTATAAGATACTTATTATTTTTATATCTAAATAATAATTATTTTTAATTCAAAATAAAGTTTAAAAATAAAAGAACGAACAAAATGAGAAAAAAAAAGAAGCTTTAAGTGCACTATAGTTTCAAAAGTTTAGAAAAAAAAAATTAAAGCAGGTTCTTTTGTGAGACTTTTACTGATAAATTTGATTTGGTTTGAATAATTCAGGACCTGAGCTAGACTGTGGAAAGATGTAGTTCATGGTAAAAGCCTGTTTCAGATAAACTTGCAGTGATATATTTAATTATCTCAATCCCTCCTTTGTTATTGATGTTACTCCAAAGATTGATATCCATCGACAAAGTATGCCAGAATGAGGCATAAATATTGGTAAAATGCCATATCAGGTGCTTTTAGAAGAGAGACGGAGAGAGAGAGGGTGAGGTGTGTGCCTCTGGTCTATTCATAAACTTTAGTTTGTTCAGAATGTTATCACAGCAGTCCATGCTTTTATGGTAAGACGGTAAAAAGATTGTTCCCATATAAATGGTATGCTGAGGGTTGTGATTAAGTTGATATGAAAAAAAAAAAAATGATTAAGCTATGTATTTTTAACAGAGAATGACAGCATCGGTTAATAACCTTTGGCTTCCTCAGGTATCCAGCTGCTTCACATTTTTGGCTGATCCGAATTTTCTCAAGAATGACATTCGTGTGATGCCAGATCTTGATGCTCTTGGTGCTCTCGGTGATGCTGGCTGGTATGGTGTCCGGTCAATCTTGTGGGCAGCTGACTATGAGCTACCCAAGACTGTTACAGCCTTGCGAAGTCCTGTTCTCAATGAAGCAGGGGTAATACTAGATTGTGGGGCTTCACTACAATGGGAAGATGGCAAAACTGCAACCTTCCATTGCTCTTTCCTATCAAATTTGACAATGAATCTCAGTGCCATAGGAACATGTGGAACTTTGCATCTCACCGATTTCGTCATTCCTTATCAGGAGCATGAGGCCGCTTATATTACATCTGCAAAACCTAGATTTAATGAACTTGTAACAGGATGGGTGCCACTTCCAAGTGAGCATATTGTCACCGTAGATCTACCCCAGGAAGTGTGCATGGTGAGAGAGTTTGCTGCCTTGGTTGGAAATATTAAAAAAAATGGTGCGCAGCCAGATAAAAAGTGGCCGACAATTAGCAGGAAGACACAATTGGTTCTGGATGCGGTCAAGGCATCCATTGAAAAAGGTTTTGAGGCTGTTGAAATTGTGAGTTAATGTGTTTCATCATTTGCAGAATTATTTATGCATAATCTGTTTTTCTTGGGTGGACATGTTTTGGGACTGTTGTGCAGTGCTTTTCTTTCTAGCATCAAATGTGAACTCCATCTATCCAGTCCAGTGGGTTACTCCAAACTTAATTTTTTTATTTTGGTTGAATAAGAAATCGGAGGATGACCTGCCATGTTGCTCTTGTGGATTTCGGCAGCTTCCTTGTTTTTTCTCTCTCAAATTTAATCAAGGCTAACATGCAATATAATGCTTAACAAGTAATGAAGTGTAAGCTAATATCATTCCCAGGGAGATTTGTTGTGTATTAAAATTGTGTAAATCTATTTCTATTTAAACAATCGAAGACGAATTAAGATGAAATATAAATTTAATAGTATTAACAAAAACAAATTTAAAAACAAAATTTGAAGGTAATAAGTAAATAAAGAAAAATTCTAAAGTAATTAAATTTTAAGATTTCCATTTCACTCCACCAATTTATTTGAATAACTCTCGTATTTAAAGTTGACATCGGGTCGGATTCGGAGTGGGTTTTGCTCGCCCCGAACCCAGTCTAATTTTATGTGTTATTAAATCTGAATCCGATTCTACTTGAATTTTTTTTGCTTTTTCATATTCGAACCTGAATCCGACTCGATCCGATACTATATAAACAGTATTCGATTAGATTCGAACCGAAATTAATAAATATTATTTTCTTAAATATAAATATTTAAAAATATCATTATATAAATATATATAAATAAAAAATAATTAATTAATTAAAAAATAATTTTTTATATAATATCGGGTCGGGTCAGGTTTGCCTAAAATTCGAACCCGACCCGATCTCGATTGTTTCTTAACTTTATCTAACTCGACTCAAAACTCGAATTTCAAAAATAAAAATCGATCTCATAAGATCGGGTCGAGAGTGAGATTACCGACTTTACTCTTATTTTTATAAAGAGGGAGTGGTTTATTTTTGACCAAATTCGACGTCGATAGGCATTTTCATCTAGATCGACGACCAAATTCCACATCGACAAGCCTCCCCCCTCCCCTCCTCTCCTCTATCCTTTCCCTCCTCCTACCATTTTTTTTTTTTTGAGTTGACTATCATTTTCTTGTTAATAATAAACAAAATGTGCCTCTGACTTCTCCTCTTTCTCCTTACTTACTTCTCTCTTTTTTTTTTAAATATTTTTAGCATTTTATATTGCAAAATTGTATTTTTTTAATTTAAAAAATGATTTAAGAAAAAAAATTGTTAAATTTTTTCAAAAATAAAGTTTTAAAATAAAATTTAGAATTTTCATTTATGTAAAAGATATAATCTTTTCCTCATTTACTTTTTTTTTTGAATTTTAAAAAATTTTCTTTGGGATTTTTTCCAAATACCAAAATTCAAAACAAAATTAAAAACTGACGTGGATTTTTTAATCATGTGTTAGAATTTTCATTGGATATTTCAAAGCCACGTTACTATAATTTAGTAGTTGAAATTTTAGGTCATTTCTACCGCGTTATCCTTACATATGTACATTTTTTTTTTGTGTCATCATGATATGTGACATCCAGCCGTGTTAGATAACGACAATTAACTTGTTAATGCAATTGAATTTTTTTTATAGTTTAAAGTTATATTTAAGAAAAATAAAAGATGACGGATTGATTTATATGAAATTAAAAATTAAAGGTTTAAATTCATTTTACATTGAAGTTGACGGGGATATTTAAAAATTAACTCACATTGACCATTTTTTTTTGGGAGCTTTTATTTGCATCTCCATAAATGTTCTCCCCTTTTTTTTTTGTTAAATTATCTTTAAGTAAAATTATTTAATTATCTTTTTTTATTTCAATTTTAAAAATTTTTGAATATATGTGTCCGATAAATTTTATAATTTATCAAATATTCACACCCGGTAACACATGTAATTAATTTTTTAAAAAACCAATATTTGTTTATTTAGCATTTGTTAAAAAAGTTACATTTATGGAACATTTGATTCGTGAATTCTTATATTTTGAGAGGAAAAATAAATTTTAAAAAAATGATATTGAAAAGGAATGTATGATTCATAGGTTTGTTGACTTAAAAGAATGCATGATTTTTATTTTTTGTTAAAAAGAATATAAAATTATCTAATAAAATCTTTTACTATATCGTTCTTAATAACATGTAACAATTCTAATATTGACATGTGAATAATACATTATCTTTATTGAAACTAAAGAATTCTGAAAAGTAATTTTTTTTCATATTTTCAATAAATATAATCTTGCAATCTTAATTACTATCATAATATTGATTGTCTTAATGTAGAGAAAATACACGAATAAACTTTTATGGTAAGGTTTACATGGGGTTAGAAGGGGATGGTAAATCCTTTGCTATTAGAACAAATTTTATACATAATAATCTTAAGTAAAAAAATAAATCTTAAATGAAATTCGAAACCCTTAACTCTATATGAAGCCCCAAAACCTTATATAAAACCCTAAACCTTAGGTGGAACCTAAAACCTTTAATGAAACCCTAAACCTTAAACAAAACTCCAAAGCCCTAGTTGAAACCCTAAATAAAACCTTAAAACTTTAAGTCTACCTAAAACCCTAAAACCACCATAAAGTTTAAAGATTTGTGTAAAGACTTCACATGAAGTAATCTATTCTCAAATGTCGCCTAGATGATGAAGTATTTAGAAAATTTTATTTTATTAAGAATTTTCATATAATTTCATATTTTAAAATAATAAAATTAAATAAAAAATAAAAATAAAATGGTATCTTAAATATAAATAGTCATATTCAAGCTCTGTCCGGAGGTTGGAGAGTCCAAGTAGTCTCTTTATATTTAAGAACCTAATTCCTAAATTCATGTCTTATCATCATTTGTATATATCTCATTTTTAAATTAATGTTTGCATTCATTATGCATATATATATTTGTTTTAATTATAGATATTTATTGTTAATTATAGTATCCCTTATTTTTACTGCATAATAAGTTCTTTAAACAATTGGTTTCAAAGAAATAAAGTGAAATAACATTTTGAGGAAGATAATTTTTGATACTCTATCTAGATGTTGAAGAGCTATTAACAATTATCATTTGCCGAGAATTTTATTTTGATTTTTAAAGGAATTTATGGTGAATCTTGGACGAAAAAGATTACCTTTGAATTCTACCTATATGTTGAAGAATTATAAGATATTTTTTTAATTTAAAAATTTTCACAATATTCCTAAATATAGATTTTTAATTGATTTTCTTCCTAAAAAATGAAAGGAATTATTATTAACTTTCAAAATTAAACCATTTTTATCCAAACCTATAGATAACGCATGATTACTTGGTACCAATTTTATGGGTGCCATGGGGGTACTAATCATTCTCTACACGTAACGACTTTTGAACCTAATCCTATTTTTGTAGACCAAAAGTATCTTTTTAATAAACTTTAAATCAATTGTATTTTTTTATTAAAAAAATAAAATTTTGGGTGGCCAATCATACCCTAAAACAAAAAAAGATTGGTGGTGACTCTTCGTATTTTGACGATTTAAAATTTTTACATCTAATGATTGAATTTTTGAATCTATATGTTATGAGAGTTTGGCTATCCCACTGGAGACATTTTAAAAGTCAGGCCAAAAATTTTAATCATGTACCATCGAAAGTTTTGGATTTAATTGATTTTTGTTGATATTTAATTTAATTTCCTTTATTTTAATTTTTAAAAAAAATTAAATTGCATTTTAGTTATTATTTTGTTTTGATTTTTTATTTGTAATTTATTTATGTTGTTTTGATTGATAAACTGCTTTACACATTATCATAACGTATAGATCTGTAAACCTACCGCTTGACATGGATTAGAGGAGTTGTCACCAATCTTTTTTGTTTAGGTGTGATTGGCCACCTAATCGAATCTGTCTCATTTAAAGATGAGTTTTAGATGGACTTAAGTATCTTTAAATAGTAGATTTTGATCTACGAATTCAGATTTTAGGCTCGAAAGTGCGATTACACATGAGAAAGTTATAGCATCCTCACAATGCCCATCCATTGGATGGTACCAGTTTGATTCCAAATTATCCAAGCCTTAAATGTATTTGTAATTTACCAAAATATTTAATATTAAAAATTAATCCTAAAATTACCCTAATAATTTGGTAGTAATTTAAAATAATTCTCTCACCTTAGGAGCATTCATCGAGACTAATACCCCACTCTAAAGAGGTTTCGTCATTGGACTTATTAATATATTTTATTCAAAAAAATTAGTAAAGTCCTCCAATAGTTTGATAGCATTTACTTTAAGGCAAATCTTCCAATAGTTTGGTGAGATTTTATTTAAAAATATTTATAAAATTTATTCTTTTGAAAAAGTTCATTAAATCTCTCAATAGTTTAGTATGGCTTAATTTATGAAGCAATCCTCTATTAGTTTGGAGGATAAAAATTATTTTATTTTCTTGAAACTCATTTATAGAATTTCTCAATAGTTTGGTGGATTCTATTTAAAATTAAATTCATGAAAATTTATTTGAAAAGATTTCTTTTTTTAAAAATTTATTTATTACTTTTTTTATTTTTTTTGAAATAAAAATAGAAATTTATAAAATATTTAACAAATAACAAATTGCTTAGTAAAAAAAATAGATAATAAAAGTTAGTAAAATAAAAAACTAAAAATAAAATAATAAATAAATAAAATTTAAACTATAAAACTAATAAAAAAATAAAATCAAAAAATAAAAATAAAATGAAAAAGAGAAAACCTGCATTTCGATCTGATTAGAGCACAGATTGGCATGCGGGTCAACCGGTCACGCACAGATCTGGGACTCTCAAAACGCTATTGTTTCGAGTTGCTATAAAAGCCAACCTTCCCTCTTTTTTCTTAAAAGCTCTCTATTTTCTCTCTCATTTTCTAACCCAAAAATTCTTTGACTTCTCTCTAGAATAACCTAGAAATTCAATCGAAAATTGGAAATCTTCGTCAGTTTCTAGAAAATTCAAACCTCACCATAAAATTGAACCAAAAAATTCAAAGTTTATCCCAAAAACCTAGTTTTTCCAAAAAAATCTAAAAAATTCCAAGATTTTTCCCAATTTTTCTAGATCCTTTTAAAAAAGTCTCAGAATTTTAATCTTAACCCTAGAAATCCAAAACCAAATCCAGAATTCCTAAAAAATTTAAAATCAAAACCCTAGAACTCTATTATCTAGAACCTTCTTTTGGAGTTGCACAACTAGATTTTTCACCAATTCCTCCCCGTGTTCCAAAAATCAATAGTGTCTTGTTCAATTGTCTTGTATTCAACTTATAGGCATCCTTAACATAGATTTTAGGGATCGGACAGAACCAATCCAGGCTTGAATCCTGGAAATTGATTCTGCTCAAGCATGATTTTAGGCCAAATTGAATCCAAAAATCCTCTGATTATGAATTAAAACCATTGGCTATGTGGATTGAATTCCAAATTTCGTTTCCATGTTCAATCGCAAATCAGGGAGAAAAAGAAAGAAAATAAATAATAATAATAATAATAATAAGAATAATAATAATAATTATACTAATTATAATAATTATAATAACAATAACAACAACAACAATAACAATAATATAATAATAATATAGTAATATAATAATAATAATAACAATAATATAATAACATACAGACTATAATATAATAATAATATAATATAATTCTAGTAAAAATGATAACAAATAATAATAATACTAATAGCAAAAATAAAGTCGGTTCGATTGACCTCGGACACAGATGAATGTCTACAACTATCCCTCTTTGTACATCGCTGTTAGACAGAGATGATGCAAAGACCTAGACATCCACTCTGGCCTGGTCTAAAAACAAAAATCAAATCAGTAAGCAGAAATGATTGGAACTGAGCCATAAGTCTAAAGAGCGATTTGGATTGAGCCAAGATCGAGCGATTAAGATTGAACCACAAGTCAGAAAAAATAAAATGATCTAGACTAAGCGAAGATCAAAACAAGTGATCGGGACTGAACCGTAAATCAAAAAAATGATTTGGACTGAGCCAAGATTGAGTGACCAAGACGAAACCACAAGTCAGGAAAACGATCTGGACTGAGCCAAGATCAAACGATTGGGATTGAGCTATAAGTAAGAAAATGATTTGTATTGAGCCAAGATTGAATAACTGAGATGGAACCACAAGTCAGAAAAATAATTTGGATTGAGCCAAGGTGGAATGATTAGGATTGAACCACAAGTAAGGAAAATGATCTAGACTAAGTCATGATTGAATGATCGAGATTAAGTCACAAGTCAAGAAAATGACCTGGATTGAGCCAAGTTTGAACAACTGGGATTAAGGCACAAGTCAGGACAATGATCTGGACTGAGCTAAGATCAAGTGACCGAGACTGAGCCACAAATCAAGAAAAGGATCTGGACTAAGCTGAGATAAAAAATGAGTGATAAGTGATAATACAATGATGCAAATGCATGTCCTATCTAGGACACAAATGTAGATGCAATGTAAATACAACGTATCTAAGGTTAATGTCATGAAATCCTAATCGAGTTAATAAGGTTCTTAAGAGTCCACCATTATTTCTAAGCTTCACAATATTAATAATCTTATGGAAAATTTTATCAATTGATCCATGTCATCCTCTTTATTTGGTCATAACTAATAGGTCATGTTAACCAATATATCACTGAATTCATCATTAGGTCACTATGTCACTTTATTTGCCCATTTTTAAAGCATTTTCTTAGGCTTCTTTTACTAATCTCATCTTGGATTTCTTTTAAAAAAATGGAATACTCAGTACAAATGTTATCATTCATTTATTTGCCATCATTCGAATTATTGACAAACATGATACATTTCCTTGATTCATTCAGAGGATGTACATTTGGCAAATGATAAGAAAGATGGCTTTTTACGAAAAGAAATATGGTCCGTAACAAACCAAAAATGAACAAAGGCAAAATATTTAGACTATTCAAATGAGGTATCAAAATATAAAATAATGATTATTTAGACAATTGTGAACTCCAACTTATAATCCTCTTTCAAAAACACATTCCATCAATATCCTCAGTCTTTGAGCCAATCATCCTTTTTCCTAAGACTTTCACGTGAAATTATTTTTTCAAGTTTCCATCTTTACTTAAACTGCCCTTTTGGGTTTTCAGTTTTTTCTTTTTTTTTTGTTTGGACATATTTTTCTTATATTTTCTTCTCATTTTTTTTCTTTGATCCATTAGTGACACTTTGTTCGAAGTCTCACACAATCTAATGACAAATCTGCCTTAATTCAATTAATAATTCTCTAACTCAAGTAGTTATATTCGATCTGTTAGCCTCGAATTGATCCTTATTTTGAAATGATAAAATATTAAGCTAAATAAGCTTGATCAAGATTTTGAAAAAGATTTATTTAGTACATGTTCTTAAGTCTTATTATTTTTGGTACTAGATAAATAATATGATTTTTAAAGTTTAAACAAACATTTCTTTATGTTTTCATGTTTCTCAAATCAAAACTATCTTTAAAGATTAATTATTTGAGCTTAAATGAAAGTCCAATTGTTGTTTTTAAAGTGAACTAATTCATTTTGGACTTAATACAATTTTGATGATATTGGTTTTGAGAAATAGATTAACTTAATAAAGTTGTTTTATAAGAACAAAGTTTTCCAATATTGAACTTGTTTTATTTTTCTATATTAATTCACAAAGTTTTAATATTTGAATTTTATATGGTTGAAAAACTCTTTGAGTCTACTTTCTAATGGATAAAAAAAAAAAAATCAAAATCCAAATTTTCTAAGAAAAGATTTTGAATTTTTACTAGACACTCTGCAGTTGTTTAAAAACTGCATAAGGGGTAGTTTTGAAAATTCACTATAAATCGTACATAATGAATTAGGTGATGAATTTTATATGGATAGAAATCCCTTTAAGTCTAGTTTCTAAATATTCAAATAGTTTGTGATTTTGGATTTGTATAACTTAAGATATGATCAAATTAGTGAGTAAAGTGTAAAATAAGAGATAACCAACCAGCCATGGATAGGATCGATCCCCTTAAGAAGGGATCGATTGATTTTTCTTACATAATGCAGGTTTGTGCTCATGCATGAAGAAGGGATTGATCATCCTATATAGGAGATCGATCACCTCCTTGAACCAATCGATCCCTTACATAAAGGGATCGATCAGGTAAGCATTTTCAAAGATAAAATTAGCTTCAAAACATGAACCAATCGATCCCCTCATGGAAGGGATCAATCGGGTCATGCCTGAGATGTGTCCAATAGCTACTTTTTCATGCTTTTAATGGCTATTTTCTTCTCCCAAGGATCCCCAATGGCTAGCTCTTTATTTTCTCTATAAATTGGCTATTTCAACACACCAAGAAGGTTGATAAAGCAAGAGAGCAAGTGTTAACAAATTATATTTTCATTTTCTTTTAGAATCAAGAGTTTTTAAAGCTTAAGTTCCACATCCTTTGTATTTCTTGTATCCAAAATATTGTTTTTCTTATTCATCACATTTCCATGTACTTTATTAAGTAAACACTTAGCCTTTGAGAGGTGTTTTAAGTTTGCATTGTTATTAAGTGATTTTGTAATCAAGAGGTGAGGTATCCTCTTGAATTTATGGAATTGAGAGGTTATTACTTTGCCTAGAAAGTAGAGAGTATAAGGTTTCTATCTTAAGCCTTAGTGAGAAAAAGTTAGAGTTGTAATTTTAATTCAAGTATAGTGGATTGAATCCTTGGTATAGACAACCAAGAGAGAGGACGTAGGTACCTTGTGGAGAAGGGCCAAACCTCTATAAATTATTATGTTTGATTTCTTTATCCTTATCTCTTTATTTTGATTATAGTTCATATTTGCTTATAGTTCATCAATTCATTATTGTTTGCATCATATTTTGATATTGGTTTTAATTTTCATTCAATTATATTAAAATCATTTATTTGGAAAACATTTGAAGAAATCTAATTCACCCCCATCTTGGATCACTATCTCACCTATAAAGCTAACATTTGGTATAAGAGCTTTGGTCTCTTTTTATAGGTTTAACCAACTTGAGTAAAGATCCTATGGCCCAATTTTGGTTCCAAGATGGTGAAGAAGTCCTCAAAGCTCCTATGGTTGATAAATTTGAATTTTATGAATGAAAAATAAGGATAAAGCTAACACGATTAAAATGGACTTTCAAGAGACATAATGTAGGCTATGGTGAAAGGTTATAAAGGAAATAGATAAAATAAGTCCAAATTGTATTTGTAAGTTTATCAAACCAAGAATCATTTTTTCTATATGGGGCACGTTGGCATTTTGCCCCATCAATTTCTCCTTCATTTTTCTCTTTTTTTTTTAAGAAAAACTTTAGCACAAAAGGGCTTTGCCCTTGAAATAAACTAGCTTCTTAAACTTTACCTTTAGTATAGGGGTGATCCTTGGTTAAGGTTCCTCAAAAAAAATTTCAAAAGGTTCAAACGAGGTAGCAAAGGATAATTTTACTTTTTTTTTGAAAGATAGAAGAAAGATGGCCATTTCTTATCTCAAACATGAATACTTCTAATAAAGAACATTTATTGACTAAGAGCAGACTTGTGAGTGAATAGTTATGAAGATCATATGTTGCATCCCTTTTGAGATTCTTCATCAAATTTATCTTTTTTTTATTTAGTAGTCTTAATGAATCAACAATCTTCATTTATCAATCAAATCATCATGATGATGTTTTCAAAATCGAATCCTGAGTTATCATCATAATTGTCTGAATATTAATCATCAAAGAATGGGTATAAGAAAAAAAGGTATGAGAAGGTAAAGAGGAATCAAAATTCATCAAATCTGTCACTTTTATTAAAATGATGAAAAATAAGATAAAATCTAGGTCTATAAAAGAAATCCATATCCTTCAGAAGTCCTAAAATGATAATCAATTCCAATCAATCCTCCATAAAATCATGCCCCTAGGTGATTAGGCAATGGGTTACCACTGACATTAGATGTCGTGTTTCCATTAGTGTCGAAGCTTATAAACCTTTCTTTAATCAGACTTTGCACTCTATATTTTAAAAGGTTACAATTTTTGATAGAATGGCCAGCTACCCCATAATGATAGTCATAGTAAGTAGTGGAATCATACCATTTAGGATAAGGAAGTTCAAGTTGTTTTGTAGGAATAAGAGCAATCAAATGATTTTTGTAAAGCTCTTGGTATAGTTCTATGTAGCTCATGGGAATAGGATTAAATGTAGGCTTTTCCCAATTTTGAGATTCTTACATACCACTTATTGGGGTAGCTGGATGAATAGAGGGCCTAGTTATGGATGGATAAGAATGTCATGAAGCAGAAGCATGACTTACAATAGGATGATATGTGGGATAGACCAATTGAGGGTAGTTTCTAAATTGCTACTTGCTGAAACTCATAGCTTGAGTTTTACTTTCCTTTTTCTTGAGCTTTTTTCTAGCAGCAAAGGATTTTCCCTCTTCTAGTTTATCACCTTTTATTGCATTTTTAATGATCTCGTATGAAATCACTATGTCAGTAAAATTTTTAATCATATTTCCTATCATCTTCTTATTGTATAACACTTTAAAGTGCTTATAAACAACATTGTTGTTTCTTTATCTGTTAGTGGTGACTGTACTTGAGCAGCGATATCCCACCACCTTTGAGCATATCCTTGAAAGACTCCAAGCTATGATGTGACAATATTAGTTGATGAAGGATCTAGTCAAGTTCTTTCACGATCATATGTGAATCCTATTCAACTAAACATACCACCTTGCAGCAGATCTGGTTAAGCTATCTTAGAATACATGCATGAGTAGTTTCTCATTGCTAACATATGATGCCATTTTATGATAACACATTGTGATATGTGTAATGGGACACTTAGTATCGTTGTACTTTTCAAATTCTGGCACTTTAAATTTTGGAAGAATCATAACATCTAAAATCGAACAAAGGTTAATGGCATTCATAAAAATCTATTCTTGTACAACCCATAATCTCTCTTCAATCATGCTCATTGTTTGATCATTCTTGAAGTCTTCTGAGGTTACAGTCATTTGTAACTTCACTTTTTCTTTTATCTGTCTAGCTTGAAGATTTGAATGGGCTTAACTACCTTTTCAATGAAGATAAGTTTAGTATAACTCTGAACATTCCCTTGATTGTAATTTAGGAACGTGGTCTATTTTAGCTGAAAGCTTGGAGTGGTTTGGGTTTGGTGTGGACCAAAAGTTTGAAGGTATATTGACTTAGTATATTCATGTGAGGTATCCTTTTCCACCACTTTTCCTTTGTTTATTTTCTCTAGAGCTTTAAGGATCTTGCTTAGTTTTCTCTCAATTACCTCCTGAGCTTTTTCAACCTTTTAAAATGTCACATTATCTTGCTCCATCTTCTTAGCTCTAGTCCGAGAGTAATACTAGTGTTGAGCTATCCGCAAACCTTGATTTCCTATAATACACAAATTTAAAATAATGTTTATGGAACCCTCAAATTATGCATGAGAATGAATGTAAAAACAAAAGGCATGAATGCAATAAGGAGAATTTACCACATAACAATTATTATAAAAAAAAACTTTATTGAATTGAAAGTCGCTTTTAACCAAATCCAACATTACATCCATGAAAAGTTTAGAATTACTAGGAAAAAAAACCCATAACTTGTTGGTACTAGCTTTGCACATCATTAAGAAAATTTATCAAATTTTGACCATATGTTCCCACTGATGGCACCCTTGACTTCCATTTTTTAATCATTTATACCATGTCCTTAGCTTTGTAAACAACCATAATAATTCGATCAAGTAGAGGCTTTAACTGGTTATGTTTCTTCACATATGCTTCTTTAATTTGCTCGCATTCTTCAGTCACAGCCCTTATTTGCACTTTGATTCCCACCACTACTCTATTTAGCATCTGGATGTGCCTTTGTTCTTCAAGGAGCATTGCATCCCTTTCTTGTAGTTTTGCTTGCAACTGTTTGTTTTCTTGCACAAGTTAGGCCAATTCTTGATTAGTGGATGATCGTGTTGTATTAAGATCAATACACAAACTCTTCCATCCATCCTTTTCTTATTCCAGTGTTAGAACTTGTTTTTTTAGCTTTTTGTTTACAAGCTTCAACTTTTCAGACTCCTTTTTTAGGCCAGTAAAGACTTTGCTAGGCTTCTATGGATGGAACTGAGATTTTCCTTGTTAAAAATTATGTCATGGCAAATATTCCTAATGATAAATCTAATGATATGAATGCATAATAAAAGAAAAGAGTTAGTAAAATAATATACAAAGACCAACATACAGGGTTAGTATACAAATATATACAAAAAAAAAAACAATACATAATCTTACAAGTGAAACAAACATTCAATCATGTATCTTATTTAGGATTTTGTAACACAAGGGAAGGCATGGTTTTACCTATGGTTGGGCTTTTAGGGTTAACTATATGTGACTTGGATTACTTCTAGAAGGTTCCCAAATTGTTTCTTACATCATTGTCAATCACAAACAAATAAGGTGCCCTGATCTTCACCCATTATTAGTTACAAGTGGAAAGGTTCAATTTAAGTGGGAGTATTTTACAGGCCCATACAAAGATATGAAATCTTATGAGGGCATAGGTACTTCACTCTTTCTTAAAGATAAAGCTTAAGTGGAGAGCTTATGTTATGTACATGCAAATGAATGATAAATATATACAATAAATAAATGGATAACTAAATAGATATAAGCAATGAAAAGAAGTAAATAGGAAAGAAAGAAAATAATCTCAAATTTATTAGGCAAGGCTTGGATAATAAGAAATCATTTATTGGCTTGGCTTTCCAATTCTTTATTGAAGTTGCTAAACTATCATAATATATAGATCTGTAGACCTACTACTTGACATGGATTAGAAGAGTGGCCATAGATCTTTTTGTTTAGGTGTGATTAGCCATTTAATCAAATTTGTCCCTTTTAAAGATGAGTCCTAAGATTGGCTTTAGTATATTTAAATAGTAGATTTTGATCTACGAAACTAGATTTTAGGTTTGTGAGTATGGTTACGCATGAGGAAGTTATAACACCCTTACAACGCCCATCCAATGGATGGTACTAGTTTGATTCCAAATTATCTAAGCCTTAAATGTATTTTTAATTTACTAGAATATTTAATATTAAAAAGTAATCATAAAATTACCCCATTAGTTTGGTAGTAATTTAAGATAATTTTTTCATCTTTGAAACATTCATGGAGACTAATGTCCCACTCTAAAGAGGCTCTATTGTTGGACTTACTAATATATTTTATTCAAAAAAATTAGTAAAGTCTTTCAATAGTTTGGTAAGATTTATTTTGAGGTAGATATTTCAATAGTTTGGGGGGATTTTATTTGAAAATATTTATAAAATTTATTCTTTCGACAAAGTTCATTGAATCTTCAAATAGTTTGGTAAAACTTAATTTATGAAGCAATCCTCTAATAGTTTGGAGGATAAAAATTATTTTTATTTTTTTGAAACTCATTTATGGAATTTCCCAATAATTTGGTGGATTCCATTAAAAATTAAATCCATGAAAATTCATCAATAGTTTGGTAGATTTCATAAATTTATTTGAAAAGATTTTTTTATTTATTTATTTTATTTTTTAAATAAAAACAGAATTTTATAAAATATTTAACAAATAATAATTACTTAGTAAAAAAAAAGATAATAAAAATTAGTAAAATAAAAAACTAAAATTAAAATAATAAATAAAAAATTCAAACTATAAAAAATAAAATAAAAAAAATAAAAAAAATAGTAAAAGAAAAACTTGTGATCGGGTCAGATTAGAGCACGGGTCGGCACATGGGTCAATGGGTCTCGTGTGGATCTAGGACCCTCAAAATGCTATTATTTTGGGTTGCTATAAAAGCCAACCTTCCATTTTTTTTTGTCAGAAGCTCTCTATCTTCACCAGTTTTTGAAAAAGTCACTGAAATACCACTAAAAAATTCAAACTTCGTTGAAAAATTGAACTGAAAAATTCAAAGTTCATCCCAAAAACTTAGTTTTTCCAAAAAAGCTAAAAAATTCATAGATTTTTCACAATTTTTCAAGATCTTTTCAGAAAACTCCCAGAATTTCAGTTTAACCCTAGAACTGCAAAACCAAATCTAGAATTCCTAGAAAATTTAAAATCAAAACCCCAAAAACCTTATTGCCCAAAACCTTTTTTCAGAGTTGCACAACTAGATTTTTCACCAATTTCTCCCCATGCTCCAAAAATCAACCGTGTCTTGTTCAATTGTCTTGTATCCAATTATAGGCATCCTTAACAAAGATTTTTAGGATTGGACAAAGCTAATTTAGGCTTGAATTTTGGGATTGAATTATGCCCAAGCACGATTTTAGGCCAGATTGAATCTGAAAGTCCTCTGATTATGAATTAAAATCATTGACTATGTGGATTGAATTTCAGATTTTGTTTCCTTATTCAATCGTAAATCGAGGAGAAAAGGAAAAAAACAACAACAATAATAATAATATAGTAATATAATAATAATAATAATAATAATAATAATAATAATAATAACATACAGACTATAATATAATAATAACATAATATAATAATATAATATAATAAACTTTATTCAAAAAATATTTAGGATGGAATTATTGTAGGTATTTTTCTTAGTAAACGCCTTTCATAATCTAGTCCAATAAAAATCTTCCCAAAGTTAGCGCATCTAATCACCAACTTCAAGCTTCATCTTCATTATTATACTATTTCTCTTTTTAGACCAAGTACAATTTACTTTCCTTTTCCTTCAACTTTTAGTATTCGAGCATTGTCTTTTATAACCCTATTTTGACTATTCATTATTTATTTACATTAGCTTTTACTTCATTCGACTATTTCTTCAGCTTTTGTAATTCGTGATTTTCTTTTTGGTGTAAACAATTTTCTCCAAAACCCACCTTATTTCACCTTATTTCAACCCTAACTACAAATACTCTTGAGTACTATCTACGTTAGCAGTAGAGTTTTAACATTCATAATATCTGGTAGTTAATAAAGTACTTCACAACAAGGAGTTCTTGTTTTGTGCAAGTATTGGTCTTGTTATTATCTTTTGTTTAAAATATTGTAAACTTAAGTATTGTACATGTTTGTTTTCATATAAATTATTTATACACATTTGGTCTGATAATGTAGCAAGTACTAAATGGGTAAGAGTTGGATGCAAAAGTCAAGATTAAGTAAAAAGTACAGAGATGAAGTGAAAAGTTTTCTTAATTTTGCATTTGAGAATACAAGTGAAGATAATATGATATTATGTCGATGTGTGAAGTGTGCTAATATCGAGTGGCAAATGTGTCAAGCTGTTTTTGAACATTTAATTTGTATTGGATTTCTTTTGGGATATGTTAATTGGTATTTTTATGGAGAGTCTATACCGTTAAGGTCTTCCACTAGAGTTCCTTCAACTTTAAGGGCTCGTCAACACCAACATAATCTTTTTATAGCAGATGACATTGAAGGCATGTTGCGAGGTGCTTTTAACATTCATAACTAATATTTTCGTAATCCTTCTCCCCAAAATGAAGGATTTAATTAGTCCAATGTTGAAATGCATGAATTTGGTGAACCTGGGATAGGTGTACGTGACCAACAACCTAGAGGAGAAGCATCAAAGTTTTATAGGTTACTTGAGGATATGAATGAAAAACTTTTTAAGGGATCGAAGCATTCAAGGTTATTTTTCTATGTTCATTCACTTGAAATGCTTATGTGGATGGATGGGAAACTCTCTTACTTTATTATTAGAGTTTATGAAAGAAATGTTTCCCTTTACAAAAATCCCTGAATCTTGTAAGGAATCAAAGAAGATGATTAAGGATTTAGGTCTTGGATATGAAAAAATTCATAGTTGTCCCAATGATTGCATGTTGTATTGGAGGGATAGAAAAAATCAAGAATCTTGTCATTTGTGTGGTATTTCTCGTTAGGTGGATAAAAACCCCGATGAAAGGTTGAATGAGGATGGTGATGAGGTATGTGTCAAAGAGAAGCCTATTAAGGTTTTACGCTATTTTCTATTAATACCAAGATTTCAAGGACTCTTCATGTCTTTCAAAACTGTAAATTCAATGAGATGGCATCATAAGAAATAGATGAATGATGGATCATTGAGACATCCTACAGATTCTTTGGCATGGAAATCATTTCATTCTAGGTTTCTAAACTTTGCATCTGATCCTTTGAAATGTTATGCTTGGACTAACATCTGATGGATTCAACCTGTTCAAAATGATGAGTTCCTTTTATAGTACTTGGCCAATTGTATTGATTCCTTACAATTTACCACCATGGATAGCTATGAAGTAATAATCATTTATATTGTCTATGATAATTTTTAGGGAAAAAAGTTTGGGTAATATATAGACATCTACTTACAACTTCTTATTAAAGAGTTAAAGCAATTATGAGAAAGAGTTGAGACTTATGATGTATTAAAAGAAGAGAACTTCAATATACGTGTTGTTTTATTATAAACTATCAATGATTTTCTTACTTATGTAAATTTATCTGGTTGGAGTACAAAAGGTCATTATGCTTGTCCATATTATGCTGCACAAACATGTTCGACGTGGTTACCTAATGGTAGGAAGTTCTATTATATAAGACATCGTCAATGGTTAGATGATAATCATTGATTTAGATTCCAAAAATATCTCTTTGATGAAACTAAAGAGTTAAGGAGATCGTTTTACCCATTAGTGAGTCTAATATCTTGTCCAAGTTAAAAGATATCAATTTCTCTTATGAAAAAATGACTCCATTAAAGAAAAGAGTAAGGGACATCTTTGAAGGTGTATGGCCTCGTATTACACAAGTTAGTGATACTCATACTCAAGTTAGTGATCTTGATGTTCAAAGTGATGAAAAAGATGATGAAGCAGATGACCCCAATGAGTCTGAGTTATGGAAAAAAAGAATAATCTTTTTGGAGTTGCCTTATTGGGAATATAATTTATTACACCATAATATTGATTTGATGCACACAGAGAAGAATGTTTGCAAAAATTTTATCAAGATAATTCTCAATGTGAATAAAAGATCCAAGGATGACTTAAAGAGTTATCTTGACCTAGTTGATATGGGGATTCGCTCAGACCTTTATCCAAAGTTGCTTCCTAATGGCAACTTTCGATTGCCTGCTGCTTATTTTGAGATTTCTAAAGCTGAAAAAGATATGTTTTGCATGGTTTTAAAAAATGTCAAAGTTTCAGATGGCTATGCGTCAAATATATCGAAATGTGTGAATATGAAAAAGTGAAAGCTTTCTTCATTGAAGTCACATGATTATCACATTTTGATGCAAGAGTTACTTTTGATTGCTTTATGTTCATCAATGTCAAACCAAGTCACTTCTGTGGTAATTGAATTGAGTAACATATTTAAATCTCTATGTCAGAAATGTGTGAATATGGAAGAGCTTGACAAACTTCAAGATCGAGCCATGATTACTTTATGCCATTTAGAGAAGATTTTCCCTCAAAACTTCTTCACTATTATGATGCATTTGGTTACCCACCTTCCATATGAAGCGAAAGTCAGTGGGCCGATTTATTATCAATGGATGTATCCTATTGAAAAGTATTATTTGTTAATAGATTGATTACGTTTTTATTGATGATCAAGTCACTTTACTTAAAATAACATATGACTAATGTTTTATGCTATAGGTTTTTGGGGAGGTTAAATTCTTATTGTCACAACAAATGCTATCCGGAAGGTTCTATTGCTGAAGGATATTTAGCAGAAGAATGTATGACATTTTGTTCTCATTATTTGAAAGATGTTGAAACGAGATTTAATAGACCATCGAGAAATGTTGATATGCAGCATACAAACTCTACCTACAATTATCTTTTTCAAAGTTTTGGACAACCAATAGGCAAAGTTGAATTGGTGGAGTTAGATGATAAATCTTGGGCACAAGCACATCGATATGTTTTTTTTCATCATGACTCAATTGAACCGTTTCGCACGTAAGTTTTTTAGCATGAAAATTATTCATTACATTAAGCATAATTTATTATCTTTTATTTTCTTTTGTTAATAGTTTATCATGATGCTTTATAGTGAATATATAAATAATTTAAGAGATCCTGCACATTATCGATGATCAAACCCTTGAAAGCTTGATAAGTTGTTTGCTGAAAACTTTCATGAATGGTATAGAGCAACTGTAAGTAATGCCATACTTCCCATTATGAGAAATCTACATAGAATGCTTATGGTATAAATAACATTAATAACATATATATATTTATTCCACTTTTATAGGTTTGGAGTGGAAGACTTGTTAGTAAAGAGGTGAAATGTCTTTCACACAATTTGAACTGGATTGTGAAATGATACAAAGGTTTCATCATCAATGGATTTAGATTTCATACTAAATCCCGTGAGAGATTTAGAACTACACAAAATTCAGGAGTTGTTGTGACTTCATCAACTACTAGCTATGCTAGTGCTAGGGACACAAATCATTTAGAGGAAAATGTTGACTATTATGGCATGATTAATGACATCATTAAGTTAGATTATTATGGCAAGTGGAAAGTTGTCTTATTTCGGTGTGACTAGGCTGATGTGAATAGTGCATGGGGTATTAAGAAAGATCAGTATGGGTTTACACTTGTGAATTTTTTTCCATTAATTCACACTAGATAACAACTCATCGATGAATCTTACATTTTTTCATCTCAAGTCAAACAAGTATTTTACTCTGAAGATCCCAAAGAATTGGGTTGGTTTGTTGTTTTTCGAAACACACCTAGAGACTTATTTGATATGAGGTTAGATACCAGAGATGATGTTGAACATGAAACTGAATGTTATCCTTTTGCTGAACAAAACTTGGATGAAAATATCTCCAGTACCTACGCTCAGTGGGTCTACGAAGATGTTACTGAAGACATTTATGAACCATGAAATGATGCATCTATAATTTGTAATTTGAGTGTTTAAGACATAGTGAAGTAAATGATTGTATGTAAGTAATGTCACATTTGCTATTGTATAGTTATTGTATAATAAATCATACATTATCTTTTGATTTAATTAAATCGATATGTTCTTTATATATCATAGGTTTTGATTTCTTAACTTCTCAATGGCTTTATATATGTTCTAAACTAATATCTTTTCTATATTCACTTTTATGATATAGGTAAGCTACAATGCGGATGAGTAGATTGAAAGGAAAACATATCAAAGATATTAGTTCAGAATCGTCTGCGGCACTTGTAGATATTGGCTATGGATTGAATCTTTTGGAAGGAAATGAACGTACTATCAAATCTAACTCTGTCACTTCTAACCCTTCAACTGATATTGGATCTGATAATATGGGACATCCAGGTTTAGATAGTACCCCATCAATTGATTATACTTTAAATTTGAATACAGGTATGATATACTCTAATTTTAGAATTTGAGTATAATGATAAAAGTATTACGATTTTACAAATTTATTTTTTATTTGTTGCAGTTGATAACAATGGTCAATGGAGGACTAAAGGCCGGACAACTTTGAAGGAATTGTTTGCACTACCTTTTAATGAGTGTATTGTAGTGTCTGCAAACTCTGATAGGTAACCAATTTGAGAAGAGGCTCAACTGTTGGCTGGATTTCTAGGCATGCTAGCCCGTAATGGAATGAAATTGCCTATTTATTATGAAACATGGCATAAAGTTCTAGAAGAAGTTAAGGCCGATGTTTTAAATTTTATTGAGGTATTAGTATAATTAATTAGAAATAAAAAAATTTTTATTTGACATTTTGTTTACTTATTCAAACTTTTCTTATTGTATTATTACAATCAAGATTTGTACTTGAAATACCAAATTTATTTGTACTTAAGTCATTGGGAAAGAAATGGAAAGATTATAAGCATAGTTTGAAGAATAAGTATTTCGGTTGAAATACTTCTATAAAGGCGATGATGGAAAATCTATCCCGTAATGTGATTGGGTGGTAATATGAACAATTAGTTAGATTTTGGTTTTCAAGAAAAAGAGAGGTACTAGTTTATAACTTTGTATTGTATAATGAAATGATGAAAGTGTTTATGGTTTAAGTTGGTAATATTTGTATTTCTATCATATACGTAATTATTTTTTATGACAAGAAAGAGAATAGATTAGGATTGGCAGCATAAAGCAACAGAAATATAGCCACATAAATGGATCAAAAAGTTTTGCAAGAAAGCAAAAAGAAATAGTAAATTTATGATAATAAACTTATTCTAATGAATGAACTTTTTCTGCCGTTAAAAGGTAAATATGGAAATTAATAGTTATTATTTTATTTTAATAGTTTTGATAGTTTCAATACATGATATTAAACTTATTGATAGTTTTGAACTTAGTTGACACGGATGATATGAATGAAAAAGTTATTGTTTACGTATATTTAGGTGAAAATACAAATTTGTTGTTATTGTTGTATTTTAACAATTTGGATAGCTTCAATACTTGATATTAAACTTATCCAATTGATTGAACTTGGTTTCTACGGTTGATATGAGAGAAAAAGTTGTTGTTTATGTCTATTTAGGACTATTTTTGCATATAAAAGGCAAATATACAAATTAAACTTTTAGATTGCTTTCAACATATTGAATGGCTTCAATCCTTGATATTAAATCGGAAGAAAATAATTGAATTTGGTTTTCATGATCGATATGTGTGAAAGCCCAAAATGCTTTTATTGTTTGCGTATGTTTAAGACTATTGTGTTGTTACGGGGCCAAAATATAAATACATTAGATTAAAATTATTCGAAATGTTAATACTTAATTTATAGGCTTGATATGCATGAATAAGTTACAGTTGATATGTATCCTATCAAATAACATATGTTTTTGTATAAGAGAATAGATGGGTGGTACAATTGGACATGTGAAACCTTTTCGCATAACACACACAAAAAAGACAGATCTTACATGAATGTCGAAACACAAGAAATTATGGTAATTTATATAATCTATTTTAATAGAAAGTAAATATTTACTTTTTTTAACATATTATCAATTAATCATTAAACTTGATAGTTGTATATGAAAAATTCACAGGAAAAAGCGAAAGAGAAAATGGCTGTTGAGATTGAAGTAGCATCTGATGGTTTTCTCAACATGCAAGAAATGAAAAATTGGATATTCATAGAAGTTGTTGGAAAAGAAAGGCATGGATGGGTCTGAGGCCTTGGATTGGGTCCAACACCATCTGCCTACTATGGACATAGCTCTTAGCAATTTACATCATCAGCAAGTCAGTCTTCACGAGACATTTCAATATTGAGAGGGGAGTTGCAAACTATACAACAATGTTTTCAGCAAATGGAAGTAGAAAAAGAACAGGAACGTGCCAAAATAAAGGAAGAACGTGTTAGAATAGAGCAAGAGCATGCAAAATTTCAGCTGTTGCATGATTGATTCGATTATCTTATGAATTTTGTGCAACAATAATTTTCAAAAAATGATCTTGGTGCTCCACCAACTCAAGTATTATATTTAGTAAATATTTAAATTTTTAAATATAAAAAAGCTTACAATGAAATGTTAAAAATTGTATGGTATTATTCAGTAAGTTCTTGAGCATGTTAGTGACTAAGGTAAAAATTTTCTTCATCAATTGACAGCTAGCAAAATGTATGCAGTCATCCATTTCATACATTTTAATTTTTATTTTCTTAATGTATTAAAAATATTTGAATGTTATTATACGAATTATTAAACTTTATATTAATTAGATGCATACTTAAACATGAATTAACTTTATATTAATTTCACTTTTTGAATTTAAACTCTTTAATGAAATTAAAATTTATTAACAAAAATTAAAAAAAAAAACATTTTTACATAATAGTGGCGTTTGCGTTTAACAATGTTGCTAAATGAATAATTTAGTGGCATTTGTATTGTAAAATGCCACTAAAAATAGCGGCACTCTTACCAGTAAATGCCATTAGTAAGTGGTGTTTTTTATACAAATGCCACCAAAGCAATAACGTTTTTCTCATAAAAATGCCACTAAATTAGGGGTGTCTCAAAGATACAAACATCGTTAATATTGAATCATTTTCAGATACAAACGTCTCTAAAGTAGCGATGTTTTCAGTTACAAATGCTACCAAAGCAATGCCATTTTTCTCATAAAAACGTCACTAAATTAGCTGCGTCTCAAAGATACAAACGCCGCTAATATAGAGGTGTTTTCAAATACAAACACCTTTAAAATAGTGAGATTTTCAGTTACAAACGCCACCAAAGCAACGGCTTTTTTCTCATAAAAACACCACTAAATTAATGGCGTCTCAAAGATACAAACGTCGATAATATAGAGGCATTTTTAGATACAAACACCTCTAAAGTAACGACGTTTTCAGTTACAAATGCCACCAAAGCAATGGCGTTTTTCTCATAAAAAAGCAACTAATTTAGTGGCATTTCAAAGATAGAAATCTGCTAAAATGGCAGCGTTTTTTTGAAAACGCCATAATTTTTCTCGATACGTGTATAGTCGGCACTCTAAGTGGCATTTTTCACAAACGTTGCAAATCTTTTAGTGGTGGTTATAAACGCCGCTAAACGTTAAAAAAATGCCACTAAAAACTTAAACCCTTGTAATGATTCCTTAGTATTGTGTAGAGAATGATAACTATAAACACCTAATTTTGTCTGAAACAATTTGACCTTATTTGATTTTGACTTTGATTTAGATATATTGATTTAGATCGATTTAAACATGTTAACTAATTTAGCTTGTTTGAGCTTTGTTTTGACTTATCATTTTTGGATCATTTTGCATAGGTTGAAGCTCAATCTAGTTCAATTTTGGGTCAACTGGGATTGTAGGCTCGATAAAAGCCCAAGTCTTTTGTTGAAGGGCCTATAGTCCAATTGTGTGCCCAACTTCAATTTTAAGACCCAATGATATTTTTAAGCCGAAAACTTTTTTCCATTTTTATTTCTTTTTATTTCAAGTTCATTAGTTTTTTTATCTTTTTTATTTTTTTCCAACCATCAAGACACAAACATTGAATTATTGTTACATTTCCTATCTCCTTCAGCCACGCTAGTATCTAGTCCCAATCCACCATAAGCCACCATGGCAGCTGAAAATAACAACTCTTTCTTACTCAACATCTCCCTCTCTTTCCTAGTCCTTGCAATGATCTTAATGGGTTTATAAAATTGAGCCAAAAAATAAAAAAAATGGGGAGAGGATTTTTAGTAAGGTCAAAACTTTCAATGATGATGTCTATGAGGAAGTTATCCATCAATGGCAAAGCTCGCTGGTAGCTCAGTTCATTGGAAGGATGCCAAATTTTAGTTTATTTCAAAAGATGGTTAATGTTTTATGGGGGAAAACGATTTAATTGAGATCAAGCTTGTTGGAAAGAATCTGTTTGTCATTCAATTCCCAAACGAGGAAGTTAAGGATTGGGTGATAGAATTTGGGCCATGGCATATCCATAACAAACCATTGATTGTTCGAAAATGGGAGCCAGGAATGAGATCATTAGAGTTTAACATGGAAATGCTACCAGTATGGGTGCAAATGGGCGATATACCACTTGAGCTCTATATGAAAAAAAGACTTAGCTATATAGCAAACGCCCTAGGTAATCCATTCTATATGGACTCGATCATTGCAAATAAGCAGAGATTGGCATATCCAAAGATTTGAATTGAGATAAAGGCAAGTATGAAAGTGCCAAAGTTCATTGATATGGAAAGGAGGGATGGATCAATTATGTTTGTTTTAGTAGAAATTCCATAGGATGCCACAGAAATGCAAGCACTGTTGTGTATTTGGGCATAATGATAAAACTTGTACAAAGAAAGTAAAGACAGAAGCAATGGTCTGGGTGCCTAAGGATAAGGGTAATATGGCTACGTATGAGGCAAAGTTGACCAAAGTGGTTGAGATACAACCAAATAGTGCCATAAGGAAAAATAAGATTTTGATTGCACTCCTAACTACTAGAGTAGGTTCTGTTAATAGATTCTCGATCCTAGAAGCTGAGTAGGAATCAAAATTGGTAGTGGACGAAGGTAGTGTACATCGAAGTTCAAAAAATGAGCTAAAAAGATAATTCCATACTCACCAAAGAAACATAAAGTAGCAGCTGTAGGTGTCGCTAATTTAATAAAGGCCCTTAAAAGCAAAAAGAAAGGTCCAATTGATAAAGGGAAGAAGGTTAAGGCAAGAGCCACTGCTTTTGGAGGTAAGCCTAGTTGTTTTCAACATGAAACTGATAGTATGGAATACTAGAGGATTTAATGATCCTCAAAAAAAAAAGTGTAGTAGATAGAATAAATAAAATAAGGGCAGATATTGTGTGTTTATTAGAAACTAGAATAAAGCATCCTAAAATGCAACTTGTGCTGGAAAAGCATTTTCGTCGTTAATTATGGAAACCAATCACCTAAAATGGATATTTACTGAAAAAGATAGTTACTAAAAATAAAAATATTACTAAAAGAAAGTTATTCAAACTAAAAATCAAACTAAACAAAATTAAAGGCATGAAATAAAACTGCAATTAGAAGAGTAAAAATAAAAACCAAAACCTAGACAGCAGCAATTTAAAACTAAATTTAACCTAATAAAACATAAAAAGCAAAATTAGCATTTTTAATTGAAATTAATTTAATTAAAATTCTAACTTAGCCCTAAATGCCTGAAATGTATAAAAAAAAATTAGACATGTAAATGAAATGAAAACTTATAAAATAATGTCCTAAAACATAAATTAATATTACCTAAAAGCTAAGCTAAAATTGAGCAAAAATTATGCAAATGGTTTTGGGGCATTTTATCGAACACTTAATATACTACATGCAAACCTCTAAAATAATCAACCTAAACCCTAGGGCATGTGATCAAAACTAAAATTGCACCAATCTAAATGAGAATGACATGAAAAGGTACTAGGAAAACTACCTAAAATAAGTAAAAATGATCCAACACCTAAATGAAGCTAATGTGCGACCTAGACCAAATTGATCAAATAAAAAATATGGCCTAAATGGATCCAAAATCTAAATGATTGAACTAACCAAATAGACTTAAAATAGGACCAAAAACATATGACACTTAAGGTGAAAACCGAAACAAAAGACCAGAAAATTACAAGGAAAACCGAAAAATGCAATGGATATGAAATTAAGACCGATAAGCTAAATGCTAATAAAATGACCTAAATCTATAAGGTATTGTAAAACTAATTGAACTACCCTTAAATAGACCTAAATATAGACTAAAATGAAGCATGAAAACTATCCCAAAAAACTAATCAAAACATGCAAAAAATCTAAGTGCAAACCATGACATGTAAAATGCAAATATACTAAACCTGTGAACTAAAAATGCTATGGGACTGACCTAAAACTTAAATGGATTGTAATGCTAATTTAGAGACCTTAAAGTAAACCTAGAAATGAACTTAAAAGGTGTAGGAAATTAGTACCTAAAACTAATTAGAAAACAAACAAAATAGTGTTCAAATCGAAAGCTTGAACTAGCCAAAAGCTGACGAAATGCTAGGAAAATAAAAAATGCACTCATGCAGCATGAAAACTAAGCTTAGAACCTTAAAATAGAAATAAAAATAGACAAAAAGATGTGGGGATGAACTTCAAAATAAAATCGAAACTAGTTGTAAATCTGGGTTGAAAGATGGTAAGGAAAATGCATGGAAAAAGCTTGGAAACCAAAATTATAACTATGCTATTTCAACAAACAAGTAATAAACATCATTCAACCAACTTTTTCATCCACTCAAGAACATAAACAAAATGTAAACATAAACCAAAAAACCCAAAATAGAACATAAAACTGAAAGAAAACTAGGCATAAATTAAAACAATGTAGCAGAACATGAAATGAAAATAAAAGAAAGAATCAAGTTTCTTAGGCCCCCACGAGAAATTTCTCAAGCTAAGGCCATCTTGGACTATCTTGTTCTTCTAATCAAAAGCTTAAAAAAAAAAGGCAAACTAAGGCTGAAAATAAAAAGAACACAAACTGGGAAAAATCAAACAATAAAGTTAGAGGTTTCATTAACAAAAATTAAAATAGAAATAAGAGTAATCTTAAAGTGTAAGCTTAATACAATAAAATAACATAAAGGAAAAAAATAAAACTAACATAAAACATAAAAAAACAAGTTAGATTGAACCCCTAAAAGTCATGGCAAGGTTAACAAGTCTACTGCCCTTACCAGTGATGTGAAACAAAATATGAAAGGAAAATAAAAAGCTACAAAGAAAAATGGAAAAGATGGCTTCCTTTCTTTCTCCTAAATTGTCCTATATATAGCCTTTTCCTAGGTATTTTCCCAGCCCATCAAAGGTCCCTCTTGAGCCACTTGACCCCTGAAAAACCTATCTAAAATGGAATAAAAATCTATTGCTGGAAAAGACCCCAAAAATAATGACTTTAAAGCTGGTTTCTTTTATGTTTTGTTGCGTGTTGAGCTAGCCCAATGAGCTTCCTTTATGCCTCCACCTTGGACTGATTCTGATACCAAACTAAGCTAGCAGCTTGGTGTTGACTTAGCTTTCATGCACTTATACCACCTTAGATGGTCTCATGTGATCCTTCACTCATATGTCACCAAAAAGCCACATCATTCTATGAATATCCTTTGCATTTTACAGTTAAAAACCCTTCAAAACTTTCATTACCAGCTACCCAATAAAACCCAAAAAATGCTATTTTCTAAAGTGGTCCCATTTTGTCTTGTTATGAAAATGATCCTCCCTCTTTTGCTCCTTCTTTATTGATTCTTCTTACTTAAATTTTGCTTGATTTTTAGCTTGTTGGCTCGACTTTCCTCCTTTTTAGGCTCCCAAAGTCACCTTAAGGCTTCCACAATTCAGCTCCACACATTGCAAGCTAGCCAATGCAAAAAATAAAGCTTGTACATGCACCAATGGCTAGCTCATGGCTTGGACTCATCTTGGCCAAGTCTTGGCAGCTTTTCCTCATTAATTGTAGCTCATTTTGGCTCCAAAAATCATTTACAATGTCTTGGAAACATTTCCCCTAATAGATTTGGACATGGTTAGCCTAAGGGTATTAGGTGTGGGTATAATTTCAATTCACCTACACATGCAACAATTAGGAAAATTAGGTGGGTAATTAAGCAAAAATTGATCAATTAAAACATAAAATAATAAATTAAGAACTTTATAAATCTATAAAAAATAGAATTATCTCACCTCCAAACTTGATATTTTGCTTGTCCTTAAGCAAAATCAACTTATGTTAAGAGTTAATTTCACTTACTATAATAATTAGAAATTGTTTCCACAAAAATTGCATGATGATTATAGTTTAAGGTAAATCCTAAACAGGGGCTAATCATGAAAATTATCTTAAAATGTGCATATACTCATGAAAAGCTGACATGGTTATGCTCTTGCACATGAAACAAGCAACTGATCTCATAGGTTAAAGTTTGGGGAAACTTAAGCTAACATATGGGTGTTTGTTATGAAAACAAGTTCTCTGAACATAACCCGATATAAGAATGCTATATGGTAGTTCACATAGTATCTATCATTATATTCTCATGTGATAATTGTATAAATGATCTTTTGACTTGAAATTACTTATGATCCATTATGATAAATGTTATACTTTGACTTTACTTTACTTATGGTACTAACCAAGAGTGCTTAATTAAGTATTGTTAGGTATAACATAAGGCACATGAAGATGCTTGAAGTAATCATTATGGGATTCATCACCTTATGTGATCAAAAGAATATCTCAACTAGTCTTGATTGAATTAACTTGAGAAATCTTTGGCCAAAGTAAAATAAATGTTTAGAATTGCTCTAAAGCTTATTTGTGAGTTAATGTCATAGACAAGACTTAACATGGTTGAACAAGATTGAATAAACACTAAACCATACTCAATATTCAAACTAAGATACTATGTGATGAAAGGGTATTAATTATACACAAAGACAATCACAAATAGATTATCAAGCCATATTGACTTTTGTTTAGCAATTGGGGTTCATGGAAATGAAACTAGTATTGATCATGATCTATAAACATAAGATTGGATAATTGAAGAATTGGTGATAAAGACAAAATGTTTGTTTTATCCATAGCTGAATACTAAGGCTTACAATACTTGTATTTATTGCCAACATGCTAAAGAACCTAATAGGTCACAAACAATAGGACAATTTTGAAATATTAAAATTGGTACGAATTAAGTTCGACTTAACTTGATTTTGATATGACGAAAAATAGAGGAAACAAAAGCAAGAGAAAGAGTTTCACTTGTTTGGTACATTTGGCTAAAGATTGGTTTAATTATGGAAATTTGTATTCCAAGAAAACTAAACCTAATGTGGCCAAATGCTTCCCCTATAAAAAGAACATCAAGCTATCCCCTCTTGTAAGAGTAACCAACCAAGCATCTAGAGATCACTTCAAAAAATACAAGAGGTCTTGCAAACACTTACTAGCTATAGTGTAGCTTTGAGTTCTACCAAACCTTGGAAAATGTTCTTTCACAAGAGATCATGTGGATCATCGTTAGAGACTGAATACTTGGGTAGCTACTTGGCTTGAAATCTATTTGGAAGACCACCAAATTGAGCCAAGGGATTTTTGGCATTCAAGGTAACACCTTTAGTTGAAACTATGCATGCTTGCATATATATGTTGTTTATATAATCTTATAAATTGATTTTAGCTTTAAAGAATTAAAAATGTTTAAAAATTCCACTGGTGTGACTCTAGTAATGATACATAATTCTCTAAGTGGTTTCAACGCCTTGTCAATATAGATTATACAAACTAGAAGTTTGTTTGGTTGTTCATGATATCAAAACTGTTTTGATTACAATATATTATTGTGATGTAGAGGCTGAAAAATTAGATTTTTCTATATTTTTTTATTGGATTATTTTATAATATTAAAGCATGATGTCTTAGGATGATTGAGATTAAATTTTATGATTTATGGATATTGTTTGCACGCTCAATGAATTTTTTGTTTGCAATCTATCTATATCAAGAAAATTCTGTTATAGTGATATTTAAAAAATTGTTTCTCTCCCTAAGGATATTATTTGGCTATAAAAGTTTAACATATGAAAATAGACATATTGATGATCATTGAGTAAAAATTTCATAATTTTTGGAGTTGATTTGATTATTCAAAAGTTATGACAAATTCAGCCCAAAAATCTGCCAGTGGCGGCTGGGCATATAAAAAATGCGTATAATGCATGTTTGCCCTAATATGATTATGGTAATTAGTTTTCTTGATGTAGCTGGTATTCTTAAAGTTAAGAGACTTTAAAAACTTGATCACTAAGATTTTAATGAAAACTTGGTAATCAGTATTAGGAATCTTAGGAAACTTGCTCACCAAGATTTCAAGATTTGCTTTTTTGATCACCAAGTTTAGTAGATTGTTTTTATAAGAGTCAAAGTAATTGTTACTTGTGATTTAATAATCATAACCAAAGGCATAAGAAAGTATGGAAAAGAGTTTAGAACTTTTAAATGGTGGCTAGTAGGGGTAGCATAGCAAAAGATGGCCTAAACTACCCATTTTCCATAAAAACTACCCTAGCTGCAACTTGTTTTCCATCTTGAATGGGTGTTCGGCCATGCCCTAAATTGATGTTATTTCTTGTTGAATTTGGATTCCTAAATAGTTTGGGTTTGAGAAATAAAATTTCATATAAAATCCAAATTGAATTGGACTTTTTAAATTGTTTAGAACTTCTAATTAACAAGAAACTATTTCACTACAACACCTAGTTGGACTAGGAAAATCCGAATGTATGTTATTTGGCTTGATTTTAATTGATTGACATTCTTAAATGGTTTAGAGTGATGTTGACCATGTTACATTAAAATTTAAGTAAAATTCTAATTCCTTAATTATTTAAAAAATTATGATTGCAAATTACATGCTCCTAAGATAATAGTTAGAGATATTTAACCATTCTAGCTAAACATGTCGAATCACATTGAGTTAGATTGATGATTGATATATGGTATTGATATTGATATTGACTCAATGAGTAGATGTGCAAGATCATGAATTTGATCCGAACATGATGATTATTGTAGTATGCTTGTTAGTTATGAGATAAATGTCATGTATGCTATTTTGATTTATTGTTATACATGCTAGAATTTATATGTGATAAATGCCTTGTATAATTGTGAGATGCATGATAAGATTATATGTATTGGATATATGATGAATTTTTATACATGCTTGATGAGACCTATAATAAATAAAAAATCTCTCATGAAAAATATTAAATCTTGATGCCTTCCATTAACATAAACAACTGAACTTTCTACTAGTGAGGCTTGTTGAGACAAAGCTCAAGGCACTCATTATTTGAAATAAGTTTGTGTAGTTAATGGGTCTTCATAACTATCATTGTATTGTCTAGATGTAAAAAACTTGACGGTATAATGATAGAGGCAATGATTAGACAAATCACATATGATGTGATTACACAAGGAGTACCCAATTAATTTAAGAGTCACATCGGGATATGATTAATAAGCAAGTTATCTACCTATTTACTTATCATGGCTTGTTGAGACAAACCTAAAGGTTATGATAAACTAAATGGGATCTTAGACCACTACAAAAAATATGATTTTTTTGAATTGATAGTAAGGGCTATTGATTTGACTAAAATAGTAGGAGCAACCAATATATAGATTTAGACCTTATCTATAGGTATTGAACAATATGACTAATACTTGTTCATAGTTTATAGGTTGCAAAAATGAGTAACAACTTGTCACTTCATAGCATACTTGATGCTAACAAACTCACAGGGCCTAATTTCAATTATTTGTATCATAATTTGAAGCTTGCCATAAAGCATGAGAAAATGCCTTATTTTTTTGATGAACCAGTTTCATTGAAACCAGATGCTAGTGCTGATGATGCAATGTGGCAGGTTTATGAAACCCATAAAGACCATGCTAATCAAGTCACATGTATTATGGTGGCTAGCATAACCTTTAAGTTGCACTTTAAAAAGTTATTTGACAAATAAGGGTGGACTGAGAGGTTTGAGACCTCTAAGAAATTGTTCTGAATAATGATGTTTGAGAGCATTTCGGTCAAAATGCATTGTCTCAAGATGATTTGTTGGATTGAGAAACTTGGACATCTGGATTTGTGATGGATTATGAGTTCAATGTTGACTTGATCTTGTCATCTCTTCCTAGTAGCTTTTCATAATTTGTAATGAACTTCAATATGCATTAGATGAAAGTAGTATTACCACAATTGATGAATATGCTTGACATTACTGAAAAATCCATTAAGAATAAAAAACTTGAGGCTTTTCTAATTTTCGCATCTAAGGCCAAGAAGAAGTCGACCAAGAAAAAGAAAAGTAAGAAGGTTGTTAAGAAAGGGGACGTAAGTAAAGCTATCAAGCCTGCTACCAACATAAAAAAGGATAAGGGTGCATGTCACCATTATGGTAAATAAGGCCATTTGAAGAGGAATTACAAGGTCTACTTGGCAAGCTTGAAGGAGAAAAAGTCTAAAAATATTTTTACTTCATATCTATTTATGATTGAGATCAATTTATCTTTTTTTGACACATTTTTTTAGGTATTGGATACCAAATGTAGTTTTTAGTTATGTAATGACATATAAAAACTAAAGAATAGTAGGTGCATGAAAAAAAGAGAGGTGTCCTTATGTTTGGAAATGATGCAAATGTTATTGCCTATACCATGAGACTTATTATTTACCTTTACTTTTTGGTTCAGTTTTAGAACTAAAGATTGTAATTATGTTCTTATTATAGCTCAAAACATCATTTTAGTTTCTTATTTAGGTATGAATTACGGATACTTATTTAATATTAAAGGCAATTTGTTATTCCATTTTTAAATGATGTATTTTATGGCATGAAAATGTATACTAGTGGCTTATATGTTCCTAGATTAAATAATGATATTCTCAATATAAATGTGAAGAAGGCTAAATTAGATAAACCGAATCAATCTTACTTATGGCATTATAGGCTTGGTTACATTAATGAAACAAGAATCACAATGTTACATAAATAAAGATATTTTAATCTTTGGATTATGAATTATATGAAACTTATGAATCATGTTTGCTTGGAAAGATAACCAAATCATCTTTTACTAGAAAATTAGAAAAAACTAGTGAGGTTCTTAGACTAATACATTCAGATGTATGTGGCCCAATAAACACAAATGCTAGAGGAGGATACTTTTATTTCATTACATTCACTTATGATCATACAAGATATGGTTATGTGTGTTTAATGAAATACAAGTTTGAATCCTTTGAAAAGTTCAAAGAATTTAAGAGGTTGAAAAAAAATTTGGTGAAAGTATTATAATACTTAGATTTGATCGAGGTGGTGAATACTTAAGCCATGATTTTCTAGGTTATTTAAAAGAAAACAAGATTCTCTCACAATGGATTCTACTTGGAACACCATAACACAATGAAATTTTTGAGAGAAGAAATAGAACCTTGTTGGACATGGTTTGATCCATGATGTGCAATTCAAATATTCCTATATCCTTCTAAGATTATGCATTTGAAATAGCCACTTACCTTCTAAATATAGTTCTATCTAAATTCGTTGAGAATACACCATATAATATGTAGAAAGGTAAAAGACCTAACTAGTCATACATAATGATTTGGGAATGTGATGCTTATGTGAAGCATGCACAAGCCAACATGCTTGGAGCTAGATCAGTTAAGTATAAATGTGTAAAATATCTATAAGAAACTATTGGTTATTATTTTTACAACTCTGAAGAACAAAAGGTATTTGTTTCTAGACATGTTGTCTTCTTGGAAAAAGAGTTTATCCTTGAAGAGAGCAATAGGAGTAAAGTAGAAGTTGAAAAAGTTCAAAAAACACAAATTGACATAAGAATGGAACTTAAGCCGAAGACTAAGGTGTCAGATGCACAATCGAAAGGTCAAAGTACATAAGAACTCTGTAGGTCAAGTAGGACTCGCTAAGCTCTTGAGAGATATAGATTTCTCTTAGATAAGGATAAGTTTATCATAGATGATGATGCTACTATCTATCAAGAAGCAACGTTCGACATTGATTCTGAGAAATCGCATAAGGCCATGAAATCAAAATGGAATCCATCAATGAAAACGAACTATGGACTTCAGTGTAACTACCTGAAGGTATAAAACCTATAGGGTACAAGTGGGTTTTCAAGAAGAAAATTGACATGGATGGCAATGTACAAATGTACAAAGCTAGGTTAGTTGCAAAAGGTTATAATAAAAAAAAAGTAGTTGATTTTGATGAAACTTTTTCACCAATAGTCATGTTAAAATCCTTTAGGATTTTGCTTGCTATTGCCGCATACCATGAATATAAGATATGGCAAATGGATATCAAAATGGCATTCTTTAATGAGAATTTGCAAGAAGATGTGTACCTGACACAACTTGAGGATTTTGAATCTAAAAAGAATATGGACATGGTGTGTAAGCTTCAAAGGTCTATCTATGGATTAAGCATGCATCAAGGAGTTGCCATATATGTTTTGATGAAGCAATTATAGAATTTGGATTCATAAAAAATGTAGATGAACCTTGTATATACAAGAAGATAAGTGTGAGTGCAATTGTTTTCATAATGCTGTACGTGGATGACATATTGCTTGTAAGAAACAATATACCTATGCTACAATCTACTAAAATTTGGTTATCAAAGAAGCTCTTCATGAAAGATTTGAGAGAAGCAACATATGAGTTTAGCATAAGGATCTATAGAGATAGATCGAAGAGGTTATTGGTCTCTCACAATTTGAATATATAGACAAAGTGCTAAAAAGGTTTAGCATGGAAGAATCCAAAAAAAGATCCTTGCCAATGTTGCATGGCATAAATCATTCTAAGGACAAGTGTCCTAAGACACAATTTGAGAAAAATAGTATGAATAAGGTTCTATAAGCTGCGACAATTGAATCTATTATGCATACAATGCTATATACAATGCCTGATATCTCATATGCTTTAAGCATAACAAGTAGATATCAGGCAAATCTGGGTGAAAGTCACTGGAAAGCCATGAAAACAATCCTTAAGTACTTGAGAAGAACTTAGGATATGTTTCTTGTCTATGGTGGAGTTGAACTCCTTGTTGAAGGCTATTGTGATGCAAGCTTTTAATCTGACAAGGATGATTGCTATATTGGCATTTTAATTATTGCATGATTACATGATATTCTTGATAGAATTTTTGTATGATCATGTTGTGTAAATAAATAAAAGGATTGGAATTGATTAATTTGCATGATAAAAACCATCTTTGATCAAGGCTTAGGTTGGATAACATATAACTAACTTGGTTTTAGGCATAATGGGATGCTAAAACCTTTCCTACATGTAACGACTCTCAAACATTAGTTCTATTGATGTAGACCAAAGCCAATTCTTTTTAGGGACCCTTAGTTTAGACTTAGGATAACCTTAAAAGGACAGAGGTGACCAATCATATCTAGATAAAAAAGATTGGTGATTCTATGATTATTATGTCTAATAGATAGATTCTCAGATTTAAACATTATGACACTAAAGTTATTTTTTGTATTTACTGAATCTAATTGTTTCACCAATATTTTCATGGTAAATCTTTTGTGAAAATATTAGTGCAATTTTCACACCAAAATAAAACATATTATTCTGTTAGTCAACACATTCCTTATGTTAGTCAACTAATTGCAGATGCCTTATCTAAGCCTTTGTCTTGAGCAAGATTTCAGTTTTTATTATCCAAAATTGGTGTCACAAATGGTGGCACATCTTGGTGGGCATATTGGAGAGTAGTTCATTCAAGTCAACGACTAGTTCAAAAGATGCACCTGATATAGCTAAACACTTGGTCACTTTGTTCAACTAATTTTTATCAGCTTGTATATATGTTTTAATCACTTCAACCTAAAGACTTATCTTCTATATTTATTTGTAATTTATATTTTAAAACTTTGTAATTATCAACATAAAGTAACTTTGTACCATAGGCACCCAATAAATGGAATCAATGGTATTCAAGGCTTTCCTCGTAATTCTATTCCACTAGTCTTGCAATTCTTTAAAGAAAACTAGTGATAATAAATGGATTTACTTGATTCCTCTAATCATAGAATAGGAATTAAAGTGAACATTTTGTTGTATTATAGCGGATTGATTTTAATCTATTATGTAATAATAGAATTAAAAAGGGGTCGGGTGTTACATATTTTTTCCCCCGAAAGGAGCCTAAAAGAGATGATCCTCCTGTACTCGGATTCTTTGGAGCCAAGCCTATTTCATTGGCATAAATAAGTACTAGATTTATTTACTGCCAGTACTATAAATTAATGTGCAGGCAGACGTACTTCAAGGACACATGACCATAATTCAAACAACCTTTTTGAATTCAAAGCTATGACCTAGCAAGGAAAAAAACAAGGCAATACAATAGTAAAAAGGATGATGAAGAAGAAATTTCAACACAGCTTTATTAGCAAGGTGGCATGTCCGGTGGTGGGGGCAGTAAACTCTCTTCGGGGCGGTCCCGTCTTTTACAATGAGAACAGTTTTCATCCCCCATGTCATGTGTCGCTCTATATGGCAATGGAGTAACCAAACTCCTACTATTAGTGCACCGTTATAAACAAATTAGTGATTAATATCAATAATAGTGATGATAGTTTTTGATGATGATGAATCCAGGTGGCTCTGCAACTTACCAGCGTTGTTTGCCTTGAATCTGAGGGTGACCCAGCCATTGATAGGTACACTCACCGTGTTTCGAAATGGGGGATCTTTGAGGTTATACTTTAAAGGATCCTTGTATATGTCAAAATTCCCGAAGCCAAATCCAACAATATAAAAGTTGTAACCATGAAGGTGAATGGGATGATCAATCCCAGCCATCAAGTTGGTTCCTTGTAGAACAATTTCCACTGTGGAGTTATAGTCCAAAAACATCACCTCCATTCCTCGTTTCGGAGTTTCTAAGTTTAACGGAGGATATTTTTCTGTGAAATTGAATATAAATGGTGGCATATTTGGAAAACTATTTCCGCATACCCCATTGGCATGCTGATAGTAAGCTTGGAGTAGAGCAGTTGATGGATCAAGGAAGCTTATGTTGTTCATGGTAGCAGCAAATCTTGTTCCATTAGGACCCGAACAAGAGTTATTATGTGGGCAGGGTAAAGAGTTAACAGAAATTGTGACAATTATTCGATTTCTGATGTTTAATGGGACATCAATTGGGTGGTTTTTACCAGCTAAGCTCTTCAGACCCTTAAAAAAAGAAAAGGCCGAAATTGTATCGTTATAGAAAGGAAGAGAAGGCAAGGAAGGAAACGATGAAGTTATGTTATTGTATTGCCCTTTGTATTGAACTATTGCTGTGGTGGTGGTGTTATCGAAAGGCACATCAAGACCAGTAGAATAAGCCCTGGCAGCCATGTAATATCGGTCCGGTTTTTGGTTGGCATACAACAAGGCATCTATGGTCTGTCCAGGAGAAATCGTAACATATTGAGTGCTAAGTGGCTTTGTGTAGCCACCATCCATACCCACAACAGTGAGATTATGTTTCTTGATGGCGAAGAAGAGAATGATATTCATAGCAGCATTTATCAAGCGGAGTAGATAAGTTTTGCCTTGATCCACGGATAGCTTGAACGTAACTGCAATTTGTAATTCATTAATTGGAAACAAATCTGAAACAAATTTGAAAATATACATCTAGCAACCATCTTTAATTTCCTACCATGAATTTGCTCTTCAATTTCATTTTAATTAATTGATGGTAAACTCAAAGTAAAGAAAAAAAAAAAAGGTTTGTACATGCAAAACAAGGCCACTACCGGCATATAGGAATAGCAGTAGAATTGGGTACTAATTAGAAGAGGTAGAGTATTGGTTTGGGTTGATATGTTCACTTGCAAGTTTGTTCTTTAACACAAGTGTTGTATCCCATCAATATTTCAATGCTGAAAAGAAGAAATTACTTGACAAATGGTACCTTTTTTGGAGCATGGATAAAGGTTACCAGGCTGACCATTGATGGTAAACGCATCAGAGACATTGGGGTCCCCTCCTGTCTCAAACAGTCGCTGGAGAAGCTGTGTTATATCTTCTTTCCACCATTCACCTATACGATCAACAGGTATTAGTATATAATTAGCTATCCTTAATTCCATTTGCTTCTATGAAGAAATTGATTTCCATCCAATTTATTTTCCCTCTTCCAGCCATCACAAAGAATTTAATACCTAATATTATGGGCACTTCTGCTTCAGGCTTGGTAAAGGGTACCTAGTTCCACTCTTTGGGCGGATGATAATAGCTCCATAAACAATAGCCCGTGACCAGTCACTGTGAGCATGCCACCATAGGGTCCCTTCCTCCCTGGAAAATATAAGCTTTTGCCTGAATCTTCCTCCCGGTTGGGTCGGGCATTGTGTGATGTATGCCGGACATCTGACCATGGATACCTAGGTTGTTGAACTCCAAGCCTGCAGAAGGAATTACTGAAATACGATGATTGGCCAGAAGAATTACTAGTGGCATTCCAGAAACTTATAAGGACATTTTTCATTATATTTTTGTTAGGCATTGAACTTACAGCTCAACTAGTCAAGAGGAATGATTTGTTTGACTAGAGACATACCAGTGAATCGTGATGTTGTGTTTCCCTTGGTTGTAAATGTTGACAAGAACTGTTTCTCCATACTGAACTTGTAAAGTTGGCCCTGGAAATTGTCCATTCTCCGTCAAAATCTTCTTTGTGCTGCAGAGTCTTGTGAATGAAGCTTCTTTCACCTGCAGATATGCATATATATAAATTTTAGAAACTAGGGCAGCTTCATTGGCAATTAACCTAGCAAAATAGAATCCGAGGATCCCAAGAGTACACATGGATTGATACGAAGCGCTTACTACAAATTCATATTCATCTATAGCTAGGGAGTAATGTTGGTCATGAAAGAGTAGAAAGCAAAGTATTTGGATAAGAAAGCTTTTCTTAGGAAAATCCATTTTGTTTTTATAGTGGCAAAACTTTGACATGAACCCTTTTCACCATACTTGCAAATAATTTTTCAAGGATTTTATATAGAACTTAGAGAGTAAGAGCATCAATCGGTGTAATTGATAAACTTTTACGTCTGTCCAAAAAGTTGGCACGCTAGATTGCTTATGACAGCCAAGAAGGACAAAAGAAGAGAAAGGCATCCATATTTTGTATCTTTTTAAGACCTCGATTAAGACTATTTTCCTTTAGCAATTAACCTTTTATGTTCATTCTTGAAATTAACTAATATCAAAGAAACTCAAAATGACCCAGAATCTAATCAGTTTCTAATTTTTTTTCTTATATTGGTTTCACAAATTCAAATCCCAAAAAAGAACATAATATCAGAGACAAAAGCTGAAATATGTTATTCATGAACAATCATGATAGACTTGGAATTAAAATGAATGTATAATATTAATTTTCCTTTGAACATCATGCTTCCTGCTCCCTTATCTACAGGATCCTCATATATCTACAAGAAAAACAAGCTTCAAAATTAAGGTGAGTAATTGAAATTTATGATGCTTGCAATAAGTGAAATTAACATTGTAATGCTCAATTACCTTGATAGATAAGATTATACCAACAAGGGTAACAGTACTCTCAAAGATTACCATAAGTTAAGCTTGTTGTGTTGCTTCAACCTTTGATGCAAACATTGTTTCTTGCTCTAAAAGTTGTATTTAGCCCAATCTAGAAGGAACGTGCCACAAATTTATTGATGATAATCAACATCATTATGGCTATTTAGAAATACTAAAACATAGATAGATAAAATGATACCTAGCTAAAGAAGAGAATTGTTAGTGTGAGTCCTACAAGCCAATCATGATTTACTATAATATAATTCATTTTCATCTCAGGTATTACACGTTGTAATTTCTTTAATCATAATTGAGGTATTTCTTTGACCTTGTAATAATGCGTTCTTAATAATTTATGCAAATAAAGCTCATAGAGCATAAAAACCTTGCAAAAAAAAATTAGAAAGAGTTATAATTATAAAATCTTTATGCATTAACTTCAAAAAATAGAAAATCTTTATGCATTAAAGCTATGTTTCTAATTTTTTTTTTTTTTTTGGTATTGTATTGTCCAGACAGAATATTGATAATGCTCAAAAGCTAGTACATGTTAAATCTCTTTATTTGCCAAATAAGCAATTGATCTCCTAGGTTGAAGTATAAAGATATTTGTGGATAACATATAGATGCGTGCTAATTTGATGGACAAGTATACTACACATGACTTGATATGAAAGTTCCATTTGAAATCTCACTCAAGTGTCAATGAAATAATTTCACGTGTCATTAGTGTAGTTAATCCCTTAACTTGTAATACTAGGTTATCTTGTGTGTGAAAAACATGTATTTAACCATGAGAAAATAATTTCATTAGAAAGAAGAATAAAGGTATGAAATACATAATTAAATATAAACGATCATATATGCAAGAAGCTTCAATATATATGAAAGCAAAATCAAGAAGCAATATTACAATTAATATTAAAATTTCTCCAAATAACAGAAAATAGCTTAATTATATTGGTTATAGAAACATAAAAAAAATGTTAGCCTTATAATACGATCAATTAAGTTTTTTTTTTGGTGTTACACAATATACATGAATGATCCATGGAAAATAATACTGTTATTTGAAAAAAAAAAAAAAGAAAATTTTTGCTAACTGGTCATTACATTAATTTTCCTTAAAAGAAAAACATATTTAGCTTTTGACGCATAATTGGATAAAAATTCTGGCAACGATACTGAGAAAAGAAATGAGTTGAAGGAAATAAATGTGGCTAAAACTTAATTTTCAATATTTTGTCCCAAGGATGTACAATATAGGATCTACCAATCTCGAAGAATATGACTTTCAGACTATAAGTTGGTTAGAAACAGGTCTTTATGGGTTTCCAGGAATAGATATTAAATTCAAATACAAGTAATACTCCTGGAAAAGAAATTTCATTAAAAACTAAATGAGGCAGTAATAATTTTGCACTGAATATATTATTACGATTTCAACTGTAAAGGAACCATTTTCGGGGATTCTTTGTATTGGGTTATGGTAGAATTATTATCATCCATCTAACCCTGATACTGCACATTGATTTTGTTTACATTGAAGAGTATTTAAAACAAATATTTGAGAAACTCCTTTTGTAACTCCAACGAGCTAATATTTAGCAATGTTGTTAATTTTATTTTAGCACTAATTGTATTAGTCAATACATTTCAATTATATCAAAATATAAAACATTTAAGGGCGATTTTTTGTATTAGATAATAATGGTTGTTTTTATTGGTTTCGGCTAGTTTCGGTAAATTTTGATGGATTATTTTCCTTTCGAAATCTTATTTTTTGTAATTTGATTCTTTGGTTTGATTTACAAAAATGTAATTACTGGTATTTTGAAGATTTCCAAAAGTGTCAAGAAGTGAAAAAATTAGAAAAATAAAAAACTCTTATCTCTTTGAGATTTTTTAAGATTTCGAAAGAAAAGTGAAAATTTTTCTCATTTGCCCTCACTTAATTGCATTTTTAGATTATATAAATAATGTTATTTACCTTAGAAAAGTAATAAATTTTTATAAATGATTGCTACTTTTTATAATACTTGCAAGTGCACATATTGTAATTATGTAATAGAGTAATGAAATAAAGTATCATCCCACAATGATTATAGAATTGAATTGTTGGGTGGATTCAAGTGCTAAAGATGACAGCTACCACAAGCCTTATATCTAAACTAAGGAAAGATTGAGTTGATTGTAAGAATAATAAATCAGGAACACATAAAGAAAACTTATGTAAGCCAAGATCTCAATATCCAATTGTCACTAGGAACCTTGGATTAAGGTCAACTAATATTAGATTCTAAGAAACAATGATTGCAACTTGAAAGAAAGAAAGATTTAAACTAACTGAAACTTGAAATGCATAAAAGAAACAATTGGCCAATGAATTTTGCATAAACTAAAAGCTTGCATGAATAAAAGAACTATGGCTGAAACTTGTAAAGAATAAAAGAACGTGAAAACCAAAAGAATACTTTAAAGATCTTGTAACCAAAAATAAAGAAAACACTAAAATAAAGAATGTTTGTCTTAAAATTAAGAAAAGATTTAGAAAACAAATTTTTTTTTTTATAATGGCTAATCTCTTACCTTAGCCTAATACAAGGAAACTAAGAAAATTAAGAAACTAAAAAATGGAGAGAAAAAGAATGGTGTGGAGTGAGATGTTGAATACAAGAGATAGCCTCCCTATTTATAGATGGAGGGTTAGGCTATGGGGGGATTGAAATTAGAAGTTTTATTTCTATCAAAACTCTACATGATAAATCTCATCTTGATCTTCAAATAGGCATGGCCGAGTAGGATTCTTCATGTGTTGGAGAGTCTAGGCCAAATATGCCACTTGGGATGCAATCATGGACATTCACCACACTTGCATGCTATTGATCTTGCAATCTTGAAAGCTTTAAGCTAAACATGGTTTATCAAGACAATGTGTTTGCTTCACATTTAAATTCTAAAAAACAAAGATAAAAAAGTCTTCTTTTAAATACAACTCTTTCAATGGTGATCAAAAGAGTCATTGTGTGATTCAAACTCTCTTGGCTGAATGCTTTATAGAGTCCTTCCTTAAATAAAAGTCTTTAATTGTCACCTGTATGTGCAATCCTCCTAGAAGTAGGAAAATTGAATACAATTAGGAGTTCTAGTGCCATTAGTATTCCTACTTCAAGTAGAATTTAAGAAACCTACCACAGTTGGATTTAGCTAAATCTTCATCTTGCTTGGCTAAACATAATTTTGTATGGGCTCTTGCATGGTTTTGCATGTAAATCACATTCGAAGTACAAAAACCTAAAAATCAAGAAAACACATATAAAAGATGCCAACTTCAAATAAATTTCAAAATTTTTCTAAAAATTGAACATGTAAATCTCTATATATTTTAGTTTTATAAATAAAATATTATAAAAATAAAAATTTTCTTAATATATTTTGAGCAAAGCTCATGTTTTAACACAATACTATTAAAATCCTTACAAAAGTTATTATTAAAAATACAATTTTGGTTGAAAAGATGAACGAATTGTTTTTCATAATTTAACAAAGATGACATTTTTAAAATAAAAATGTGATTTTTGTTAAAAACATGAAAAAAATTTATTTGTTAGAATTTAACAAAAAAAAAGTTTTTAAAATAAAAAACATAGTTTTTTTGTTGTAAATATGACATTTCTAAGATAAAAACACAATTTTTGTTGTAAACATGAAAATAATATTTTTCAAAATTCAACAAAAAAGATGTTTCTAAAATAGAAAACGTAATCTTTATTGAAAAGATGATATTTTTAATATAGAAAAAATTGTTTTTGTTGAAAAATAAAAAACATATTTTTTAGAATTCAACAAAGACAACGTTTCTAAGATATAAAATGTAGCCTTTATTGAAAACATGAAAAAAATATAGTTTTTAAATTTTAATAAAGATGACGTATCTAAGATTAAAACATAATTTTTGTTAAAAATATGGCTTTTCTAAGATATAAAAATGCAATTTTTGTTGAAAATATGAAAAATATAATTTTTAGAATTTGATAGTAACGACGTTTCTAAAATAAAAAAAATAGTATTTATTGAAAAGACAATGTTTCTAAGGTAAAAATGTAGTTTTTATTGAAAATATGAAAATATAAATTTTCAGAATTCAATAAAGATGACATTTCTAAGATAAAAAATAGTTTTTGTTGAAAACATGAAAAGTATATTTTTCAAAATTCAATAAAAAATACATTTCTAAGATAAAAGGGTAATTTTTATTGAAAAAATGATTTTTCTAAGATAAAAAAATACAGTTTTTGTTGAAAATATAAAACAAAATAAAACGTAAAATATCTTTATTTAATATTATTACATATAAAATCTAAAATACATATACTTAATATTATTACATATAAAATTTTAATTACTGTCAATTTGCATGTTTTCTCTATTTAAAAACAATGACGTTAGGATAGTAATTAAAATTGTAAGATTATATTTGTTGAAAATATAAAAATTTATTTTTATAAATTATTTAGTGTTAATGAATAAAACGTTTATTCACGTACCATGTGTTATTCACATATCAATATTATGAATATCACGTATTATTCACATGTTATTAAAGACAATATAGTAAAAAACTTTATTAGTTAATCTTATATTCCCTAAGTATAAAAAACATAAGAATCATGCATTCCTATTTAATATCACTTTTCCCTTAAATTACTTTCCTTCCCAGAATTTAAAATTCTATAAAACAAATGCTCCCTCAATATGTTTGGTTAGTTTAAAAATGCTGTTAAAATTTTACCCTTCGTAATTTATTATCCAAATTATTAATTAAAAAATTGAATAAAATAATAATAATAATAAATTAATATAATAATTAAATATTATTAATTAATATGAAAGATTAATTTTTCAACTAATTTTTTAAAATTAAACATTATTTAAATCATATTAAATATTAATTCATAATATTTTATATTAATTTAATAATATTTTATATTAATTTAATATTATTAAATACTTATTTAATAATATTAACTATTATTTAAAATATTAAAGATTATAGAACAGTATTAAATAATAATTTATTCATATTAAATATTCATTTTAATAATATTAAATATTAATTATATTATATTAACATTTTAATAATATTTTATATAAAATATTATTTAATATTATTATAATATTTAATATTATTTTAATAATATTAAATATTAATTTATTAACTTTTTAATATTATTTAATTAGGTTTATAATAATTTTTAATTTAATTTTAACATTAAATATTAAATTAATAATTTTTAATAATTTATATTATTTTAATAATATTTTAATACTAAATTTTATTTTAATCATATTTTAATATTTAATAATATTTTATAATAAAAGTTAAATTAGTAATATTTTAATATTAATATTACTTTAATATTATTTTAATATTGAATATATTTAAATATATTTGAATATTACATATCATTTTAATAGTTTTTTTATTTTAATGTAAATATAATAATAATTTAATATTATTTAACTAATTTTATCATTGTTGCTTACTCTTCGAGGGTATCGCAAATATACGGATTGTAAAAGTAATAAAAATTGAAATTATTCCAGATATCATCTCCTAAAAGATTTAGAAAGCTTAGACCTAAGAGTAAGTATCAATTTTAACAATTCAGGTATATTTGGTCTTACGAGAATTTAAACTTGATGTAATAAAATTACTAAATAATTAAACCTAAATTTCTACTAATTATGAAAAGCAAGGACCTAAAATGGATATTTACTAAAAAAGATAGCTACTAAATATAAAAAATTGCAAAAAACTAAAAATTAAACTAAACAAAATTAAAGGTATGAAATAAAACTGCAATTAGAAGAGTGAAGATAAAAATCAAAACCTAGACAACAACAATTTAAAATTGAATTTAACCTAATAAAACATAAAAAGCAAAATTAGCATTTTTAATTGAAATTAATTTAATTAAAATTCTAACTTAGCCCTAAATGCATGAAATGTATAAAACAAAAATTAAACATGTAAATGACATGGAAACATATAAAATAATGTCCTAAAAACATAAATTAAATATTACCTAAAAGCTAAGCTAAAATTGAGGAAAAATTATGCAAATGGTTTTTAGTTCATTTTATTGAACACTTAATATACTACATGCAAACCTCTAAAATAATCAACCTAAACCTTAGGGCATGTGACCAGAACTAAAATTGCACTTATTAAAATGAGAATGACATAAAAAGTGCTAGGAAAACTACCTAAAATAAATAAAAATGATCAAACACCTAAATGAAGCTAACGTGCTACCTAAACTAACTTGATCGAATAAAAATATGGCCTAAATGGATCCAAAATCTAAATGATTGAACTAAACTAAAATAGACCCAAAATAGGACCAAAAAAATATGACACTTAACATGCAAATCGAAACAAAAGACGAAAAAATAGCAAGGAAAATTGAAAAATACATGGATATGAAACTAAGCCCTATAAGTTAAATGCTAAAAAAAATGACCTAAATCTATATGGTATTGTAAAACCAATTGAACTACTTTTAAATGGACATAAAACTAGACTAAAATGATGCATGAAAACTATCCCCAAAACTAACCAAAACATGCAGAAAATTTAAGTGCAAACCATGACATGTAAAATGCAAATACAGTAAACCTATAAACTAAAAATTCTATGGGACTGAACTAGAACTTAAATGGATTGTAATACTAATTTAGAGATCTTAAAGTAAACCTAAAAATGAACTTAAAAGGTGTAGGAAATTAGTACCTGAAACTAGTTAGAAAACAAAAAAAAAATAATGTTCAAATTAAAAGCTTAAGCTAGCCAAAAGCTAAAACCTAAATGCATAAATGCTAGGAAAATAAAAAAAAAATGCACTCATGCAACATAAAAACTAAGCTTGGAACCTTAAAATAGACATACAAATGGACAAAAAAAATGCAGGGGATGAACTTCAAAATAGAACTAAAATAGTTGTAAATCTGGGTTGAAAGATGGTAAGAAAAATGCATGGAAAAGCTTGGAAACCAAAACCATAATTAAGCTATTTCAACAAACAAGTAATAAAACATCATTCAACCAACATTTTCATCCACTCAAGAACACAAACAAAATGCAAACATAAACCAAAAAGCCCAAAATAGAACATAAAACTAAAATAGAACTGGACTAGACAATGAAATGATAAAAGAATGAATCAAGTCTTTTAGGCCCCCATGAGAAATTTCTCAAGCTAAGGCCACCTTGGACTATCTTCTTCCTTTGATCAAAAGCTTAAGCATAAGGAAAACTAAGGATGAAAATAAAAAGAACACAAGCTGGGAAAAATCAAATAAGAAAGTCGAAAGTTTCATTGAGAAAAACTAAAATAGAAACAAGAGTAATCTTAAAGTGTAAGCTTAATACAATAAATAACTTAAAGGCATAAAATAAAACTAACATAAAACATGAAAAACAAGATAGATTGAACCCTTAAAAGTTATGGCAAGGTCAACAAGTTTACTGCCCTTACCAGTAACTTGAAATAAAACATGAAAGAAAAATAAAAAGCTAAAAAGAAAAATAAAAAAGATGGCTCCCTTTCATTCTCCTAAATTGTCCTATATATAGCCTTTTCCTAGGCATTTTCCTAGCCCATCAAAGGTCCCTCTTAAGCCACTTAACCCTTGAAAAAGCTAACTAGAATGCAGTAAAAATCTATTATTGAAAAGGTCCCCAAAAACCATGACTTTCAAGCTAGCTTTTTCCATGTTTTGTTGTATGTTAAGCTAGCCCAATGAGCTTCCTTTATGCCTCCACCTTGGACACATGTAACTGTCCTTATCCCACTAAAAAATGAGCCATTCATAGGCTGGAATGTGTTAGGATTAGTGACTCAAATCTCATAAGAGATTTATTTGAGATTTGTTAGATATTACTTGATGGATAAAAAGACTTGCAAAAAAAAAATTTTAAAAGAAAAAGATTTTTAATAGGCAAGTTTATATGGTTATAAATACATGAAGTCTCTATAGCATTAGATATAAGAAAAAGATGTAAGAAAGTTGTAGGATTTTATGAGATAAACATCTTATAAGACTACTGAAGATTTACGTCTTATGGGTGTGTATGTTTGTACGATGCATGAAAGTGAACTAAAAGAGACTGAGATGGTTTACATAGGTATGATGAATGGGTACATATGGGTATGTATTCGTTTGTGTTGAAAGGGTGCATATAGGTTTATGTTTATTTACATTGAGAATATTTCATAAGATTATAAGAGATTGAGATGGTCTATGGGTATTAGTTATGAGTGTTTGATTTGATTTGTATGTTTGTAATTTTTTACAACTACTGAATCTTGTTTCTTGTTTATAGATGTAGCCTGGTTAGGTTGAAACACATTAAATTATTATCTCTTGTGTGATTGATTGATAATTTAATTTTGCTTCCGCTAGTGTGATTAGATTAGGGCTATTTGGCCTAACAAGTGGTATCAGATTTACCTTGAATCTCATAATCCCACATCGAAAGTTAAGTGTGTTTAAGTTTATTTTGTATCCCACATTAGAAATTTAGTAAATGTGTAAGGGGTTTCACCTTCATAAATAAGATTCTTTGGTTTTGGTTTGGTAATCCCAGATAGTTAGACACCAAGAGAATAGCTAGGTGAGTTGGCTATTAAAAGGGGGTAATTGAGTTTTGGGTTAAGTTTTGAGTAAAGAGTTTTTGGTAACTTTTCTCATTCCAAAAGTCTTTCAGTTATAAAGATTTATTTGATAGTTTGATAATGGATTAGGTTTGGAGTAGGTCATTTTAAGTTGGGCGGAAAGAAATATATTTGTGTGTTCTTATTCTTGATTTAAGCTTGCTATTTTGTACATGGGTGCTATATGTGCATGTTGATTTTCTAATAAATGGTATTAGAGTTATGGTGATGCTTAATAAATGGTATCAGAGCTAAAGGTTAGAGACATGAGAAAAGCTAATGGTTTGAGACATAAAAAAAGACAAGCTTAGAGGAGCTTGATTCAAGGAAGAAGTTCAAGTTCATATTTTGAAGATCAGTTTGCGTGAAGCATGAGGACACACAAGAGAAGATGATTGTGAGACTTTCATTATAGGTGGAGCCAAGTATGTCTAGTATGAAGACAGACGATTATAGAATTTGAGTCAAGGTAGAGATTGTTAGGAATAGTGACTCAAATCTCATAAGAGATTTGTTTGAGTTTTGTTAGATATTACTTGATGGATAATAAGACTTTCAGAAGAAGAATTCTAAAAAGCAAAGGATTGTTAATAGGCAAGTTTATATGGTTATAAATAGGTGAAGTCTCTATAGGGTTAGGTATGAGAAAAAGATGTAAGAGAGTTATAGAGTTTTATAGGATAGACACCTCATAAGACTACTGAAGATTTATATCTTATAGGTGTATATATTTATATAGTGCATGGGAGTGGACTAGAGGAGACTGAGAGGGTTTACATAGGTATGATGAATGGGTACATATGGGTATGTGTTTGTTTGTATTAAAAAGGTACATATAGATTTGTGTTTGTTTAGGTTGAGAATACTTCATAGGACTATAGAAGATTGAGAGGGTCTATGAGTATTAGTTATGAGTGTTTGATTTGATTTGTATGTCTGTAATTCTCTACAACTAATGGATCTTATTTCTCATTTATGAATATGGGCCGATTGAGCTGAACCATGTTAAATTATTGTGTTTTGTGTGATTAATTGATTATTTAATTTTGCTTCCATTAGTGTGATTGGACTAAGGCTATTTGGCCTAATAGAATGAAGCAAAAATTGATTTTGATACCAAGCTAGCATGTTGGTGCTGACTTGGCTTCCATGCACCAATACCACCTTAGATGGTCTCATGTGATCCCTCATTTATATGCCACAAAAAAGCCACATCATCCTATGACTATCCTTTACATTTCCCAGCTAAAAACCCCTAAAAACCATTCATTACCAGCTACCTAAAAGAGCTTAAAAAAATACTTTTTTCTAAAGTGGTCCCATTTTATCTTGTTATGAAATGGTCCCTCTTTATTGTTCCTTTTTTATCAATTCTTCTTGCTCAAATTTGGCTTGATTTTTGGCTTGTTGGCTTGGCTTTCATCTTCTTTAGGCCCCTAATGTCACCTTGAGACTTCCACAATTCAGCTTCGCACATTGCAGCTAGCCAATGTAAAAAATAAAGCTTGTACATGCACCAATGGCTAGCTCATGGCTTGGACTCATTTTGGCCAAGTCTTTATAGCTTCTTCTTATGAATTGTACCTCATTTTGGCTCCAAAAATCATTTACAATATCTTGGCAATATTTCCCCCAATATGTTTGACCATGGTTAGCATTAGGGTAGCTTCATTAGCAATTAACTTATCAAAATAAAATCCAAGGATCCCAAGAGTACACATGGATTGATATTAAGCACTTACTACAAATTCATATTCATCTATTGCTAGGGAGTAATGTTGGTCATGAAAGAGTAGAAAACAAAGTATTTCGATAAGAAAACTTTTCTTATGAAAATCTTTTTTGTTTTTGTAGTGGCAAAACTTTGGCACGAACCTTTTTCACCATATTTGCAAATAGTTTTTCAAGAATTTTATATAGAACTGAGAGAGTAAGAGCATCAATTGGTCTAATTGATAAACTTTAATGTCTATCGAAAGAGTTGGTATGCTAAATTGCTCATGATAGCCAAAAAAGACAAAAGAAGAGAAAGGCATCCGTATTTTGTATCTTTTTAAGACTTCGATTAAAACTATGTTCTTTAGCATTTAGCATTTTATGTTCATTCTTGAAATCAACTAGCGTCAAAGAAACTCAAAATGACCTAGAATCTAATCATTTTCAATTTTTTTCTTATATTGGTTTCACAAATTCAAATTCCAAAAAGAACATAATATTAAGACAAAAGCTGAAATATGTTATTCGTGAACAATCAGGACAGACTTGAAGTTAAAATGGATGTATAATATTATTTTTCCTTTAAACATCATGCTACTTGCTCCCTTATCTACATGATCATCATATATCTACAAGAAAAAAAAAACTTCAAAATTAAGGTGAGTAATTAAAATTTATGATGTTTGCAATAAGTGAAATTAATATTGTAATGCTCAATTACCTTGATAGATAAGATTATACCAACAAGGGTAACAGTACTCCCAAAGATCACTATAAGTTAAGCTTGTTGTGTTGCTTCAACCTTTGATGCAAACATTATTTCTTGCTCTAAAAGTTGTATTTAACCCAATCTAGAAGGAACATGCCATAAATTTATTGATGATAATCAACATCATTATGGCTATTTAGAAATATTAGAACATAGATACCTTATTAATCTTTGATAAAATGATACCTAGCTAAAAAAGAGAATTGTTAGTGTAAGTCTTGCAAGCCAATTGTGATTTATTGTAACATAATTCGTTTTCATTTCAGGTATTACGTGTTGTAATTTCTTTAATCATAATTGAGGTATTTTCTTTGATTTTGTAATAATGCGTTATTAGTAATTTATGCAAATAAAGCTCATAGAGCATAAAAACTTTGCAAAAAATTTAGAAAGAGCAGTAATTATAAAAACTTTATGCATTAACTTCAAAAATAGAAAATCTTTATGCATTAAAGCTATGTTCCTAAAATTTTTTTTTGGCGTTGTATTGTCAAGGCAAAATATTGATAATGCTCAAAAGCTAGTACATGTTAAATCTCTTTACTTGCCAAAAAATCAATTGATCTCCTAAGTTGAAGTATAAAGATATTTGGGATAACATATGGATGCATGTTAATTTGATGGACAAGTTTAATGTACATTACTCGCTATGAAAGTTCCATTTGAAATCTCACTCAAGTGTCAATGAAATAATTTCACATGTCATTAGTGTAATTAATTCTTTAACTTGTAATACTAGGTTATCTTGTGTGTGAATTGTCACATTTTGATTTCATCTCTATAAGTCACAATAAGGGATGTCTAAAAAAAGCAATTTTGAGTGTGGCATGAGCATATAAAGATAGATGAGTAGTTCAGAGAACATTCATCACCCAAAGTGAAATGGAGAGATAGGCCTACTTATGGCTTATATGACTCCAGAAAGTCTATAACCAAACCGACTTTGAGTTAATATAAAAGTTATAAGACTAATATGAAAAGAGTTAGAGATTAAACATTGCACCATGCTTTCTCTCTTTTTGAGAAATATGAAGAAATGATGGAACTACATTGACATACTATATAATGAAAAGTTTGTTAAAACATGTTAAATCATATTGACCACTCTCCTAATATTTGAGTAATCATGATACATTTTTACATGTTATTCATGGTTTACGAATATAAATAAAATTTTATTAATATTAATGTATTCATTGCTAACATGTTAGGAGCTTAATGGATTACACACATAAAGGTGGCATTATGGAATTAAAATTGGATTTTTGAGAATCTAGTGCAAGAGTTGAGAGATATACAATTCATAGGAGTGACAATGGTTCGTATCAAATCAGATTCACTTTGATTCAATTTTTTAAAATAATGTATAGTAATATAAATTTTCAAATTTTGATCTAAATTCGAACTGATATTAATCCCATTCATATTGAATTGTATCAATTCGATTCAATTCATCAATTTTTGAAATTTAATTTTTTATTTTTATATTATTTTAATATGATATTTAATATATTTAAATAAATTTAGAAATAAAATAATTATTTTATTTTATAAAAATTTAAAAAATATTAAAGTTCAAATATATATAAAATTAAGTTCAATTTTTTTTTTCAAATTTTCACTTATTAATCTAAACTTAATATATATATATATTTAATATTAAATTTAATCCGAATTAAATAACAACAAAAAAAGAATCCAAATTGAACCAAACTCTATAATTTCAAATAAATTTTCAATTTTTTCTCCCTAGCGATTCGATTCTTTTGTGTGATCTTGTATGATTCCGATTGGTCGACCTAACAAGTTTAATTCCAGGAAGCTTTCTGATTTTTTAAATTTTCGCTGAGTTTTATATTTGTTAATCAAGCTTGACCAATCCTGCAAATACTTCACCTGAAATTTTGGGCTGATTAAAATTTTTGTTTTTAGCTTATTGTCAATCTCAAAAAGCCGACTTTGTTGTGGATTTAGCAACCACGAAACTTAAGCGATATAAAGAATATACTGCTCATGGAAATTACTTTAAAGCTCTGTCACGACCCTCCCGGTATCCATAAGTTATTAATTCAGCAAATAGTGCGTTTTTTTATTGTAATGAATAAACCATCCCTCCCATATTTCCGAAATAATGGACTTCTCAGCTGTAGTTAGGATTCCCGACTTAAAGTTAAGCTATCCTCACTATTCAAACTGTCTTGATCATCGTCCTTCACTCTCCTTTTCATTTTCCTGCAGGAATGTCAAGAGATATAAAACAAAAAAAAAAAAGATTTTAGATGAAAAAAAAAAAACATGTATTTAACGGTGAGAAAATAATTTCATCAAAAAGAAGAAGAAAGCTACGAAAAATGTAATTAAATATAAACGACCGTATATGCAAGAAGCTTCAATAAATATGAAAACAAAATCAAGAAGCAATTATACTACAATTAATATTAAAATTTCTCCAAATAACAGAAAATAGCTAAATTATATTAGTTATAGAAACATAAAAAAAAAATGTTAGCCACATAATACGATCAATTAAGTCTTTTTGTGTTACACATGCAATATACATGAATGATCCATAGAAAATAATATTGTTATTTGAAAAAATAAAAAAAATAAAAAAGAAAATTTCGGCTAACTGGTCATTACATTAATTTTCCTTAAAAGAAAGAAATATTTAGCGTCCGAAGCATAATTGGATAAAAATTCTGGCAATGATTCATGAGAAGAGAATATGAGTAGAAGGAAATGATTTGGCTAAAACTTAGTTTTCAATATTTTGTCTCAAGAATGTACAATATAGGATCTACCAATCTAGAAGAATATGACTTTCAGACTATACTTTGGTTAGAAACAGGTCTTTATGGGTTTCCATGAATATCTCAAGGATGTACAATATAGGATCTACCAATCTAGAAGATTATGACTTTCAGACTATAATTTGGTTAGAAACAGGTCTTTATGGGTTTCCATGAATAGATACTGAAATCAAATCCAAGTAATACTCCTGGAAAAGAAATTTCATTGAAAACTAAATGAGGATACATGGAAATTATGCAGTAATAATTTTGCATTGAATATATTATTATGATTTCAACTGTAAAGGAACCATTTCGGGGGGATTCTTTGTATTGGGTTGTGGTAGAATTATTATCATCCATCTAACCCCGGTACTGCTATATTAACATCGGTTTTGTTTACTTTAAAGAGTATTTAAAACAAAAATTTGAGAAATTCCTTTTGTAACTCCAACGAGCTATATTTAGCAATGTTGTTAATTTTATTTTAGTATTAATTGTATTAGTAAATACACTTCAATTGTATCAAAATATAGAATATTTAAGACTGATTTTCTGCATCAAATAATAACAATTGTTTTTATTGATTTCGGCTAATTTCGATGAATTTTGATGGATTAGCTTCTTTCGGCTAATACATGAAAATAAAATATATTTTATAATTTTTAACATGTCTTTTGTTATTTGACTATTATAGACATCAATTTATGTCCGAGATCAATCGGACCATGTCCAGGATTAATTGAATCATTTTATAGTATTATTATTATTTTTAGTATATTGTATAGTATCATATTATTATTATTATCATTTTTTTCTTCCTTTCTCTCTTGATTTTTGGTGAGAATTTTGGAAATGAAAACTGAATAAGCTAGATTAGAATCTCGTTATCAAATATTTTAATGATGAATCAAGCCTGAATAGCTGATCAGATTCAATTGGGACTAAATCAAAATTCTGAACTAAGGCTGGGGCAGAATCAAATTTCAGGATTCAACCTGGATTGATTCTGTCCGTTTCTTAAATTTGTTCTAAGGATATCTATAAATCAGACTAATATTACAGAAAAACAGGCGGGTGGATTTTAAGGAAAAACAATTGATTTTTGGAAAGTGGGTGTTCTGGAATTTTTGGCAGAAAAGAATTTCTAGGGATTTTAGATTTTTGTTCGGGTTGGATATGAAGTTTCTGAGTTAGGATTTGGGTTTCTAGAAGTTGGTTTAGGATTCTAGAGATTTTCTAAAGAAATCTAGGAAATTTTGGGGAAATTTGGGTTTTTCTAGACATTTTTGGGTTTTTTGGGATGAACATGAATTTTCGATGAATTGTCCAACGATCGGTTGAATTTTTTTGCCACATTCCTACCAGTTTTCCAAAAACTGATGGGTTTTCAAGTTTTCAGTTGAATTTTTAAGTGGCTTTCTCAGAAATCGAATGGGATTTTTAGTTTTCTGTTGAATTTGCCAATGGGTTCTTGGGGAATTCTAGAGAGAAGTAAGAGGATTTGGGTTGTAGAGAGAGAAAGCAAAAGGGACTCTGAGAAAAACGCTTGGTAGTGCCTTTTATAACAACCCCAAATGGTTTCATTCTGGCATGCCCAAATCTGCGCTTTGACCCGTTGACCCGTGCGTTGACTTGCGCATTGACCTGACCCGAATTGTAGGTTTCCTTTTTCAATTTTTATTTTATTTTTCAATTTCATTTTTTTAATTTTATTTTCTTAAGTTTTTATTTTTAGTTTTTTATTCCACTTTTTTTTAAATAAAAAAATATTTTCTAGAAAAAGCAGAAAAAGTAAAGGATAAAAAAAATCTTTTCAAACAAGTTTTAAAAAAAAAGCAAAAAAAAAAAGAATAAAAAAATCTTTTTCAAATAAGAATCTTTACAAAATAAATTTATGAATTCTACCAAACTATTAGAGAATTTTTATGGGTTTAATTTTTAAAATAGAATCCACCAAACTATTGAAAATTTTCATAAATCAATTTTCATAAAAATAATAAATAAAAAATAATTTTCATCCTTTAAACTATTGGAGGATTGATTCAAATTAAGTCCTACTAAACTATTAGAAAACTTAATTCCCAAATTCATATAAAAATCTCATCAAACTATTAGGAGATCTACTTCAAAGTAAGTCCTACCAAACTATTGGGAGACTTACTATTTTTTTTGAAATAAAATAATTTAATAAATCTGATGACAAAGCCTCTTTAGATTGGGACACTAGTCTCTATGAATACTCTTGAGGTGAAAGAATTGTCTTAAATTGCTACTAAACTATTGGGACAATTTTAAGGTACATTTTCAATATAAATTATTTGGTAAATCACAAATATGATCAAAGCTTGGATAATCTAAAATCCAACTGGTATCATTCTTTGGATAGGTGCAGTGGGAGTGCTATAATCTTCCATACATATAACCTTACTCCCGAATCTAAACTTTGGTTTCGTAGATTAGAATATATTATTTAAAGATACCCAAGTCAATCTTGGCACTCTTATTTAGATAGGACATATTCAATCAAGTGGCCAATCACACCTAAATAAAAAATATTAGTGGTGACTACTCTAATCCATGTCAAGTTGTAGGTCCACAGATCTATACGTTATGAAAGTTTGATGACACCATAGGCGACATCGAGAGTTAAGCCAGTAAATAATTTCTTATTATCCAAACCTTGCTTAATAAATTTGAAATTATTTTATTCTTTTTCATTGCTTATACTTGCTTTATTATTTATTTTTTTATTCGTTTTCATTGTTTATACTTTCTTAATTATTCATTTTTTTTCTTTATTACTTATATCTACTTAATTATTTATTTGTTATACATATACCTATCATTCATTTGTATATGCATAACATAAGCTCTCCACCCAAGCTCTACCTTTAGGAGGGAGTAAAGTACCTATGCCCTTGTGAGATTTCATGTCTCCCTATGGGCCTGCGAAATACTCCCACTCAAATTGAACGCTTTTTGCTCGTAGCCTATGATAGGTGAGGATTAGGGTGCCTTACTAGTCTGTGATGGACTATGATGTAAGAAATAATTTGAGAACCTTTTAGAGATAACTCAAATCACATGTAGTTAACCTTAAGAGCCTAACCATTGATAAAGCCATGTCCTTCTACCCTTTATAGTTAACCCAAAATTTAGGGGCATGTTGTTATAGTGTTTCTCTTTTGTTGAGATGACTAACTTATCTTCTTGTCTTCTTTTTATTTCTTTTCTTTCATGCATATTCATAAACATACATCCAGATTACATATTATGTTTACTAACCCTTTTTATTATGTATGCATGCATTCATCATTGCATTCATTCTCATGCATAATCTAATGGATCATGAACATCATTCTAAATTTGTACTATAATTGTGGGAAGTCAAGGTTCAATGATAGATTAACACCAATCCTACACTCGAGGTAGAGCCAAGAAAATGGAGCAAGATAATGCAAGTCATCTCGAAAGGATAAAAAAAGCTTAGGAGATACTAGAGGGAAAATTAAGCAAAATTTTGGATGCTCTTGAAAGGATAAACAAAGGAAAAAAGGTGGAAGAAGATGGCTAGCATGAAATTATCGAATCACCATATCCATCAGGATTTGGTCCACATCAAATCCAAACTACTCCAAGTTTTTAGCCATAGCAGACCACATTCCCAAATTACATAATGCCTTATACACCTGATCAAAGAAATGTTTAGAGCTATACCAATCCTGTTTTCACGAAAAAGATAGAAGAGTCCATCCAAATTCCCAAAATGGATGAGACCAAAAAAAAGTGAAGTTGTAGATGGCTGTGTCCTCAGAAGACTCTAAGACTGATCAAGCTATGAGCATGATTGAGAAAAGATTGTGAGCCATAGAAGGCATTGATTTTTATGGATCCATGGATGTTACCAACCTTTGTCTAGTTCCAGATGTTGTGATTTTTTCAAAATTCAAAATACCAAATTTTAAAAATTATGACGATACCAAGTATCCCATCATGCATATCACAATGTGTTGTCATAAGATGACAGCTCACACCAACAATAAAAAGCTGCTCATACATGTGTTTCAAGACAGCATGACCAGATCTACCACAAGATGGTATGTCTAGTTGGATAGGTCTCGTATTAAGTCATGGAATGATCAACTCAGTCTTTCATTAACCAATATTGTCATATTATAGATATGACTCTTGATCGTCTCTCATTACAAGGGATAGAGAAGAAAGCATTTAAGTCTTTTAAGGAGTATGCCCAAAGGTGGCGGGATATCACTTCTTAGGTACAATTTCCTGTAATAAAAAAAATGATAGTGCTATTTATGAGCAATTTAAAGTGACTTACTATAAGAAGATGATAAGGAACACGACTAAGAATTTTACTGACATGATGATTTTAGGGGAGATCATTGAAAGTGCAATCAAGAATGGCAAATTAGAAGAAAGAGAGTTTTCTGCTAAAAAGATATCCAGAAAAAAGAAAGTGAGACTCAAGCTATAAGTTTCGACAGGCAGCAATCTAGAAACTACCCTCAGCCAATCTATCCCACATATAGTTAACCTACAAGTCATGCTTTGGTTGTAATATACCAATCAACTCCACGACTTTTTTATCCATCCACACCTAGGCCCTCTATTCGTTCAACTACCCCAACAAGTGGTATGCGGGAATCACGGAACTAGGAAAAGCCTACATTTGATCTTATCCCTATGAGTTACATAAATTCGTACAAAAAACTTTACAAGAATCATTTGATTACGCCCATTCCTACAAAACAACTTAAACCTCCCTATCCTAAATGGTATGACTCCACTGCTCACCGTGACTACCATTTTGGGGTGGTAGGCCATTCCACCGAAAATTGATCTCTTTAAAATGTATAGTGCAAAGTCTAATAAAAAAATGGTTGATAAATTTTGATAATAGTGGAAACACGGCATCCAATGTCAGTGGTAACTTCCAGGGGCATAATTTTAGGGAGGTTGATTGGAACTGCTTATCATCTTAGACTTCTTAAAAATATGGATCTTTTCATGTACTTGTATTTCATTTTATTTTCCATTATTTTAATAAAGTGACATGTTTAAAGCATTTTCATTATATTTCTCTTTTATGTGAATACGCATTATTTATTTTTACCTTTTAATACCTTTTTGCATGTCTATTTCTTTGATTTCAAATAATGAAGGTTCAGATAATCAAAATGATAATTCAGGATTCGATACCATTCATAATGGTTTGATTTAAAAATTTAATATTGTTGGTTCATGAGGACTATTAAAAAGGAGATAACTCTGGTGAAAGTTTAGCTTGTTAAAAGGTGAAAGTGAGGTGACACATGATCTTTGTGATTGTTCACTCACAAACTTATCTTAGTCAATGAATGTTCTTCATTAAAAGTATTCATGTTCGAAATGAAAAATGACCATCTTTCTTTTATCTTTCAAAAAATAAAATTATCCCTTACTACCCCATTTGAGCCTGTTAAAAATTTCTTTTACCCTAACCAAGGATCACCCCCACAATAAGGGGCAAAGTTTGAGAGATTTGTTCATTTTTAAGGGCAAAGCCCTTTTGTGCTCAAGTGTTTTGGCAAATGAAAAAAAAAAAAAGCAAAAGCAAAAAAAAAAAAAGAAAGAAAAATCGATGGGGTAAAATGTCAAAGTGCTCCACATGAAGAAATGATCATTGGTTTGCTTACCCTTCAAATACAATTTAGGTCTGTTTTATTCCTTTTTTGGCACCCTTTACCCTAGCCTACATTACATCCCTTAAAAGTCCATTTTGATGAAATATGAATACTTGATTTGGAGAATCATAAAGTGAATTGGGGTAGGTTTGCCATTGGATTATGTGAAGCTTTGATTAAAGTGTCATTGATGAATAAAAAGAAAAAAAAAGGAAAAAGCAAAAAAGGAAGAAGGGTAAAAAAATTAAAAAAAAAAAGAAAAGAAACAAAGCATAAAAAAGAAAGACTTAAACTAAAAACTTGAAATGGCAGTTTAAGTAAAGATGAAAACTAAAAAAAAATAACTTCATGTGAAGATCCCGAGATGGAGACAATGATTGGTTCAAAGATTGAAGATATTAATGGAATGTATTTTCGAAGGATGATCCTAAGTTTTAGTTCAAAATTATCTGGGCAATCATTACTTTGGATGTTAATGTCTTAATCGAATAAATCATTGCATTTTACCTTTGTTCACCCTTGAGTTGTTCTTGACCCTACCTTTTATTCCTTCAATAATAAAGACCTATTTTTCTTAGTCTTCATTAAATGAGCATTCCTTAAATGAATCGAGGAAATGTATCATGTCTGTCACTAATTTGAATGATTGCAAGTAAATGAATGACATGTTTCATAAAGAGTTTTACATTCTTTTGAAAGAAGTCTAAGATGAGATAAATGAAAAAACATGAGAAATGATTTACAAAAGGGCAAACAATTTGACTCAAATGATGAATCCAATGATAGATTGGTTAACATGACCTGTGAGTTGTAATCAGATCAGTTGACAAAATTTGCTTTAAGATTATTAATACCAAGAAGCTAAGAAAAATTGGTGGAGTCTTCAAAACCTTGTCACCACAATTGAAATTTTATGACATCAGCATTATATACATTGTGTTTACATTTGCATCTTAGATAAGATATGTATTTGCATCATTGCAATATCACTTATCATTCATTTTTTATCTCGATTCTATCCAGATCATTTTTTGACTCGTGGTTTCATCCTAGTCATTTATTTTCGACCCTGACTCAGTCTTGGTCACTTCATTTTGACTCGTAGTTTCACCCCCATCACTCGATCTTAGCTTAGTTCAGATCATTTCTTATGACTTATAGTTTCATCCTGATCATTTATTTTGACCTTAACTCAATCCTGATTGCCTTATTTTGATTCGTAGTTTCACCCCAGTCACCCAATCTTGGCCCAGTCCAGATCATTTCTTATGGCTCATGGTTTCATCTTGGTCATTTATTTTCAACCTCGACTCAATCTTGGTCGTTTCATTTTTGACTTATGGTTTCACCCTGGTACCTGATCTTGACTCAGTCTAAATAATTTCTTATGACTCATAGTTTTATCTTAGTCATTTATTTTTGACCTCGACTTGATCCTGGTCATTTCATTTTGACTCATGGTTTCACCCCGATCATCCGATCTTGGCTCAATCCAAATCATTTCTTATGACTTGTGGTTTCATCTCGATCATTTATTTTTTACCTCCACTCAGTCTTGGTCACTTAATTTTTGACTAGTGGTTTTGCCTAATCACCCGATCTTGGCTCAGTCCAGATCATTTCTTATGACTCGTGATTTCATCCTGGTTATTTATTTTCAACCTTGACTCAATCTTGGTCACTTCATTTTTGACTCATGGCTTTGCCCCAATCACTCAATTTTGGCTCAGTCCAGATCATTTCTTATGACTTGTGGTTTCTTTAGGTCATTTATTTTTAACCTCGACTTGATCTTGGCCACTTCATCTTGACTTGTGGTTTTGCCCCAGTCACTCGATCTTGGCTTAGTCTAAATCATTTCTTATGACTCATGGTTTCATCTCAATCATTTATTTTTTACCTCAATTCAATCTTAGTTGCTTTCTTTTTGACTCATGGTTTCATCTCGATCAGTCGATCTTGGCTCAGTCCAGATCATTTCTTATGACTTGTGGTTTTATCATTGACCTTAACTTGGTCCTCGTCACTCCATTTTTGACTTATGGTTTCATCTTGATCATTCGATATTGGGTTAGTTCAGATTATTTCTTATGACTCGTGATTTCGTCCCAATCAATTTTATTCACTGATTTGACTTTTAGGTTGGAACAGAACGGGTGTCTAGGTCTTTGCACCATCTTTGTCTGATAGGAATGTGCAAAGAGGGATAGTTGTAGACACTCATTTATGTCTGGGGTCAATCAGATCATGTCCAGAGTCAATTAAATTGCGTTATAGTATTATTATTATTAGTATATTGTATAGTACCATATCATCATCATCATCATCATTATTATTATTATTATAATATCATTATTATTATCATTTTTTTCTTTTTTCCTTTCTTTCTCAATTTCTGGCAAGAATTTTAGAAATGGAAACTAAATAAGCTAGATCAAAATCTCATAGTCAAATATTTTTAATGATGAATCAACCCTGAATAGCTAACCAAATTCAATTGAGACCAAATCAAAATCCTAAATTAAGGCTTAGACAGAATCAAATTTTAGGATTCAAGCCTAGATTGATTTTGTTCATTTCCTAAATTTTTTCTAAGGATGCCTATAAATCAGATTAACATTATAGAAGAATAGGAGGGTGGATTTTAAGGAAAAATAATTGATTTTTGGAAAGTGGGTGTTCTAGAATTTTTGACAGAAAAGAATTTATGAGGATTTTGGATTTTTGTTTGGCTTAAATCTGAAGTTTGTGAGTTAGGATTTGGGTTTTTGGAAGTTGGTTTAGGATTTTGTAGATTTTCTAAAGATATCTAGGAAAATTTGGGGAAATTTGGGTTTTTTTTGGAAATTTTTAGGTTTTATGGGTTTTTGGCATAAACATGAATTTTTTGATGAAATGTCTAGAGACCAGTTGAATTTTGGGGCCACATTTAGGCTAGTTTTCTGGAAACCGATGGGGTTTATAGTTTTTGGTTGAATTTTCATATGACTTTCTTAGAAACCGATGGGATTTCCAGTTTTTAGTTGAATTTATCAATGAGTTCTTAAGGAATTCTAAAAAAAGGTCAAAGGATTTGGGTTGGAGAAAGAGAGAGAGAAAAGTAGAGGGGACTCTGAGAAAAATGTTGGGTAGTGCCTTTTATAGTAGCTCAAAATGGTGTCGTTTTAGCATGCCCAGATCCACGCTCTGACCCACAACCCGCACGTTGACCCGACCCGAATCATAGGTTTTATTTTACTTTTCGATTTCATTTTCTTTATTTTTATTTTCTTAAGTTTTTATTTTTAGTTTTTTTATTCCACTATTTAAAAAAAATAAAAAAATATTTTTTGGAAAAACCAAAAGTAAAGGATAAAAAAAAATCTTTTCAAGCAAGTTTGAAAAAAAAAGCAAAAAAAAAAAATAAATGAATAAAAGAATCTTTTTCCAATAAGAATCTTTACAAAAAAAATTCATGAATTCTACCAAACTATTGGAGAATTTTCATGGATTTAATTTTTTAAATGGAATCCACTAAACTATTGGGAATTTTCATAAATCAGTTTTTAAAAAATAACAAATAAAAAATAATATTCATCCTCTAAACTATTGGAAGATTGATTCAAATTAAGTCCTACCAAACTGTTAGGAGACTTAATTCCCAAATTCATACAAAAATCTCACCAAACTATTAGGAGATCTGCTTCAAAGTAAGTTCTACTAAATTATTGGGAGACTTACTTTTTTTTAAATAAAATAATTTAATAAATTTGATGACGGAGACTTTTTAGATTATGACACTAGTCTCTATGAATACTCTTGAGGTGAAAGAATTGTCTTAAATTACTACCAAACTATTGGGACAATTTTAAAGTACATTTTCAATATTAAATTATATGATAAATCACAAATATGATCAAGGCTTGGATAATCTAACATCTAACTGGTACCATTTTTTGATGGGTGCTATAACCTTTCCCATGTGTAATCGTACTCCCTATCTAAACTTTGATTTTATAGATTAGAATTTACTATTTAAAGATACCCAAGTCAATCTTGGGACTCTTTTTTAGATAGGACAGATTCAATTATGTGGTCAATCACACTTAAACAAAAAAGATTGGTGGTGACTCCTCTAATCTATGTCAAGTAGTAGGTTTATGGATCTATACATTATGACTACTATTTTTAACCTAATAAAAATAAAGCTAATTGATAAAATAACTCTTAAAAGTTGTGTTTCTTTATTTTTTTACTAAACTTTTTTATACTTTATTTTTTTCAAACAAAAATTTATAAGGGAACTTTTCATTCATGGAATGGAATCAAAGGGAATAGAATTGGTATTCTATGGGAATAGAGAAATAAAAAAGGGAGGAATAGAATAGAATATGTATTATGAAGTTTGGTTCATTAGAATGCAATAGAGGAAGAGTTAGTATCGGAGTACATTTGGTGTGAGAGAAAGTAATTTTTCCTCCCAAAACTTATTTTTTGTAATTTAATTCTTTGGTTTGATTTACGAGAATATGATTACTAAGGTTTTTAAGATTTCCATCAGTGTCAAGAAGTGGGAAAATAAGAGAAATAAAAAATCTCATCTTCTTGAAAATTTTTAAGATTTTGAAGAGAAAGTGAAAAGTTTCCTCCATTTCCCTCACTTAATTGCATTTTTAGATTATATAAACAATGTTATACACCTTAGAAACATAGTAATTTTTTATAAACGATTGCTACCTTTTATAATACTCGTAAGTGCACAGATTGTAATTAAGTAATAAAGTAATGAAATCGAGTATCATCCCACAATGATTACAGAATTGAATTATTGGGTGGATTCAAGTGCTAAAGAGGACAACTACCATAAGCCTTATATCTAAACTAGGGAAAGATTGGGTTGATTGTAAGAATAATAAATTAGTAACATAAAAAAAAAAACTTATGTAAGCCAAGATCTCAATATCCAATTGTTGCTAGGAACCTTGGATTAAGGTTGAATGGTACTAGATCTGAAGAAACAATGGTTGAAACTTAAAAGAAATAAAGATTTAAACTAATCGAAACTTGGATTGCATAAAAGAAACAATTGGTCAATAAATTTTGCATAAATTAAAAGCTTGCATGAATAAAAGAACTATGGCTTAAACTTATAAAGAATAAAAGAACTTGAAAACTTAAAGAATGCATTAAAGGTTTTGTAACTGAAAATAAAGAAAGCTCTAAAAATACCCGGTTAGCTAGAAGGTTCCTTTCGCTACCGTCCTAAGGTTCAATCAACTGTTGGTTTGCTTTAACAAGATTTCACTGAAGTGAACCCGACGCGAAGTTGGTGAAACCTGAGCGTAACTATCTTGATCTTCAAATAGGCATGGCTGAGTAGGATTCTTCATGTGTTGGATAGTCTTGGCCGAATATGCCCATTGGGATGCAATCATGGACATTCATCACACTTGCATGTTCGTGATCTTGCAATCTTGAAAGGTTTCAACTAAACATGGTTTTATCAAGACAATGTGTTTGCTTCACATTTAAATTCTTAAGAACAAAGATAAAAAAGTCCTATTTTAAATACAACTCTTTCAATAGTGATAAAAAAAGTCATTGTGCAATTAAAACTCTCTTAGTCGAATGCTTTATAAAGTCCTTACTTGAATAAAAGTCTTCAATTGTCACATGTATGTGGAAGTCCTCTTGGAAATGGAAAAATTGAATACAATTAGGAGTTTTAGTGCCATTAGGATTCCTACTTCAAGTAGAATTTAGGAAACCTAGCACAGAAGGATTTGGCTAAATCTTCATCTTGCCTGGCTGAACATCATTTTGCATGGTTTTGCATGTAAATCACATTCCAAATACAAAAGCCTAAAATTCAAGAAAATACACATAAAAGATACCAACTTCAAATAAATTCAAATTTTTTTTAAAAAATTGAACTTGTAAATCTCTATACATTTTAGTTTTATCAATAAAATATTATAAAAATAAATTTTTTCTTAATATATTTTGAACAAAGATCACATTTTAACACAATACTATTAAACTCCTCACAAAAGTCATTATTAAAGGCATGATTTTTGTTGAAAAGATGAAAAGATTGTTTTTCATAATTCAACAAAGATGACATTTTTAAAATAAAAATGTAATTTTCATTAAAAATATGAAAAAAAAATTATTTGTTAGAATTTAACAAAAACAACATTTTTAAAATAAAAAAAAAACAGTTTTTGTTGTAAATATGAAAATAATATTTTTCAGAATTCAACAAAAATGATGTTTCTAAAACAGAAAATGTAATCATTATTGAAAAGATAATATTTTTAAGATAAAAAACATAGTTTTTGTTGAAAAATAATAAATATATATTTTTTAGAATTTAACAAAAATAACGTTTCTAAGATGTGAAACATAGCCTTTTATTGAAAATATGAAAAAATATAGTTTTTAAATTTTAATAAAAACAACATATCTCAGATTAAAATGTAATTTTTGTTGAAAATATAACATTTCTAAGATATAAAAATACAATTTTTGTTGAGAACATGAAAAATATAATTTTTAGAATTTGATAAAAATGGCATTACTAAGATAAAAAAAACATTTTGTTGAAAAGATCAACGTTTTTAAGATAAAAACGCAGTTTTTGTTGAAAATATGAAAAATATATTTTTTAAAAATTCAATAAAGATGAAATTTCTTAGATAAAAATAAAGCCTTTACTGAAATGACAACATTTTTAAGATAAAAAAGTAGTTTTTGTTGAAAACATGAAAAGTATATTTTTAAGAATTCAATAATGAATACGTCTCTAAGATAAAAATGTACCTTTTATTGAAAAGATGACTTTTCTAAGATAAAAAATATAATTTTGTCTAAAATATGAAAAAAATAAAACATAAAATATCTTTATTTAATATTATTACATGTAAAATCTAAAATACATATACTTAATATTATTACACGTAAAATTTTAATAATGGTTGATCCATGTGTTTTCTCTACTTAAAACCAATGACGTTAGGATAATAATTAAAATTGTAAGATTATATTTATTGAAAATATAAAAATTTATTTTTTAAAATTATTTAGTTTTAAGGAATAAAACATGTTATTCACGTACCACGTGTTATTCACATATCAATATTACGAATATCACGTATTATTCACGTGTTATTAAGAATAATATAGTAAAAGACTTTATTAGTTAATCTTATATTCCCTAAGTAAAAAAAAATAAGAATCATACATTCCTATTTAATATCACATTTCCCCTAAACCACTTTTCCTTCCAGAATTTAACATTATGCAAAACAAGTGCTTCCTTAATATGTTTGGTTAGTTAAAAAATATAGATGGAATTAGTTTAAAAGATTATTTTACCCTTGCAATTTATTATTAAAATTATTAATTAAAAAAATGAATAAAATATTAATAATAACTTAATATAATAATTAAATATTATTAATTAATATGAAGGATTAATATTTCAAATAATTTCATAAAATTAAATATTATTTAAATCATATTAAATATTAATTCATAATATTTTGTATTAACTTAATAATATTCTATATTAATTTAATATTATTAAATACTTATTTAATAATATTAACCATTATTTAATTATATTAGATATTATAAAACAATATTAAATAATAAGTTATTTATATTAAATTTTAATTTTAATAATATTAAATATTAATTAAATTATATTAACATTTTAATAAATTTTATGCAAAATATTATTTAGTATTATTATTAAATATTCGTTTTAATAATATTAAATATTAATTATATTATATTAACGTTTTAATAATATTTTATGCAAAATATTATTTAATATTATTATAATATTTCATATTATTTTAATAATATTGAATATTAACTATCAAATACTAATTTAATAGTATTTTAATATTATTTAATTAATTTTATTTTTTTAAATTTATTTTAATATTAAATATTAAATTAATAATTTTTATTATTTTATATTATTTGAATAGTATTTTAATACTAAATTTTATTTTAATCATATTTTAATATTTAATATTATTTTAATAATATTTTATACTAAATGTTAAATTAGTAATATTTTAATATTAATATTACTTTAATATTAAATATATTTTAATAATTTTTTACTATTACATATCATTGTAATAGTTTTTTTATTATTTTAATATAAATATAATAATAATTTAATATTATTGAACTAATTTTAACATTGTTGCTCACTTTTCAAGGGTATTGCAAGTGTATGGATCATAAAAATAATAAAACTGAAAGTATTGCGGACATTATCTCTTTAGAGATCTAGAAAGTCTAGACCTAAGAGTAAGTATTGATTTTAACGATTCAGATATATTTGGTCATATGAGAATTTTAAACTTGATCTAATAAAATTACTAAATAATTAAACCTAAATTACTACTAATTATGGAAAGCAAGGACCTAAAATGGATATTTACTAAAAAAGATAGCTAGTAAAAATAAATTGGTACAAAAACTAGAAATTAGACTAAACAAAATTAAAGGCATGAAATAAAACTGTAATTAGAAAGTAGAGATGAAAAACAAAACCTCGACAATAGCAATTTAAAACTGAATTTAACCTAATAAAACATAAAAAGGAAAATTAGCATTTTTAATTGAAATTAATTAAATTAAAACTCTAACTTAGCCCTAATGCATTAAATGTATAAAACAAAAATTAAACATGTAAATGACATGGAAACATATAAAATAATTTCCTAAAAACATAAATTAAATATTACCTAAAAGCTAAGCAAAAATTGAGTAAAAATTATGCAAATGGTTTTTGGGGTATTTTATTGAATACCTAATATACTATATGTAAACCTTTAAAATAATCAACCTAAACCCTAAGGCATGTGACCAGAATTAAAGTTGCACTAATCTAAATGAGAATGACATGAAAAATTGCTGGGAAAACAACCTGAAATAAGTAAAAATGATCAAACACCTAAATGAAGGTAACGTGCTACCTAGACTAACTTGATCGAATAAAAATATGGCCTAAATGGATCCAAAATCTAAATAACTGAACTAACCTAAAATAAACTCAAAATAGGACCAAAAAAAACTATGACATTTAAAATTAGAACCAAAACAAAAGACCATAAAATTGCAAGGAAAACTAAAATATGCAATGGATATGAAACTAAGCCTAATAAGCTAAATGCTTAAAAAATGACGTAAATCTATATGGTACTGTAAAACTAATTGAACTACCTTTAAATGGACATAAAGATGGACTAAAATGATGCTTGAAAACTTTCCCCAAAACTGACCAAAACATGTAGAAAATTTAAGTGCAAACCATGACATGTAAAATGCAAATATACTAAACCTATGAACTAAAAATGCTATGGGACTGACCTAGAACTTAAATGGACTATAATACTAATTTAGAGACTTTAAAGTAAACCTAAAAATGAACTTAAAAGGTATAGGAAATTAGTACCTAAAACTAATTAGAAAACAAACAAAATAGTGTTCAAATCAAAAGCTTGAACTAGCCAAAAACTAAATCTTAAATTGCATGATGATTATAGCTTAAGGTAAATCCTAAATAAGGGCTAATCATAAGAATTATCTTAGAATGTCCATCTCCTTAAGAAAAGTTCCATTGTGTGCAATATTCAAAACATATCACTAAATGCAATCTAGCTATGAATATGTAACCATAGAATTAACACAATATAATGAAAGTGCACATACATTCCATAACTTTGCCTTTCACACATTTCTTCACTAATGTTAGGCCAACACTAAACTCAAGATCCTTAGGTTTTTGCTAGTTTGTAATGTTAGATGAGGGTAGAGGTAGGATAAAAAGGATTTTTAGGTTCAAGAACCCTAGTCATGCACTACAAGCTTAGGACTAATTAGAGAGCTTTCAAACTTTATCAACCCCTATCTTGAACTTTTCCCTTTTTTATAATTTTGATTTTTTTATTTGTAGTTGTATTAGTATTAGTATTTTATTTTCCTTTTCCTTTTCCTTTGTCTTTGTCTTTTTCTTTTTCCTTTTCTTTTTCATTCTTTTTTCATTTTTTTTATCTCCCAAATGTGACATAACTTGCTAATTATATAATGAAAGATCCTTATGCACATAAGGTAAGGACAATAAGGATGAAAATGTGAAAAATGGTCTAAGTTTATTGGTGGGGTTGCCTATATCATGGAAAATCCTTATGCACAATGTCCTCAATGTGTAGGCATATATGGATTTAAGTGCAAGAGGTGAAGAATGTTAGTATTTGCCCTTCAAGCTGAATCACATTTTGGCTAAAATATGTCATATTTGTAGTTCTTTGATATTTGATATCTTATAAAGGCCTTATTTCTTTATCATTGAGCTTGTATGCATATATTTCAATGTTTATGCTTATATGATAACATCCTCAGAATATAAATAAAGCTTTATAAGAGAATTACAATAAGATTGTAATTATGAGATTATCATTACATAAAAGCTATATGTTCTAATATTGTTCATAGTCGATGTTTTATCAATAAGAAGAACATTGGCAAAAGCTGTTAAGACTAGTACATGGTTATGCTTTTACATATGAAGCAAGCAACGAATCTCATATGCTAAAGTTTAGGTAAACTTAACCTAACATATAGGTGCTTGTCACAAGAACAAATTCCCTAAACATAACCCGATATGAGAATTCTATATGGTAGTTCACATAATGTATATAGCTGCATTTTCATGTGATGGTTGTGTAAGTGATCTTTTGACTTTAGATTACTTATGATCTTATATGATGAATGTTATACTTTGACTTTACTTATGGTTCTAACAAAGAATACTCCAATTCAGTATTATTGGGTACAACATAAGGCACATGATGATGCATGAAGTAATCAATATATGATTCATTACTTTGTGTGATCAAGATAGTATCATAACTAGTCTTTATTGAATTAACTTAAGAAATTTTTGACCCAAATAAAATAAGAATTTAGAATTGTTCTAAAGCTTATTTGTGAGTTAATGTCAAAGACAAGACTTAACATGGTTGAACAAGATTGAGTAGACACTAAACTATACTCAATGTTCAAATCGAGATACTATGTGATGAAAGGATATTAATTATACACAAAGCAATCATGGATAGGTTGTCAAGCCATATTGACTTTTCTTTAGCAGTTGGGGTTCGTGGCAATAAAATTAGCATTAATCATGATCTATAAACATAAGATTGGCTAATTGGAGAATTGGTGATGAAGACAAAATATTTGTTTCATCCAAAGTTAAATACTAAGGCTTACAATGCTTGTATTTATTACCAACACGCTAAAGAACCTAATAGGTCACACGTAATAGGATAATTTTGAAATATTAAAATCGATACAAACTAAGTTTGACTTAATTTGATTTTAGTAAGACCCAAAAATAGAGGAAATAAAAACAAGAGAAAGAGTTTCATTTGTTTGGTACATTTGGCTAAGGATAGGTTTAATTGTGGAAATTTGTATTCCAAGAAAACTAAACCTAATGTGGTCGAATGCTTCCCCTATAAAAAGAACATCAAGCCATCCCCTTTTGTAAGAGTAACCAACTAAGCATTTAAAGCTCATTCTAGAAAATACAAGAGATCTTGCAAACACTTACTAGCTATAGTGTGGCTTTGAGTTCTACTAAACCTTAGAGAAGGTTCTTTCATAAAAGTTCATGTGGATCATCGTTAGAGGCTGATTACTTAGGCAACTTTTTGGGTTGGAATCTATTTGGAAGATCACCAAATTGAACTAAGGTATTTTCGGCATTTAAGGTAACACTTTTAGTCAAAACTATGCATGCTTGTATATATGTTATTTCTATAATCTTATTGATTGATCTTGGCTTCAGGGAATTAAAATTTTTTTAAAATTCCTAGACTTTAAAATTTTGCATCTTAAAGAGTTGTTTACCAAACAAAGGTGGATTGAGAAGTTTAAGACCTATAAGAAATTATTTCAAACAATAATGTCTGAGAGCACTTCGGTCAAAGTACATTATCTCAAGATGATCTATTGGATAGAAAAACTTGGATAATTGGGATTTGTGATGAATCATGAGTTAAGTGTTGACTTGATCTCGTCATCTCTTCCTAGTAGTTTTTCACAATTTGTAATAAACTTCAATATGGATTAGATGGAAGTGACATTACCATAATTGATGATTATGCTTGACATTGTCAAAAAATCCATTAAGAATAAAAAACCTAAGGCTTTTCTAGTTTTTGCATCTAAGGCCAAGAAGAAGTCAACCAAGAAGAAGAAAAGTAAGAAGGTTGGTAAGGAAAATGATGCAAGCAAAGCTGCAAGCTTGCTACCAACATTAAAAGGACAAGGGCTCATGTCCCCATTATCGTAAATAAGGTTATTCGAAGAGGAATTATGAGGTCTACTTGGCTAGCTTAAAGGAAAAGATGTCTAAAGAGACTTCTAATTCAAGTTTGTTTACGATTTAGATCAATCTATCTTTTTTTGACATATCTTCTTGGATATTGGATATTGAATGTAGTTCTCACTTATGTAATGACATACATGGACTAAAGAAGAATAAATGCCCAAAAAAGGAATAGGTGCCCTTGCATGTTGGAAATGGCATAAGCGTTGTTGCCTATGCCATGGGGACTTATTATTTTCCTTTAACTTTTGGTTTAGTTTTAGAACTAAAGGATTGTTTTTATGTTCCTGTCAAAATTCGAAACATCATTTTAGTTTTTTATTTAAGTATGAATGATGGATATTCATTTATTATTAAAGGCAATCGTTGTTCCTTTTATTTAAATGATGTATTTTTGGCACGAAAATGTATGATAACGGCTTATATGTTCTTAGATTAAATAATAATGTTCTTAATATAAATGTTAAGAAGGCTAAATTAGATAAACTGAATCAATCGTACTTATGACATTGTAGGCTCGATCACATCAATGAAACAAGAATCACAAAGTTACATAAACAAAGATACTTTAATCCTTTTTATTATGAATCATATGCAAGTTATGAATCATGTTTACTTGGAAAGATGATCGAATCACTTTTTACTAAAAAATGTGAAAGAACCAGTGTGGTTCTTGGACAATACATTCGGATATATGTGGCTCAATGAACATAAATTCTAGAATAGGATACTTTTATTTCATTACATTCACTTATGATTATACAAGATATGGTTATGTGTATTTAATGAAACACAAGTCTAAATCCTTTGAAAAGCATAAAAAATTTAGAATGGAGGTTTAAAAGAAATTCGGTAAAAGTATCATGACACTTAGATTTGATCAAGATGGTGAATACTTAAGCCATGATTTTCTAGGTTTTCTAAAAAAAACGGGATTCTTTCACAATGGAGTCCACTTGAAACACCACAATACAATGAAATTTTTTAGAGAAGAAATAAAACCTTGTTGGACATGGTTCAATCCATGAAGTGCAATTCAAATCTTCTTATATCCATCTAGGGTTTTGCACACGAAACAGCTGTTTATCTTACAAAATAGTTCATCTAATTTCATTGAGAAGACACCTTATGATATGTGGAAAGGTAAAGGACCAAACTTGTCATACATAATGATTTGGGGGTGTGATGCTTATGTGAAGCATACATAAGCCAACATGCTTGGAGCTAGATCAATTTAGTGTAAATTTGAGGGATATCTATAGAAAACTATTAAATATTATTTCTACAACTCTGAAGAACAAAAAGTGTTTGTTTCTAGACATGTTATCTTCTTGGAAAAAGAGTTTATCCTTGAAGAGAACAATAAGAGTAAAGTAGAACTTAAAGAAGTTCAAGAAACATAAATTAACAAAAGAATGGAACTTGAGTCAATGGCTAAGAAGTTAGATGTACAGCTGAAAGCTCAAAGTATATAAGAAATCTATAGGTCAAGTAAGACTCACTAAGCTCCTAAAAGATATAAATTTCTCGTAGATAAGGATGAGCTTATCATAGGTGATGATCCTACTACCTATCAAGAAGCAATGTTGGACATTGATTTTGAGAAATCACATAAAGCCATGAAATCCAAAATGAAATCCATCTATGAAAACCAAGTATGAACTTTAGTGGAACTACCTAAAAGAATAAAACCCATATGGTGCAAATGGGTTTTCAAGAAGAAAACCAACATGGACAGCAATCGTACAAATGTACAAAGCTAAGCTAGTTGCAAAAGGTTATAATAAAAAACAAGGAGTTGAATTTGATGAAACGTTTTCACCAGTAGTCATGTTAAAATCCATTAGGATTTTGCTTGCTATTGTCACATATCATGATTATGAGATATGGCAAATGGATGTCAAAAAGGCATTTCTTAATGGGAATTTGCAAGAGGATGTGTACATGACACAACTTGAGGGTTTTGAATCCAAAAAGAATACCGACAGGGTGTGTTAGCTTCAAAGGTCTATCTATGGACTTAAGCATGCATCAAGAAGTTGCAATATGTGTTTTGATGAAGCAATTATAGAATTTGGATTCATAAAAAAGGTAGATGAACCTTGTGTATACAAAAAGACAAGTGAGAATGCAATCATTTCACAGTGCTGTATGTGGATGACATATTGCTTATAAGAAATGATATACCTATGCTACAATCTACTAAGATTTGGTTATCAAAAAAGTTTCCATGAAGGATTTGAGAGAAAAAACATATTAGTTGGGCATAAGGATCTATAAAGATAGATAAAAGAGGTTGTCTATTTTCTCACAATTGGGATACATAGACAAAGTGCTAAAAAGTTTTAGTATGGAAGAATCCAAAAAAGGATTCTTGCCAATATTGCATGGCATAAATTATTCTAAGGACATGTGTCTTAAGACACAAATTGAGAAAGATAGCATGAAAAAGGTTCAATTGAATCCATTATGTATGTAATGCTATATACAAGGCCTATATCTCATATGCTATACAAGGCCTATATCTCATATGCTTTAAGCATAACAAGTAGAAATCAAGCAAATCTAAGTGAATGTCACTAGAAACCCATGAAAACAATCCTTAAGTATTGAGAAGAACTAAAGATATGTTTTTGTCAATTATGGAGCCGAACTCCTTGTTGAAGGCTATTGTGATGCAAGCTTTCAATTCGACAAGGATGATTGTTGTATTGGCATTTTAATTATTGCATGATTATATGATATTCTTGATAGAATTTTCATATGATCATATTATGTAAATAAATAAAAGAATTAGAATTGATTAATTTGCATGATAAAAACCATCTTTGATCAAGGCGTAGGTTGGATAATATATAGCTAACTTGGTTTTAGGCATAATGGGGTGATAAAACCTTCACTGCAGGTAATTGGCTTCTAAAACTTAGTTCTGTTAATGTAGACTAGAACCTATTTTTTGAGAGATCCTTAGTTTAGGCTTAAGATAACTTTAAAAGAGATACATTTACACAAGTGGCCAATCACATCTAAAAAAAAAAATTGGTAACTCTATGATTTTTATGTCTAATGAGTAGGTTATTGGATTTAAACATTATGACACTAAAGCTATTTTTTGTATTTACTGAATCTAATTGTTTCACCAATATTTTCAATGTAAATCCTTTGTCAAAATATTAATGCAATTTTTCACACAAAAATAAAGCATATTATTCTATTAGTCAACTAATTTCTTATATAGAACTTAGAGAGTAAGAGCATCAATTGGTGTAATTGATAAACTTTAACATCTGTCCAAAAAGTTGGTATGCTAGATTGCTAATGATAGCCAAGAAGGACAAAAGAAGAGAAAGGCATCCATATTTTGTATCTTTTTAAGACTTCAATTAAGACTATTTTCCTTTAGCATTTAACCTTTTTATGTTCATTATTGAAATTAACTAGTATCAAAGAAACTTAAAATGACCCATAATCTATTCAATTTTTAATTGTTTTTCTTCTTTTGGTTTCACAAATTCAAATCCCAAAAAAGAACATAATATTTGAGACAAAAGCTAAAGCATGTTATTCATGAACAATCGTGATAGACTTGAAATTAAAATGAATGTGTAATATTAATTTTCCTTTGAACATAATACTGCGTGCTCCCTTATCTACATGATCCTTATATATCTACAAGAAAAACAAGCTTCAAAATTAAGGTGAGCAATTGAAATTTATGATGTTTGCAATAAGTGAAATTAACATTGTAATGTTCAATTACCTTGATAGATAAGATTATACCAACAAGGGTAATAGTACTCCCAAAAATTACCGTAAGTTAAGCTTGTTGTATTACTTCAACCTTTGACGCAAATGTTATTTCTTGCTTTAAAAGTTTTATTTAGCCCAATCTAGAAGGCACATGCCATAAATTTATTAATGATAATCAACATCATTATAGCTATTTAGAAATACTCAAACATAAATTCCTTATTAATCTTTGATAAAATGATACCTAGCTAAAGAAAAGAATTGTTAGTGTGAGTCCTGCAAGTCAATCATGATTTTCTGTAACATAATTCATTTTCATTTCAGGTATTACATGTTGTAATTTCTTTAATCATAATTGAGGTATTTCTTTGACTTTGTAATTATGCATTATTAATAATTTATGCAAATAAATTTCATAAAGCATAAAAACCTTGCAAAAAAAAAAATAGAAAGAGTTATAGTTATAAAATCTTTATTCATTAACTTCAAAAAATAGAAAATCTTTATGCATTAAAGCTATGTTCCTAAATTTTATTTTTTTGGTAATGTATTATCGAGATATAATATTGATAATGCTCAAATGTTAGTACATGTTAAATCTCTTTACTTGCCAAATGAGCAATTGATCTCTTGAGTTGAAGTATAAAGATATTTGGGGATAACATATGGATGCATGTTAATTTGATGGATAAGTTTACTGCACATGACTTGATATGAAAGTTCCATTTGAAATCTCACTCACATATCAATGAAATAATTTCATGTGTCATTAGTGTAGTTAATCTTTTAACTTGTAATATTAGGTTATCTTGTGTGTGAATTGTCACATTTTGATTTCATCTCTATGAGTCCCAGTAAGGGATGTTTAAAAAAAGTAATTTTGAGTGTGACATGAACATATAAAGATAGATGAGTAGTTCAGAGAAGATTCATCACCCAAAGTGAAATAGAGAGACAAGTCTATTTATGGTGTATATAATTCAAGAAAGTCCTTAACCAAATCAACTTTGAGTTAATATAGAATTTATATGACTAATATGAAAAAAGTTAGAGATTAAACATTGCACCATCCTCTCTCTCTTTATGAGAAATATGAAGAAATGATGGAACTACACTGACATACTATATAATGAAAAGTTTGTTAAATCACGTTAAATCATATTGACCACTTTCCTAATATTTGAGTAGTCTTGATGCATTTTTACATGTTATTTATGGTTTATGAATATAAATAAATTTTTATTAATATTAATTTATTCATTGCTGACATGTTAGGAGCTTAATGAATTACATACATAAAGATGGCATTATGGAATTAAAATTGAATTTTTGACAATCTAGTGGAAGAGTTTAGCGGTATACAATTCATAGGAGTGACAATGGTTCGTATCAAATCAAATTCGATTCAATGTTTTTAAATAATGTATATTATTATAAATTTTCTAAATTTGATATGAATCTGAATTGACTCTAATCCCATCCAAATTGAATTGTATTAGTTCAATTCAGTTCATTGATTTTTGAAATTTAATGTTTTTTATTTATTATTATTTTAATATGATATTTGATATATTTTAATACATTTAGATATGAACTAATTATTTTATTTTATAAAAATTTTAAATATATATAAAAGTTCAAAAATATATATAATTAAGTTCAATTATGTTTTTTTTTTCAATTTTTCACTTTTCTAATCTAAACTTAATAATATATATTTAATATTTGAATTTAATATAATTAAATAACGAAAAGAAAAATCTGAAATGAACCAAACTCTACAATTTCAAATTAATATTCAATTTTTCAATTTTTTCAACCTAGCAATTCGATTCCTTTGTGTGATCTTGTATATTTCTGATTGGTCTACCTAACAAGTTTAATTCTAGGAAGCTTTTTGATCTTTTTTAATTTTTGTTGAGTTTTATATTTGTTAATCAAGCATGACCAATCCTACAAATACTTCACCTGAAATTTTATAAATGATTGCTACTTTTTATAATACTCAAAAGTGCACAGATTGTAATCGAGTAATAAAGTAATGAAATAAAGTATCGTCCCACAATGATTATAGAATTGAATTGTTGGGTGGATTCAAATGCTAAAGATGACAACTACCACAAGCCTTATATCTAAACCAAGAAAGATTGGGTTGATTGCAAGAATAGTAAATCAACAACATATAAAGAAAACTTATGTAGGCCAAGATCTCAATATCCAACTGTCACTAGGAATCTTGGATTAAGGTCAAATAATACTAGACCTGAATAAACAATGATTGAAACTTGAAAAAAAGAAAGATTTATACTAACCAAAACTTGAATTGCATAAAAGAAACAACTAGTCAATAAATTTTGCATAAACTAAAAGCTTGCATGAATAAAAGTGTTATAACATATAGATCCGTAAATCTATAGCTAGACTTAATAAATTAAGGAGTCGCCACCAATCTTTTTTACTAGGTGTGATTGGTCACATAAGGAATCTATCCTCTTAAAGAGCTCCTAAGCTTAACTACGGGTCCTTAAAAGAATAGGTTCAGGTCCATAAACCAGAACAAGGTTTGGGAGTTCGGTTACATGTGGGGAAGGTTATAGCACCCCCACATGCCCATCCAAAGGATGCTACCACTTTATTTTAAATTTATCCTAAAATCTTGAGTCTAATGGTTTTGAATTTTTATGTTAAATATTGGAAATAATTTATAAGATTCTTCCATCAATCTAGTAGAACTCTTAAAAAATATTTCTTCACCTCAAGAGTATTCAGTGATCTTATTTGTTTCCTTGAAATCCTTGAAGAGGCTCCATCATTGGAAAAAGGTTTAATTATTAATATTTTGTCAAAAATATATCTAATTATTCCACCATTTGGGCCAAATTAGAAATGTTTTCTCCTTTTTGAATTTCTAAATTTTCCACCATTTAGGCCTATTTAGAAATTCCCTTTTATTTATTTTTTATCTCTAAACTTTTCACCAGTTGGGTCAATCTAGAAATATTTTCTTTTTTCAAAATTTCTAAATTTTTCACCATTTAGGCCTATTTAGAAATTCTTTTTATTTTTTTTTGGAAAGAAAATAATATGACAATTATTTTTATTGAAATTTCATTTAAATTATTCCACCATTTGGGATAAATTTAAAGAAAATTTCTCACCTAGAGATTTCTTATAAATTTACCATATGAAATTTTTAAAAATCTCATCTTTTGGATAATTATCAAATATTTTCAACTAAAAAGATTTCATTTGGAAAAGAATATAATTACTTTTTTGAAATTTCATCCAAATTATTCCACCATTTGAGACAAATTTAGAGAAATTTCTCACCTAGAGATTTCTTAAAAATTTACCATTTGAAATTTCTAAGAATCTCATCCTTGGGTAATTTGTATTTAATTCAAAAAAAATTTTTTTTTTTTTTTATTTTTTGGGTTTGAAAATAAACATTAATTATTGTTATTGAAACTTTATCTAAATTATTGCACCATTTGGGATGAATTTAGATAAAATTTCTCACCTAGGAATTTTATGAAAATTTACCATGTGAAATTTCTATAAATTCCATCATTGGATAATTAATACTTATTTCCAAAATTTATTTTATTTTATCCCTTTTTTATTTTATTTTTCCTAAAGTAATCATGCAAAGATACTAAAAAAAAACACATACAAATAAATAAAAAATACTAAAAAATATATATATACTAGAAAAATGGCTCGGTTTGTGGCTGAAGTGGCTCGGCTTGAGACACAAAAAAGTGGCTTGAAAGCATAGCTCGGGGAACACGGCTCGGCTCGACGCAGCAGCTAGGTTCAACTATGATGCAGGTCAATGGATCAGGTTATGATTAGGTCGGGTTGGTTCGAATAGAAACGCGTAGATCTTGGGGCTTTTTTAACTCCCAAAATGACATCGTTTTACGATACTATAAAAGGCTAATTTCAATCTTTTTTCAGCAGACCTGCCTTTCTTCCCTCTCTCTCTTCTCCCCTTTTCTCTCCCTTTCTATCTAGGATTCAAGAACACCGATTAAATCCTTCATTGGATTTTGGAATTATTGTCAGAATCTGGGTAGGGTCACTAGAATCTGGCTGGAAGTTTATTAGTTTCTGGAGAATGGATGCCTGAAATTAGGAGCTTCATCAGAATCTAAAAAATTTCCAAAAGTTTTGCAAAAAAAAACTGTCAAAAAAATTCAAAAAACAATTTCTAAAAATTTTAGGATTCCCGTAACCCTTCTAAGCATTTTTTCCCCACTCTGCTTTCTGTTTTCTCTCCCACTGTGTATATATGCCTTGCTTTTGATCAATGTAGGTATTTATAAGGATCAATCACAGAGTTTCTAATTAATCTGGATTCCTTCTTTGATTAGGTTTATGGATTATTAGATTAATTAGACTTATCGTATAAGGATTAAGTCCAACTATGATTCTATCTAGCCCTATTCACGATAAGATTCATTTTCCATTATTTTTCATTATTTTTAATTATTTTGATCTTTATCATTATCTCTTAATATCAATTGAAAATTAATCAAAAATAGATAAAAATACAATAAATAAAATAAATAAATAATTAATTAATTAAACCTAATCCTTGGGCTTAACTGACCCAATTGGACTAGGCTTAATTGATATGGGCCTAGACCAAATTGAGTGTCTACAGCTGCCCCTCTTTGCGCATTTTTTGTGCAACAGAAATTGTGTAAAAACGTAAACTCCCCACTTATGCTGACATATTCACTTTTTTTTAAAAAAAAAAAACAAACATCCAAATTTGCTAAATGACCCAAAACTCTTCTAAACAAAGGTTCATAATTTTTGGAGAATAACAAAGCTCCTCTAAATAGAGGCTCAATGACTTTTGGAAAATAAACAAGGCTCCTCTAAACAGAGGCTCAACGACTTTGAAAAATAAACAAAGCTCCTCTAAACAAAGGCTCAATGACTTTTGAAAAATAAATAAAGCTCCTCTAAATAGAGCCTCAATGATTTTGAAAAATAAACAAGGCTCCTCTAAACAGAGGCTCAATGACTTTGAAAAATAAACAAAGCTCTTCTAAATAGAGGCTCAATGGCTTTTGAAAAATAAAAAAAGCTTCTCTAAATAGAGGCTCAATGACTTTGAAAAATAAAAGGCTCATCGATAATCATGTCCTGAGGAGTCATAGATTGTGTTTGAAGGAATTTTAGGAGATTATGCTCGAAGGTCTTACAAATCGATCCTAATACTGAGAGATATTATTTTCCAAGGATTAGAATCTTATATTACAAGCTTCTTCTCAAACGAGAATTTGAAACTTTTACATCGAAAAGTTTTTACATCTGTCTTCTCTATGTGGGATCCTAGAATATCCTTGTTCCTAAGTTTATGCACTAGACTTTCTCAAATGTAGTATATGCTATGCACTAGGCATTTAGAAATGCAATGCATGCTATATAAATGTTGATTAATTATGGTACTCAAGCTTCTCAAGCTCTTAGGCCCTGAACCCTTTAATCTTTAAAAACCAAATCAACGTAACTCTCAATCATCTCTCTCATTTAATTATCATATTCTCTTTACAAGAAATCTCTTTCCAAATTCAATGTCCTTATTAGGAACTGAACATTTTAAATTTGCCTTTTTCACTTGCAACCTTCCCAATGTAATGTAGAAATCTATCATATTGTTATTCATTTATCAATCATTATTTCAATTTCAAAAAAGTAAGAACACATTCGCACGTTTCTTCCATTGTAAGGTTGTAAAGAGAAAAAAGTAAGAATAACTGAGAAATAATCAACAAAAAGAGAAACAAAGAATGAAGTGGAATATCTTTTATTAGCAAGAATGATAGCAAACTTTGGCCAATGGGAAAAGAAAGAATTACAAAAATGGGTATGGGAGACAATGCCCAAAAATAAACAATCGGACAATCATGATAACATATCTCAAAGTCCCTTTTCAAAAAATTCAATCACCCAATGCATTTAACAACTTAGAGCCCCTCATAACGTGCTAGCCTCTTTGTTAATGAATTTTCAAATTCGATGTTGTATTCTCTTTATATAAGCAATTTTTTTAGGTTTTCAACTTAGATAAACCGCATTTTAACCGCCCTTTCGAGGTTTTCGACTTGAGTCTTTCCTTTTTTTTCTCATTTTTCTTATTTTTTCTTTTTTTAAGTATAGCACTTTTTTACAACATTAGAATTTATAGGATGAGGCAGATCATTTTCATCCATCTCAGCTAATATTAATGCTTCACCTGAGAAAGCTTGTTTCACGACATATGGCCCTTTTCAATTTGGAGTCCACTTTCCTCTATTATCATGTTGACTTGGAAGAATTCTTTTCAAGACCAACTCCCATTTCTGAAAACAATGAGGTCAAACTTTTTTATCATAAGCCCTCATTATTCTTCTTTGATATAGCTATCCATGGCACAACGCTATCAATCTCTTTTCCTTGATGAGATTCAATTGTTCTTAGCGCTTTCAAATCCATTCAACCTTTTTCAATTCAATTTCCTTTAGAACCCTCAAGGATGAGATCTTTACTTCCACTGGCAATATAGTTTCCATCCTATAAACCAAAGAATGGGGTTGCCCTAGTAGAGGTACGCACCGATGTTTGATATGCATGTAATGCAAATGGTAACTTCGCATGACAATCTTTATAGATCTTGGTCATTTTCTCAAGAATTCATTTTATATTCTTATTAGTTACCTCTACTGCCCCATTCATTTTCAAATGGTATGGTACTGAATTATGATGCTTGATCTTGTATTGGGCACATATTTCTTGCATATCTTGCTATTTGAATTCTTGGCATTATCTAAAATGATTATCTCCGAAAGTTTATATTTATAAATTATCTCTCTTTTTATGAACTTACAAACCACAGATCATGTTAGATTTCCAAATGATGCTACCTCCACCTATTTCGTAAAGTAATCTATCATCACAAAAATAAACCTATGCCCATTAGAAGCCTTTAGGATAATAGGACCAATGACGTCCATGCTCCACATTGAGAATGGCCAAGGTGGTGCCAAAATATGTAAAACAGATGGCAGAGCATGGATCTTATTAGTATAGATCTGCCATTTATGACATTTTCAAGCATAGTCAATGCAATCACTCACCATTGTTGACCAATAATACCTTACTCTCATGATCTATCTTGCCATCATATGGCCATTGGCATGTGCCCCACATATTCCGTCATGCACCTATTTAATGATTTTCTTTGCCTTAGCCTTATTTACACATCTCAACAATACTTGATCATGGCTCATTTTATACAAAACATCTCCATCGAGGAAGAAACTCATAGCTAATCTTTGGATGACTCTTCTATTATTCTCAATTGCTTGAAATGGGTATTACTGGTTCTTAAGGTACTATAAAATATCATAATACCAAGGTTTCCCATCCTCTTCCTCTTCCACATTAGGGTAGTGAGCCAGCATATCTTTGACATCTAGCTTGATAGGTTGAATGTTAGTATTATCACTAATTCAGATCATTACAACCAAAGTAGCCAAAGCATTGGTAATCAAATTCTTCTCTCGAAGAAAATGATCAAACTGAACATCTTCAAACTGCTTGATCAACTCCAAAATATACTTATGATATAGAATGAGTTTCAAATCTCTCGTCTCCCATTCTCTTTTTAATTGATATATAACTAGAGCTGAGTCTCCAAACACTTTTAATACTTTAACTTTTCTATCTATAGCAGGTTGTAAACCCAAGACATATGCCTCATATTCATCAATATTATTTGTGCAATTGAAATTCAACTTTACTGTTATAAGGTAGTATTATTCTCAGGAGAAATCAAGATTGCTTTAATCCTATATCCTAAGGCATTGGTAGCTCCATCAAAATACATTTTTTAACACTTCTTTTTATGCTTTTCTTTCTCTAATTGGGAAACAGTCATCAAATCTTCATTGGGAAACTCCAATCTTATTGGTTCATAATCTTTGGTAGGATGATCTGTGAGAAACCTTACTATAGCACTTCTTTTTACTATCTTTTGGCTTACATATATGATATCATACTCTAAGAGCATTACTTGCCACCTAGCAATTCTTCCAGACAAAGAGGGCTTCTCAAAGATGTATTTAGTTGGATCCAATTTTGTTATAAGCCAAGTGGTATGATAGAGCATGCATTGTCTGAGTCTTTTAGTAGTCCAAGCTAATACACAACATATTTTCTCCAAAGAAGAATACTTAGACTTGTATTCTGTGAAATTTTCACTCAAGTAATAAATAACTCTCTCTTTTCAGATAAATTCATCTTGTTACCCTAGCACACATCCCATTGAACTTTTGCACACCGTCAGATATAAAATTAGTGGTCTCCTTGAAACAGGTGGCACCAATATTGAAGGGTTTGACAAGTATTGTTTAATTTTATCAAAAGTCATTCGACGCTCCTTATTCTATTATTCAAGATTATTCTTATGAAGAAGCTTAAAAATGGGATCACATTTATAGGTAAGCTAAGATATAAACCACGAAATGTAGTTTAATCTCCCTAGAAAACCTCAAACTTCTTTTGGCGTACTTGGAGGTGACAAATTTTGAATGGCTCATATTTTATCTGGATCGACTTCAATCCCTCTTTCACTGACCACAAAGCCTAGCAACTTCCCTGACTTTGCCTCAAAGGTGCACTTGGTTGGGTTTAACTTGAGTTATAATTTTCTCAACCTTTCAAATAGCTTTCTAGGGTTGGTGACATAATCTTCATTTTTTCAATATTTTGCTATCATATCATCCATGTACACCTCAATCTCTTTGTGTATCATGTCATAAAATAGCATCATCACCATGGATCTTTAGTATGTTGCCCTAGCATTCTTTAAGTCAAAAGACATGACCTTGTAGCAAAAAGTTCCTTACATGGTCACAAAAGTAGTCCTTTTCATGTCATCTTCAGCCATCTTTATTTGGTTATACCCTGAGAACCCATCCGTTAAGGAGAACATTGAATGCTTAGTCGTGTTATCCACCAGTATGTTAATATGAGGCAAAGAAAAGTTATCCTTTAGGCTAGCCCTATTCAAATTATGATAGTCTACACACATTCGCACATTCTCATCATTTTTTGAGACTGGTACTATATTGGCTACCCATTCTGGATACTTGGCCACTTGTGAAAAACCTACATCAAACTATTTCTTCACTTCTTCTTTGATCTTCAACAACATTTTAGGCTTCATCTACCTCAGTTTCTATTAGACTGGCTTGCACTTTAGCTTTAAGAGTAATCTGTATTCTATTATATCTGTACTAAGCCCTAGCATATCCTGGTAAAACTAGGAAAACATATCTACAAATTCTCAAAGTAGATTTTCCAAATACTACTTATCTTTCAATGAAAGTGAAATGCCAATTTTAACCTCTTTTTTATTCTCCTCATTTTCTAGATTCACCATGTTAGTTATCTCCTGATAAGGCTTAATTGGCTTACTTTCTTACTTAATCAACTCATTAGGTCCGAAGGAATAACATATTTTTCAAAATAATCTTTGTTATCAAGCACATCAGTGTTAATCAATTTTTAAAAATTAACCCCTTGATCGTTATCATGATTAGCTTCCTGTTCATATAAGGACCTGAAATTGCATGAAATGGGTTATGTTGGCAAGATGTGTTTAGAAAAATGGAAAAATGACAATAATGAAGGCACAAGAAAAAATGAATAAAAATGCATCCTTCCTAATCTTTATTAAAATAATGAAAGATATATGGCCCAAACAAGAAAGATCACCCCAGTGCCATAGGCAATAGCTATTAGGATGTACAATCACATTAAATTAGTCTCAAGGGTAAAAGGCATTTCAACAACACTCCAATTGTTTAGCTCATAATCTGGTGGATAAAGGCAAACCCACCCTTCTTGTTCAAGCCCCTTTTCATTTTCAATAGCATGGATGGACAATTGAGCGAATGCCTCTTCCATACTTTACTCAAAATCTTCTTCTGTATTTGGGTACATAAATCCTTCAGGCCTGAAAGTCTCATACAAGTGTGGGATGATCATTAGTCTTACTGTTTTACCTGCTTGTCTTATCCTGACTTTCCATTCTTCTACTTTATAGCCTAAGCCTAGCCTTTCACTATTGTCTATCACTGTTAGGGGTTCTCTTATCCTCTGTAAGTTTTTGCCTAGCCCTACTCTAAGATATTAACCCTTATTGATGATCTGACTCATCACTATCTTTAAAAATTATTGATTTTTAAATCTTTCCCCCATAGAATTAACTAGTTCAAAAGATCGATAGAAACACTCCACTACTTCCTCAACAGCTTCTACATATAGGGCATTCAAGGGTTGGGTCCCTAGCATGTCTTCCTCCTCAAATACCACTACCAATAGACCTTCTACATTAAACTTGATCTTTTAGTGTAGGGTAGAGGGCACAGCACTTGCAATGTGAATCCATGGCCTTCATAATAGATAGTTGTAAGATGGAAAGATATCCATCACTTGAAACTTCAAATTAAAAGTGCACGACCTAACTTGCAAGGGCATTTTGATATCTTTCAGGATTTTTCATCTAGGCCCATCAAAAGTATGAACGACCATTTAGCTGTCTTTCATATGTGAGTAGTCGACAGGCAACCTCGCCAAAGTTGACATAGGTATGACATTGATAGCAGAGCCATTATCAATAAAAACTTTGGCCATGATATGGCTCTTGCATTTGATGGTGATATGCAGAGCTTTGGTGCTTCTTCTTCCCTTTGGAGGAATCTCGTCATCACTAAATGATATATAATTTGGCATGACTAAGTTTCTGGCTAAACGGTTCACATACTCGACAAACAATTATGTGCCACATATGCCTGGTTCAGCACGTTCAACAAGGCATTTTAGTGTGGTTTTGAATTTAATAACAGTGATAGTAATGAGATTCGTGATGGCATCATGTTCAATTGTTCAACCACTAAATATTCACTATGTTTTACCAACTTTAAGAATTCACATGCCTCTTTTTCTGACACCAATTTCTAGGTTTCTTTTTCAGGTACCTTATTCAGATTATTCTATTCATCTTTCACCCTAGTTTTCTCTCTTCTAGCCTTTTTTAATATTTCAAGAATGTAGCATCTTCCACTTCAAGTGATGCCTTCAACACCAGTTATATTGGCAACATTAGACTTAAAGGCATTCTCTTCTTGCCCCCAAACTATTGTATCGCAACCATATTTCCAAGGTACAACTTTGTCATCCTTATAGGGGAACAAAGTCAGGACTTTAAAAGTTACTGGCCTAGGAATAAACTTGTCTATGACTAACTTAGGCTTGCCCCTACAGTGAATTGTTATCAGTTTTGAAAATAGTTTTATAGGCCTATCAATCATAAATACTTTAACACTCTTTGGGACCTCTTATTCTTCATAGAGTTCTATCTGGTATGAATTCATAAGCTTTCATACCTTCTAGCAAAACTGCTCACAATTTTCAATAGAGTGGCTAGTTACCCCACTATGATATTTATAGCTTGTACCTGTTATATATGCTCTATGATAACTATGTAGACCTACTAGCTGTATCATGTCAACTTTTCATAAAGCATCAAATAGCTAACTAAAAGGTGTCTTAATATCTGCCACTTTCATTTTTAGATGATGCTCTTATTCCTCACTTAGAGCATTCACGTTATGATTAGGCAAAGGATTGCCACTAACATTTGGTGCAGTTATCCTTTTTGTATCAAAGTTAATCATTCCATTATTGATCAACCATTGCACTTTATGTTTCAAGGCAGTACAATTCTCCTTGGAATGATCGACAATCCCGTAGTGATAATTATAATGGGCTGTGGGATCATACCACTTAGGGTAAGGTAGCTTGAGTGGCTCAGTCGGCTAAGAGCATTCAAATGATTATTGTAAAGCTCATGATATAACTTCGTATATGTCATAGGGACTAGGTCAAATATGGGCTTTTCCTGGGTAGTTCATGACTTCCTTGAACCACTTATCAAGCTAGCTGGACATGTCTGAGGTTTTAGGGTAGGTTGAGTGTTAGGACTGTATGTGATTTTTTGAGGTCTAAAAGAATGTTGAAATGTTTGGGGGTAGGATGGTTGTGGGATTGGTTGGTATTGGTAAGGGAAAACATTATTCACAGTAGGATAATATGGAGAATATCCTTATGGTCAGTAGGGTTGATAACCCCTGAACTATTGTCTATCAAAGCTCATAGCTTGAGCTTCAGTCTCTTTTTTCTTTAGGCTCTTTTAGTGGATGCCTATCTTCCTTCTAACTTGCCATTCTTGATGGTATTCTCAATGATTTCACTTGAGATTACCATGTCGGTGAAATTTTTGTTGCATTTCCTATCATTTTTTCATAATAGAGGAGATTTTAGAGTGCTAACAAATAACATTGTAGTTTTTTTTCAGTTAGAGGAGGTTGTACTTGATAGACTACATCCTTCCACCTTTGGGCGTATTTCTTGAATGATTCATTTACCTTTTTCTCCATATTCTGTAAAGACAAATGATCAGGAGCTAAGTCTGTGATGTATCGATATTGACTAATAAAGTCATGGGCCATATCGTCCAAGTATGGATGCGGGTTCTGTCCAGTTGAACATACCATATAGCAGCAGAACTGGTGAGGCTATCTTGAAATGTATGCATTAGTAGCATTTCATTATGGGCATGGGCTGCCATTTCTCGACAGTACATGGTAATATGAGTTTTTAGGCATTTTGTCCTATCATATTTCTCAAATTTCAAAACTTTAAATTTTTACGGCATTACAACATCTGGGACTAGACAAAGTCTAACAGCATCTACAAAGCCATCAAAGCCAATTCCTTTCACAGCCCATAACCTCTCTTCCAGCATACTAATTTTTTAGTCTTCCAATGATTTAACCGCTTTTGCTTTCTCTATCTTTTTTTTTAGATCATCCAAATCAAGAACCTACACTGGTTCCACTACTTTTTTAGTAAAGACAGGATTCACATAGCTATGGTAATACCTTGAATTCGAAGCTAATGGCATTCTAGCATATACAAAGATATGTAAACTACTATGGTATATTCTATGTGGACTAGGTTTATTGTGGACCAAACCCGGGAGGATATAAAGGGTCAGCTGCTTCTTGTGATAGAAGGCCCTATTGGCTTGTGTTCTCTTATATTCCCTTTTCCTTGTTTAACTTGTTGAAAGCATCCAGAATCTTACTCAACTCATTTTCAAGCTTTTTCTGTGCCTTTTTTATCTTTTCAAATCGATGAGAGTTTCCTTGCTTTATTTGTCTAGCTCTGGCTCTTCTGTTATATCGATGGGTAGGGTTCTTGTTGGATAAAGTTATCCTTGAACCTTAAGTACCATAATTATATGATTATTAAAAATTATATGTGCTATGTTTAATATGCAAATGCATGAATGGGATATACTAATATTTGCCACATCATCATTATTGATAAAAAATCTCAATTTGAAATAAAATTTCAAAAGTACATCCTAGTAAAGCCACAATAGTATCTTAAAGTCCTAAGCATCATTATTTCTAATGCCTCTTTATAAATTTCCTAGCTTGCTGGTAATGATTTTGTATCTGATCTAGGAAATCAAGTAATTATAGCCCATGAGCTCCCATTGGTTGCACCACAACTTTCAAATTTTTCATTTTTTCTTCCATTTCTAATGCCTTATCTGCAACAATGCATAGCTAATCAAACAAGTGCTTTAGATGCATTTGTTTTTTTGTATACATGTCCTTCCATAGCTCACCCTGTTTAACTTGTTTCCTACATTCATTAGACAAGGCTTCTACTTGTGCTGTATGTTATCCACTATCCCTTGTAGCATCTAACTATGTCTATGTGCCCTAACAGTGGCTTTTTATCCTTCTTCTACCCTTACTTTTTGTAATTCATTTTTTTTAACAATCAAGCAAGCTCAGGCATGACTGATGATGTGTCATGTCTAGATCATTGAATAAGGCTTTCCATTGATCTTTTTGTTTTGTGAGACTTTGGATTTCCTATTCTCAAAGCTTCAAGTTTTCTTCTATTTCTAGCTTCAATCGCTTATTTTCTTGTTCCAGCACATCTTTCTCAGCTTGGAGTTTTTTTTTAGCTGTCTTCACTTTAAGCCAAGGGTCTTGAGGGATCGATTTTGAGGACTGGTTGTCTAACTGTTCATGAGGAAGCACAATGTCTTTACCCTTCCTTGCATGCCATATAATATATTTTAGAGTGACATAGTAGGCAAGCCTCCATTGGTCAACTTGGATGATTGGCTTCTATGCTTTTTTAATCTTTTCAATCATTCCATGCACCCTTTTTCTCAGTGAAAGAGAATTTCCACTGGTTAAGTCCATGGGTTTCTGGAATAAATTGTTCACATCTAGATTGTCTTTTACTAAAGTTAGGGTATAAGTAATAGCACCCCATAGGCCCAATAGGAACACCCATGATTGATTTCCATAATTATACAACACTATGTCATGTTGCATCCAAGGTGCTCTCTAAACTATCCTTTGACCATTAAGGGTCCAAAAGTGTGAAACGCATTTTTTTTTTTACTTTGCTTTAGGCTATGTGCTACAACAAAGCTCCTTGATTGGGACGCTAGAACGCAGGTATGGCTTATGAAATTAGCTTTCTTCACACTCAATGTGACTCTTCATCCATACATAAAGTAGCTGTAAACACCCATTAAATTGACCTTTACCATTCCTGTGACAAAAGTTCAGAGAACGAATGATTTCTGCTAAAATAGTTGGTGCTGCATTAACTTGGTATGCTTAACTGATCGATGAAATCTATCACTGTGACATCAACATACCCAATGACTTTTGGAAAGATCACTAGTCCGTATAAAGCTATAGCCATGGCCACTAACCCCTGATCATCATCCATATGCTTCTGGATAAAATCTCATAGAAAACTCTATGGGATCGTTTTACTTTTACCTTTTGTCTTGACGCATGTATCGACTTGAGGTAAGCTAAGTCCAAGCATTTGCACCATCTTTTTATGATAGCTTACCTTATTTGACCAATAGATTTTATCCGGGTTTAGTAAATCGAAGTGAAGTAGAACCATATATTCTTCAATTGTGGGCACCATGTCTATTCAATTGAAGACGAAACATATATAAGAAGGATCCTAAAACTGAAGGATGGCTCTAATAAGATTATTGTCCATATCCACTTGGAGTAGTGAACCTATGTCTTTATATCTGTTCTCAAATTCCTCCTGCCTTGGTCTACTCATGCATCCCCAAACATTGCTTAAGTCAACTAGATCATTTTGTTGAAGATTGAGATGAACTTTCTCGGGTAATGATGAAACAAAACCTTTAGGCAGGCAATCTCTCTGTTTTCTTTGACCTTCTTCTGACTTGATTTTCAATTGATGGGTAAATTCATAATGGACTGATGTAGACTTTGATTGCATATAGCCTTTCCATGGATGTAAGTGTGAGATCTGATTTATCAATAACTAATACGTGGCAAATATTTCCTATATGAGAATGATGCAAATGATAATGTTAAACATGACCATGAAAATGATGCATAAAATGAAATGATATGACAATGTTAGAACATGAGCATGAAATGATGCAGATGCACATAATCAAACAAACAAAATAGTTAGATAAGCAATACACAAGTTGTTCCTTCTTGTGTCCTAATTTTGGGTTATATCTACTGATGGGCAAGAAAGACTATATCCTAAGGCTGGTCTCTTAGGGGTGAACTATATGCAGGGTTAGGAGATTTTGACCACTAAAGGTTCCCAAATTGTTCTTTACATCATCATCCATCACAGACTAGTAAGCAGTCTAATCATCACCCATCACAAGCTACCAACGGAAAGGATTCAATTTTAGTAAGAGTATTTCACTAGCCATTACGGAGATTATCATCTCACGAGAGTGTAGATACTTTACTCCCTCCTAAGAGGGATAGAGCTTGGGTATAAAGCTCATGTAGTGTAAATGCATATGATAGTGTGTGTGAAGGAACATATAGGTTTCATGCCCCAAAAATAAAAGATAACAAAGACAAAAACATTAGCAAACAAATAAGATAAATCATTACAATTTCAAGCCATTAGACCAAAGAATAGGATAAATTTAAAAGTTTCTGGCTTGACTCTCTATGGCTGTCCTCAGTGGAGTCACTAAATTGTCATAACATATAGAACCGTAAATCTATAGCTTAACTTAACAAATTAAGGAGTTGCTACCAATCTTTTTTACTAGGTGTGATTGGTCACCTAAAGAATCTATCCTCTTATGAAACTCCTAAGCTTAACTAATGATCCCTAAAATAATAAGTTCAAGTCTACAAACTAGAACAGGGTTCGAGAGTTCGGTTACATATGGGGAAGGTTATAGCCCCTCACATGCCCATCCAAAGGATGGTACCATTTTATTTAAATTTATCCTAAAGTCTTAAGTCTAATGGTTTTAAATTTTTATGTTAAATATTAGAAATAATTTATAAGATTCTTCCATCAATTTGGTAGAACTCTTAAAAAATATTTTTTCACCTCAAGAGTATTCAAGGATCCCATTTGTTTCCTTGAAGAGGCTTCATCATCGAAAAAAATGTTTAATTATTAATATTTTGTCAAAAATTTTTCTAATTATTCCACCATTTGGGCTAAATTAGAAATATTCTTTCCTTTTTAAATTTCTAAATTTTCCACCATTTGGGCTTATTTAGAAATTCCTTTTATTTATTTTTTATCTCTAAATTTTTGGCCATTTGGGTCAATTTAAAAATATTTTCTTTTTTCAAAATTTTTAAAATTTTCACCATTTGGGTCTATTTAGAAATTCTTTTTATTAATTTTTTTGGAAAGAAAATAATATGACAATTATTTTTATTGAAATTTCATTTAAATTATTCCACCATTTGGGACAAATTTAAAGAAAATTTCTTACCTAGAGATTTCTTAAAAATTTACCATTTGAAATTTTTAAAAATCTCATCTTTGGATAATTATCAAATATTTTCAACCAAAAGGATTTTATTTGGAAAAGAATATAATTACTTTTATTGAAATTTTATTTAAATTATTCCACCATTTGGGACAAGTTTAGAGAAATTTCTCACCTAGAGATTTCTTAGAAATTTACCATTTGAAATTTCTAAGAATCTCTTCATTGGGTAATTTGTATTTAATTCCAAAATTTTATTTTTATTTTTTATTTTTTTATTTTTTTGGTTTGAAAATAAACATTAATTATTGTTATTGAAACTTTATCTAAATTTTTTCACCATTTGGGACAAATTTAGACAATATTTTTCACCTATGAATTTTATGAAAATTTACAATTTGAAATTTCTATAAATTTCATTATTGGATAATTAATATTTATTTCCAAATTTCATTTTATTTTATCCTCTTTTTAATTTTATTTTTCCTAAATTAATCATGTAAAAACACTAAAAATAAATAAAAAAATACCAAAAATATATATATACCAAAAAAATGGCTCGGCTTGCTGCTGTAGTGGCTAGGCTTGAGACACAAAAAAGTGGCTTGAAAGCACGGCTTAGGGAAGTCGGCTCAACTCCACTCAGCTCAGCCACTAGGTTCGATTGAGATGCAGGTCAATAAACCGGGATGTGATCAGGTCGAGTTGGTCCGAATACAAACTCGCGGATCATGGGAGTTTCTTAATGCCCAAAATGATGTCATTTTACGGTATTCTAAAAGGCTAATTTCAGTTTTTATCAGTAGACCTACCTTTCTTCCCTCTCTCTCGTCTCCCTTTTTCTCTCTTTCTCTCTCTAAGATTCAAGAACACCGGTTGAATCTTTCACCAGATTTTGGAATTATTTTCAGAATCTAGGTAGGGTCACCGAAGTCGTCGAAAAATTTCATCGAAATCTGAAAAATTTCCAAAAAGTTTCCATAAAAAAATTTGCCAAAAAAATTCAAAAAAAAATTCTAAAATTTTAGGATTCCCGTAGCCCTTCTAAACATTTTTTCCCCACTTTGACTTTCTGTTTTCTATCCCACTGTGTCTGTGTGCCTTACCTTTGATCAATGTGGGTATTTATAAGGATCAATCACAGAGTTTCTGATTAATCTGGATTTCTTCTTTGATTAGGTTTTTGGATTATCTGATTAATCATTAGACTTATCCTATAAGGATTAAGTCCAACAATGATTCTATCTAGCCCCATTCATGGCAAGATTCATTTTTATTATTTTTAATTATTCTTATCTTTATCATTATCTCCTGATATCAATTAAAAATTAATCAAAAATAGATAAAATAGAATAAATAAAATAAATAACATAATAAATAATTAATTAATTAAACCCAATCATTGGGCTTAACTGACCCCATTAGACCAGGCCCAATTGACTCGAGCCTGGACCAAATTGAGTGTCTACAAAAAGAGCTATGACTAAAACTTGTAAAAAATAAAAGAACTTGAAAACTGAAAGAATACTTTAAAGATCTTGTAATCGAAAATAAAGAAAGCTCTAAATTAAATAATGTTTCTCTTAAAATTAAGAAAGATTTAGAAAACAAAACTTTTTTTTTTTTTATAATGGCTAATTATTCACCTTAGCCTAATGCAAAGAAACTAAGAAAACTAAGAAACTAAACAAAAGAGAGAAGAAAAGAATGGTGTGGAGTGGAGTGGGAAGTTGAATACAAGAGATAGCCTCCCTTTTTATAGATGGAGGGTTTGGCTAGCCTCTTTATTTATAGATGAAGGTTTCGGCTATAGAGGGATTGAAATTACAAGTTTTATTTCTATCCAAACTCTACATGATAAATCTTATCTTTATCTTCAAATAGGCATGGCCAAGTAGGATTCTTCATGTGTTGGAGAGTATTGGTCGAATATGCCACTTGGGATACAATCATGGACATTCATCATAGTTGCATGCTCTTGATCTTGCAATCTTGAAAGGTTTCAGCTAAACATGATTTATCAAGACAGTGTGTTTGCTTCACATTTAAATTCTTAAGAAAAAAATAAAAAAAAAAGTCCTCATTTAAATATAACTCTTTCAATGGTGATCAAAAGAGTCATTGTGTAGTTAAAACTCTCTTGGTCAATTGCTTTATAGAGTCTGTCCTTGAATAAAAGTCTTCAATTGTCACATGTTTGTGGAAGTTCTTTTAGAAGTGGGAAAATCGACCATTAGGAGTTCTAGTGCCATTAGAATTTTTACTTCAAGTAGAAATTAGGAAACCTACCATAGATGGATTTAGCTAAATCTTCATCTTGCATGGTTGAACATCGTTTTGCATGGGTTCTTGCATGGTTTTGCATGTAAATCACATTCCAAGTACAAAAACCTAAAAATCAAGAAAATACACATAAAAGATACCAACTTCAAATAAATTTCAAAATTTTTCTAAAAATAAAACTTGTAAATCTTTATATATTTTATTGTTATCAATAAAATATTATCAAAATAATTTTTCTTAATACATTTTAAACAAAGATCACATTTTAACATAATACTATTAAAATCCTCACAAAGGTTATTATTAAAAACACGATTTTTGTTAAAAAGATGAAATAATTGTTTTTCATAATTCAACAAAGATGACATGTTTAAAATAAAAACGTAATTTTTGTTAAAAATATGAAAAAAATTTATTTGTTAGAATTTAATAAAAACGGCATTTTTAAAATAAAACAAAACATAGTTTTTGTTAAAAAGATGATATTTCTAAAATAAAAACACAGTTTTTGTGGTAAACATAAGAATAATATTTTTCAGAATTCAACAAAAACGATGTTTCTAAAATAAAAAAAAAATACAATCTTTATTGAAAAGATGATATTTTTAAGATAAAAAACATAGTTTTTGTTGAAAAATTAATAATATATTTTTTAGAATTCAACAAATACAATGTTATTAAGATAGAAAATGTAGCCTCCAATGAAAACATCTAAAAGTATAGTTTTCAAATTTTAATAAACATGATGAATCTAAGATTAAAACATAGTTTTTGTTGAAAAAATGTTATTTCTAAGATATAAAAATATAGTTTTTGTTGAAAACATGAAAAATAGAATTTTTAGAATTTGATAAAAATGACGTTTATAAGATAAAAAAATATAGTCTTTGTTGAAAAGACAATGTTTCTAAGATAAAAATGAGGTTTTTGTTGAAAATATGAAAAATATATTTTTTCATAATTCAATAAAAATGACATTTCTTAGATAAAAACATAGCCTTTATGGAAATGATGACATTTCCAAGATAAATATGTAGTATTGTTAAAAACATGAAAAGTATATTTTTCAAAATTCAATAAAGAATACGTTTCTAAGATAGAAATATAGTTTTTTTTTTAAAAGATGACTTTTCTAAGATAAAAAATATAATTTTTGTTGAGAATATAAAAAAATAAAATGTAAAATATCTTTATTTAATATTATTACATATAAAATCTAAAATATATATACTTAATATTATTACATATAAAATTTTAATAACGGTCGATCTGCATGTTTTCTCTACATAAAAACAATGATGTTAGGATAATAATTAAAATTGCAAGCTTATATTTGTTGAAAATATAAAAATTTATTTTTCAAAATTATTTAGTTTTAACGAATAAAACATGTTATTCACGTGCCACGTATTCTTCACATATGAATATTACGAATGTCACATATTATTAACGTGTTATCAAAGATAATATAATAAAAAACTTTGTTTGTTAATCATATATTCCTTAAGTCAAGAAAACACAAGAATCATATATTTTTATTTAATATCATTTTTCTTCTAAATCACTTTCTCTTGTAGAATTTAAGATTCTGTAAAACAAATACCCTATCAATATGTTTAGTTAGTTAAAAAAAATGGATGGAATAAGTTTAAAAGATCATTTTACCCTTTTAATTTATTATCAAAATTATTTATTAAAAAATGAATAAAATATTAATAATAATTTAATATAATACTTAAATATTATTACTTAATAGGAAAGATTAATAATTCAACTAATTTCATAAAATTAAATATTATTTAAAACATATTAAATATTAATTCATAATACTTTATATTAATTTAATAATATTCTATATTAATTTAATTTTATTAAATACTTAGTTAATAATATTAACTATTCTTTAATAATATTAACTATTATAGAACAATATTAAATAATAATTTATTCATATTAAATATTCATTTTAGCAATATTAATATTCGTTAAATTATATTAATATTTTAATAATATTTTATGCAAAATATTATTAATAATATTTTAATATTTTAATAATATTTCATATTAACTATTAAATATTAATTTAATAATATTTTAATATTATTTAATTAATTTTATATTATTTTTAATTTTATGTTAATATTAAATATTAAATAAATAATTTTTTAATATTTTATATTATTTGAATAATATTTGAATACCTAATTTTATTTTAATCATATTTTAATATTTAATATTATTTTAATAATATTTTATACTAAATATTAAATTAGTAATATTTTAATATTAATATTACTTTAATATTATTTTAATATTGAATATATTTTAATAATATTTGAATATTACATATCATTTTAATAGTTTTTTATTATTTTAATATAAATATAATAATAATTTAATATTTAACTAATTTTATCGTTGTTCCTTACTCTTCATGAGTAGCGCAAGTATACGAATCATAAAAGTAATAAAAACCGAAAGTATTCTGGATATTATCTTTTCAAATATTTGAAAAGTCTAGACCTAAGAGTAAGTATTGATTTTAACAATTCAGGTATATTTGGTACTACTAGAATTTTAAACTTGATTTAATAAAATTAGTAAATAATTAAACCTAAATTACTACTGATTATGGAAAGCAAGGACCTAAAATGGATATTTATTAAAAAAGATAGTTAGTAAAAATAAAAATATTACTAAAAATAAAATGTTACAAAAACTGAAAATTAAACTAAACAAAATTAAAGGCATGAAACAAAATTGCTATTAGAAGAGTAGAGATAAAGATCAAAACCTAGACAACAACAATTTAAAACTGAATTTAACCTAATAAAACATAAAAAGCAAAATTAGCATTTTTAATTGAAATTAATTTAATTAAAATTCTAACTTAGCCCTAAATGCATCAAACTGTATAAAACAAAAATTAAACATGTAAATGACATGGAAACATATAAAATAGTGTCCTAAAAACATAAATTAACTATTACCTAAAAGCAAAGTTAAAACTGAGCAAAAATTATGCAAATGGTTTTTGGGGCATTTTATTGAACACCTAATATATTACATGCAAACTTCTACAATAATCAATCTAAAACTTGAGGCATGTGACAAGAACTAAAATTGCACTAACCTAAATGAGAATGACATGAAAAAGTGTTGGGAAAACTACCTAAAATAAATAAAAATGATCAAACATCTAAATGAAGCTAAAGCGTGACTTAGACTAACTTGATTGAATAAAAATATGGCCTAAATGGATCCAAAATCTAAATGACTGAACTAACCTAAAATAGACTCAAAATAGGACCAAAAACATATGACACTTAAGGTGAAAACCGAAACAAAAGACCAGAAAATTGCAAAGAAAACCAAAAAATGTAATGGATATAAAACTAAGCCCAATAAGCTTTGCTAAAGAAATGACCTAAATCTATAAAGTACTGTAAAGCTAATTGAACTACCTTTAAATGGACATAAAAGGGACTAAAATGATGCACGAAAACTATCCCTAAACCTGACCAAAACATGCAAAAAATTTAAGTGCAAACCATGACATATAAAATGCAAATACACTAAACCTATGAACTAAAAATGGTATGGGACTAACCTAGAACTTAAATGGACTGTAATACTAACTTAGAGACCTTAAAGTAAACCTAAAAATGAACTTAAAAGGTGTAGGAAATCAGTACCTAAAACCAATTAGCAAACAAACAAGATAGTGTTCAAATCGAAAGCTTGAACTAGCCAAAAGCTAAAACCTAAATGACTAAATGCTAGGAAAATAAAAAATGCACTCATGCAGCATGAAAACTAAGCTTAGAACCTTAAAATAGACATACAAATGGATAAAAAAGATGTAGGGGATGAACTTCAAAATAGAACCGAAACTAGTTGTAAATCTAGGTTGAAAGATGGTAAGAAAAATGCATGGAAACAACTTGGAAACCAAAATCATAACTAAGTTATTTCAACAAACAAGTAATAAACATCATTCAACCAACATTTTCATTCACTCAAGAACACAAACAAAATGTAACCATAAACCAAAAAACCCAAAATAGAACATAAAACTGAAAAAAATCTTGGCAAAAGTTAAACAATGTCGTAGAACATAAAATGAAATAAAAGAAAGAATCAAGTCTCTTAGGCCCCCATGAGAAATTTCTCAAGCTAAGGCCATCTTGGACTATCTTTTTCTTATAATCCAAAGCTCAAACATAAGGCAAACAATGGCTCAAAATAAAAAGAACACAAGCAGGGAAAAATCAAACAACAAAGTTGGAGGTTTTATTGACAAAAACTAAAATAGAAACAAGAGTAATCTTAAAGTGTAAGCTTAATACAATAAAATGATTTAAAGGCATAAAATAAAACTAACATAAAACATGAAAAACAAGATAGAGTGAACCCTAAAAGTCATGGCAAAGTCAACAAGTCTACTAACTTTACCATTGATGTGAAACAAAACACGAAAGGAAAATAGAAAGCTATAAAGAAAGATGGAAAAAATGGCTTCTTTCATTCCCTTAAATTATCCTACATATAGCCTTTTCCTAGCTACTTTCCTAGCCCATCAAAGGTACCTATTGGGCCACTTGATCCATGAAAAAGCTAGCTAGAATGGATAAAAATCTGTTGCTGGAAAAGATCCTAAAAACCATGACTTTTAAGCTAGCTTCTTCCATGTTTTGTTACATGTTGAGCTAGCCCATTAAGCTTCCTTTATGCCTCCATCTTGGACGCATGTAACCCTTATTATCCCCACTAAAAAATGAGCCATTTGGAGGCTGGAATGAAGCAAAAACTGATTCTGATACCAAGCTAGCAGCTTGGTGTTGACTTGGCTTCCATGCACCTATACCACCTTAGATGGTCTTATGTGATCCTTCACTCATATGCCATCAAAAAGCCACAACATCCAATTAATAACCTTTACATTTCCCAGCTAAAAGCCCCTCAAAACCATTCATTACCAGCTTCTCAAAAGAACCCAAAAAATGTTATTTTCTAAAGTGGTCCCATTTTGTCTTGTTCTGAAAATGATCCCCCCTCTTTCACTTCTTCTTTACTAATTCTTCTTGCTCAAATTTGGCTTGATTTTTGGCTTTTTGGATTGGCTTTCCTCCTCTTTACTCACTCAAAGTCACCTCGAGGCTTCCATAATTCAGCTCCACACATTGCAAGGTAGCCAATGCAAAAAATAAAGCTTGTACATGCACCAATGGCTAGCTTTGGGCTTGGACTCATCTTGGCTAAGTCTTGGCAGCTTCTCCTCATGAATTGTAGCTCATTTTGGCTCCAAAAATCATTTACAATATCATGGTAACATTCCCCCAATAGGTTCAGCCATGGTTAGCATGAGGGTATTGGGTGTGGGCATAATTCCAATTCACCTACACATGCAACAATTAGGAAAATTAGGTGGGTAATTAAGCAAAAATTGATAAATTAAAACATAAAATAATAAATTAAGAACTTGATAATTCTATAAAAAAAAAATAGAATTATCACACCCCAAACTTAGACTTTTTGCTTGTCCTTAAGCAAAATCAACTTATGCTAAAAGTCAATTTCACTTCTATAATCAACTGGAAATTATTTCAACAAAAATTGCATGATGATTATAGGTTAAGGTAATTCCTAAACAAGGACTGATCGTGAGAATTATCTTAGAATGTGTATCTACTCAATTAAAGTTCCATTGTGTGCAACATTCATCACATATCACTTCATGCAATCTAGCTATGAATATGTAATGATGGAATTAACACAATATAATCAAAGTGAACATACATTCCATAAGTTTGCCTTTCAAACCTTTTTTCACTAATGTTAGGCCAATGATAAACTCAAGATCTTTAGGTCTTTGCTCACTTATAATGTTAAACTAGGGTAGAGGTAGGATAAAAAGGATTTTTACATTCAAGTACCCTAATCATGCACTACAAGTTTAGGACCAATTAGAGAACTTTCAAACTTTATCAACCCCTAACTTAAGCTTTTCCTCTTTTTTATAATTTTGATTTTTTTATTTGTATTTGTATTTTTCTTTTCCTTTTTTCTTTCATTCTTTCATTCATTTTTCATTTTTCATTTTCTCCATATCCCAAATTGCCATAGCTCTCTAATTATATCATGGAAGATCCTTATGCATATAGGGTGTCATAACGTATAGATCCATAAAGCTATTGCTATATACAACCGAAAGAGTTGCCACCAATCTTTTATTAAGGTGTGATTGGCCATCTAATTGAATCATAACTTTGAAACCAAAACTAGGTTTGGAAGTACAGTTACGTGTGAATAAGGTTATAGCACCCCCTATCACCCACCCAAAGGATGGTACCAGTTTAATTTTATGTTATCCAAAGCCTAAAAAAACTTACAAAATAATTTAACATAAAAAATTATCCTTAAATTACTCCAATATGTTGGTAATAATTCAAGAACATCCCCTCATTTCAGGAGTATTCAAGGAACTATTTATCACACTTTAAAGAGGCTCCATCATTGAACTCAATTTTATAAAATCCAATTTTTATGGATAAAAATAACTCTTTATTTTCAGAAATATCCTCCAATATGTTGGTAAGATTTTTTGCTAGAAATTATCCTCCAATATGTTAGTAAGGCATTATTGAAAACTATTTTTTCTTAAAATTTATTTTTCATAAAAAATTAATAAGGTTCTCTAATATGTTAGTAAAACCTTATTTTGAAAATCAAATATGTTGGTAAGGCTTTTTACTTAAACATTTATTAAAAAAAAATTGAACCCTCCAATATGTTGGTAAGGCTTTTTTTTATTTAAAAATATTCTTCTTTTTTAAAAAAATTACAAATAAATGAACAATAAATAAATAAATAACAAATAAATAAAATATAGATGAAAAACAAATAAATAGATAAATTAAATAAATAAATAAATAGAAAATAAAAAATAAAAATACCAGGAAAGTAGCTTAGCTTGGCGACTTAGGGATTGCGGTCACATACACAAAGACAAGCTGACACGACACTGGCTTTGAGCTTGGCTCAATTGAAGCTTCAGCTTTTGGAAGCAGATCTTCAAACTGAGTTGTGCGAAGGGTCAGGTCAGAGTTAACAAAAAATACAGATCCTAGGGGCCTTTTTAATCTTTAAAACAACATCGTTTGTTTATGATATAAAAACCAAAGTTTAGTTTTTTTTCTCCAGATTTCTCTATGCTCTCTCTCTCTCTCACTCTTTAGTTGTTTCTTTAATTTCTCTCTCTAGACTGGATGAATTCTCATTGAACTTTAACGATTTTTGCAAAATAGAAGTCAAAAATTGGAAAAAGGCTGTTGAAAACTCACCAAAATCTGAATTTCCAAAATTTTCCAGAAACTCAAAATCTTGCAAAAAAGAATTCTCAGGCTGATCCTCTTCTTTCTAGGATCCTCCAATACCACTAATCTAACTCAATCAAATTTTCAAAACCCCAGACTTCAAAAATATTTTTTTTGCCAGAAAATCCTTTCAGAAATCTTCTACTTTTTTTTTTGCTATGTATAATCTCTACCAATTCATATTTTTTTCTATTGAATCTAGGTTCATATTTATAGGGTTCAAATTATGAGAACCCTAAACTAGAAGAATAACAATAGAATTGAACAACCGTACAAGTATTTTTTGCGCATCGCATATGGATTTACAATAGAATTCTCTTTTTTTTTCAAGAAAAAAAAGAGAAATATAGAGTCTATTAGACCCAGATTAATAAATAATCCAATTACCATCCTTCTTTTTCTTTTTGTTTTTCATAAAAGTTAAAAAATACTATGATGGAACTATACGGCTTTTTTTATTTGTATTTCGATATTCTTTATTGTTTTAGTTTGCTTTAGTTTTAAGAATATTATTTTCATTTCATTTTTATTAATTTAATAAATATTTTAAATTAATAAAATATAAAATAAAAATATAAAATATAGGGCTATATGGACTTGAACCGTAGACCTTATCGATAAAATCGATCGACTTGATTGTTATCATAATGATTCGACCTATTTCAAAGACCCAACATGCATTTTTTTGCAACTCAACCACCCCAAACGTTTCCTAATTTTTCCTTTTATTTTTTTATTTTTATTTTTAACAAAAAAAATTTACAACCCCAAACAAATTGGGGTGTCTATAGTTGCCTCTCTTTGCACACTTTATGTGAAATAGAAATTTTGTAAAAATGTAAATAGCCTTTATATCTAGATAATCAACTCGACACACTCATTCTTTTTCTTAGACACTCTTTTAAATAGACACTTAGACTTTTTGAATAGCGTAAAAGTTACTTTAAACAGAGGCTCAATATTTTTTAAAAATATATATATAAGGCTCCTTTAAATAGAGGCTCAACAACTTTAAAAAGATAGAAGGCTTCTCTAAACAGAGGCGTAACAACTTTAAAAATATAGAAGGCTTTTCTAAATAAAGGCTTAACAACTTTAAAAATAATACAGAAAGCTCATTTAAACAGAAGCTCAACAACTTTAAAAATATAGAAGTCTCCTTTAAATAGAGGCTTAACAAGTTTAAAAAATATAAAAGGCTCCTCTAAATAGAGGCTTAACAACTTTAAAAATATACAAGGCTCCTCTTAACAGAGGCTCACAACTTTAAAAATAAAAACCCAAAGATTTTAACGATCATACCCTAGAGGTTTTATAGATTGTGTTTAATGAAATTAGGAGATTATACCCAGAGGTCTTACAACTCGTTTTTAATATTGAAAAATGCTCCTTTGAACAAAGGTTCCACAAGTTAAAAAATCTTTCTTGACCATGACTGATTTTCTAAAAATATCATTTTCAAGGATTAGAATCTTACCTCAAGATTCTTCTCAAATGAGAATTTGAAATCACTGAAAAGTTTTCATGTTTATCTTCTCCATGCAGGATCTTCCAAAATCCCTGTTTCTCATATTCATGCAGTAGATATTCCTAAATGCATTGCATGTTATGCAAATGTCAATTAATATCTTTCCATTGTGGTACATAGGACCTCAAGCCTCTTTCCTTTAGATCTTAAACTCTTCATGCTTTAAGTAATAAAGCAAAGCTAAACCAATTCTCCATTATCTCTCATTCAATTTGAATTCCCATACTCCTTTTAAAGAAAATTTTCTTCTCTAAATTCAATGTCCTTACCAAGAATTGAACACTTTATATTTGCCTTTATCACTCTCAACCTTTCCAACATAATGTAAAAATCTTTCATGCTATCATTCATTTATCAATCATTATTTCAATTTCAAAAAATAAAAATGCAACCACATATATTTTCCATTACAAGGTATTAAAGGGAAAATGCAAGGATAGATTGGGAATAAATGGGAAATAGTCATTAAAAGAGAGACACAAGGATTGAAATGAACTATCTTTTATTTTAAAAAATTGGTAGAACAACTTTGGCCATTAAAAAAAAAGAATGGTTACAAAAATGGATATGGGGTAACAACACCCAAAATAAACAATCAAATAATCGTGATAACATATCTTGAAAGCTTTTTCAAAAATTCAACCACCTGATGCACCTAACAACTTAGAGCTCATCAAAACATACTAGCCTCTATGTTAGTGAATTCCCAAATTTGATGCTGTATCCTCTTTATCTAAGCCACCTTTTTAGGTTTTCAACTTAGATGAACCCCTTTTTACTCAAACTACCCTTTTTGGGCTTTCGATTTGAGTCCTCCTTTTTCATTTATTTTTTTCATTTTACCTTTTTCTTTTTTCTTTTTTTTAAGCATAGTATTTCTTCACATCATTAAAATTTATAGGATTGGACAAATCATCTCTATCCATCTCCACTAATAGTAATGCTCAGAGTTCTTTTTCACAACATATGATCCTTTCCAATTCAGAGTCCACTTTCCTCTATTATCATGCTAGCTTGGAAGAATTCTTTTCAAAACCAAATCTCTTTCTTGAAAACAACAAGGTTGAAGCTTTTTATCATGGGCTCTCATCATTCTTCTTTGATATAGCTGACCATGACACAGCACTGTCAATCTTTTATCTTCAATGAAATTTAATTGCTCATAGTGTTCATGAATCCATTTAGCTTTTTTCAATCTGACTTTCCTTAAGACTCTCAAAGATGGGATTTTCACTTCCACTGGCAATACAGCTTCTATTCTATTAACCAAGGAAAATGGGGTTGCCTAGTAGAGGTATGCACTAATGTCCCATAAGCATGAAGGGCAAACAACAACTTCTTATGCCAGTCATTATAGGTCTTGGTCATCTTCTTAAGAAATTTTTTTACATTTTTATTTATTGCCTCAACCAACCCATTCATCTTCGGGCAGTATGGCATCGAATTATGAAGTTTGATCTTATACTGAGCATATATTTTCTGCATCATCTAACTATTTAGATTCTTGGCATTATCTAAAATGATTTTTTTCGAAAGTTCATATCTACAAATGATTTTTCTCGTTATGAACTTACAAACTACAAATTATGTCACATTCTAAATGAAGTTGCTTCTGCCTATTTTATGAAATAATCTATCATTACAAAAATAAACCTATGCCCATTAAAAGCTTTTGGGCTAATAGGACCAATAACATCCACGCCTCACATGGAAAATGGCTAAAGTGATGCCAAAATATGTAAAGCAATAGGTGGAGCATGAATCTTATCAGCATAGATCTAGCACTTGTGAGATTTTCCAGCATAGTCAATACTGTCACTCTCCATTATCAACCAATAGTACCTAGCTCTCATGATTTGTCTAGCCATCATATTTTCATTTCCATGTGCCCTACATATTCTTTTATGCACCTCCTTAATAATCTTTTTTGCCTTAATCACGTTTACACATCTCAATAACACTTGATCCCAACTTTTTTTATACAAAACATTACCATCCAGGAAGAAATTCATGGCTAATCTCCTAATAATGCTTTTATCACTCTCAATTGCTTGGTTTGGGTATTCATGATTCTTAATGTGCTATAAGATATCATAATACCATAACTTTCCATCCCTCTCTTATTCTACATTTGAACAATGAGCTGGCATATCCTTAATATCTAACTTGATGGTTGAATATCAGTATTATTATTACTTTAAATCATTGTTGTAAAAGTAGCAAGGAATCAACAATCAACTTATCTTTACGAGGTAAATGATCAAATTAAATATTTTTAAACTGTTTGATCAACTCTAGAATATACTTATGATAGTGGATGAGTTTTAAATCTCTTGTCTCTTATTTTCTTTTTAACTAATATATAACTAGAGCTAAATCCCCAAACACTTTCAATACCCTAAGTTTTCTCTCTATAGAAACTTGTAAACCCATAACACATGCCTTATAGTCAAAGATGTTATTTATGCACTTGAAATTCAACCTTACTATTATAAGATAATAGCGTTCTTTCGGAGAGATCAAAATTGCCCAATTCCATGCCTTCAGGCATTAGCAGCTCCATCAATATACATTTTCCAAGATTTTCCATCATGCACTTCTTCCTCAAGTTGGAAACAACTATCAAATCTTTATTTAGAAAGTCTAACCTCATTGGCTTATAATCTTTAATGGTAGGATCTACGAGAAAATCAACTATAGCGCTTCTTTTGATTGTCTTTTGACTCATATATTCAATTTATATTTGTGGAGAATCACTTGCCATCTTGTAATTCTTCCAGACAATGAAAGCTTCTCAAAGATATATTTGATTAGATCCAATTTTACAATAAGCCAGATAGTATGATAGAGCATGTACTGTCTGAGTTTTTTTATTGTCCAAGCTAATGCATAACATATTTTTTCTAAAGAGGAATACTTGGACTTATATTATGTGAACTTTTTACTTAAATAGTACATAGCTCACTCTTTTCTGCTAGACTCATCTTACTACCCTAACACACATTCCATCAACTTTTTGCACACTATCAGGTATAAGATCAAAAGTCTCCATATAACAAACTGTACC